>OU342744.1:451603343-452272759 GCA_910589775.1 Avena eriantha | reverse complement strand
TTGCTGCGCCACTCGCCATTCATGAAGAGAAGGTTCAATAACCTCTTCGAGTTCTACCTTCCGACTACTCACACCTTTCGGAGAAAACTCCTTCTCAAGAAAGGATCCATTCTTGGCAAAAAAACCTTGCCCTCGATCTGTGATAGAAGGTATACCCAATTGTTTCCTTAGGGTATCCTATGAAGACACATTTTCCGCTTTGGGTTCGAGTTTATCCGGTTGAAGTTTCTTCACATAAACATCGCATCCCCAAACTTTAAGAAATGACAGCTTAGGTTTGTTTCCAAACCATAATTCATACGGTGTCGTTTCAACGGATTTAGATGGTGCCCGATTTAAAGTGAATGCAGCTGTTTCTAGTGCATAACCCCAAAATGACAGTGGCAAGTCAGTCAGAGACATCATAGATCGAACCATATCCAATAAGGTACGATTACGATGTTCCGACACACCATTACGTTGTGGTGTTCCGGCAGGCGTGAGTTGTGAAACTATTCCACACTCTTTCATGTGTGTGCTAAACTCGTAACTTAGATACTCTCCTCCACGGTCAGACCATAGAAATTTGATCTTTCTATTACGATGATTTTCCACTTCATTCTGAAATTCCTTGAACTTTTCAAAAGTTTCAGACTTGTGTTTCATCAAATAGATATACCCATATCTACTCAAATCATCCGTGAAAGTAACAAAATAACGATATCCACCTCGCGCCGACACACTCATTGGTCCACACAATCAGTATGTATGATTTCCAATAGATCTGTCGCCCGTTCCATTGAACCGGAAACGGCGTTCTAGTCATCTTGCCCATAAGGCATGGCTCACATGTATCAAATGATTCAAAATCAAGTGATTCCAAAAGTCCATCAGAATGGAGTTTCTTCATGCGTTTAACGCCAATATGACCTAGACGGCAGTGCCACATATGTAGACATATCATCATCAAGTTTAATCTTTTTAGCATTAACATTATGAATGTGTGTAATATTACTATCGAGATCCAACAGAAATAAACCATTCAACATAGGTGCATGACCATAAAAGATATCATTCTTATAAATCGAACAACCATTGTTTTCAGATTTAAAGGAATGACCACTTTGCATCAAACACGATCCAGATACAATGTTCATGCTCAGTGCAGGCACTAAATAACAATTATTTAGGTTTATAACTAATCCCGATGGCAAATGGAGAGGTAGCGTCCCGACGGCGATCACATCAACTTTTGATCCATTGCCGACCCGCATTCTGACCTCATCCCTTGCTAGTTGTCGCTTGTTCCGTAGCCCCTGAACCGAGTTACATATATTAGCAACCGATCCCGTATCAAATACCCAGGTGCTACTACGAGTACTAGTCAAGTACACATCAATAACATGTATATCACATATACCTTTGTTTGCCTTGCCGAACTTCTTGTCCGCCAAATACTTGGGGCAGTTGCGCTGCCAATGGCCAGTCCCCTTACAATAGTAGCACTCGGTGTCAGACTTAGGGCCAGATCGGGGTTTCTTTTCAGGCGTGGCAACAGACTTGCCACCCTTCTTTCCCTTGTGCTTGCCTTTCTTGTCTTTCTTGAAACCGGTGGTCCTATTGATCATCAACACTTGATGTTCTTTCCTAATCTCCACTTCTGCAGTCTTAAGCATTGACAGAAGCTCGGGAAGAGACTTCTTCATGCCTGCATATTATAGTTCATCACGAAGCTCTTGTAGCTAGGTGGCAGAGATTGGAGAACACGATGTATGCCTAAGTCAATGGGAATCGTTATTCCCAAGGACACAAGCTTATCGGCGTACCCAGACATTTTGAGTACGTGCTCACTAACGGAGTTGTTTTCCTCCATCATGCAGCTAAAGAACTTTTCTGTAGCATTATAACTCTCTACGGCAGCATGGGTATCGAAAATCATTTTCAATTCTCCCATGGTATCAAAGGCATTGCCATTTTCGAAACGCTTTCGAAGTTCTGGCTCTAGCCCATACAGTATGCCGCAATGAACTAAGTTGTGGTCCTCCTGACGAGTCACATAGACATTCTTTTCCTTGTCAGGGGCATCAAGAGCTGGTGGGGGGCCTAGCGGCGCATCTAGCACATATTGCTTTTGTGCAGCAGTGAGGAGAATCCTCTAATTCATAGCCCAGTTGGTGAAGTTGCTACCATTCGCAGCAAGTTTCTCTTTCTCCATGAACACATTGAAATTAAAAGCAGGTGGTGCCATCTATAACAGAATTTGTAAAGTTTATTTAGACTAAGGTTATGATAGATTGAGTTCAACTAATCCAAAGTACTAATGAACTCCCACTCAAAAACGACATCCCTCGTGTCTTTTTGGTGATTACATGAACCAAATCCACTACACCAAGTCCGATCATCACGTGAGTTGATGTAGCTTCAAAGGCGAGCATCTATATGGGCATCATATCAACTATATGACTCATGCTTAACCTTTCGGTCCGTGTTCCGAGGCCATGTCTGTACATGCTAGGCTCGCCAAGTAAGAACTTTAGTATTCGCGTGTGTAAAACTGTCTTACACCCGTTCCTATGAAAGCGTAGATTCGAGTACACCTGATCATCACGTGATGTCTCGAAACACGATCCACAGAACGGTGCATACTTAAGGAAGAACACATTTTTATCTTGATATCTAAATGAGGGATCATCTTATAATGCTACCAAAAGCGCCAAACTAGTAGTATAGAAGCTAACATCTAATGTGTAAAGTGAGATGATATGGTCCATGCATTTGATCTCTATCACTTGCATCGTGGTATGATCTCTATCATTCCTTTATGTGTAAGGCCAAGGTCTATGGAACTTACACGTTGAGTGTGTTGTAAGAGTATCTATCATACATCTACTACAACAATACCATATCAATACACTAGCCCAACAACGATCTAAACTAGACGCCTCTAATTTATCAATTGCAAGTTTTATGTGGCTTAGGGCTTTCAGAGATAGAACCGTTCTCACCTGCGAACATGAACCACAATGAGGATAACTAAGTTATTAGCAACTCGTTGTAAATCAGATATTGACTATAGTAGGAGAGACAGACACCCCGCCAGCCACTTATGCAAAACAAGTTGCATGTCAGTCGTGGAACCGGTCTCATGTATGATGACATGTAAGGTTGGTCCGGGCCGCTTCATCCCACTATGCCACCAATATCCAAAATACATAGAAGATGCAATAACATGATCATCATCGCCCACATATAAACATATGTGTACTACCCGTGCAATGCACCTACGCATAGATTAGGCTCTGATACCACTGTTGGGTCCGCAACATAGAAAACAAAATTTTTCCTACGGTGTGAACTACACGCCAAGATCTATCTACTAGGTACAAAGCAATGGGTGGACATACATCCAACGAGAACTTACCCTCGAAGACAACGAGTTTTGTTAACGAGTAGGAACTCGTGGTTGATGTAGTCGTACACTTGCCAATCTCAAGATCGTGAGGAAGTTCCGAGCGCCGCAACTCAGCAGCGCATCCGCACTCGCACATACGTTCAAGCCACCGGACAACCTCCACGTCCTCGCTCCAGCGATCCAGCGGAAGCAGCAACTCCTTCCAGACGAAATGCCACCGGGAACATGTATCTCGCTAATCCTAGACCATGGGGGAATAATTCTAGAGGGGGAGAGAGATCCTTCACAAGGAGGTGTGAGGATGAAGGAGGGGATGGGTGGCCTTTTATAGGAGGAGGGGGGTTCCCTCTCTCTCCATGGCCGGCGCATGGGGGGGTGACCCCTCACCTCCCCCATTTATGTGGTGGTAACCCCTCCACATTAAAATGCCTCTTCACATTCCCTTTAAAGTCTCCACTTTAAATGCATTTAATTTCTCCAAATTTAATACTCTCTCATTTAATAAAACTCTTTTTATTAAATTTATTCATAATTTTGTTAATTAATTTAATTAACAAACATTCACATATAGCCCCTTGCAATATTTCAATATCACATGCAGAACCACTTTCTGCAATTTCACCCGAAACAATTTCCGATTTCTATTGAAACAATTCCTGCGCTTTGCAATTCTTTCGTCTGAAACATATGTGCTCCAAAATGGTGTCCGGTAACTCTTAAGTGTGCCACCCTACGGTTCGCGAATAATGCAGACATGATCGAGACCCTTCTTCGATCCATAATCAGCAGCGGGACCTGGAGATCCGTACTGACTCCTACACATTCAACGATGACTTCTGTGATAGTGAGAACCTTTAACGCTTGTAACTAAATCCCTTTGTCTCTCGATATATTACATGTCCGAGATTCGATCATCGGTATCTCCATACCTAGTTTGATCTCGTTACCGACATGCACTCTTTTCTCGTTCCCGTGATATAACATTCTAGTGATCACATCACTTGCTTGCAAGCTATGTTAATGTGATATCACCGAGAGGGCCCAGAGTATATATATCTGTCATCTAGATTGACAAATTCCACTCTTGATCCATGAGCCTAAACATAACACCTTCGTAGTACTAAACCCATCTTTATAGTCACCCTGTGACGGTGTGACGTTTGATGTTATCAAGATACTCTTCCGGTGTTAGCAATTAACATGATCTCATGGTCTAAGGATAAAGATTACTTCGTATGATGTTATAGCAATATAAACATAATGACTTGATCGTAATGCTATACTTCAGATGAATGTTCATCACATCATTCCACCAATGGTGTGACCTTGTTATTAAGAACATCCAATGTCCATGATCAGGAAACCTTGATCATCTTGTTAATCAACAAGCTAGTCTATAAGAGAGGCATAACTAGGAACCCTTTTTGCTTATTAAACACACATGTATTGATGTTTCCGATCAATACAATTCTAGCATGTAAAATAAACATCTATCATATATAAGGAATATATAATAACAACTTTATTATTGCCTCTTAGGGCATATTTCCTTTAATCCATGTTTACATAGCAGAGGACTATCTTCATCTGCTAAACCGTGATAGTCGGAGTCATACATCGTCTAGTTGGCCTAACACATCGTACGCGTATGAGTAAACAGAGTATATCTAGCTCAAAATAGATAACTGGCCACAGATGATAGAGATAGAGATGAGCTAACTAACATCGAAATCAACGTCCCTGTCGTCACACGTGTTTCCTCACCGTCTCCCCTTGAACCCATGGCAAGAGAGAGAAGGGGGATGGGGTGGCTGCCGGAGAGATAGCTAGAGGCACCGTCAGCTTGCGGCTACGGCAGGATGGGAGGGAAGTGGAGAAAGTTGCTTCGAGGGGAAGGAAGAGAAATATGGGGAGGAAGAGAAGTTATGGGGACGTGACACCCTGAATATTGTTTTGTATGATTACATTTCAATTTCTTATTATGGCCAATGGTTCAAATTTGCCCCAAAAGAGAGGTAGACACATTGGTGTTAGATTTTTTCAGGGATGAGTTAGCGAACCTAGGGTCATGTACAAGATCAATATAAGTTGTGCAATTGTTACTTGGTTCGCTTACGCCATCTCTGAAGAAACTTATGAGGCCGCAATCTTTATTCTACATTCATAAAACTATGATATTTGAATTCTCTATTCCATGCATTCATAGTGTATAAGAATTACATTTCAGTTTGTCATCGAGGCTGGTGATTTAAATTTGCCCCAAAAGAGTTCAAGGGGAGACACGTATGATGGTGTCGTGTTTTAGGGATGTGTTGGTGAACCTGAGGCAGCAATGCACACAAACAATATAGGTTGTGCTGTTGGTACTTTGGTTCTCCAACTCCATCTCTGAAACAAATTATGAGGCCCTTGATTTATTCTCATATGGAACTACATATATGATCCTTGATTTATTTCTGATCTTTGAATGATTCGTATGATGCATATGTAAATGAATGGTTTTGATCATAAGTATTTTTAAAATATACCTGAAGATTAATTGTTTGGTTTTTTATTTATAATTACAATATTTATACTTGTTTTTGTACCTGACTATGTATATCCCTGAATATTGTTTTGTACGATTACATTTCAATTTTTATTATGGCCAATGATTCAAATTTGTCCCAAAAGAGAGGCAGATACATTGGTGTCAGATATTTTCAGGGATGAGTTAGCGAACCTGGGGCGATGTACAACAACATTACAGGTTGTGCAATTGTTACTTGGTTCACTGACTCCATCCCTGAAAAAACTTATGAAGCCCCTAGATTTATTCTACATACAATCTGATGTAATTAATTGTCATTGTGTTGAGATGAAATGATATATGAACTGATCAAACTATTGCTGAGATGCTTTCTCTTTGATATCCACGAATATATTGTCTTACATATACATGTTGTCAATTCTTGAGTTGTAATACAATTCAATCATATGTATAAGTTCTAAGTTATGTTCTTAAAATCAACAGGAGGATGATGATGAAGTGGACGATAGCAAGGAATCCATGGACAATAAGAGCCGCAACGTGTTGAGGCGGTTACAGTGTGGGCTAATCCGTTTCTACCGTAGGGGGACACTGTTTTGCTCATTTTGTGGCAGAGCAATCAACATGGACCTCGATAGTATGATCCAGCACACGGTGGGTGTTTCCAGAGGTGGAGGTAGAATGCATAAGCCAATTACCTTGGCACGGCACGCAGCCTTCGGCAAATTCCTCCGGGATTATGTCAGGACTGGCCTGTATCCCCTCGACTAGGTTGTCCCTGCCTCCTACTGATATGCCCCTGCCCTGCTAGGCATCTCCGTGTCCCGGCCTCCTGCTGCTGCCCCTGCTTTTATTTTGTTTTAGTTAATTATTATTACTTGTGTGTGGCATGTAAGACAATATATCCGCGTGGTGTCTCTGGTGAACCTTCTATATATATTAATCTACTCATTTATATGGAGTGCCTTAAAAAATTTAGTGTTCAATTATATTACTGATCATGCTCATGCACACTACAAAATATTTCAAGTGCTCGATTATATTATAATTGTCAAGGAATATGTCAACAAGTTAAATTGGTCGAAATTTTGTATTGAAGTAACTAAATGAGCTCACATCGGCGGTGGACGTTGGCAGAAGCCGAAGGCATCAGCTGAATACCTTGGAGCGGCACACAGTCTTTAGCAAATTCCTTACAGGTTCAACAACGGGTTGCCGCCGCCAAGCTCCGAATTCGCTTACAGGTTCAACATGGCAGAACTTGAGCTACCACAAAGACCTCGGCAAAGGTGGCAGAATTGGTGCGGGTGCGACCACGACGACGGCAAGCTCGAATTCTGGAGGAGGAAAACAGGACCGAGCATGGTCGACATGGTGACAGATCTCACCGGGAAGCAATTCTCATCCCCTCACCGTGCCATGAGTTCGTCACATCCCAGCTCCGTGCCATGACCGCGACCACAGATTGCCGCTCCAGGGAAGAACAAGACGCGTAATGGATGCAGGAGCCAATGCTGCAAGCCTACAGGGAGGAGAGCGGGGTCGAGCAGGTTCGTCCATGTCCTAGCTCTGCGCCATAGCTGCGACGCCCCACCGATTACCGCTCCGGGAAGAAGAAGACGCATAATGGATGTAGGCACCAACACTGCAAGCCTAATTGACGCCTAAGCGAAGGGAGCGACATAACGGTGAGAACTGACAGGGGGCCAACTTACCGAACGTTAGCCTGATATTTTGTATTAAAACATAAAGTTGAATTCGTTCTAAAAAAGACCCTCTGAGTATTTGGCACGCCAGCTGTAGTCATCGCAGCTGATTACAAACAACTTGGGTACCGCGTGGCCTGGGCGCCCCAACTTTCAGGTCGCAAAATGATATTCTCCGAGCCTTCGCCGTAATTGAGCTGGTCGTAGCTGCCCTGGCCGCCCTACCCCTGCGGTGCACCACTCATGGGGCGACCGCCACTAGGGCGGCCTATATCATACACGCGACCGAGATTGGTGTGGTAGACCGGCCGCGACGCGCTGTTCATCGAGGATGACCAATCCTCGAGCTCCTCTTGCTGCCTCTGAAGAGGTTCATAGCTGAGGACGTGAGAGTAAAATGCAGCGAGAAAAATAGGAGCACCCATGAAATTCATGGAAGCAACAATTGCGTTAAAGGCCAGGTCGAGCCTGGTTAGCATGTAATCAATGATGTCATCATCGCTCAGCGGAGAGCCAGCAACGGCCATGGCGTCCGCGAGAGACTTTAACTACTGCATGTATGCAACGGCAGGCTTGTCCCCCTTTCAAAGTGCCTAGATCTGATGCTTTATATGCCTGACGCCGACATGATTCTCAGCGGCAAACATGGCGTGGACAGCCTCCCAGGCCACAGCGGCCAAGGTGCAGCCGATGAGCTGAGCCGATATCTCCTCGGTCACGGACGAGGCGAGGAGGCCGAGGACCTTCTGGTCCAAGGTCCACCACTGCGAGTAGGCGGGGTTGGGCTTGTTCGTCGCGGTGTCGCTGGTCTCCTTCATCACGGTCTTGGATGGTGCCTTTGCTGATCCGTTAAGGAAGCCATGGCGATGAGTGTCAACAAAGTTTGGAATGGATAGCGCCTTCCAAAGCATGAAGTTGCTGCCATTGAGGCGAACGGCTATGGTGGGGATAACGACGGTGGTGGAGGTCGCAGATGGGGGCTCGATTATGGGGATGAAAATGGTGGTGGAGGAGCTGAGGGTGGTGGACAACATGAGGGTGGTGGAGGTAGTCATCGTGGTGGCGGCAGCGGAAGGAGGCGGATGCTATGGTTTCTAGCGGCGGCGGCGAAAAGAGGAACATGTGGCTCTGATACCAAGTTGAAAAGAGTGTTTAGGGTTTCCATGGTGCAATGCCTCACCACGTCTCTTCCTTATATAATGATCAACACAATGTTACAATTTACAAATACATGACATATAGTATATATACTAGACCTACTTTAACGGATTTAAGAGAGGTTTCGATGACCAGGAGACAATTTACATGGGAAAACAGCCTACCAAAACCAAAATACGAAAAACTAGATTACGTGATTTTTTATGGATACTGATTGGGAAGGTAACTTTTCCATGGTAACCGTGCGTGCAGTAGAACGTATTGAGTCTATCGGATCATGACCCTATTCTATTGTCTATTGGTTTTCCTAGGTCAAGTGTATGCACCAATTCAAATTTGAATTTGGGTTGCATCGAGACGGCTTCCATGACATGGTTAAGAAAGTCTAGGAAAGACCGGAGAGTGGTAGGACTCCAATTCAGAGATCAAACAATAAAATGTGTGCTACACGCAATTTCCTCACTGGTTGGGCCTGCCATACTGCTGGTAATCTAAAAAAGGAGAAGCTTTGTCTTTCATCTATCATTGATGAATTAGAGGCTTCCGCAGAAGTTAGGCCGTTATCTGGATAAAAATTGAGCTTAAAAGCCAATCAAATGCAGAGATTACACGACTGTTGCACGAAAAGGAACTCAAATGGTATCAACGATCTAAATCTGAATTTATCGTGGAAGGAGACTCGAATACTAAGATACTTTCAGAGTGTTGCTAATGGAAGACACCATAAGAAACTTATTCACTCTCTTGTACATGAGGGCACGATCGAAGGTCATGAGAAACTTAAGTACTATATTACAAATTATTATAAATGTTTGTTCGGAGCCCACATGTACGCCGAGTTGTTTGGGTACGGGTAGGGTCAGTTTTCAATCAATTGTTCAGGGATACAGATCCATTATCAGAGACTCGCAAAGGCTGAATGGAAACACGTTGAGGAGATACTACAATTAAGATTGTCTACCTAGAAAAGAAAATTATTATCCCTTGGTGAAAGATTGGTGCTCATAAACTCAGTACTATGTACAATGAGTGTGTATGGGAGAGCTCCCTTCAACTTTAATCCACCTCAAAACTCCATCTCCAGACTCTAGAGTTAAGAAAAGTGTTTGCGAGACAAAACTAGCTCCAAATTCAGATCAAGGAGAGGTTGTCGTGAAATATCTAATCTACCCATCGTTTTCTTTCCTCCGTCGGTTTGGTTAGTGTGCCATTCATGTATTTTTCTATGACTGGCATCACGTGTAATGCAAATCCTGAACCATGGATAATTGATCGAATCAAAGGCACTCACATTCATATACGTAATCGTAAACGTAAATGCAGATGTCTGATGACTAATTCGAACTCATGCACACAAAGTCAATGGCTCATTGAGTCCACGGCCATGATGAAATTCATCTTCCTAGTTCATCACGAAAATCAGGAAACAAAACTCTTCAAATACCATATGCGCATATAATAGCAGAAACATCTTTGTTGCTTGCAAATCATTTATATCACCGAATCAGTGACACATCTAACTAGCTTAGCAGATGAAAAATGAAAATGAAATCAGAGAAGTACACAGTTCTACGCCGGTGCTCAGCTTATTATTGGGGGAAGAGGCGATACACACACAACCCCCACCTGCTTTGCGCTGAACTCTGAGGATAGTTTCAAACAACAGATATGTAGCGGAAATAAAACAACAAGCACATGCGCAAGTGACACAAAGATTTACGTGGAAAAACCTCCTCAAGGTGATGAGGAAAAACCACGGGTGTGAACCAACCGGTCCACGTGAGCTTCACTATGAGAAACCTGGGTACAGAGTCTTCTCTAGAATATCTAGAGATATACAACACACTCAGCACGTTGCCAACCGGAAACAACAACAACAACCACTTGAGAGAAAGATTACAGCAAAGTAGAGTATCTCAGATTCTGTCTTCTTCGGTAATCAGCAAGCTGCTCTTAAATCGCAGATCCAATCAAACTTGGTAGACAAGCTAATACGAGTACCCAACATGCACACCAAATTTCAGGTCAATCGGACACCATTTGCCTGCCTAAACTGTTCGTCTACTAAAACTGCTCTGTGCTGAAACTACAGCAGTCCGAACTGAATAAACCACTTCCAAATCTGAAGCTACACTGACCCAAACCTCAAACCAACTAACCAGATCGAAGTACTCAAAGCAAGGAACAAGCTCACCAAGTTTGGAGCTAATCCAAGCACGTTTCAGCCTCCAAACACCAGCTTGAAGACATACCGGTCAGATCTCAGAAAGCTGGACAGAAATCACCTCTCCTTCTTCTTCCTCTCTTCTCACTAGGTTGTGGTGTTCTTGTGTGTTCTCTCACCCTCTCTCAGCAGCATCAATTTTGGATTGCTTCTCACACTTGCTCACTCTATGATTGAGACACTCCGCCACCAAGGGTGGCTAGGATTTTCTTTTCTACTCCTCTCCCAAGGAGCACCTCAGCCATTGGATATGAACATCGATCAATGGTTGAAACGTGTTGGACTTGACGGGCTGATGTTGGGCTTCCAACACACCTCCATGTGAAGGTATATGGCCCAACAAACTCCCCCTCCCGATATCAGGGAGGGTCTCACTGCCAACCAGCAGTCATGTCGGTGAGCCGACGGCATACCTCGAGCTTTCCCCTTGTCACCACCTTGGTCAACATATCAGCCCCATTGTCATCTGTATACACCTTCTCAATTTGCACTTTCTTAGAATTCAGCACATCTCAAATCCAATGATAGCGAACATCAATATGCTTCGACCTTGAATGAAACTTGCATTCTTACTCAGGTGAATGGCACTTTGGTTGTCACAAAACAACACATTGTCTTGCTCAAAACCAAGCTCACAAGTCAATCGTTTCAGCCACAATAGCTCCTTACTCGCGTCAGTTATTGTGATGAACTCGGTCTTAGTTGTGTTTAGTGCCACATACTTTTGCAACCTGCTTTGCCATGCCACTGCTCCCCCTGAATGGGTAATCAAATAACCTGAAGTAGACTTCCTTCCATCGACATCTCCAGCCAAGTATGAATCTGAATATGCAACCAACTTGGGCTCACTACCACCAAAGCAAAGCTTCATATTAGTGCTGCCCCGGAGATACCACAAAATCCACTTCATGGCTTCCCAATGTGGTTTTCCTGGATTGGACATAAATCTGCTCACAGTACTAACCGCTTGAGCAATGTTAGGCCGTGTGCACACCATAGCATACATCAAACTCCCAACCGTTGAAGCATAAGGAACTTTCTGCATTTCCTTTTGCATCTCTTCATTGGAGGGACATTTCTTTTCACTCAACTTGAAATGAGCTGCAAGTGGACAGCTCACTTCCTTTGCCTTGTCCATCTTGAACTTCTAAAGTACCTTCTCAATATATTTGTCTTGAGACAAGTAGAACTTGTTGAATTTTTTGTCTCTCTCAATTCTCATGCCGAGAATACACTTTGCTAGACCAAAATATTTCATGGCAAAACTTTTTCTCAACTCTTTATTTAGCCTAGCAATTCTTGAGACATTCTTTCCAACAATCAAGATATCATCCACATAGAACAATAACGTGATAAAATCATCACTTGAGAATCTCTGAATAAACACACAATGGTCTAAGCTACACCTCTTGCAGCCTTGCTCCCCCATGACAGATTCAAACTTCATGTACCACTGTCTTGGTGCTTGTTTCAGACCGTAGAGACTTTTCTTCAATTTGCACACATAGTCTTCTTTGCCTTCAACAAGAAACCCCTCAGGATGCTCCATATAGATTTCTTCCTCCAACTCTCCATGAAGGAAAGCTATCTTAACATCCATTTGCTCAACCTCCAAGTTGAGACTTGCTGCCATGCCAAGGATCATTCGGATTGATGTCATCTTCACCACCGGAGAAAATATTTCATCAAAGTCAATACCTTTTCTCTGGATGAGTCCTTTTACAACTAGCCTGGCCTTATACCTTGGATGTGATGTGTGCTCTTATTCCTTGATTCTGTAGACCCATTTGTTTTTTAGATCTTTCTTGCCCTTAGGCAACTTCACCAGCTGATAAGTATGATTCTTATGCAAGGAATCCATATCTTCTTGCATAGACTTATTCCACTCCTTGTTCTCATCTTTGATTGCATCGTGAAAACACTCAGGTTCTGAACCATCATACAATAACACCACATATTGGTCTAAATCGTACCTAGTGAAAGGAACACGGCCTCGGATAGACCATCTGAGTGCAACAGCTGGTGGACTATCTAGTTCAGGTGCTTGCTGATCATGATCATCTTCTTTAGCATCATACTCTTGCTGCCGGGGAGCATCCTCACCTGTACCACTATGTGCATCACCTTGCACATCTTCTGCATCATCATCTTCAGCTTCTTCTTCAGCTGAATCTGCAGGAGCTAGGTCAGAATCAGATCTATCTTGCTGCTGATTTCAAGGCGGAACATGCACCAGAACTTGCACCAGAGCCTGCACCTTTGTCTTCAAAATATCCTCAATTGTTTGGTCTTCAACAAACACAACATCACGGCTTCTCACAACCTTTCTTGCTATTGGATCATACAACTTATAACCGAACTGATCACCTCCATAGCCAAGAAATATACATTGTCGTGTCTTTGAATCAAGCTTTGACCTTTCATCTTGAGGGATATGAACAAAATCCTTGCACCCAAAAACCTTCAGGTGCTCATATGAGACGTCCTTGTCATAAAAGACCATGTTTGGTACATCTCCCTGCAATGGATAACTTGGTGAGAGATTAATAAGATAAACTACAATTGAATAAAGCCTCACTCCAATAATGTTTAGGCAGCTTTGTGCTCGATAGCAAGCATCTAACTCTCTCAACAATTGTCATGTTCATCCTCTCAGCAAGACCATTCAGCTGTGGTGTCTTCGGGGGAGTAAATTGGTGCCTAATTCCCTGCTCCTTGCGATAGGCATCAATTGGGCCAATGTATTCTCCCCCATTATCAGTGCGAATGCACTTTATCTTCTTCTCAGTTTCTCTCTCAACTGAGACTTGGAATTGCTTGAACATACTTAGTACTTGATGTTTGTTCTTCAAAACATAGACCCAAACCTTCCTGGAAAAGTCATCAATAAATGTGACAAAGTACTTTGCTCCACCTAAGGACCTCACCGACATTTTGCAAACATCGGAATGTATCAAGTCCAGCCCCTCGGGCTTCTTGTGAGGAGGCTGACTCTTGAACGCAACTCTGTGTTGCTTCCCCGCTAGACAATCTGAACATTTCTTAATGTGAACACCCTTCACACCTCTCAACATATTTTTCTTCACTAGCACCGTCATCTCCTTCTCACTCATGTGCCCAAGTCTCTTATGCCATAAGGCACACACATCCTATTTCTGCAATGCATTGACACAAGCAGCTGAAAGCTTAGCATGAACATGATACAAAACTAAAACCATGTTACCTTTTGCAACAATCAGATTTCCTTTGGTGAGCTTGTACTATTCATTTCCAAATTTGCTCAAGTACCCATCTCTATCAAGCAAGCTGATGACCCACAAGTATAGGGGGTGTATCGCAATATTTTTGAGGGAGGTGAAACCCAATTTATTGATTCGACACAAGGGGAGCCAAAGAATATTTATAAACCTTAACAACTGAGTTGTCAATTCAGCTGCACCTGGAAACAATCTTGATCACAACAGTTTATCAGTAGCAACAGTTTTGTAGTAGCAATAGTAAAGTAACTGTAGTAGTAAAGTAAAGACAGTAGTAACAATAGCAGTAAACAATAGGATTCGAGTGCGGTAGGCATAGGGATGGATGGGCAGGCGTTGCATGGACAAGACAATTCACATGGCAAATAGAACATAGGGCAATTGCAGATAAATAAGATAAAGCATCCAAGTACTAAATAATCCTAGGCATGTGTTCCATATATAGTCATACGTGCTCGCAATGAGAACTTGCACAACATCTTTTGTCCTGCCAGCCCGTTTGCAGCGGGGCTTCAAGGGAACTACTGACAATTAAGGTGCTCCTTTTAATAAAGCACCGGAGCAAAGCATTAACACTCCATGAACACATGTGATCCTCACATCAAAGCCATTCCCTCCGGTTATCCCGATTTCTGTCACTTCGGGGCCATTGGTTCCGGACAACAATGTGTGTACACAACTTGCAGGTAAGACCAAAAACAATACTATCATAATGAATCAATAACATGTTCAGATCTGAAATCAAGGCACCCGGGCCCTAGTGACAAGCATTAAGCATAACAAGTCGCAACAAAGTCAAAAAGCACTAATAATAGATACTAGGCACCATGCCCTAATAATCCGATGCCATTACATGAACGATCTCATCCAATCCCTACCATCTCCATAGCCTACAGCGGGGGATTACTCACTCATAGATGGGGAAACATGGATGGTCGATGGAGAAGCGATGGTGATGATGATGGCGATGATCTCCTCCAATTCCCCATCCCGGCAACGTGCAAGAACGGAGTTTCTGGTTCCGAATCGTGAAATCTGGTGGTGGCGGCGGAGCGGAACTCCTTCTAGAAAAACGTCGACCCCCCCTGAGTTTTTAGGTAAGAAGGCATCTTATAGGCGAAGAGGGAGACCGAGGGGGTGTCTGGGGCAGCCAGACCACCCCCTGGTGCGACCAGGCCTAGCTCGCGCGGCCAGGTGGTGTGGCCTAGGCCCAGCCCCCCTCCGTCTCGTATTCTGGCTCCGGGAGTCTTCTGGTGAAATAGGATTTTTGGCATATTTTTCGGGATTTTTCGTGATAGTTGATTTTCTGCACAAAAACTAAACACCAAGGCAATTCTGCTGAAAATAGCGTCAGTCCGTGTTAGTTGCATCCAAATCACACAAGTTTAGAGGAGAAACAATAGCAAAAGTGTTCGGGAAAGTAGATACGTTTTGAACGTATCAACTCCCCCCAAGCTTAGCTTATTGCTTGTCCTCAAGAAATTCAGTTGAAAACTGAGTGCGATAAAAGAAACTTTCACGAACACATTTGCTTCATATGATGTATATATTCTCAGCATGTGATCAACTACTTAGACAATTCATAATAAAGAGTATGCAACTAAGTTTACTTAATAGGCATTGCAAGCTATGAATAGATTCCAACTCAAAAATAATAAGTAGCATGAAGCATAAAAATAAGCAACATTACAATGCTGATAACAAGGTATGATAGAGTGGTATCTCGCTTGCCTTTTTATTGTGAATGCCAATGCACCTCTGAAGTCCAGGTGAAGACTAGAAGTAAAGATATCAAAGATACAAGCATCAAAGTCATAACACAAATAATCAGGTTTTGAGCCAAGCACATTACACTAAGAATGACAACTATGCTCTCAAGAAGGTGCTCATAGAATAAGTGGAGACTCAACAAGGAAATGAAAAAGGTTTTGAATAGTTTGAAAGGCTTCCAAATGCTGAAAGTATGGTACTCATTAGCTTTGAGCTCTTATTGCCCCTATCATAAGCATCTTTAATATGTTAAGGTGAAAGTGAGGTCCAGTCTGAGTTATATGCTTGACAGACTATAAACTGGAAATCCCATGTCCCTTGAGTACGCGGGTCACTCCTCATGTTACTCAACTTTAGTTACCGGTAAGTTCTCGTCATCGTAAATACGTGCGTATCATAGAGAACCGCCAACGGGGTACCCCTTGTCCGATGATATGGAAGAATCCCCATATCAAAATGACAAGGCAAGCAGACAATGAGTACCTCAGCAATCTTCTTATTTACCATGGGAAAATGGTGTTTTTTCTCTCTTTCCTCTTTTCTCAGATCTTTTTTTTCTTTTTCTCAATAGCTATCTCTCTCTTTTTTTATAAGAAGAATGCTTCATAGATACTTATTATGGTTACGCTGCAGGTTTCCACCATGACAGCATGGATTAGACCAGCGACCCAGACATTTCTCTAACACACATACATAACTCCATGGACTTACAAGCTCCCCTTTTATTTCACACCGACGACATCCGAAAACAAAAGATCATGGTATCAACTGGGTATATATTTACAAGTGTTGAAAGCGTTACCCGTGATAACACGGTTCTGCTAATCCCCAGCCTATAATTTGCAAGCATATAACTTTCATGGACAGTCACAATGGTTCAGGTTTATTAAGTGCAGAAAATAAAGTGTGCCATCAAGTTCGTGAGAGCTTTACTAACTAACTTTCTCATAACAAGAAAACATTTTATTCGTAAGAAAACAAGACATAATGAATATGCACGGGAGTAGCAAATGATGCTAATAGGTAGGTATGGTGGACACTTTGGCAATATTTGGTTTAAGGGAGTTGGAAACATGAGTATATGTACAAAAATGAAAACAAATTGAGTTCATTACCAGCCTCTTACCACACCTCAAGTTGTCATTAATCCTCATTATTGCCCTTCGCTTGTGTGGCTTGAATAATAATAATATGAAACCAAATCTCACTGAGGACTGCTGAACCCTGCAACAAAACTCACAAAACCAAAGAAGAACAACAAATATTTTTGGTGTTTTCGATTTTTAAAATAAGAACCAAAAAGGGAAGAACAAGCAAAGCAAAATCTTTTTGGGTTTTTTCGAATAGTTCAAACAAAGCAAAAAGGAAAAAGCAAACCAAGGCAAAAAGAAAGAAGCGAACCAAAGAGAAACAACAGAAATATTTTTGGTCTTTTTGTGTTTTAGAAAGCAAAAACAAAGAAAGAACGAAAACTAAAAAGAGAACGAAACATGAATATACAAAGTACCGACGCAAAATGATATGGAGATGAGTGTGATGTCGGCGTACATGCCCCAAGCTTAGGCTTTTGGCCTAAGTGGGTGTCAATCCCAAGCTGGCCAAGATGAAGTGTCTCCGTGGTACAACGAGGAGGTACCCTCGTCCTGGTGTGAGCTCGAGTACGTCCCTCCGTAGTGCGCGGAGTAATCGTAGGAGGGCACATCCTCCTGGTGCTGCCCGTGGAACCCCAGCAAATGGAGTTGCTCATCCACCTCCTTCTTGGAGAGCGACCCCGGTCTCCTGTGAACACTAAACAAAGTAGATTGTGGCAAAGGGATCTCTCTCTCTCATCCCCGTCAGTAAACAACATCCTATATACTAAACTGTCCAACTCAGAATCAGAAGTGACAAAGTGATGTGTTTTCATAGCAGCAAAGTCAAGCCTTTGTGTTGCCAATATAGTGTCATTGGGATCCATTGAAAGCTCTAATGCATTAACCAGGAGGTTTAGAGTAAGGGATATCACCTTGATCAAAATGTTGGAGAGAGTGTACCTCAATAGTGGATGAATGGTGAATTGGCTTACATAATTCTTCTATAGGAGGTAAATTCTTCACATCTGTAGCTTTAATTCCCTTCTCCTAAGACATTTCTTAGCTTCCTTCATCACTTCATCATTTAATTCAATAACTCTCCTCTTCTTAGATAATGGTATAGGTGCCGGTATAGCTGGTTCAGGTATGATTACTTCAGGTATAGCTGGTTCAGGAGGAGTCCCATCTTCATAGTTCTTGCTTATTTTAGCCATTAATTCCTCAGCTTCCTTGGGAGTCCTATTCCTGAAAACACAATTAGCACAACTATCTAGGTATGTCCTAGATTCTTCGGTTAGTCCATTACAAAATATATCAAGAAGCTCATTCTTAGGTAATGGACTTCTAGCCTGTGCATGAATCAAAGCACAAAACCTTGCCCATGATTCAGGCAATATCTCTTTTTCTCCCTGTTTAAAAATCAAAAAGTTCCTGCAAAATAGCATGTCTAGCATTAGGAGGAAAATATTTCTGCAGGAAGGTACTAATCAAGCAATCAGGGCTATCAATAGATCCAGGAGGTAAATTGCTAAACCAAGTTTTAGCTTCTCCTTTCAGTGAAAAGGGGAAAATTTTAGCAACAAAGTAAGTACGCATCTTAATATCATCAGAAAACAAGCCACTCATGGTAGAAAGCTCAGTCATATGTGCTACCACACTTTCATTCTTAGTCCCACAAAAAGGTTCTTTCTCAACAATAGCTATGTAAGATAGATCAAGAGAGAAATCATAATCTTTATCTTTAATGTTTATGGGAGAAGCAGCAAACTTAGCAATATGAGACAATTTGGGTCTAATAGTACGCCTCTCAAGGAGACTCTTAGCAGCGCTCCTATCATGGGTGTTTTTACATTCTTTAATAAATTCATCGGTCATCTCAACATAACCGTCTCCAATATCATAACTCTCACTAGACTCAGGTGAACTAACAGGTGTAGTAGTATCTTCATTAGGAGTTTCAATATTTCTAGCTATAGTTCTAGCAATCGTAGCATCTAGGAAAGGACCTAATGAACCACTCTTATCAAGCACGGTAGAAGAAACATCATAAGTATTAGAAGATTCAGATTCAGCCGTAGTAGCAGTGTGTGTAGCATGTGTATGTGGTGGTGTAATGAGCTTACTCATAACAGACGGTAAATCAAGAGCAACAGAGGTGTTCAGAACCGTACCTCTTCTTGTAGTGGATGGTAAAATAGGAACCTTGCCATCACGAGACTTACCCATGATGGATGGATAGCAGCGAACAATAGAGAATCCAAGTGAACTTGATAAATAAAGCTATGCTCCCCGGCAACGGCGCCAGAAAATAGTCTTGATGACCCACAAGTATAGGGGGTGTATCAGTATTTTCAAGGGAAGTGAAACCCAATTTATTGATTCGACACAAGGAGAGCCAAATAATATTTATAAGCCTGAACAACTGAGTTGTCAATTCAGCTGCACCTAGAAACAATCTTGCTCACAGCGGTTTATCAGTAGCAATAGTAAAGTAACAGCAGTAGTAAAGTAAAGACAGTAGTAACAATAGCAGTAAACAGTAGGATTCGAGTGCGGTAGGCATAGGGATGGATGGACGGGCGTTGCATGGACAAGACAATTCACATGGTAATCAGAACATAGGGCAATTGCAGATAAATAAGGTAAAGCATCCAAGTACTAAATAATCCTAGGCATGTGTTCCATATATAGTCATACGTGCTCGCAATGAGAACTTGCACAACATCTTTTGTCCTGCCAGCAGTTTGCAGCGGGGCCTCAAGGGAACTATTGGCAATGAAGGTGCTCCTTTTAATAAAGCACCAGAGCAAAGCATTAACACTCCATGAACACATGTGATCCTCACATCAAAGCCATTCCCTCCGGTTATCCCGATCTCTGTCACTTCGGGGCCATTGGATCCGGACAACGACGTGTGTACACAACTTGTAGGTAAGACCAAAAACAATACTATCATAATGAATCAATAACATGTTCCGATCTGAAATCATGGCACTCGGGCCCTAGTGACAAGCATTAAGCATAACATGTCGCAACAAAGTCAAAAAGCACTAATAATAGATACTAGGCACCATGCCCTAATAATCCGATGCCATTACATGAACGATCTCATCCAATCCCTACCATCCCCATAGCCTACATCGGGGGATTACTCACTCATAGATGGGGGAAACATGGATGGTCGATGGAGAAGAGATGGTGATGATGATGGCAATGATCTCCTCCAATTCCCCGTCCCGACAGGGTGCCAAAATGGAGTTTCCGGTTCTGAATCGTGGAATCTGGTGGTGGCAGCGGAGTGGAACTCCTTCTGGAAAAATGTCGACCCCTCCTGAGTTTTTAGGTCAGAAGGCATCTTATAGGCAAAGAGGAAGACCGAGGGGGTGTCTGGGGCGGCCAGACCACCCCCTGGCGTGGCCAGGCCTAGCCCGCACGGCCAGGTGGTGTGGCCTGGGCCCAGCCCCCCCGTCTCGTATTCTGGCTTCGGGAGTTTTTGGTGAAATAGGATTTTTGGCATATTTTCCGGGATTTTTCCTGATAGTTGATTTTTTGCACAAAAACTAAACACCAAGGCAATTCTGCTGAAAACAGCACCAGTCTGTGTTAGTTGCATCCAAATCACACAAGTTTAGAGGAGAAACAATAGCAAAAGTGTTCAGGAAAGTAGATACGTTTTGGACGTTTCACAATCCAACCGAGATAATGTTGAGCCGAAGGGCCTCAACATGTCTCATCGACTTGAGGACTAGTATCGTACCATTTTCAGTCTCCACGTGCACATCTCTTCTTCCAACGATTTTTTCTCTATCATTATTTCCCATCTTCACAACACCAAAATCACTTGCTGTGTAGTTGGTGAAGAGTTCTCTATGAGATGTAGCATGTATTGTAGCACCGCTGTCTGGAATCCAACTCATCTCATCACCATCTACAAAGTTGATGGTATCATCAGAAACTATAGTGATCCTGTCCTCAATGGTGGAAACATTGTTGCCATCATGTTCTTCATGCATAAGAAACATGATCTCCTCTACCACAACAATTCGGCCTCCCTCACTGTCACTATCACTATCGATTTGTTTCTGAACTTTCTTCTTTTTCCTTTTGTCTTTCTTCTATTGTTCACAATGCCACTTGATATGACCCTTCTCACAATAGTGATGGCATATAACACCAGCATACTTGTCTTTGCCTCTTGATTTGCTTCTACTTCTTTGTCCTCCCTTACTCGAACTTTTGCTCCTGCTTCTCCCCTGTGACTTGGTCACTAACATTTCATAATGTGAGGAAGAACCGTCCTTATCAGCAATTTTTCTAGACTCTTCATTTAGTACATTGGTCTTCACAAGGTTCTAAGTGACAACTCCATTAGGTGATGAATTGCACACAGTGACCTTAAAGGTCTCCCAAGTGTCCGGTAATGAGCCAAGTAGCAACAAGGCTCTCACTTTATCTTCAAATGTAATTCCCATTGAAGATAGCCGATTTATAATGCACTGAACTCATTTACATGATCTGCAATTTGAGTGCCCTCCTAGTACCTCAAACACATCAATTTCTTGATCAAGAACATCTTGTTGGTACATTCTTTGCGAGCATACAACTCCTCCAATTTCTGCCATAAGGTACGTGCATGTGTCTCCTCAATGATATGGTTCAAAACATTGTCATCCACCCATTGTCGGATGAATCCACAAGCTTGGAGATGAAGTACCTCCCACTGATCTTCTTTCATATCACTGGGCATCTTAGTGGAGAATAACAGCATCCAGTAATCCTTCACATATAACAAGTCCTTCATCTTGCACTTCCAAGATTGATAACTTGTACCATTCAAATAAATCATTTTGTTGGTATTCACTTGCATCTTTCACCAAAAGCAAATGCAATCAGCCCAAAACAAATCTTACTCTAAAAATGAATACAAACTGAACCTCGGCTCAGATACCACTTTGTTGGGGGAAGAGGCGATACACACACAACCCCCACCTGCTTTGCGTTGAACTCCAAGGATAGTTTCAAACAACAGATATGCAGCGGAAATAAAACAACGAGCACATGCACAGGTGACACAAGGATTTACGTGGAAAAACCTCCTCAAGGTGAGGAGGAAAAAACCACGGGTGTGGACCAACCGGTCCACGCGAGCTTCACTATGAGCAACATGGGTACAGAGTCTTCTCTAGAACATCTATAGATATACAACACACTCAGCATGTTGCCAACCGGCAACAACAACAACAACAACCACTTGAGAGAAAGATTATAGCAAAGCAGAGTATCTCAGATTTTGTCCTCTTCGGTAATCAGCAAACTGCTCTTAAACCACAAATCCAATCAGCACCAAACTTGTTAGAAAAGCTTACATACGAGTACCTAACATACACACCAAATTTCAGGTCAATCGGACACCGTTTGCCTGCCCAAACTGTTCGTCTACCAAAACTGCTCTGTGCTGAAACTGCAGCAGTCCGAACTGAATAACCGCTTCCAAATCTGAAGCTACATTGATCCAAACCTCAAACCAGCTAACCAGATCAAATTACTCAAAATAAGAAACAAGATCACCAAGTTTGGAGCCAATCCAAGCATGTTTGAGCCTCCAAACACCAGGTTGAAGATAGACCGGTCAGATCTCAAAAATCTGGACAGAAATCACCTCTCCTTCTTCTTCCTCTCTTCTCACTAGGTTGTGGTGTTCTTGTGTGTTCTCTCATCCTCTCTCAACAGCAGCCACGTGTTCTTTCTTCTCACACTTTCTCACTCTCTGATTGAGACACTCCGCCACCAAGGGTGGCTAGGTTTTCTTTTCTACTCCTCTCACAAGGAGCACCTCAGCCTTTGGATACGAACATCGATCAACGGTTGAAACATGTTGGACTTCACGGGCTGATGTTGGGCTGACAACACACCTCCATGCGAAGGGACATGGCCCAACACTTCTTGCGGCGGATCGCGCCAAAACGGAGCATGGACCTCAGGGGAGAAGGTAGGCGGAGGACCGGAGGAGGAGGGAAGGAGGCCAATTTCGACAGGGGAGATGGGAGGGAGCGATGGGGATGGTCTAGAGGGTAGGCGGTAGGTCCCTGGTTTAGGCTGGCATGGAGAAGTTCTTCGGAAATCCCATGTTGCATGCAAGTGGTGACGGCGGCGATTCTCTGGTGTAGACAGGCGGCGACGGTGGCCGATCAAACGACAAGACAAAGGGGTCGTATGGGAGAACAACGGGTGGCTGGTGGCTAGCGGCGAGAGGGGCGGACATGGAAGAAGATCATTGGTGGTCGCCGGGATGGCTCTAGAAGGGAGGGGTCGCGCCGGAGAGGGTGGCGGCGGCGTGCCGTAATCGCCTGCCATCCAGGGAGACTCCAATCGAGAGAAGCTCGGGTGAGGAAGGAAGAAAGAAGAAAAAAAGGAAAACTGCGCCACTACGGGATGGCATTGGTGGGTTAATTCTTCCAAACTCTAGGAGTAGATTGGTATTAGAGGGTGCGACGTGAAGTGAAGCGGGTGAAGAACCTATTCTCTTGCTCTGGTAGAATGAACTAGCCGGTGTTCCAGCTCCGCTCCGGCTAGACGGTGAAGTTCGAGCGTTTGGGGCAGCTTCTCCTGCTCCAGTGGTAAATTGGTGGAGTGGAGCTGTCTCAAACATACCCTATATATGATTTCATTATTTCAATTACCAAAAGTAGTCTTGAATAGATTAGATTATTTTCGATCAAGATTCTTTTGGCAAGGTGATAGTGAGAAGAAGTATCGATTGGCCAAATGGAATGTGGTTTGATCAAGATGGTCTTGGGATTCATGACCTCGAAGTCAAGAATAATGCCTTACTAGGTAAATGGCTTTTCAATCTACTTAGTGAGGAGGGGGTTTGGCAAACCCTCCCGAGGAGGATATATGCAAGTTCGAAAGCGTTGTCGCAAGTGCTATAGAAGTTTGGGGACTCGCATTTTTGAGTTGGGTCATGGCGACGAAGAAGCACTTCTTCCGCTTTGGCACATTTTCTATCAAGGATGGATTGGAGGTTCGCTTCTGGGAGGATAAATGGCTTGGAAATGCCTCACTCGAGGAACAATATTCTGCTCTTTACAACATTGTTTGTCAAAAAGGAGATACTATTTCAACCTTATTAGCTTCATCTCCACCAAATGTGATGTTTAGGCGGAGCTTACTGGGGCCTAGACTTATGCGTGAAACACTCTTTTACAGCGGGTGTCCACATTACAGTTGTCTGATGGCCCCGATGAGTTCACATGGAACCTTCTTGAGAGTGGTAAATTCTTAGTGGATTCTATGTATTGAGCATTAATCCTACATGTGGTTCCAGTCGATAATAACAAAAAAATTGGAAGATGGAGATACCTCTAAAGACAAAGAGTTTTCCTTGGTATCTTCGCCGGGGTGTAATTCTTACAAAAGACAATCTTGTCAAAAGGAATTGGCATGGAAGTAAGAAGTGTGTTTTTTGCCACCATGATGAAACAATCAAACACTTACTTTTCTAATGTAAATTTGCTCGTTCTATACGAGACTATCTCATCCTATTAGTGTTATCAATGTTTTTGGCAACAGGTTACATGAGATCGATTATAAGTACATAATTCTTATTAGGGTGGGAGCCCCTGCAGTAATATGGTCGTCGTGGATATGTAGAAATGACAAGGTTTTTAATGATAAATTGTCTTTTCTCATGTAGGTTATCTACAGATGCTCCTCTATTCTCTTTTTGTGGTCACCTCTTTATCGTGTGGAGTGGAGAGACCTATTTTTGGAGGTCTTTGTACGTTTGAAGGATACGGCGAGGGATGACAACGTGATCTTAGCATGTCCGCCACCATCTTAGGTGTTTCATATGATTTGAGGATTCTTGTAATTCGTCCTGTTTTTGTTTTCTGTTGGACTTGTATCTTATGTCGGCTGTGTGCATCTCAGTTATGCAGAGATCAGGTGCAATATTTAAAAAATTTAAGTAATAAATCGTCATTATCAAAGAAAAAATGCCCCTTAATCTGTGGCAAATACAAAATATTTCAACGAGGAGCAATTCTGAACGTATATATACCAACGCAATAACATTGGCCGATGGAACATGCATTGTGGGAACTGGGAAGCCGTGGATTGGCAAATACATCCACGAAATGCAAACGGTAGTGGTAAATGGTCACGCAGACGCGCTATCGCCCCCGAATGCGTCCTCCAGAAATCCCCCTTGGCCGAGATGGCCGACGTCGCCGGCCTTCTCCAGGATCCATTCGCCGCCGCCGATTCGGAAGATGCAAATCGAAGTGTTGAAAAGCTTCCCACGCACCGGGGTGGTGGGGTCGGCGTGCAAGCAGAGCTCCTCTGTGCTGGCGCCATGGGTGACCACGATCACACGGTCCCCTGTCGACGCAGAACAAACAAGTGAGGATTGCTGAGTTCAACTGATGAGCGAGGAGTCACAGGTTGTGTCGATCATAGTGTGAGCCTGCTTACCCTTGTGTTTCTCAGCGACTGTGTTCAGGTATGAGACACACCGCTGGGACAGCTGATCCAGGCTCTCCCCACCACCCTGCAAAACATGGAGAATGCTTGATAACGAATTCTACTTCTGCAGGAATTGAGAAAAAGTTTCAGATGTGAGATAAGCTTTTCGATCGACTGAAGTATGGAAGTTTACGGGGATTTCTTGGTTCCGTCCAACCGCAGAGAAGATCTCAGGGTTCCTTCTGACGGCGTCGTCGAACACCAGGCCGTGGAGATCTCCCATGTGCCTCTCTCTCAGCGCTGGATCGAACACCGGCTGAACCAAAGAGCGCAAGTGAACGGATCAACAAAAAGCATCCACGAAATTCAGCAATCGGTAAACTAACTATCTGAGACATACATTGGATACGCCGCAGGCTGTGGCTATGATCTGAGCGGTCTCGGCGGCGCGCCTGAGATCGGAGGAGTACACGGCGGCCGGCTTGGCTTCCCTCGACAGCCGACGAGCGACCTTCGGATTCAAATTCAGAGTTTAAGACAGGAGCCCGAGTCAAATTCTCCTGATATGTACTACTGTAAGTTCCTGCATCAAATGCATGATTCAAGGAACCGTGCGTACCACTCGAGCTTGGCTTCTACCGGTCTCGTTGAGCTCCGGATCCATCTGTCCCTGGATAATACGGGAGGCGTTCCACGACGTCTCGCCGTGCCGCACCACCACCACTTCCGCGAACTGATCCCCGCGCGGAGGGGGAGACTTTGCTGCTGGATCGGCCATGGTTGCGTCGCGTCTGCTACCCGCTACAGAGAAGCGAGCATAGGATATCTCCGGTGTTGATTAGGATTTAGGAGTAGTTGCTGGCTTGCAGCTTCCAGGAAAGAACCATTGCGTTTATCTTATCATTATTTTGACCTAAACCTGGCCGGAATCTCGTGCTCTTATTTTAATGGAAGGGAGGGGTTGCTCTGATGCTCGCCGAATACTGTGAGAGGTTGCTCTGATGCTCTCGGTGTTCCTTGCAAGAAAATGCTCTCCGTGAGGAAAAGTGCGAGGACAAAAGCAATGGACGAAAACGAAAAAATACAAACGCATTTCATTTACAATATCACGCGCGCGAAGAACATATAAAACAAAATGTAGGTCTGAATGGTGATGCACGGACGAACTGGACCAAGCCTGTGGCTCGCCGGAAAGGCCGGGTCCACAGCAGTATGGCCCGTGCGGATGCAGAGGGCCCAAATGTTTGGGGACCCAAATTTTTGAACCGGCCTGTACAAGCATATAGGCTTTGGCAAAGGCCAGTACCCGAAGTAGAGTGGAACCAGGGAGTCGATCGGCCCAGTCGCACCTCCACTCGTTCGGTGTTCCAGATCCAATTGTGGCTTTTTTTTAACATTGGGCGGATGTATTATTCGAGAACATCCAATTTTTGATTGGGCGTTTCCAGGCCGACCGAGTTTCCGTGTTTGGGCAAAATTCAATCAAACTAGACAAATTTTTAAACTAATATAGGCAATTTTATTAAACTATAGTCGAATTTCATACATATTATGTCAAATTTGGACATATACCCAAATTTTGACTATAGTAGGCTAAGGAAAACATAAAAAAAACATATAAATATAAGTAAAGCCGAAGCTGATGCCACCGCCGATGTCGATGCCCGACACCGTTCACATGCCAAAGTGACGGTAAAATAACGTGTAGTCGGCGTCCTTGGTCCCTTCATCGCTGTTGTCGTCGTTGTCGCTCGGCGGCTGCGGAGGCCGGGAGCTGCCCTGGCCGACGTCGCCGCAACACCAAGATGCGAAGGCCCGACCGCATCCTCGTCGGCGTTGTCGAGGATGACGAGCGGCATACCCAGGTAGGCGCTCTGGCGGCGAACGCCGCTTGCGGTCTGACGCTCGGCTTGCTCGTGCAGCCGTCGTACGCGCGCTGCCTCCGCCTACTCCCAGTCCGCCCTGGACCAGGCGCAAGCGTCATGGGCTTTCATTGGTGGCACGTCGTGGAGCGACGCTTCCACCGCCAGCTTGAGGAGGAATGCGTCCTCGTTGACGGGCACCGCCCAATCCGCAGGCGCCTTCTTTGGCATGCGCGGCTTTGGCCTTGCCAGCCAAAGTTGGCCGCTTAGCGGAGAAGTCACAAGGGGCTCGTTTATAACGATGTCACGCAACCGTGTCCACGGCGGCGAGCGCGGTGGTGACGCCGCCTCCCGCTTTACCGGGCGAAGCAGCGCCGGCAAGCTCGCTGGCGCCGAACCAGCCGAGCGGACGCCGAAGCTGACGACGAGCCGGATGACCCGCTCGCCATCCGCCTCGACATCCAGCTGGATCCACGTCGCCAGGAGACTGTCGGAGGCGAACACAGGGATACCCTAGCCGCGGTTTGTTCCCCGCCTGGATGTGCTCTAGAACGGCGGCGAGCGTGTGGCCGAGCGTGCTCCACCAACGCCGCCTTCCCGTCGAGTTGTTCCTTGCCGGCGGTAGGCCTACGCCACCATAGGCGGCGAGCTTCTCCTCTCATAGGTCGATGAAGAAATGCTCCAAGTACGCCAGGTTGCCCAGGTCCTCAGTGAGCTTAGGGTCCTCCATGCCGGCGATGATGAGTTGAATCTCGTCGACGATCTCATCGGACGGCGGCACCGGTGGCACCGAGACGCCGTCTGTGCTGAGCCTCCATGTCAGCGGGCACCGGATAGCCGGCCTTGTAGAGCAGTCATGCCTCCCACGACTGCAAAGAATGGCGGCTGAAGCCGGTGGCCGCCGCTGGGTCACCGAGGAAGCGTTCAGCCATTGCTACCACCGAGAGCTTCTTTTCTTCGCCGAAGGTGGAGTTCCTAGTTGGGGAATGGGAGGCGTAAGAGTGTGCTCTGGGAACCGGCAAAGGTGCCGACATTTATAGCCGAAAGAGGTGCGACGAAGGTGGGAGGAGTGTAGCGGCATGCGCGGGAACAGAGGACACGACGAGAAGGCGGGCCAGCAGTGGCACGCCATTAAGGCAACGCGTGGCCGACAAGACAGGCAGTCATTGCCCGGCGGTCCGACACGGGAGCCGAGGTGACGAGATGAGGATGACTTGGCTTCCCTCGCTGACAGGGCAGGGCCACAAGTGGGTTTTTTTCCGTCGATTCTGCGTTAGAGCTACTCTTACCTAGGCATACATGTCAGGTAAGTGGGTCCTAGATGGGGATGACGTGTCGCGAGGGCTCTGGCGGCGTGCCACATGGCGATGACAATATGCCACCGTTCTTTGGCACTATTCCACCACTCTTCGGCATTGATCCTTGATAGCTGTGAGATTCGACACATTTTTGATGGCTTTATTTGATGTTTTTCTCCCAGATTTGATCGTTTTTTGGCTTTACCTAATGCTAATACTTCGGTACCGAAAAAACTTGGTTTTTAATGTGTGTTTCAGGTTCTGAACGTCAACATGAGGATTTAATTAGAGAAACACAATATTCTGGGGAAAACAAGCAAGTCTCACTTTGGAAGCACGCAAGAGGAGTCCACAGAAGCTTTAACGAGCAACTATATGGCGGGAATATTTTTCCGGCCGTATAGTTCCTATCGTATAGTTGCCGCCGCCTCTGTATTGTCAAAAGGGACAACTTCCGTGAAGGTACGAATGACGCAAACAAAACATAGCAGCCGCTACACCATCCAGAAGGGAGAAAGAAGAGATCCAGAGAAGAAAGAGAAGACGTTCTTCATCTCGCTCCACGATCTTCGACCTCCAAGTCAATACACCCCATAGCCACTACTTGTACTTGAGAGAGAGAGAGGGATCTCCACCTTGCAAGACTAGGGTTTGAGGTTGTTTCTTCCCATCTTGAATTGTGTTGGATAGTTTTCTATTCTTATTGTGGATCTCCACGGTAATACGAAGACAAATGCCCTTTATTCAATTATATTGATGATCTGTTCTTCTCTCACGTGTGAGTAATTCCCTTGGGTGTGGGAGATGTGGGGATTGGTGAGATGTGATGTGCCTTCATATATTTTCCGCTAGTTTGTGATTGATTCTAATTGATATATTATGTGTGCTTGACTATCTATGGGATGCCTAATGCTTGTTGTCCAATTAAGAGCCCAGACAACATGATAACTTGTTCTACACAGATAAGATCTTACTCGCTAGTGGACCGACGACCCTTGGGTGACATGGAGATATCAATGGAAAGCTAATTGACTCGAGGATAATGAGTAATCACTGTGCTTATTACATTAGTCCGATCCAAGGAGCTTAATCGCTAAGCAACCTGAAGGGTCTTAATCATCTAGTGTCTGACCATGGTTTTGGTAGCAGGCTAGTAGGATTATTGAAGTTGGGATGAAATCTACCGAGTTCCGGATAATTATGGGTTGCTCGCCTACACATATATCTATAGGATTATTATTGTTACATTTACCACTCGTCCACCTGGCACAATCACTATCATCATGAACTGAATTTCCCCGCACCTGCTTTCGTCATCTGCAGGAAACAACAAACAAACAAAGTCGTTCTTTACTTTTATGCTTTATATATCTGAAGTTTACATTTTAGTTTTATTTAAATCTATCGCATTCTTATTTCAACACTTGTAGTCAATTCACTCGAAGACCTGTGACGACTTCGGGTGTGACAGAGACTTTATCTATAAACACTTACTAACATGGGTATACCCTACAGGTACTCGAGTTCAATATATACGGTCCAGATACGGCGGAAGCCTACGGCATTGCCAAGGCCCAAACAGAGAATTTGAGTGGCCCACAGACTCTCGATTGCTTGTAAGACAAGAAGAAGCTCAAGATAGAAAGTTTAAAGGGAAAAACCCTAATATGTAACCGACTCGACCTGCTACCCGAGACCTAGCCTATCTATATAAAGGCTAGGAGGGGGCAGCGAGGAGGACACACGCAACCCTAGTTTCCACAACTCTCACCAGATTGCATCTGCGCGCCCCTATAATCTTTGATTCCTTCGTTAATTCCAAGAGCAGACAAGCAGGAGTAGGGACCTCTACGAGGCCTGAACCTGGGTAAAACTTGCGTCCCTGTGTGCTTGTTTGCTAGTCGACTGATGCCTCCAGTGCTCCCTCCTTCTCCAAAACCCAAGCCCATAACAATGGCCATTGACGAGTTAAACCCTCGTCAATGGGCGCCGTCTGTGGGAATTGGGAGTGTTGATGTCGCGGCTTCTTCGGCCCCATCAACCGCGACCTACAACTCCGCAACAACGGAGATTTGCCAGCTCTTCGACGCATTTGACTTCACCATCCACACGCCAGCCACTCGCCTGGCTTTCGAGTCCGTGGGCGATGGAATCAGTCTGGCGATTGGGAGCTTCCGCTTCCAGGTTGGTCAGATGGGCACGCTTCACATGCCTGACCAGCCAACGGGACCTGCGATTGCTCCAGCATCGTGGTTCCCGCCACCAATCGGCACCCTCAGCGACCTCAACGCCGCAGCAACAGTTGGGAGCACGGACAGCGATAGTAGTCGTGGATCCGATCTAGGTGACCTGGCCACTGAAGACGGAGCCTACGGCTCTGGATCTGAAAGCTGTGGGAGCAACAACTTCCCAAACCACTTCATGTACCTAGTCATCAACGCAGGTGACACCATCGCCAATCGCGAAAACGCTGGCCTCGGATCTGGCACCGGACCGCCCAACGGCGTTGAACCACCCAACGGCAGCATGCCCAATGGTGGCCCCACCAACGGTGGCAACAGCGCGCCCATCAACAAAAAGGCGGCAGTCGAACCGCCAACCATGGTGAACGAACACACAGGAGAGCGTGTCGTGATTAAACTCAAGGACAACGAGTGGGCCAGTTGCCGAGAAGCTCTGCGAGGCAATCTTCTGCCCCCAGCATGCCGCAGGACATGCTGATGTGCTACCATTGGCTACTAAAGGAGGAATACAGACTCCAGCTACATACAATCGCGCAACTCGAGGCGCGTAAAAAGGCGGCGGATGAGTCGAGTCTTCGATGAGCTGGGATCTCCTCCCACGGAGGATCCTCCTCCAAAGGCAACAAGTACGTGGCCAACAAGAGGCGATCTCGGATGGCCCATCTCACCGAGCAAGAACGCATAAAAGCTGCAAAGGTCCTCGACTTTAGCTCTATGACAGTCGACACGCGGGGCAACGTGGTCCCAAAAACGCCGCAAGCCACGGTAACGACGGCCACCATGTACCTCCTCAACAACCAGCCACCAGCTGGCGATCCGCGAGCTGCCATGCACCGATCTACGATCGCGGGCTTGGGGCTAATAGAGTCTGCCCTTAACAAGGAGCGAACGCCGGAGCCAAAGAAAGGCAAGACTCTGGCAAAACGCTATTCCTCGCCCTCGTCTAGCAATGGCAGTCACGATCTGTCTCGGTGTCGCCGCTCACGGCGGCATGATCGCGACTACGATGCGCGCGATGACCTTACACAGCGCAAAATCGACAAATCAAGGGCAAGACGTGCTCGTTCGACTGACTCAGAAGAGGACGAGACTGAACTTTGCGGCGCCAGATGCTTCAGCAAGGCCATCAGGCAGAAGCGAATGCCTAAAGGGTTTAAACTCCCATTGGAGAACCCAACGTTCGATGACCTTAAAGACCCAAAAATCTAGTTGGAGGACCACATCTCCTCCGTCAGGCTACATGGCGGGAGTCGAAGCACGGCCATGCAATGCCTGCAACTATATGCCTGCAGGGCTTCGCCCGCGCATGGCTCAACAATCTCCCGTGCGGATCCATTCGCAGCTGGGAAGATCTAGTCTACAGCTTTGTGCGCAACTTCAAGGGCACTTATAAAAGGCCTACATCAATCGAAGAGCTGAGGGGCTACCAGCAAAGGTCGGGCGAATCGCTACGCTCGTACATCTAGAGGTGGTCCATCATCAAGAATTCCGTGGAAAACATCTCGGAAGACCGCGCAATCGACGCGTTCAATGGCGGTGTTCGCCGCATAGAGCTCAGGGAGGAGCTGGGCCGCTCGAAGCCCAAAACAATCGACCACCTAATGGAAATTGCAAATCAGTGGGCCGACAGAGAGGATTCGATGAAATACCGCACCTACTCCAACGATGACGATGACCTCGGGCGCAAACGCGATCGTCGAGGCAAGCGGCGAATGTGCATCTACGTTGACCGCGACGATGTCAACATGGTCACAGCCGGCTACGCTGACAAATGCGACGACAACTGCAAAAGCGGCTACCGCAGCGGTGGATACCGCGACTCCGGGAAAACCACGCAGGTGTGGCAGCGCCGCACTCACGAAGAGGCACCCGCAACAACCATCGAGGACAAACTGTCCGGGTTGTGCAATGTGCACTTCTACATCGACAAGCACGACGGCAAGAAAAAATCAAGTCACCTCCTCAAGGACTTCGACGAGTTTCTCAAACTCCATGAGGGCCTAGCTCGGATGAACCACGAGGCGGTCAGCAGGGTCTACGGGGCCGCCCCAGGCGCTGTGGCACATGGAGCTCCTCCATCGCCGCCCGGATTACCACCACCGGTGGCTGTGCTGGTCCAGCATCACGGCAGCAAACCATACCCACGACCAATGGGCAACATGGGGATGATCCAAAAGGGGCGTCCCTCAAATCGAGTGTAGAAGGCCATCACTTGCCAAGTCAACTTGGCGATCAACTCTCCTCCTTCCACCACTGAGTACCTCAGTGGAAGTGACTCCTGCATCACCTTCGACAGGCGTGACCACCCGCGCCAAGTTCCTCGTCCAGGCCACTATCTCCTCATACTCGAGGCGCAGATTGGGGGTTTCGACATGAGTCGCTTCTTCATGGATGGCGGCAGCGGCATTAACCTCATGTTCGCGAGTACCTTGCGTGCGATGAGGATCCCTCTGACGTGTCTGGAAGTTTCAGACATGACGTTCCACGACATCGTCCTAGGGAAAGGCGTATATCCCCTGGGCAAAATCAACCTTGACGTCATCTTCGGCACACCGCAAAACTTTTAGGGAGAGCGCATCGACTTCGAGGTCGTCGACTGGCCTTCACAATATCACTGCATCCTCGGACGTACCGCGTTCGCGAGGTTCATGGCAGTGCCACACTACGCCTACCTACAGATGAAGATGTCGGGTCCAAACAGCGTAATCACAATCAACGGCAACTTCGAAAGGTCCAACAGCTACGACAGGGAATTCAACAGAATCTCCTAGTCCTTCGGCATGCAGGAGGAACTCGCAAGACTAAAGGAGTCGACAGACAACAGTCTGCCTCCCCTGAGCAGGCCAAGTTCACCCGACCTGTCCTTCGACTCGTTGGTGCACACGAAAAAAGTCCAGGTCCACCCAACAGACCCGACCAAGATGGCCCTCATCGCCAACAACTTGAGTTCCGCATAGGAACTCACGCTCGTCAAATTCCTCCATGAGCACTGGGAAATCTTCACCTGGTGTCCAGCGGACATGCCAGGGGTTCCCAGGGAATTTGCCGAGCAGGCACTCAATGTAAATCCAGACGCAAGGCCAGTCAAGCAGACAATACGGCGACTATCTGAACCAAGAGCAAAAGCGGTCAGAATGGACATCAACATACTCCTCGATGCAAACTTCATACGCGAGATCAAGGAAAGAACCTGGCTCGCCAACATAGTTCTTGTGCCCAAAAAAGACACGGATATCCTGCGGATGTGCGTGGACTTCACCTCCCTGAATAAGCACTGCCCAAAGGATCACTTCCCGTTGCCGCGAACCGACCAAATCATCAACTCCACCGTGGGATGTGAACGCCTCTACTTCCTCGACGCCTACTCAGGCTACAATCAAATTCGAATGAAGGAAGAAGACCAAGAGAAAACGGTGTTTATGACGCCCTTTGGTGTGTTCTGCTACAACACGATGCCCTTCAGGCTAAAAAACGCAGGAGCCACCTATCAACGGTGCATGCAGGCCTGTCTCAAGAATCAACTTGGTCGCAACATCCAAGTCTACATTGATGACATCGTCATCAAAACAAAATAGGAAGCCTTAATACATTGCAAATGTATCTGTAATTTTTGATGTTCCATGCTTGGTTTTATCTACTTTCTTGTGTTTTGTCCACACTTTGGAGTACTTTTCATATGATTTCTTGGACTAACCTATTAACAAGAGCCACAGTGCCAACTACCTATTTTCTGCTGTTTTTGGTTCCAGGAAAGTCAGAAAATGAATATTCTCGGAATTGGACGGGACAAAAGCCAAAGTTCCTATTTTACCGGAAGACTCACGGAGCCAGAATACGAGACGAACGAGGGCCAGGGCCTGGCCACACCCCCCAGGCGCGAGTACCCCCAGGCCACGCCAGGGCATGGTGTGGGCCCCCTAGCCGGCCACCGACCTTACCCCTTCGCCTATATATTCCTCCTGATGCAAAAACCCTAGATCGTCAATCAGAAATCCACGAAAAGTTCCGCAGCGCCTATATATTTTTTTGGAGTTGAATGTCTTTATGAAATTGTGGTGTTTGTTGGACTCATCTAGTACTCAAGGTGACAGTGTGGGGTTTCTAGATGGGAAAGATGAACTTTGAGGTGTGCTGTTATAGCCCTACCATCGATTAGAGTGTTCAACCGGAGAGTAGTTAAGAGTAGTATCATGAAGATAATATATTTATATGAGAGTGTTCAGTAGTGAAAGTATGATCCCTAGGCCTTGGTTCTAAGCACTAAAACAACGTTTGCTATTAGATCTATTACATGCTTGCTTGCTTCCTTCTTTATTTCAGTTTGCCTTTAGTCTTTTCCCACGTCAACCACACACCATCAAGCTATTTTCTATCACTGTTGCCACTTATAATTATCCATACCACTTGTATTTCACTACCTCTTCGCCGAACTAGTGCACCTATACACATGACAAGTGTATTGGGTGTGTTGGGGACACAAGAGATCTCTTGTATCTTCATTGCAGGGTTGCTTGAGAGGGGATACCTTTGACCACTTCCTCTCTGAGTTCGATAAACCTTGGGTGATCCACTTAAGGGAAACTTGCTGATGTTCTACAAACCTCTGCACTTGGAGGCCCAACAACTGTCTACAAGAATAGAAGTGCGTAAACATCAAGCCTCGCTAATCGACGATCTACGCGAAACCTTCGCCAACCTAGACCACTACCGGATCAAGCTCAATCTGGACAAATCCACCTTCATCGTACCATCTGGGAAACTACTCGGGTATCTCATCTCCACGAGAGGGATCAAGGCGAACCTGAAGAAAATAAAAGCCATACTGGCCATGGAGAAGCCGAAGAACGTAAGAGGCGTCCAGCAGCTGGCTGGGCGAATCGCGGCGCTCAGTCGATTCATTAGTCGAATGGGCGAAAAGGCACTGCCCTTGTACCAACTTCTCCGCAGAGCTGACAAGTTCGAGTGGACAGACGAGGCGCCAGAAGCATTCGAAGACCTCAAACGTCTGCTATCCACCTCGCCAGTACTGGTGACTCCACGTGAAAAAGAGCCGCTGTTGCTCTACATCTCCGCCACCAACCAGGTGGTCAGCATGGTGCTCGTGGTGGAACGAGCCGAGGAAAATAAGGTCCATGGGGTGCAGCGCCCAGTCTACTACCTCAGCTAGGTGCTCACGCCAACAAAACAGCGGTATCCGCACTACCAGAAGCTGGCGTACGGCGTCTTCATGACAGCCAGTCGACCGCGCCACTACTTCTAGGAACACCCAATCGTGGTGGTCAATGACGCCCTGCTCGGGCATATCCTCAACAACCTTGATGCCACCGGACAAGTCGCGCTTTGGGGAATTGAGCTGTCTCCACGAGACATCACATATGAAAAGCGTGACACGATCAAGTCGCAAGTCCTCCCTGATTTCCTTGTGCACTGGATGGAGAACAGCTGCCCAACAAAGCAGATATGTCTTATCTCTGGACAATGCACTTTGATGGGTCCAAATGAAAGGGTGGGGCCAGCGTAGGTGTCATACTGACATTTCCCCAAGGAGACAAGTTGAAATACATTCTGCGAATGCAGTTCACGGCTTCCAACAATGAATCTGAGTACGAGGCCCTACTCCATGGGATGCGGATGGCGAAAGCCTGCGGCACCAAGAGGCTCATCATCTATGGCGACTCCAAACTGGTCGTCAACCAAGCAATGCACGAGTGCGACGCACTGAGTGACAACATGATCGCCTATCATGATCTCTATGACACACTCGAAGGAGACTTCGACGGGTGTGTAGTGCGACACATGGGCCGCAAAAGCAATGAAGAGGCGGACACACTCGCCAACATTGGCTCCACCTGCGCCCCCATACCACCTGGGGTATTTCTCGAGTGCATCTGTGAATGCTCCATCAAGTCAAAGGCTCTAGAGAAGAAAGCAAGCGCACCAACGGACTCGGGGGCTACACCACCTAATGAGCCAATGGCACTCGACGACCTGAAGCTTGTTACAGGACTCGAAGGACCAATGGGTGTCATGATGATCAAACCATCTTGGACACAACCCTACATCACGTATCTACTCAACAAGAGGCTGCCAGATGATCCGACTAACGCACGACACATCGCATGATGATCCAAGGCATTCGCCATCATCAACGGCGAACTGTACAAGCACAGCATCACAGGAGTACTCCAACGGTGCGTCTCCAATAGGGACGGAAGGGCCATCCTCCTCGACATCCATGAAGGGACCTGCGGGCACCATGCTGGCAGTCACGCCCTCATCACCAAAGCTCTACGAGCTGGATTCTACTGACCCACGGCCATGCGCGTTGCCAAGGACATCGTCCAGCGCTGCAATGCTTGCCAGCGATTTGCGGACACACCGCACGCACCTGGCATGGAACTCCAGACCATTGGCTTGGCCCTTCGTGCAATGGGGACTCGACATGGTCGGCAAGCTCTCGAAATCCTCGCGAGGAGGTTACGTGTACCTCTTGGTCTCAGCCGACAAATTCACCAAGTGGATCGAGGCCATGCTAGTGACAAACCAGTCAGGAGCCAGCACCATCAAGTTCTTAGAGTCCATTGTCTATCGCTTTGGAGTGTCACACAGCATCATCACGGACAATGGGAAGAACTTCACCTCCAAGGAGTTCCAGGAATTTTCAAAAACCTAGGAATCAACATAAGCTACGCCTCAGTGGCTCACTCGCAGACCAACGGTCAGGTCGAAAAGGCCAACGGCCTCGTCTGCGGTGGAATCAAGAAACGACTCCTCCGGCCACTCGAACAAGCCACCGGATGCTGTCCAGATGAGCTGCAATCCGTACTCTAGAGCTTGCGCACAACTCCAAACAACACCACGGGATACACCCCGTTCTTCATGGTGCACGGCGCTGAAGCGGTGCTACCCACGTAAGTACGCTACAAAGCCCAACGGGTGGTCGCTTACAGCGAGCAAGAGTCAACTCTTGCACTTGAAGACTCCGTCGACCTTCTTGACAAGGCGCGAGAAATCGCAGCGGAAAGATCAACGATCTACCAGCAGAGCCTCCACAACTACCATAGTAGAAGGCTACGCCCAAGATCCTTCCTCGAAGGGGACCTGGTCCTGCAACTCAAACAACAAGGGCATCTCAAGGTCGAGTCTCCCTGGGAGGGACCCTACGTGATTACAGGAGTAATCCCAGGTGGCGCCTATTGTCTTAAAGATTTCAAGACAGGAGTCGCATAATCCAACCCCTGGAATGTCGCACAGCTGTGTCGTTTCTACCCCTAGTCGTTTTTACATTACAAATAAGGCTATTCAGCCAGGCTACCTAGCCACACATTGTACCTCGTACTATTCTGTGAATAAATAAAGCTAAGTGCCCCGAAACTCTGTGTTTTCCCTCATTTTCCTAGCAATCTTATCACTCGGGCGCTACGCCACCCTTTACATCCTCGTTCTACGAACAAGTCGCAGTATCCCGAGTAGCTGACACAACATCAATCGAACCCTTGATAAAACACCAACCCAGTTGCAACACACCTGACAGGTTGGCAAGGTGCTGAGATAAAATAAGTCAGGCTAACGAAAAGGAACTGCAGAGTACAAATACACTCGCAAAACATATAAGCTAGCAAGCCCTTTACATATCAATAGAAATTAATTACATCCAATATATCCATATGAACTTTACAACACTTGGACAATTATATGCAGGATACAAACTAAAGCTACTGCTGTAACAGAAGAACGTTTGTCTGCTCCTTGAAGAAATCGACGATTTCTTCAGCTGGGCAATCAACTGCCTGATAATGGAACCATGTTCCAGGTCAAACGTTCTAGCGGGGTCGGCGGCCCAACGGCAATAGCTGCAACGTCTACATGTGGCCTATGCAGTCGCACCAGCGACAAAGCAGCCTTAGCACCGGCCACTAATTGCTGTCGCACACACTCGCGAACTGCACTCAGATCTTGGAACTTCGCCAGAAGAGCCAACAGGCTTGAAGGGACGCGTCTAGCAGAAACATCGTTTGGTAGATACGCCTAAGGCACGACTACGCCTTCTTCACAAAGTGAAGTACTCGCGAAGCATGATCCTGTAGGGTCGCAAGTGCGATCACACGATCATGGTCCAACCAAAAATACCCACTCGCCTGAAGCTGCTCCTGGGTTAGGTCATTCATTCGAATGGCAATCTGGTCTTTCTCATCCTGCGGATGACGAGCACTGAAAACTACACCAAGAAAAAAGGCAAAGTATGAAGACAAGGCACTGCCGCGACTGGCTAAAAGAAAAGATAAGAGGGCAGAAAGCTAACACTTGAACTGATTGCCTAGCTGCGTCACCTCCTCCAATAGATACTGCTCGTGGGAGGTAGCCTTCTCCACCCTCGACTTCCATACATCCGCGTTACCGCGGAGGATGGGAAACTCACATTCCAGTTGTTTAACGCGATCACGCAGTCGCGAAAGCAAGGGCAATTCATCCACCCTTGAGCGCGGCTGCGCCAAGGTCTCGTCAGTGGGCGGTGAATCACGAGGATCACTCGAGGGACCACTCGACGTGCCCTATCATAAACCAAGCAAGAGCAAACATAAGGGACCAAGAATACATTGACAAAAGGCATTTACGCATTCAAGCTCAACAAAAGTCTCGACTGGAACTTCCATAAAGGCATTGTTCCAACACAGAGGTTAAAACTACAACTATTACAAGACAGCTACTGAGGAGCAGCCTGCTTCTTCAACTTCGACTTGGACTTTGGAGGTCTCGTCGAATCCGTGGTGGTCTCCGACGGCACAGACTTTCCGGTGCCGGCCCCTGACACGCCGCAGCCTTCGCCGCATTCTTCGCTCGCTACAGCTCCTCGGAGTACTTGGCGACTGTACTAATGAGATGCAGCCCATATTTACCACATCCAGTAGCAAAGGGAGCAAACACTACTTGTTGGCCATCCGTGCCGACGGGCATTTCTTGGAAATCGCGGCGGGATCCACCTCCACACCATGGGCTTGCACCATTGCGAGTGCCATGGTGGCACTGACGGATCGCTGAGAGTTCCTGAAGTCCATCAGAATACCCCCAGCAAGGGATTCCGCTAGGTCCTCTAGGTTGTCAAGCAGTTCAGCCTTGGGAGTTAGATCCCTGTGTATGCGACTGAGAGCATTCTTGGCCTTCGTCAGCGTCCCTTGAAGAGAAGCTTTGCGGTCTTCGGCTGCAGCGACGGCACCAACCAATGCATTGTCCCGACGAAGGGCATGGGCATCAAAGCTCAGGCCGGCGGCATCTACATAAAGCAAAGTGTTGGTACGATACCATGATGTCAAAGTAGGAAACAAAGACAATTCAGTAGAAAGAATACCTAAGAGGGACTTAGCAATCGAGACAAGCTGCTCCTCGAGCAACTTCTCCCTCTCGACATTGGAGGAACACAAGTCTTCTTCGCGCTTCCGCAAGTCCTCCTCGCGCCTTTGTGATTCATCCAAGGCCGCGATTGTTTCGTCGTGACTCTTCGCCGCCGCGACAAGCGCCTTCTCAAGTGAAGTGGCACGGCGCAACAGTTTGTTATGCTCAACTGCAAGAGGGGATGTATCATCAATCGCATCCAGACACTTCACCAAGACAAATAAAAAGGCAATACTACCCTTCGACAACACGATGGCGATTGTCCAGTCACGCATGCTGTCGACCAATCTCCAGGACTTGCTCCGCCAGGCGGGCAACCTCCTTCACGATGAGATGCATTAAAAAGAAACCAAAAGTTCAGCAACAACACCAAGTATATATTCGATTGCCAACAGGGTAAAGAGATGCTTACATGGTCCTCCAGAGACTTCGAAGATGACTACCACGCAGTCATCCGGGTAACAATCTGGTGTTCCCCAGCATGTGGGGAACTCGAAGAATTGTGCCTGGAGTGGGCCACCAACGGAGGAGAAGAAGATCGTTCGGCCACCTCTTTGGCCTTGGAGTCTGCGACTCCGGATTCCTTCAGAAATTGGATGTCGCCAGAAGATGACGACGCCTCTTGACTACAAAACGCATCCAACAGAAACTTCAGGGAAGGCAACTCAAAAAAGAAACTAAGACAAAGTCGAAAATTTACTAGTCAAATTTGTCAAAGTCGAAGGTTTGCTCCTCCAACTCCAATGACTCCTTTGGTAGTCGTAGCTTCTTCCGAGCAGGAGGAGCCACAGACCGCACATGAATGGCGGGGATCGGCTCCTCTGCACCAACAGAAGGGCCTTCTGGAGTCGACGACGATGAAGCATCCAAGTCCTCGCTGCGGGAACGCTTGCGAGTGTCCGGATCACTGGACTCGGGGGCTCCCTCCTCCTCTTCAATTGGGACGGCTGACTCCGACTCGTCCTCTTCATCCACTTCGCAAGGAATAACCCCTTCAAGAAGAGGGGGCAAATTGGGAGACACCTTCCAATCCTGCATTCAGAAGATAATTCATTATACATCAAGAACTTAACGGCAATCGACAAAGAAAGCTACTTCATAGCACAATTCTACCTCAGGAGGAGGGTTAGAGGCGTTGATGGGAGGCACGACTGGTTCGCCTGGGATAACCTCCTTGGCGGTATACTTCGTCACCAGTCGCAGCCTCTTATCTACTTCACCCGCAGAAATGCCATCGTAGATACGCGAGTGGCATCGTTCGCACCAGCCCATCGAAACATGGGGTGGACTCTGTCCTGCAGAGGCTGGATACGACGACGCAACCATGTGGGAATGAGGGCAGCGCCTCCCTCTTCTTTACCTATGCGACTCTTGAGGTCACATACGCGCTTGTACATCACTTCCGTCTCCTCAGACTCGCTAGGCATCACTATGTTCTTCCAAGAACGCCTCCTCTTGCACGGCGTCACAGGATCGAAGGGTGTGACTCCATAGTGCTCTCTGTCGGCCTTCTGGTCGTGGATGTAGAACCACTTGTCTCTCCACCCTTGGACGGACGCCGTGAGTTTGATATTGAAATAAATGGCGGAAGAGTCGACATGGATTCCGCAGCCTCCTACATCGTAGACTATAGAACCAGATGCTGACTGGTGCTTCAGCTTAAAAAGCCACTTAAAGAAGCCAAAGTGTGGCTCGACTCCGAGCCAGCACTCACAAAGGGTAATGAAGCAGCAGATGTGGAGAATAGAATTTGGGGACAGCTGATGCAGATGGAGCCCGTAGAAGCAAAGGAGGCCCCTGAAGAAAGGATGTAGGGGCAGAGAAAGACCTCGGATGATGAACGCAAGGAACATCACCCAGAAACCAGCAGGAGGGCAAGGAGTTACCTCCATGCCGGGCACTCGCGAGTCGTCCTCCACGGAGGGAAGAACTCCATCTTGACGATGAAGATGGAGCTCGGCGGGCTTGATGATGTATGCACGCCAAGCACCGTTGGTGACGCGGGTTCCCGCGCCCTTCTTCTTCCTAGCGCCGGTGGCGCTGGTGCCCACAATGGCGGAGCCACCCTTCTTGTTGGCGGCGGCAATGGCCGCAGAACCAGCGGCGGCGCCTCCCTTCTTCTTGCCCATCTTCCGATGGCGGTGAGAGCGGAGGAAGTAACTAGGGAAGACACAGAGTTGGTCAGAGTGCCGCGAAGAGGATGTGCGCAGGGAAGCAGAGAGCAACAGCAATGGCAATGGAGGCACGAGTAGAGAAAGGCAGATGGGAAAATTACCGCAGCTACGCTGCTACTTAACCTCCTCGCGGATGCCATCCAACGGCCAGCAAAAACCCTACTGGACGCGTGGCGCACATCGCCATCGACACGTGGTGAAGCCAAAACACGAATCGTCCCCCACTATCTCCATTATGCACGGAAATCAAGGAGACATAGTTAAAATAGAAGATTACGCATGCCCGGTCAAATCGAAGTTAGAAAGTGGGACCCACCGCTCTTCACGTCCCGTGAAAGTTGTTCACGCGGGCAACTGAGGTCATCACATCGTCAGCACTGATGTCATCAAGTTTAACAGTAGAAGATTTCGACTACTTTAGTCCTTGCTCGAGTCTTCGACTCCACTAAGCACTCGGGGGCTACTCCCATAGGGAGCGCTGGTCGCGCACCCTACGATTTATCTTTATGCAAGAATATGAACATTAAAGGCATACCCACCACTCAAATCTACGATTCGATTGTGAATCATGGGTTACTCCCATAGGGAGCTCCGGAAGCTAATTCATCTGAAACAAGCAGCAAAAGACAACAACAGTCGCAAAATTCTTTAGTCCCCGCTTGAATCTTCGACTCAACCAGGCACTCGGGGGCTACTCCCATAGGGAGCGCTGGTCGCGCACCCTATGATTATTTGTACATCGTACTGTGTGTTGATAACATCCGCACTCGAATACTATGGCGACTCCGCCTCATACTATCCCTACAAAGAAACTGCGTCTCCTGGGCCACCCGAATCATCTCCGCGATGACAAAAATTCGGATGCCGCGCTTACATCGTGAAGATAAGACCTAAATAAGGCCTGGCAATGCATCTATTGCGCACTACCAGAAACATATCCGTGCCTACAGGTGCGATGAACATGCCTTGACGGACGCGTCGAGTGCTCACACCCATACACTGGAATTCGACTCCTGTAAGACCTGCGCGGCCTGAGTCGAATTACACTAGCATTTTCCGAATTCGAGTCCGGGGACTCAAGTTTGACTAGATTGCGTTATTTTTCCCTAAGGAAGTTAACTGATACCGATACATCGGCTAAATCAGGCATGCATATCAACAATCCCTATAACATAAACAAAACACTCGAAACATGCTCAATCATGCACTCAAAAGGCTTCATAAAGTCTCCAGTTGAATCTACGATTCCACTGGACACCTGGGGGATACTAACATGGGTATACCCTATAGGTACTCGACTTTGGTATATATGGTCTAGATATGACGGAAGCCTATGGCGTTGCCAAGGCCCAAACGGAGAATTCGAGTGGCCCACGGACTCTCGATTGTTTGCAAGACAAGAAGAAGCTCAAGATAGAAAGTTTAAAGGGAAAAACCTAATATGTAACCGACTCGACCTGCTACCCGAGACTTAGCCTATCTATATAAAGGCTAGGAGGGGGTAGCGAGGAGGACACACGCAACCCTAGTTTCCACAACTCTCGCCAGATTGCATCTGCGTGCCCCTGTAATCTTTGATTCCTTTGTTAATTCCAAGAGCAGACAAGGAGGAGTAGGGACCTCTACGAGGCCTGAACCTGGGTAAAACTTGCGTCCATGTTTGCTTGTTTGCTAGCCGACTGATGCCTCCAGCTCTCCCTCCTTCTCTAAAACCCAAGCCCATAACAATGGGCATTGACGAGTTAAACCCTCGTCACTTACCTTTGGGCTCCCTGTGAGATCGATATCTGAACTTCGAAACTAGCTACAAACGATTTGTGCTCTTGCACACATCAATCCTCCGGGACCCCAGTTGGTCCTACCACACCTACCCTCTCTCCTACCCTCCCAACTCCTTCCCATCACCCTGTTCCCCTTTCTCCATTGTTCCCTCCGTCGCGAATTTTCTCGAGCCTTGCCTCCCTAGCTTCTCGTCGGCTAACTCTAGAAATTTGCGAGAATGAAAGCAAGGATGGAGCATGCAATAGCGTGCCTCCTTCGGTGCTCTTCCAAGGAATGAGGTGGTGAGGATGGGTCACCCCTGTCCTTGGATCCCCACAAGACGTGGTTGAAGTTTCGGGGACGAGCTCGAGGGAGGCCTTCGCTGAGATACAAAGGGATTGGGGAGGTCATGGAGGTGGCTAAGAAGGTCTCGAGCTCCCCGGAATCAAGCTTGGTCCATGCATGCTCCTAGCAGCTAGAGCAGGAGATTCCGCAGCGTCGAGTGTGCAATTTGAGCTAGGCAAAATTCAAGCTTCCTCCATGGGTGGCTTTCGATTCGATGGCGTAGAGCGAGTCGTCTTGAACTCCGCCGGTCTTCGACCCTAGAAACTCGGCATTCCTATCAGGAGATTCATCATAGGGGTTGTGGGACACTACCCTCAGCGAATTCTGAGTGACCGTACCGATAGTGGATCTTGCAAACATGACGGGAGATTTGGCTTGAATCCTAGATCAAGTGATGTTTGAGAGGAGGTTAGTAGGAGACACCATCCTCCTTCCCTTATTCTATGCCTAATGCTGCCTATGGATGTGGGGTTTCATGGCTTTTTCAACCGTCAACGAAGGGAGAGCAATATTTGCAGATCTCCTGACCACGTCAATGGCGGGCACCCACCCCACCCTGGCCCCTAGTACGGACATTGAAGATGATAATGCTATGGAGGACTAATATGGGCAATTGTGAATTGCACTCATGAGAGCCCCCCATTCCTTTGACTAGGGTTCCTCCACCTACTCCTTTCCACCCCCTCTCGACCACCGAACATCTTCACAACCAAAACTTGCTTGGAGGCTACTCCTTAGTTTGGCTTCAACCTACACAACCATCGTGGGTGCGAGTGAGGGAAAGCGAGCGGAGGCAGGGGAATCAATGGCAACAACCTATTCTTCCTCCTCCCGCGGCACCATAGTTTGGCTTCAACCCTGCACAGCGGCTGTCGTTTGGATCCTTCCCGTCTTTCAGCAGCAACCCAGCATTGCAAGTGTTCCCCAATCAGTACCAACCTAGTTTTCAAGGTCAGTTTACTAGGAAATGACAACCATCCCTAATGCTCCTCCCCTAGTTTCTAGTCACAACAAAATCCACATATGAAGTTGCCACAATAGATTCTAGTGTAATAGGTTCAACAACAAATAATGAATTCACAGATACAACAGTCGAACAAATATCAGCAACCTGGAAAAAAATCAGAGTAAGATGTAGAAGAAGCAAAAGTAAGAGCAGAAATTGCCATCACTGACCCTAGTGCCCAAGTGGCCTCCCTTGCTGTGAATTTTCCTACTGCTACACAAAGTGCTTGTGGGAACCAATCTGCTACTAGTGGGTTGACTGGTGCTCATGGATATGCTAATGTAATTTGCTAAAATTGTGGTGAGCCTGGAAATCATAAGAAGGCATGTTCATGCCATTTCTGTGTTTTGTTTGTGGTCTCTCTAGTCTTGAGGTAGAGCTTTGCCCCACAAAAAAGGAGCAGTTCCCTATAGTTGCCTTCTTTGGGAGTGATGCTGCTGGAGTGGGTTTTTTCAACATTGATCTGCCTAAGGGTCCTGATAGGAGCTGCATATTAAGGATGTTGGTGTCATCTATGTTGAAGTTGGATTTGTCAACAATAAGGAACTGGCAAGTGGGCTCATAATCATTTGCAAAACTAATTGGCCTTGGCAAGTGAGAGAGCTAGATGAGTGGACAATTTTTTGTCAAATTCCCCCCAACATCAAAGTAGAAGAGGTAGCTGGTTATCCTTGTTTTGGTCTGCCCAAGGAGGGGGTTTCTGACAATGTCATGGTATAGGAAGGTGACATTGATTACCTAGCAGATCTTCAAGAATTCTAGGTGCAAGTGAGAGGGTTGCAACCTTAATGGTGCAAGTGGCATGTCCTCTATAAATTGGCTTCATATTTGGGGATCCTTCTAGAAGTATACTGGGAAGGGATGTTTCAAAGCTTCTTTGAGGCGGTTAGGATCAAGATCCAATGTAGGGAACACACCATGATTCCTTCTGCTAGGAATTTCAATGTTTCTTTGCAAACTTTACCAGATTAGATTCACTGTTGAAGGGCCTACTCATGTGGTTTCTATTCACGATGGAGATGATGGTCAACTCCCACACTATGCTAGGGATGGTGCTACTGCCTGCTGGTGGAAAGAATACCAATGGATAAGATATGGACACTGACAAAAAAGCTGATAAATCTACCACAACCCTAAATGGACAGAACTCAGCTCCTGCTAATGGTCCTAGTGCTAGTGCTCCTAATTCAACTTTATTTGTCCTGTCTGCTAAGGTTCATGAGGTAGATGTTGCTTTCATGGAGAGAAGAGGTAGTTTCCAATCTTCTAGCAAACTTTATCCACTAGCAAATGAAGGTGTAGATAAAGAGAAAGTTATGGGATGGATAAATTCTAGACGAGAAGATGAGGACTTATGTGCCAACCTTTTGAGGGAAATGGAACTAGTGCAAGATGATGATGAGTAGGTATTCTTCATGGAGGATGACAAGATTAAAGCCCAGGATCTGCCTTCTATTCAGGATGTTGTGAATGAAGATAGTGGACTCATGGCTCCAGCTTCTCAGAAGCAATGGAGTCCTCTTTTCAATACTAGGCAGAGTAACATGGTGGTGACTACTTGGAAGATAGTCATGAAACTTGCTCAGCAAGCACAAATAAAGAACCTAGAGATTTCAATCCTAGCTGCATCTAAGATGAAAGGTATTGCTTCCAAAAATCCTTTCTCTGTCCTTTACCCTATTAATGTTTCTGAGGTTGCCTGCACTATTGGTGGAGAATTACCTCCTTCTTTCTATGATTTTCCCCTCCTATAGATCCCCTTACATTTTTAATTGTAACCACTAGTAGTTCTTTTCATACTCTAGCTTTAGTTGATACTTCCTTGCCTACCCCTGGCTCTCCTCCCACCCCTATCAAACCCTCTCATCTAGAGTATGATGGTTCTTATGTAGATGATGATTTCCCTCTTTGGACTAAAGTGGATAAACCTAGGTGGGGCAAACACCCCATGAAAAGCAAGTTTAAATGATTTATTCTTATTGGAACATTAGAGGGAAGCAAGCTGATGGCAGGCAAACTGCCATAGTCGATACCTTTAATAAACATAAACCCAATGTGATTGGGTTTCAGGAAACTAAAAAGGAATCTATTTCTGATAATTACCTTAAAACTTTGGTTAGTAGTAGAAATTTTGTGGAAGTCTCTCCCTGCCAAAGGCTCTCCTAGAGGCATCTTGATGGGGATTGACCTAGATATGTTTGAGGTTCTCAGTTGGGAAGTTAAAGGATCTTTAAACATTGTCCTTAGGTTTATTAATTTTTACGAGAAGAAAAAGATCTTTTCATTTATGAGTTACATAGCCTTTTTGTTGATTATCATGGTCACAACATTATTGGTGGTGATTTTAATCTAGTTAGGTATCAAGAGGATAAAAGCAATGGTGTTATTGATCATAGGTGGAGTGACAAATTTAATGCTTGGGTAGATATCTAGGGTCTCTTAGAAGTCAAGATTAGCTGTAGAAAATTCACTCAGGGAAATAATCAAGTTAACTTGATTATGTCCACAATTGATAGATTCTTTTGTAACCCTGAGCTTGACTCTGTCTTTCCTATTGCAAGTATTAAAGCACTTCCCATGATGGTTAATCACCACACCCCAATCCTTTGGTATGTTGGACTTGATTTTGTTCCAAATCCTCTATTTACAAGTTTGAAAAATGGTGGCTCATGAGAGATGACTTCCATGCTGTCGTGGAAAAATCCTGGAAAAAACCTACTGAGGTGGGAGTTTGATGGATATCTGGTAACAGAAAATTAGAAGACTTAGGAGTGACACCAAAGTTTGGAGCATTAACATAGAATCTAGACTTAGGAAACTTAAAAAATCCCTTCTGGAAGAATATGATGCTTTAGATATCAAAGATGAGTCTAATGAAGTCTCTGATGCTGATCATTTAGGCTAAAATAGATTTATGCATAGATACATACTATCTGGTTGAAATAAAAAGTTAAGGTTAGACAAAAATATAGGGATAGAGACATCAAAGAGGGAGATAGAAACACTTCTTATTTCCATACAATGGCTAATCAAAGGAGGAAAATGACACTTCACTCCTTAGATGGCCTTGATGGCCATGTTACTGAAACCTCTAAGATGATAGTTGTAGCTACAGACTTAAAAAAAATCTTTTTTGGAAAGAGGAGAGATCTAGTTTTCTATTAAACTAGATTTCTACTCTACTAAAGAGAAGATTTCTGCTGAACAAAACTCTAGGCTGGAGGCCCCTTTCTCTAAAGAGGAGGTCAAAAAGCCATTTTCGAATCCTACTCTGATGCAGCACCTGGACCTGATGGGTTACCTTTTCTATTTTACCAGCGTTTTTGGGAGTTAGTTAAATATGACATCATGAAAATGTTGGATGATTTCTTTGCTGGTAATTTAGATATTTTTAGACTTAATTTTTCCATTTTAACCCTGATTCCTAAGGAACCTGATGCCTCTTCTATGAAGAAGTTTAGGCCCATTAGCTTGTTAAACTGTATTGTTAAAGTTTTTATAGAAGTTCTTACTAATAGGTTAGCTGTCATTATGAATTCCATTACCTCTATCAATCCGTCTGCTTTCATTAAAGGTAGATACATTTTTAAAAGTGTAGTAACTTCCCATGAAACTTTGCATTCTGTAGTAAAAACCAAAAACAAAGGCCTGGTTTTGAAACTTGACTATGAAAAAGCTTTTGATATGGTTGACCCTGATTTTATCCTTGATATCCTTATTAAAGGGGGTTTTGGAGTTAAGTGGGTTTATTTAATTAAGTTCGTTGTCCTTGGTGGCTCTATAGGAGTCAAAATGAACAATGTGATTGGAGTTTTTTTCACTACTAGCAGAGGGCTTAGGAAGGGTGATCCTCTCTCTCCTTGCTCTTTGACCAAGTTGTAGATTGCGTGTTTAGGATGCTCTTCAAAGATGTTGATGTTGGTTTGATTAGAGGGCTTTGTTCTGATATTTGCCTATGGGTGTCATCTTTCTTCAATATGCAGATGACACCATCCTTTTTGTTGATAATTCTGTAGTATATGACAATCTTAAATGTGTCCTGACTTGATTTGAGCAAGTTTCAGGCATGAGAATCAATTATAATAAAAGTGAACTCATTCTTCTTTGGCTTGCCCAAGCTGAGATTGATGCTATCACCCAAGTTTTTGGTTGTTCTCTAGGATAATTTCCTATAAAATATCTAGGTATTCCTCTCCATTATGACAAGCTGAGGAGAGCTAACTTGCAACCCCTTTTTAAATAGGATTGCTGGTTGGAGGGGCAAGCTACTCTCTTATGCAGCTAGAGTCATCCTTATCAAAAGTTGTCTAGCTAGCATTCCTATATACCTTCTGTCTTCTTTTAAATTCACTAAGTGGGCCTTAGAGTTCATTAATTCCAAAATGGCCAACTACTTGTGGAATGACTTTGAAGGTCATAGGAAAATTCATCTAGCTAGTTGGAAGCTAATTTGCAAAAAAGGAAGATGGTGATTTAGGCATACCTGATCTTGCTAATGTCAATCTTTGTTTGCTGAGTGCTTGGCTCAAAAGATACATTCAAGATGAAGGGAAAATCTAGAGAACCATGGTAGATAGTAAGTACAATACTAAAAACCCAAAAAAAATCTGCAGTAATGTTGCTGGCTCCTCACCTTTCTGGAAAGGTGTTATGTGGGCTATCAATTCTACTAAGTTTGGTTATAGGTGGAAAATTGGAGATGGGAAAACAACTATATTTGGGAAGACACATGGTGTGGCACTTCCCCCTTGGTTGTCCAATTTTTGATATGTATGTTCTTTACAATGAGCAAGGAGCCACTATCAAACAAGTTTGGGATGGCTCCCAGCTCATGCTCATTTTCAGAAGAAATTTCAACCCCTCTCTCTTATCTAGTTGGTATGAATTAGTAAAAATTACCTCTAGCATTACTTTCAATGATTACTGTGATGCTTTAATCTGGAAAATTCTTCTAACGAGGTTTACCCCACCTCTGCCTTGTACAACATCATTAGTTTTGGTGGAATTACCCTCATTTTCATTCCAGCTATGTGGAAACTAGTTCTGCCTCCAAGGCTAAATTTTTTATGGCTTCTTACACAAAATAAATTGATGACTAGGAATAAGATGAAGAAGAGAAATATGCATAAACCTGAAGATTGTGTCTTCTGCTCTGAATTAGAGATAAAGCGTCACCTGTTTTTCTGATTTCATTGTAGCTAGACAAATCTGACCTCAGGTTGCTAACTTCTTTGTGCTTAATTTTGGTGATTGCTATGAATCTATTGCTAGGTTATGTGTCTCAATTAAAAAGTCCCTGTTAAACTCTATTTGTTGCTGTTCTTTGGGGCTTATGGAAAATTATAATGATATCTTTAATGCTTAGCCTTGGATTGGTAGAGAGCAGGTCTGGAGATTAATCTTGTGCTCTCTCAAGCAGTGGAAATTGATCTTCAAAGATCATATGATGGATCATGTGGAAATTTTTTATCAACACATCTCCCTGCTCCTCCAAGCTCCTATGCAACTGATGGGTGGCTAGGCCTGGTGTATGTTGCTGGAGACCATGGTGATGTTGACAAATACTGAAATCAAAGAAGTTCGTTGGGACTAGCACTTGGCTCACACCCACAACTATGATGGATACCCTGTTCATCTCCCCCGAGGCGGTCGATTGATCAAGTTGGTTAATGCGCCTGGCTAAAAGCTTTTTAAAACATTTTGGGGTTCCTCCCAGTTTCGTGTCTGGCGCTTGTTTTAGGCTTTTGTTGTTGAGCCTCTGTCATGCTATGTTTTATCTTTTCAGACTTTGGTTGGAGACCATCTTTTGTAAAAACTCTAAACTTGTTGGGTTTCATTTCAGTGAAGTGGCATTGGGGCGATGCCCTAGTTATTCTAAAAAAAATCTTACATGGGTCGTTGGGCGCTTGGACTAGTCTTGGTTTCCGATCCTATACGTACTCCCAACGTCGATCAAATCGGCGCCATGCCGAACGGGGAGAGGTGGGAGGTTGATGAAGAGGTGTCGAGGATGAGCCGCGAGGGGAAGGTCGGCGTCATCAGCAACCCCGGGGTGACGACCACCATAAAGCGCGGAATGTAACAAGCACATTGACCTCGACCTCGCCGTCAACGACTTTGAATATGAAGAGATTTCTCCCTAGATGCGCTACTCCTTCTAGGGTAACAGCAGGGTATGCCATCCCATGCGATGCACAAATTTTTTCCTTCTCTTTTAGGATTTCCCCTCGCCTCTATATGCCTCATCCTCGTTTATTCGGTTGGGTGGTGCACTCTAGGTGTTCGAATAATTGTAAACCTGAGGGGTTACTATTGTAATTGGAAGAATTTCTACAGGGTAAGTAATCAAGGTTAGGGTTCAACCAACTGGTAATGGTAGTAAAACTGAACATAAATAAAGCAAGCATTCTTGGATAAAGACACTGCAAATGTCTGGACACCGAGTGCCAGAAATCACAGGGCTGTAAGGAAAACCAAAGTAATTAAGGCAAATGATAAATGGCATCCCAGATTGGTAAATTGTAAAGAACACAATAAGTATGATGTTATCTAAATAAACATTATGCAACCGAGAGCTCGATAAGTATGATTCTTAATATATCCAATTGCTATGTATGATAAGTATACACTATAATTGTTCATTAATTCAATTTTTGTGGTGAGATAAGGGGCCATTTTAATGATTGGCACATAGTCCCGGATTTTCCTCACTCTTCCGGGATTCAGGCACATACCCCATTACCGCAAATCCGCCGACATGGCTGAGCCTCTCGAGGATCCACCGTTCAACGAGGTTCTAGCGATGTTCCATCCAACCATGGCGTCGGTTGGCAACCGGTATATGTGTTAGCAGAGCTCTTTCGTGGGACATCACATTCATGCTCGTGTGCTAGATAGTTGCTCATCAGAGCTAGGTTGAGGCGATTAGTTGACTCAGTTCAGGTGATCAACCAACTGTTGGGCCTACGCACTACAAAAATATCCCTCATACCCGGCGGATTTTTGGGGCGGCATAAGCTAAAAGAACCGACAAACGTTGGTTACACGACGGATGAGCATTCACGGCACCATTTTTTCGCGGAGGCTAATTATATGTCGTGACCGATGTGCGCCAGTACATTTTAGTGCCCCGGTACGTGGCTAGATGGAGCGGCTCTTAATAATGACACTGTAGGTGAGCTGTGGCGGATTTCCCTCCCGCCGTGGATTTTACTTGACACACCACACGTCACTGGCTAGTGTGGCCCACCATGTGTAAGCCTTTCGTTCTAAATAGCGCAATCGTGATCCACAATTTATTCATCTCCTGATCCTCCTTGGCAACCTAGACAATAGCGGAGGAGGCATCGTTGATTGAGGCGAGGTCCCCGTCGGTGAGACGTGAAGATTACGATGGACTCTAAGATCAGCAAAGAATTCGTAAGTTATTCATTCTCTATCGGTCAATATCATATCATGTTTTTGCTTCGCGTTTTTGTTCTTGAATCTCATGAACTTCAGTTTGGGGTTTTCTAAGCACGACGTAGTGGTGAAGTGGATCTATGATCATGCATTTGTTGGTGTCATGCTACAAAATAACTATGAAACAACATGCTACTACCACAGGCTTCCCCGCAGGAACATCACATTCGGGGGCAAGCACACCGGCTAAAGATTTCTTGGCTGCAACTATAAAAACTGAAGTGCTGCTACCTTACTTGCCTTGATGAACCGCACTCAGAAGTGATACAACGTGCATTGGAGAGATTAATCGAGGAAGGAAACGATGATCGATCGCCGGAAGATGGAGCTTTGGAGGACACCGAAAAATAAGAGTTCAAGGAGGACGCAAAAATAACAGCAAAGAAAGAGATCAGTGAATCGTAGAGTACGATTAAGACCGCGTGCAACATAGTTAGTCCTTGTCTGCGGCTGGTCAGTGTATCACTAGATAACATGGGATTCAAAGCCGTTCTCGAGGAATAAAGTTTGTTTTAGTATTTTCTAAACTGCTTATTAGCGAGTACTTATGTTTAATTATGCACTTTTTAGTATGTTTGTTTTTTCTTATTCTCAAGCTACTAGTGTTTTACTATTATGCACTCTATCGTATGTTTGTTTTCGTATTCGCAAATTGAGTACATATGTATAATATTAGTTTGCAAAAGGGTGGAGTGACCCAGTGATCAACTAGTCAAACTTTATGCATATAAAATTCCCCAATCACCTAGAGCTAGCTAGCATCGAACCCTAAATCGAATCTGCGCCACACTGTGCCGCCCACCTCCAGCGTCAGATCCAGCCTCGTGCAACTACTTCTCTTCTCGGCGCTGCTGCTTTCGACCGAACCGTCCCACTCTTCGTCACGGCTCTACTCTCGACAAGACTGTTCCCCACTTCGCCGCGGAGCTTCCCTATATCAGCCTCACCTTCTTCCTCTCCGTCGCGCAGCCCTCCATCGACCGTGCAGTCTCGCTTCCCGGTACATCACCATCTAAGGCCTTCACCTGTCCAGATCTGCTATGTATTTCTATCCATTTACAAGCTTGTGCTTTTAGGCAATGGCATTGGCAAATCCTACAAGCTTCACTCGGAGCAAAACAACATTAGGCAAACTGTCAGTCGATGTAGCCGCTCAGATTCTTCTCAAAATTCCTCCACATCCTCACAGCTTACTGACGATATCACCCGTCTGTTTTTATTGGAGGGGACTGATCAGAAGCAACAGTTTTAGACAGCTAACCCTGTCATACAATGGTGGAACCCCTTTGTTAGGATTTTTCTTCCGAAGCAGTGATAATGCTCGTTGTTGAATCGATGAGCATCATCTTGACCTAACCATCTTGCCAAAGTTGCCACTTAAATATGCAGACATTGTCGGTGAGATTGATAGTGATAATGATGGCGGGTATACGGAACCCTTCATATCCTTACATTCTGGCATGGGCGTGTGCTACTACAGTCTTCAACTTACCTAGCCATGTTAGTTCAGGATCCAATCAGGAACAATGATGCATTTGCATGTGAACCATTATGGTATGGGTTCCACACTAAGTTCAACGGAACAATTCACTTTTCCAGTAACCATGCTGCACCATTTACCCTCAATTGTCACACAAGAAATTTTCGAATTGTTTGGATAACAACAAACACTAAACAAGTAGAGGTACGGATATACTCATCGGAGACACGCATATGGGATTCAGTTGCATCCATTCCATCGATAGAAATGTTATGGGTTAGTGAAGAGAGTCCGAATACTCTCATACGTTGTGTTCAATACTGGGTAACGACATCCAGATATATCATTACATTTGACAACACTACGAAGGCTCTATGGCATGTTGAGTGTCTAGAAGAGACACATGATGATTTGTTCCGGTGCAGACTTCACACCTTTAAAGGGCAGCATGAAGGTGTTGGTCTTGCCGTTCTAAGAGGCTCCACCCTACTGAATTGGAGCAGTGTCAGATCAGTAGCAGGTGGTCACGTATGGTCACTTGATAGAGAAGTTGATTTATCTAAACTTCTAGTCCCTGGCACATACTTTCCACATGATGGTAAATGTAAACAAAACATGATGTGCGCATTTGAAGATAAAGATATCTTGGTTAACATGTTACCGCTCGTATCGTATCGTTTCTTCTGCCCCTTTGGTTCAAATACCAAAACTTAATGTTTTTCCAAATTTTAAAGCTAAATTTGGTTATTATTATAATCCAATGTGCAGAAAATTATTATGGATTCTCGGCAGAACTATTCTGATCCTAAATGTATAACTTCGTTTGGAGTAAATAATGTTGGGTTTTGACTCGAAAATGCAACACTGGTACCACTCTTTCGTTAGTTTTTATATTAAGTTTCTTTTTGGCTGAATTGTAGTTTCTAGATTCTATTTTGTTAAAATGAACATAAGATCTCATATTCCGTCTTTCTTCCACAGGTTTACATTCTTTTGACCAAAGATAAGCACTGGGTTCTAGTTGTCGCAAATTTCATAGATGAATCATTTGATGTGCTCAATTCAAATTCTTCAAATGAAAAAATCTTATCGATTGTTAACACGGTCATATTCAACTTCAAAGAATTATTTCCCAGTAATTATCTAGTTTGTCGTCAATTTAATATAAAATATTTTGGTGTGCAATATGTAACAAGTTCCAAAACACAATTTCAGGTTAAGTTTATACTGATCACTTCTTTTTTAGTTTCATTTTCCCTAAGTAAATGTAAATCAGATTTTTTCCATTTATTCATTTGGTTTCCTATTCCTTTTCTCTCAGATATGGTTCTGGTATTTTTATGATACACTTTATTAGATGGTACAATGGAATCAAAGTAAAACTTTCTTCCAATGTAGGTTTATCTAGCAATTGCTTTTTGAACATTTTCTTCCAAAACAAAAAGATTTATCTTAATGTAAGTTTTCTCCACCAAACTCATATGCAAACAATACGAGAAAGAATATCATGCCAATTGGTTATTAACCAGCACAATGAACATCAGGTTCCATTAGCAAAACAGTTCCTAGCTAAGCATGTAAGCTTTTTTAAGTTCTATTTTGATTGACCAAAAGCTTACTATGTCTTTTTTCTAAAGAAACAACAACGTTAATACTCCCTATGTCCCAAAATAGACGCAAATATGTCTAAATTTGAATGTGTCTAGACACTTTTAGTCTGGATACATCCAAATTTTAAAAAACTTGCGACATCTATTTCCGGACGAAGGGAATATTACATTTTCTAATTTAAGCTTAATCTATTTTTTAGGCTCCAGAGCTTCTATGCTAATTGAATCATAAATTCAAAATGTGAAGAATGGAATCAGTACAATAAGTAATACACAGTTTTCTTTTATATCTTTGTTTAGTTATTTGTTTCCACTTATCTTTCCTACTCAAGTTGGTGTTCTTTCTTTATTTCAATAGAGTGTAACAACAAACAAACATGGTTAGATCCTGGTGGTGGATTGAAATGAAGAAAATTGTTCATTTTTCCAAATTTAATCTAATTCTTACTATATCTATTGAATTTGATTAATCTCTGCAAGAATACATTACATTTTTATTCGCCTCCAAAAATCATGTATGCCATATCTTTAACATCGCAGACTCTAGTTCTTTGTGTATTTCTTTTAGTGGAAAACATTATCAAATCCCAAGCCTTTTTGTTTTCACGTTTTATTTTATTTTTCTGAATTGGTAGTTAGCCTGGTTTTCTTTTGACTTAAGTCCAGAAACATATCATGACCAAAACGTTCTAAAACATAAGAGAGGAACTTTAACATGCGCTGCATATTGCGTCCACGCGCGAAAAAAATCGCTATTTTAGTATGCCGGAAGCAATATTTTGCGCTCCAGAGGCTTGCGCGACAAAAATTAGCACGAGCGACATTTTGCGCTATCTGATGCCAAACATTTACTGCACTGGATATCGTGCACCGCAAAGCTCTAGCTCGCGCGCGAAAAGGCAACCGCTGCGCTGAAATTTTCCCGCGCCCTTGTTGTCGCCTTCCCCATTTCCACCTGCGGACTCCGGCGATGCCGCCATGCTGATTCGTCCCTGCCGGCACTCTCCCGTTGTAGATCCTCCACTAACGCGCCTCCACAAGATCATCCCGATGCTGACAACGCGGTAAATCAAGCTACCACCGCAGTCGCGCCCGCCTTTTTCCCGGCCGCCTCAGTCGATTTGGTGAAGCCACCACGCTGCCATGACACCATGCTGAGCTCGACGACGACGATATCATCAAGCAGCCGTAAAGCAACTTGGCGTCCGCGAGGTGCTTGTCAAAAGTCTAGACCGGTATGTCTCGCCGCCGAAGCGCCTTTTTTTCTAAGATTTTTGTTTGTTGGTACATGAAGTTAATTCAGTTACATGTGCATGATGATCTTCAACACGATCTCATCAAGAGTGGTGGAAATGGAATGGAAAACAAAATAATTAATGTCTACTTATTTATATGTTTGTTGTATTGTTGCAATTTTTTTTGTTGTATTACTGTATTGTTGATCAACAAGTTGTTGTATTTTTTGTATCTGTTGTATTGTTGATGTACCATATGATTTGTGTTGTAATCATAATAATTAGACAATTTACTGTAGATTTATTGGTGAGTTTGATCTTTTTAATTCTCTATACATGTGGGTATGATGTTTGTGATTGTCGCGCGTCCTTTAAATTGCACCGCCTGGTGAAATGCTGCATTCCGTTGCTTGCAGCGTGCTAGAAAATAGAGCTTAGGTCAAGCTATCGCCAGCGCTGCGCGCTAAAACTGCAATTTATTTTTTGCAATTTTGGCACGCCGGAATACATTGCAAATGGATTTTAGTGTACCAGAATTTACAGCTTGCTCTAAGGATATGGAGAATGATAGTCATCGTAAGAGCATCTCCACTCGGGGGGCCCTAAAGGCCCCCTAGAGGGCTATAGGGGAGGGGGGCGGCGTCCAAATTCATGCTCAACCCACCCCCAAATTTGTTTTGGCGGCGGCGCGGCCCGTTTTGTTATCCGGCGCCCCCAGGCTGAACCCAACCCACGAGCGGCTAGCGAGGGTGCCGGATGGCGCATTTCTAGCAGGAAGGAGCGAAGAAGATGGCACGCGAAACGGCTGGTCATCGCGGGCCACCCCTATCAGCGGCAGCAGCCAACGCGTTTAGTTCGTGCTCGGTCCGTCTTCCTCCTCGCCTGCCGCACCCCAATAATGGCGCTGCTGCCCGTCGATCAACCTTTTGCAAGTGAGCAGCTAATGCGTCCCGTCCGCCACGCCCCCCTCCTCGCCTGCCGCGCCACCGCCTGCGCATTCAATGGCCGCCTCCCTCTCTCGGGCGTTAAAAACCCCTTCATCCCCGGCCCTTCTACCCATTTCATCCTCGCAGCCCGATGAGTCCAAAATTGAAGAATATTTACCCTTTGCTTTTGCATAAATAGAATAGGGATTTTAGTATTTCACTGTGTTTACACGCACCTTTTTGTCCTTGTTTCAACAGGATCCCGAATCACCAAGTCTATTATGAACATACCAATTGGAACTATCATATTATGATATAATATGATATTTTTAAGTGGAAGAAGTCATTTTATTGATTTACTTTTGCACCTGGAAGAATACCAAACAAGGGGAAGTCACCTGTAGCGATAACGACCTGTGGTATGGGCGGAGCCGACCGTACCGTCTGCCCGTACCATGTGGCAGCACATCTGTCTCGTCAAATACTTTCTCCTGGCGAAGGCGGCAGGAAGATCCGACATTCACAACCACCAGAAACTACGAAAAACCATATCTGAAAGGGATTTGAAGGAGAAACTGGGCGAAGGGCAAATCCCAGCCGCTTCATGGATCATTGGGGGACATCGCATCATCCCCTTCACTATCAATCGTTGCATCTCCATCACCATCATTACCCCCATCTCTCATCTATTAGATCTTGTTGTAATTTTAGATTCAATTTTGGTTTGCACTAGATTTACCTCCATATTTTTATCTATCCATTTGATTATGATGATGTTGTTGATTGCTTTCATGTGTGAGTAGTTACTTTGTTCTTGGGGAGATAGAGAAATCCTAGCACTATTATGAACTCGCAATAAAGATGATCTATTCTTGTGTCCGTATGACTTGTCGGTCTATGACAAATTTATGATTTGTGTTTGATCTCTCTCTTTAGATGATATGGGTAGTCGGCCACATATCATTTTCCCTCGGGACTAAAGGGAGGGATAAATTCTTTGGACGTGTTTGTGCTCGTGCCTAGAATAGCTTCGTGACAACTGGCGTCAGCTCGTACACGGTTTAAGGAGGATAAAGAGGGACTCCCTAAGCTAATTGCAATATCCATGGGGAGACCCTTAATTGCGGTGGTTTGTATGGGTGATTTCTCTTAAATATCGCACTTGATATTTAGAGGTGACCTCACTCTTGGCTCAACAAAGTGGCTTCCTACGATCCTTGTAGCGAACATCTTATTAAGGAGCTCTCTCCACACATATCATGATACAAGAAGTATATTATCTTAATTAATAATAACAATATCATGCTAGTGGTGTATCCTACATCGCCGATAACGTTTTGGCCCTATTGAGCCCAACCACGTTTTCACGCAACCTTGTTACTTGCTTTATTTTACTTGTTTTAATTACTTTCCTGCAAACAACCAAAAACCTTCCTAACACCTTTTACTTGAGATCAAATGCAGCTTACAAGTATCCTTTGGTGGAAAGCAACAAGGAACATAAAGACCTTGACCAAATAGCTCTTTCTGGGTACGATACTCTTATTTCGAAACTAGCTACAATTGATCTGTGCACTTGAAGCCATCACAGCCTCCTCTCCCGTCTTCACCCAACTACCCACTCACTAGCCATGGAACGGCTTCGAGCGGTGCTTGCTGCGCGTCCATGACGCACGGGCGCTGTGGGAGGCAGGCCACCCATCGCTGCCAGACATGCGGTGCCCTCACAAATGGGTCCTCAACGCCGGTGGCCTACCCGTCCCACTGGTCCCCCATGGCCAGACACGGCAGGTGGAGGTCTACCGATATTACTGGATGTCCTCTCTCAAGAGGAGTGGAACGATCCCGCTTGGGATCCCGACAACATGGTGGCGTAGGATGCGTTCTCCGAGGACCTGCACCAGGCCCGCCTCAAAGCCTATGATGGCAATGCCCCTCCACAAGAGGACAACAACCTCGGAGGGTAGATCTGGTGGTGGAGCACCCCAGGCAGGACGCTCGCCTGGGTCCTCGACTACATCGCTGCCGGCAACAACCTGCCGCTAATGATGCCTCCTCGACAGAGGTCGCGCTACCCAGACCAGCAGTGGGCGCCACGCCATGCTGCCTGCTCTTCCTCGATGTCTTCCTCGTCGAGGTCTTCGTCGACTACAACCTGTTACTCCCCGTACTCCATGCCGTCGCTGCGCTTCTCCACTCTCCTCGCCTCGGTGAAGGATGAGTACGAGGAGGCCCCGCCATCATAGCAGTCACGTAGGCGCTCCGACGTCGTCGCAATTAGGGGCCGACGTGAGCCATCCCCTCCTCGTGGATGCTTGCACCTCGCTAGACCCCATCGCTTGGTAAAGAAGGAGTGGATGCCGCCGCCGGAGTACAAGGCGGATGCCCTCTAACTGAAGATCGACAACGACCCGGAGGAGTTCCTAGGCCAGCGTGTCGCCAAGCACGCCTCCTTCGAGGCCATGCTGCCAACGACATACGCAATCGCCGAAGCTTGATCAACGGAGGAGTACCGGTGCGAACAGGCCGAGCGAGCGTGTTGCCTTGGTCTGTTCATCGACCTAGAGGGTGATGCCGACGGGCCCGGCTGCTCGAGCTAGGGCGGCAATCCGGGCCAAGGCTGCAACACCATGCCGCCGCCGAAGCAGGAGCCTAGCAATGACAATGACTATGCGTCAGTGATGTACCGTCGCCCTGGACTAGGAGACCGTGGCTAGGGATGCCATTAGATTTTAGGGTTTTTTTCAACTTCAGTACAAACATGTTTAAACTGCTGAGAAATCAAGAGTATTTCCGTATTTGCCATATTTTTCAAATGTATGAATTTTTTGTATGGGAGTACGGTTGTGAGTCAGAGTCCCCCAACCGTGAACCAATCCGGTGCCCCCGTACGGCCCAAAATCAACCCGAACATAAATATGGGACGAGCCCATAACGCACACCACGGTGTACATAGACTGCACAAGCGGTTTATAGGAGTCCCCAAATAGGAAGACCTAGCTCCTGAGGGCATCTCCACCGGGGCGACCCAAATAGGTGACCGAAACGGTTCATTTGGGTTGGCACGCGGTCGCTTTGGGGTCGCGGTCTGGCCTGTCTGGCCAGTTGTGCCCAGCAGCACAACCCATCTATCCGCACCTGGCCAGCGCTGTCACGGGCCAAAACTTTCTCTTTTTATATATTTGAACACAAAGCACATAGACAAATGTATATTTTGAAAAGTAAATAAACTACATTAGTTAATCTAATTAAAATAGTGCTTACATACGAACAGTTTACGCTCACATGGTTCAATAAAAATTAACCAAACTTCATTCAAATTACAAAAAACAAATAAAGGATTAACCATTTAGATTTTCTGCACAAGCCCATATATTCTCAACCAAATTTAGTTGAAGCAGGTCATGGGTGTGCCTATGACGCAAATTTTTATGCACTTGCATGAATTCTTCCCAAGACGCTACACTTGTCTCTGGCTCAACACAATTGACCCTGGAAATCCCAACCTTGGTCTAAGATGCCGTCGTTGTGCTCGCCGTCGACGATCATATTGTGCATGATCACACAAGCAGTCATCACATCCCACATCATCGCCGTGCTCTAGGTTCTAGCAGGGTATCGAACAATGGCCCACCTTGACTAAAGCACACCAAATGGTCGCTCCACATCCTTGCTAGCGGGTCTCTTGCTCTTTCGTAAATCTCTTGTATTTCTCATCTACAGGGTTGCGAATTGTCTTCACAAAGGTGGCCCAATATGGATAGTTACCATCAGCTAGATAGTACTCCATATCATATGCATTGCCATTGATCTCATAGGAAACTTGTGGGGCATTGCCTTCTGCCAGCCTAGAAAACACCGGAGACCTCTGCATGACATTGATGTCATTGCTTGATCAAACCATGCCAAAAAAGGAGAGCCAAATCTAGAGATCCTATGATGCAACAGCCTCAAGTATGATGGTGCAACCCTCCGCATGCCCTTTGAACTGCCCTTGCCAACCAAAAGCACAGTTCTTCCACTACCAATGCATGCAGTTGATGCTGCCAAGCATCCTAGGAAACCCCCTACTCTCGTTGATGGATAGAAGGTGGACAGTGTCTTTGGTGTTTGGCTCTCTCAAATATAGTTTGCCAAGCACCGCTACCACTGCGCTGCAGAATCTATACATGGCCACATGGCATATGGACTCTCTCATGCGCATGTAGTCATCGAGGAGATCACCGGGCACTCCATATGCAAGCTGCCAAATGGCAGCAAAACATTTCTGGTAAGAGGAGAAGACAATCTTACACGTACAATCGTACTTGGCCTAGAAGTCGTCGTCGTTCTCCTTCACCCCATTGAGTATGTCCAAGAATAGGTTCGTAGACATCCGATAGCTGCGACAAAATGCCTTCTCTTTGAAGACCGTATTAGTTGGGTGGAAGTAGTCCTTGTAAAGGCATATGTGCCCTCTTCCCGTTCACGCTCATGGTTGGCTTCACACCGCTTCGCGCCGCTTCGCGCCACTTCGCCGAGCCACCTCTACGTGGCGAGAGAAAGTAGTGGTCGTGCACCATCTGTGCAGCTGTGAAAGAACATTTCATGGTTCCCTATGTTTTGAGTGTTAGATAGCAATACCGTGGAGTTTTCTCATGTGTGCTAAGTGTGCAGGGAATGTTTTTGTGTTTGGGGGGGCGGATTATCCGCCCCCATCAAGGGCCGGATAATCCGGCCTAACTCATTTGGCAAAGGCTGGCTTGGCGCGTCACTCTATCTGGGGTTGATCAGGGGCGGTTTTTCCTTCCCTAGCCGTATAATCCGGACCTCGCATGGGGCTGGATAATCCGTCCCCCAAAAGACGATCAAAGGGAGCCAAGGCACGACGCTCTGAGTGGGTTCGGATTTTCTCTCGGAAAATCCGAATAGGGGCGGTTTTTTCTTCCCTGGCTGGATAATCCGGCCCTCGCATGGGGCCAAATAATACGGCCCCCAGGAGACGCTCAAGGGCAGGCTCGGCGTGTTGCTCTGAGTGGGGGCGGTTTATTTGCCGGATAATCCGAGTCTGGGGCGGAGTTTTCCCCAGGCCGGATAATCTGGCCCTCACTTGGGCCAGATAATCTGGCCCCAAATGGCTCCAACGGCTCAGTGGGTGCAGGGGTATAAAAGCCCCTTCATCCCCTCCTTTCAAAACTCTTGATTCGCTCGAAAATTGCCAGACCTGTTGCAAGATCTCTCTCTCTAGATCTCCCACTTCAACCACCCAAAGTCTTTGATAATTGGGGGAATTGATGGAGGAGACAACCTACATCGTCATCATGAATCAAGCGCATCAACTCCTCTCCATTCACTTGGAGAAATCCCCGATCTAGTATTCTCGTTAATATTTAGATCTCATGTTTTGTTATTGATAACTTGTTCTTGTGGAAGCTTATTGTCATTACGGGAGCCTCCAATTTGGTTGTGGAGTTGTGCCCCGCTAGTTGTGTAAAGGCGCCGGTTCCCGCCTCGAAGGGTTCCTATAGTGGAAAGGTGGACCAAGCCTTTGGTGCCGGGATCCATCGGAGAACAGGGTGAGGCCTATTGTGGTGTGGTGGTCTTAGTACCGCCCACCCCTCCAACGCAGATGTACTTCCCTTAACAAGGAAGGATCTGTGGTAAAACAAATCCTATGTCTCTGCGTGCTCCACTACGGTTTACTCGTTCCTCTTTCTCACTCGTCTTTACTCGCTAGTACTTAGGTTTGCATATAGGGAAATTCTATATAATCGCTATCTAGACAATTTACCTTTTGTGTCAAGCCTAAAATTGAAAAAGCATTAAAATTTGAAGTAGCACCTATTCACCTCCCTCTAGGTGCCCATACGATCCATTTCAATTGGTATCAGAGCCCCATCTCTTTATTCGGGCTTAACCGCCTAAGAGGGGTACCATGGAGAATAGGAATGAGGCTGTGGACAAGGTCACAATGGATGACCTCAATACGTTGGAAACACCGTTGTTGAAATCCTTTGAGACCAAGATGGAGGAGATGCAACAAATGATTGCTCGCCTCAGATCGTCCGCAGCCCCATCTCCATCCTCCTCTGAGGCTGCCACTCCATGATCCAATGATAAGGCTAACACCGGATCTAAGGAAGATGAAGTGGTAGGTGTAAAACATAATGGTTCCACCTCCAAGAAGGGAAGTGGTAAGGAGGACTATAGTGAGGTTCATCCCCTATATTCTCCTGACCCACCTATCCCACACCCTCATATAAAAAATAGGGGTGATCCACCCAAACTTACTGCATCTTCATTTAATCAATGGCAATTCTTAATGAAGTCTCATGTTTGTAGTTCATCAATTGAACTTTGGAGGATTATCAAAGAGGGTATTCATATTGGAGATCACACCAACTTGACAAGAAGAGAAGTTGTGGATAGCCAATTGAATGCAACGGCTCTCCACATGATACAGCTCGGAGTGGGTCCAAAAGACATGCCCCACATTGAGCATCTCAACATAGCTAAAGAAGCTTGGGATGCCCTCACCGACCTCATTATTGGAAATGAAAGCATGAGAAGGAATAGGTATGATGCCCTTAGTAATGAAGCTGAAGGATTCTACATGTTGGATGGTGAAAACCATGAAGATATGTATAGAAGACTCAAGGGCATCGCAACAACATTTAGAAAGCATGGAGCCACTCACATTGATGATTCTTGGATAAAAAGGAAATACGTGAGTGCTCTAATGCCGTTTGAGCCAACAGACTTGAAGAGCTTACAAGGTAGACATAACTATCATCAAATGACTTCCAATGAAGTCATGCAAGAAATGGCATCATTCAAGGTTGCAGCTAAGAACACGGAAGATGCCCGTGCCCGAGCCATTGGAATACAAAAAGGGGCCAATGTTGCTCTAAAGGAAAATGTTGTTGAGAAAGATGAGGATGAAAGAATTTTCGAGGGTGTCTCCTTGGACTGCCCCGAGGAAGTCAAGCGTGCTCATGGTGAGTACATGGCATTCTATCCAAGGAACTTTTGGAAGGATCCAGCCAAGGCCAAGTCGGAACTCGAGCGCAAGAATGGGTCAAGTGGAAGAAGTGAGAATGGCCCAAAACTGAGAACATGCTACAATTGTGGAGATAGGCTACACTTTGTGGCTGAGTGTCCATATCAAAATAGAGAAGACAATGGTGGAAGGCTCATCTTTAAGAAAAATCAAAGGAACCTAGAAAGAAACCATTTATCAAAAAGAATGGTCCTTACAAGAAGCAACCTAAGATTGTCTTGGTGGCACAAGAAGAATATTCCTCTGCAAGTGAAGATGAAGAGGATGAAGATAGTACTCATGAGGTGGCTGCTATAGCCACCACATCTACTCCGTCATCACTCTTCGACTCTCCAAATGAAAATGCCATCAACAACAACGCCACTTGCCTTATGGCGAGAGGGTCCGAGGTATCATGTTCTATTTCTTCATTTCCTAAGACTAACATAAATATGGATATGGATGATCATACTAGTCTTAAGATAAAAGAAGAAGCTATTGCTTTGGACACCTTTTTCACTACCTTGCAAGGTGAGAACAAACTTAATTTTGATGCTCTTATGAGTCAACTTGCCCAATCCAAAGATCTTCTAGAAGAAAAGGGCAGAATTGAAAGAGAAGATGCCTTGGAGATAGCTTCCTTGAAGAATGCCTTGGAAGAAGAAGAGGAAGCTCGAGTATCCTTGGAAGAGAGACTTGAGTCAATTGAGGAGTCCCGTGAAGAGGTTGTTGCTTAGCTCATCAAAGAACATGACAACGCTCTTTCTAAGGTAAAGAAACTAAAAAGGGAAAAGATTGAATTTGGGACTGCTCATGCTAGACTCTTGGAGAAGTTTGAGAAGCTTGACATTGCTCACAAGGCTTTGGAGAGAGTGAACATTCTACTCTAAATGAAGCTCGTGACCAGCTCCAAACTCAATTGGAGAAACATGATATGCCCAGCACCTCCACCCCATCTTGTGGACAAGAAGAACTTGCAAAGGGATCTCAACACAAAGGTAAAGAAGTTCTAGATGAGGTTCTTAGCAAGCAAAGAAAAAACAATGGAAAAGAGGGTCTTGGTTATATTCCCAAGACAAAGAACAAGAAGAACAATAAGAAGAAGAAGAGCAAGACTACTCAACCAAAGACTAGCACCGCCACTAATGACAAGTCTAATTATGATGGTTTTGTAGGGGCTAACAATCCTAACTATGAGTTATATTGTGATTATTATGGTGTTGTTTATGCTAGTTATGTAGGGCCTTATGATTGTTACATTCCTTGGTCTATTTGGGTCCCCAAGACCCTTGTCACTAACATGAGAGGACCCATTAAAAATGGGTACCTAAAACCAAGAAGTAATTTTCTTCCAGGACTATGCTTACGGTGGGTCTAAATGGGTACTCGATAGCGGGTGCACAAGTCACACGACCGGAAGCAAGGAGATCATCATGGAGATGTGGCCAAATCATGATCATATAACCGTATCCTATGGTGACAAGTCAAAATCTGAGGTGTTGGGTCTCGGCAAAGTTGTGGTTGCTCACGATATCTCTCTCGTGGACGTCATGCTTGTTGAGACCCTTGGTTACAATTTACTTTCTGTTCGCTCCCTTGGTAAGATGGGCTTTGTAGTTTTTATTGATGTTGATTTGGTGGTTCTCTTGTGGAGCAAGTCTCTAAAAGTCGCTTTCATGGGATATGTCGAATATGACCTATACATGGTGGACTTCTCGGGGAAAACCACTATAGGCCCGATGTGTCTTTTCAGAAAGGCTGACGCAGGTTGGCTATGGCATCGCCGGCTAGCCCACGTCAATATGAGAACTTTGCAAAATCTCCATGATGACCCACAAGTATAGGGGGTGTATCGCAGTATTTTCGATAAGTAAGAGTGTTGAACCCAATGAGGAGCAGAAGGTGCTGGCTAGTGGTATGGATCAGGAATTCTCTGCAAATCCTTAGCAAATGGATTTTTAGGGGGTTTCGATAAAGCAAGTAAACAAAGTACGAGTGAATAAAAGACAGTAGGAATAAATGCAGCAAGTGGCCCAATCCTTTATGCAGCAAAGGACAAGCCGGTTGTATTTCTTAAGATGACCAAACGTTCTCGAGGACAATTGGGAAGACTGTCAAGTGCTTTCGCTTCATATAGTCGATTAATCTTCTTTAGCTTGCTAAGTGTTGTGTGGGTGAACCTGTGCTAATGTACCGCCCCATCCAAGACTAATACATACTTGTGATTATACCCCTTGCAAACATCCGTAAGTACAAGAAAGTAATTAAGGTAGAAACCTAACCACAGCTTTAAACTCTAAGACCCTTACGTCCCTTGTGCAATGGTTTCCTAACGGGGGTTCAGGTTTCTGTCACTCCGGCAACCCCTACGACTAGTAGCCAAATACACAATGCACTCCCCTAGGCCCTTATAGGTGAAGTGTCATGTAGTCGACATTCACATGACACCACTAGAAGAAGTACACCACAACTTAAATAACAATCTATTGAATCTTTCTCAACGCAACTCCACTACTAACAACAATACTTCTCCCATGTCCTCAAGAACAAAACGAACTACTCACAAGACATCATATGGATAATGATCAGAGATGGAATAATGATGTATAACAATATGAACATAAACAATAATTCAATGGTTCACTCAATAGCATCAACTACAAAGAGTAATCAACACCAGGAAAGTTTCCCCTATGAACTATAGCAAGATTCAACGAATTGTTACAGCAATATGGAGATGGTGATGAGGGTGCTGATGGTGATGATGATCGTGATGATGATCGTGATGATGATGATGATGATCCCGATGAAGTCCAGCTTGATGGTGGTGTTGATGGCGACGATCTCCCCTCTCCGGGAAGAAATTCCCCCGGCAGAAATCTGTCTGCCGGAGAGATCTTTCTCTCTCGGTGTTTTCCGCCCCGAAGAGCCGGTGGAATCTGTCTATGGTTGCTCCCTGAGTCTTAGGGTTTCGTGGGGATGATATACGCCAGAGGGGAGAGGATCGAGTGGGCCAGGGCGGCCACACCACTCCCAGGCCCGGCCTAGGCCTGCCCACGCCATGGATGGTGTGGGCCCCCTGTGGCCCACCTCCAGTCCATCTGCTGGCATCCCGAGTCTTCTGGAAAAATAGGATTTTCTGTATATTTTCCCAGATTTTCTGATCTTCGCGAATTTTGCCTCCAAACATCACCTTTTCCATCAGAATCCTGACTGCAGCGGTCCATGCTCCAAAAGTTATCAACCATGCAAAAATAGATGAAATAACATAAGTATCACCTCTCAATACAAAATATATCAATGAATAATAGTGAATTAAGACATAGAATAGTGATGCAAAATGGACGTATCAACTCCCCCCAAGCTTAGACTTCGCTTGTCCCCAAGCGAAACTGAGCTCAATAAACATGGCCTCAGGTTTATGGAGTGAAGAGTCGATAAAAGAATACGGACAAGAAGCATCACATTCATCAAATACATAGATCATAATAGAAGACAACTCACTAATATATAACTCAACTTGCAATGAGTAGAGGAAACACAATAAAGATACATAGAGTGAATCAGAATTGGTAATGGCAAACTTAGCTCTTGGTCGAAGAATAGTTGATAATTTGCTGGGGTTCACAAATAGCTAGTTTTTCAAAGATAGCTTTCAAAGTAGTAAACATCAAGATAAGAGCAATGTGCAAAACAAGGAACATAAGAAACATGAATGAATAAATCATCATATGAATGAATGAAACACATAAACTCAAAATACTTGCTGAGGTAGAAGGGAATAGGTTTACTGACTCAACTACAAAGTAAAAGAAAGGCCCTTCAAAGAGGGAAGTAGGGATTGCAAGTCTCATAAAGAGCTCCCAAAAATTATGATACTTACTAGCTTTCAGCTCTCATTGCCCCTATCATAGGCATCTTTAGGTGATTAAGGTTAAAGTGACACAACTAAGAGGATATGCTTGACAAGTTATAAGTTGAAATCTCATGCCCCTTACTTATGAGTACCGATCCTCATGCTACTCAACTTCAGTCACGAGCAAGCTCTTGTCATTATAAATACATGTGTATCATTGAGAACCGCTAACGGGGTACCCCTTGCACATGACACAGGAGCTATCCCATAATCAAAATGACAAGGCAAGCAGACAGCGAGCATCTCAGCGATCTTTTTATTTGCTATTTGCATAGGTTTTTATTGAGGATGCTTCATAGAATGCTCACTATAGTTATGCTACAAGTTTCCACCATGATTAGGCATGGCTTAGGCTAGAGGCCCAGGCGTTTCTCTAACACACATATAAACTCCATGATCTTACAAGTTCCACTTTTATTTCACACCGCTGGGATCCATAAGCAAAAGAACATGATATCAACTAGGTACAAGTACCAATGAAGTGTTGAAAGCGGACCCCATGATACATGGTTCGGCTAACTTCAACTCATAAAGTGCAAGCATATACGCAACAAAGAAAGACCCAATGGTTCAAGTTTATTAAATGTAGGAAAGTAAAGTGTGCCATCAAGTTCGTGAGAGATTTAATCACTAATTTTCACATAACAAGTTTAATTTGGGAGGTAGATAAAACAAGAATTTACTTGGAATAGCAATAATGCTACTAGGTAGGTATGGTGGACACAAATGGCAAAGGTTTTGGTTTAAAGGAGGTGGATGCACGAGAAGAATTCCCTCTCAGTACAGGTTTTTGGCTAGCAAGGCTGGGTAGCAAGTATAGAGTTGAAGGAAACAAACAAACATACAAGTGATGAAGACAAACACGCAATCTTCCTTGGAAGCACAAAATATCTTAACTAGAGAATACTAAACTTATAAGCAAACCAAGAAAGAAAGATGATGAAATTATTTTCCTCTAGAGTACTTCCATCTTTTTGTTTTTCTTTTCAACTCTCAAAAATAGTGTGCTACTGACCGAGCCAGGTTTGCCAAAACCAACTAAATTAACTCAATGATCCCAAAGTGATACCAATACTAACAACAAGATCAATCATATAATCACGAATTGAAAACTAACATAAGCTATGCAAAAGAGTAAATGATAGAACTTCTCATCAGTATTCCATACCGGAAACTCACTCCAAGGGATACTTATCTAACGAGAGAGGGGACACTTCCATAATGCAAACCATACTACATAATAACTCCTTTATTCATGATATGACTCTACTAATAAGGTAAAAAGATAGAAGATAGTGATATGATATCGTGGCACTCCCCCAAGCTTGGAACAAACCAAGGGGATGCCAAACCTGATGACGAATTACTCCTTCGGTGGTGGTGGTATCCTCTCGATGAGCTCTTTGATTAGTTTCCCCAAGTCCTCAATCTTGAAGGTGAGATTACGAATCAGCTGTGAGTTTTGCTCAATGCGGCTCATGATCATGTCGTGTTGAGAATTCCAGCTTTTGCTATTCTTTCCCCACTCTTCCTCCATGAAGTCTTGTTTTCCAGCATGGCTAGAACGAGGCAAATCCCAATTGGAGGGTAATTTCCCCTTGGGCATATTCTGGTATTGATGCTCATGGATAAGGGTATGGAAAGGATTCTTGGTGCGTGGAGGAAGTGACCAGGGATCTGAATGGTGATGAGGAGGCTTCCCTCCAATGGCTGGATTTGCCACCACTCCAATGCTTGCAATGGTAGTGCCGGTATGCGGATGTTGGCTTTGCTCCTCTTCACCTTCACTCTTGATCTCCTTCTCCTTCCCGGGGTCTTGGAGGTCTTCCTCCATGGGCTCCTTCCCTTTATCCTTGGCAGACACCATTGTGCTTCTAAGCTTTCAAAGAGTATGTCCTGGCAGAAATGGATCGAAACAAAAACACGACGAAAACACGATATACGGACCTCAGGGGATCCGAGGGGTTATATATTATGAAATTTCACATCAAAAGGAAGGTACTGGGAGAAAACAAGTCGGAGGCGGAGTCCGGGGTGGACTCACCACCTGGTGGCGCGGACCGGGGTGGGCCCATGCCATGGGGTGGTGTGGGCCACCCTGGCTCCGTTTCTGTCTCTTTTTCGCTTTGTAGCTTTCCTTACTGACTGAAAACTGCAAAAATATAGTTGGATTGTATTTTCGCGGAACTTTTCTTACCAGAACTGTTACCTAGTTGGAAACGGACTCTGCAGGTCTCTGAATTTGGTATCTAGTAGATTCTTCCGGAGTCATCACTTGAATATCAATATCTTCATCTTCATACTCTTATTATTGGAGTCATAAAACCTTTCTCTTCCTTATTACACCATTATCTCCACTTCCTGGAAATTTCTTTCACACAAAACTTCACACAGTTCTCATTAGCAACATTAGTAATAGTGAAGTGATAAAACCTTTTGAGTCCAACTTCAACTAAAAACCATCAAAAAATAAGCTACTGTAGCAACTCCTTCCGAAAACCCAAAAAGAATTCAAAAAGGAAATCGAATAAAGAAGCAAATGCAAGAGTGGCAAAATCTGTCAAAACAGATCAGCAGGTAAAGATCAATTTTTTCGAACATCTTCTGTTGCTCAAATCAAAAAGTGTGAAACTAACGAAAGTTAAATAACAACCTGGGGCAGAAGAACAAAAAATTATAGCTCAATCCGACATACAGAGATCTCTCACAAATTTTACGGTGAAGCACAAAAATATGTTTTGGGACAGCAACTTCCCCAAATCTTAGTTCTCTCTCATTAGAGGTTGATCTTGACACAAAAACCAAACAAAATGGATAAGGAGCGGTTATTACCGAGTAATAACTTCCAAGACTCAAAGAAACAAAAACAAACTGAAAGCAAAAACAAATTGGGTTGTCTCCCATAAAGCTCTTTCTTTATAGCCATTAAGATGGGCATGATAATTTGAAGAAGCTCTCATAGGGATATGAATTGAAGTGAAAGAGAGCATTAAGAAGCATAAACACACACACTTTTAAGTCTAACCCACTTCCTATGCAAGGGAATTTTGTAAACAAACAAGTTATTGAAACCACAGGCAACTTGCATAAGACGGCAAAAGTTGTGCAACATAAAAACTTTCAGCATAAAACGAGGGAACTTGATATTATTGAGATGCATACGAACACTTTTCCCTCTCTCATAGTAACTTTCAGTATCATGTATAAACTTAACAGTATAGCTATCACAAGGACCATCATAACAATGATCACTTATTCTAACAGAAAACATATGAATACTAGCTCTCATAACACTACTATGTGAAACAATATTAGAGGTATCCTTACAAAGGATAGGGTGTCCCTCTTTTTCACACTTAGTGACAAAGTCTTTCACATTTGCTATTATAGGTTCATCAACCATTTTTTTATCAGGTTCAACAGCTTTGTCCATACTTTCATCTACCATACTAGCCATCATAGAATGTTCCTTTACCTTAACTAGGAAAGGCATTTTCTCAATATAAGGTTCAGGTAAAACATGATTAGTTGTATAAACTTTAGTATTTCTTGAAGGAATACTCTTAGCAACATCTTTATAAGGTTCATGATACTTACTTCACTTCTTTTTAGGCACTTCAATGTAGGAAGCAAAGGCCTTAAAATAAGAAGCAATAGCTTGAGAGTCTAGACCATAAGCATTTTTAATATTTTGAAAGTCATCAGTTCCCATAAAAGATTCAATGTATTCATAATCATAATTTATACCTGACTTTCTACCTTTGTCATTCTCCCAAGCTTCAGCATTGTCTTGAATACGATCTAGAAGGTCCCATTTAGCTTCTTCTTCCATGCGACTGAATGATCCAGCACAAGAAGCATCCAATAAATCCTTGTCATGAAGAGAAAGCCTTGTATAAAAGTTATTGAAACCACAGGCAACTTGCATAAGACGGCAAATGTTGTGCAATATAAAAACTTTCAGCATAAAACGAGGGAACTTGATATTATTGAGATGCATACTAACACTTTTCCCTCTCTCATAGTAGCTTTCAGTATCATGCATAAACTTAACAATATAGCTATCACAAGTACCATCATAGCACTAATCACTTATTCTAACAGAAAACACGGGAATACTAGCTCTCATAACACTATTTTGTGAAACAATATTAGTGGTATCCTTACAAAGGATAGGGTGTCCCTCTTCCTCATACTTAGTGACAAAGTCTTTCACATTTGCTATTATAGGTTCATCAACCATTTTTTTATCAGGTTCAACAGCTTTATTCATACTTTCATCTACCATACTAGCCATCATAGAATGTTCCTTTACCTTAACTGAAAAAGGCATTTTCTCAATATAAGGTTTGGGTAAGACATGATTAGCAGTATAAACTTCAGTATTTCTTGCAGGAACACTCTTAGCAATATCTTTATAAGGTTCATGATACTTATTCCACTTCTTTTTAGGCACTTCAATGTAAGAAGCAAAGGCCTTAAAATAAGAAGCAATAGCTTGAGAGTCTAGACCGTAAGCATTTTTAATATTTTGAAAGTCATCAGTTCCCATGAAAGATTCAATGCATTCATAGTCATAATTTATACCTGACTTTCTACCTTTGTCATTCTCCCAAGCTTCAGCATTGTCTTGAATACGGTCTAGAAGGTCCCATTTAACTTCTTCTTCCATGCGAGTGAATGATCCAGCACAAGAAGCATCCAATAAATCCTTGTCATGTAGAGGGAGCCTTGCATAAAAGTTGTTGATAATAATATTGTTGGGGAGCTCATGAATGGGACATTTGAGCATTAGTAACTTCAATCTCCCCCAAGCTTGAGTTGTACTCTCTCCATCAAGAGGCCAAAAGTTGTATATTTGATTCTGATCTTTATGAATCTCACTAGGAGGATAAAACTTTGAATAAAAGAGAGGCACTATTTCCTCCCATTCTAGAGCTTGACCATTCTTTAGCAGCTTATACCATTCCTCAGCTCTTCCTTTTAGTGATAATGAGAATAACTTCTTAACTTCATATGTAGTAATACCTGCACACTTGAACAACCTGCATAATTCGTGTATAAAGAGTAAATGATCACCAGGATGAACATTTCCATCCCCAACATAGTAGTTATCCGTAAGACGATCAATAAATCTTGTAGGTATTTTGAAAACATCTTTCTCAACAGGTGGTGGCTTATCTACTACCTTAGCAGTGGTAGTAGCATTACCAAATAAGAAACTCAGCGAATTATCCATAACGAAAATAAAGCAACTAGCAGAAGTAAACAATACTCAAAGTAGAAGTTTCCTTTATCAGTTCCACTCTCCAATAGCGCTTCACTCCCCAGCAACGGCGCCAGAAAATAGTCTTGATGACCCACAAGTATAGGGGTGTATCGCAGTATTTTCGAGAAGTAAGAGTGTCGAACCCAACGAGGAGCAGAAGGTGCTGGCTAGTGGTATGGATTAGGAATTCTCTGCAAATCCTTAGCAAACGGATGTTTACGGGTTTTTGATAAAGCAAGTAAACAAAGTACGAGTGAATAAAAGACAGTAGGAATAAATGCAGCAAGTGGCCCAATCCTTTATGCAGCAAAGGACAAGCCGGTTGTATTTCTTAAGATGACCAAATGTTCTCGAGGACACATGGGAAGACTGTCAAGTGCTTTCGCTTCATATAGTCGATTAATCTTCCTTAGCTTGCTAAGTGTTGTGTGGGTGAACCTGTGCTAATGTACTGCCCCATCCAAGACTAATACATACTTGTGATTATACCCCTTGCAAACATCCAAAGGTACAAGAAAGTAATTAAGGTAGAAACCTAACCACAGCTTTAAACTCTAAGACCCTTACGCCCCTTGTGCAATTGTTTCCTAATGGGGTTCAGGTTTCTGTCACTCCGGCAACCCCTACGATTAGTAGCCAAATACACAATGCATTCCCCTAGGCCCTTATAGGTGAAGTGTCATGTAGTCGACGTTCACATGACACCACTAGAAGAAGTACACCACAACTTAAATAACAATCTATTGAATCTTTCTCAACGCAACTCCAATACTAACAACAAGACTTCTCCCATGTCCTCAAGAACAAAATGAACTACTCACAAGACATCATATGGATCATGATCAGAGATGGAATAATGATGTATAACAATCTGAACATAAACAATAATTCAATGGTTCACTCAATAGCATCAACTACAAAGAGTAATCAACACCGGGAAAGTTTCCCCTATGAACTATAGCAAGATTCAACCAATTGGTACAGCAATATGGAGATGGTGATGAGGGTGCTGATGGTGATGATGGTGGTGATGATGATGATGATCCCGATGAAGTCCAGCTTGATGGTGGTGTTGATGGCGACGATCTCCCCTCTCCGGGAAGGAATTCCCCCGGCAGAAATTTGTCTACCGGAGAGATATTTCTCTCTCGGTGTTTTCCGCCCCGCAGAGACGGCGGAATCTTTCTGTGGTTGCTCCTTGAGTCTTAGGGTTTCGTGGGGATGATATACGCCAGAGGGGAGAGGCTGGAGTGGGCCAGGGCGGCCACACCACTCCCAGGCGCGGCCTAGGCCTGCCCGCGCCATGGGGTGGTGTGGGCCCCCTCTGGCCCACCTCCACTCCATCTTCTGGCATCCTGAGTCTTCTGGAAAAATAGGATTTTCCATATATTTTCCCAGATTTTCTGATCTTCCCGAATTTTGCCTCCAAACAGCACCTTTTCCATCAGAATCCTGACTGCAACGGTCCATGCTCCAAAAGTCATCAACCATGCAAAAATAGATGAAATAACATAAGTATCACCTCTCAATACAAAATATATCAATGTAATAGTGAATGAAGACATAGAATAGTGATGCAAAATGGACGTATCACTCCACAAGGGTGGCCACATCCTTGGACTAAAACAAAATGTTTCCTTTGCCAAAGATTGTGTTTGCAGGGCTTGTGTTGAAGGGAAAATGCATGACTCTCCCCATCGAAGGAAGACTATTATTTCGTCAAAGAGGATCTTGGAGCTGCTTCATGTGGACCTCTTTGGACCTCCATCACATGCAAGCCTCGATGGGAAGAAGTACTGCCTTGTGATTGTTGATGATTACTCAAGATACACTTGGGTCTATTTCTTCAAGTTGAAGAGCGAGACTCAACAAACAGTCATTGACTTAGCCAACGAGGTTCAACGTCAACACAATGTCCCCATATTGGCAATAAGGAGTGATAACGACTCCGAGTTCAAGAACTACACCTTAAATGAATTCCTAAGTGAAGAGGGGATAAGACATCCATATTCCGCTGCGTACACCCGTCAACAAAATGGTGTTGCCGAGAGGAAGAACCGGACCCTAATGGATATGGCAAGGTCCATGCTAGCTGAATTCAAGTCTCCATATAATTTCTGGGCTGAAGCAATCTCTGCCGCTTGTCATTCATCCAACCAGTTATACCTTCATAAAATCTTGGACAAGACTCCATATGAAATACTTACCGGTAACAAGCCAAACATCTCATACTTTCGGGTATTTGGGTGTAAGTGTTTCTTTCTCATCAAAGGAGTTTGTTTATCTAAATTTGAGTCTAAGGCTTTAGAAGGTATTTTTGTTGGTTATGGTGCCGAATCCCACACTTATAGAGTCTACAATAAGCTCTCCGGAACTGTTGTAGAATCTTGTAGTGTGGTGTTCGAGGAAAATGATGGCTCCCGTGCGGGGAAATTTGATGTTTGTGATGCAGATGTTGAAATACCCCAAGATGACATAAGAAGAATGGGCGTGGGATTTTTCCGCCCCATTGAGGAACCCCTTGTGGTGGATCGGGAAGGACAATGCTCTACTCATGTAGAGCCCTCATCTACACAGACTCAATATGCTCCAACCACGGGAGAAACTTCTACACCAACTCCTCCAAATGCTAAAGGTCAACATGCTCCTGAATGCTCCAGGACGGATTATCTGGTCAACACCGGATTATCCGGCCCTCACTCCACTGGCGACCAATCTGACCACCATGTCGAAGAAACAACTGCAAGTCCCAGGCCGGATTTTCTGGCTGCCCCCGGATTATCCGGCCACACGCCAATTCAAGCAAGTTCTAGTCAAGCTAGTGAAGATGCTTCAGGATCTCCTAGGCCGGATTATCTGGCCCCACACACTGCTGGATTATCCGGCCCTGAAACTCCTAATGATCAACAGCCTCCTGGTACAGCTGTTGATCCACTTCAAGGGCAAGGTTCATCATCTCCTACTACTGCTAATCAAGCTACTGATCAAGGCCAAGCAAATGATTCCAACAAAGACTCAGATGATGAAACTATTCCACCAAGAGACAACAAACTTATTGAACTTCGTCGCAAGGGTCGTGCCGATAGGAACCTTGACTTATGACTGACAGGTTTGAGATGTCTATGATGGGGGAGTTACGGTTCTTTCTTGGATTCAAAATTAAGCAACTTAGAGAAGGAACCTTCATAAATCAAGCAAAATGCATCCAAGACATGCTCAAGAGATTCAAGATGACAGATCTTAAGGGTGTCGCCACTCCGATGCAAACAAAATGTCACCTTGAACTCAATCCTCACGGTAAAGATGTGGACCAAAAGGTATGCCGGTCCATGATCGGCTCTCTTCTTTACCTCTGTGCATCTAGACCCGATATTGTGTTGAGTGTGGGGGTGTGTGCAAGGTCTCAAGCAGCTCCTAAAGAAAGCCACATAGTGGCGGTCAAGAGGATCTTCCGATATCTGGTTCATTCCCCTAACTTTGGTCTATGGTATCCTAAGGGCTCCAACTTCTCTCTATGTGGTTATACTGATTTAGATTGGGCTGGTGATAAGGATGATTGGAAATCAACTTCTGGAGCTTGTCAGTTCTTGGGAAGGTCTCTAGTTTGTTGGTCTTCTAAAAAGCAGAATTGTATATCACTCTCCACCGCCGAAGCTGAATATTTTGTTGTTGCTAGTGCCTGCACTCAGTTATTATGGATGAGGCAAACTTTAAAGGAATACGGTGTCAATTGTGACAAAGTGCCTCTTATGCGATAATGAAAGTGCACAAAATTGCGTACAATCCGATACAGCACACCAGGACGAAGCATATTGAGATTCATAATCACTTTATTCGGGACCATGTTGCTTGAGGCGATATTGATCTATCTTTTGTGAGCACGAAGAAACAACTTGCTGATATTTTCACGAAGCCACTTGATGAAGCAAGGTTTTGTTACTTGAGGAATGAGCTAAACATCATTGATTCAAGGAGATTGTCTTGATTACCCATGCACTCACTCGTACATCTCAGTCTTATTTGGTCTAGATGTGGGCATGGATATAGGGGGAGTGTGGTCCTAATTGATTGTGTTAACCCTCCCCCCGTAATGCCGAAAGCAAGTCAAATCATTCCTCTTAATATCATTTTGTGATATGTGAGCTTATTGATGAGTATTGGTCATGAACCCAAGATACATCTTCGTGGTGTCATACCATACACTCCAACAAGGTGGCTTTGGCCACCACCCTCTTCCATGAGAAGAGTTGAGTTTATTTGGATCTTTTTGGTTATTCTTGCTCATCGTTTGTTCTTATGGGAATCACACTTAATTTTGGCCTTTGGTTGATTTGATTCTTGCAATTTTGAGTGTGTAGTACCATCTCAGTTTGGTTCTCTGAATCCTAAGTCTTTCCCTACCCCTAAGCCATCTATTCTTACACACAACTCCCTTGTACACCTTGTGGGCTGTTGTTTGGGGACGCGCGGGCCTGAATCTGTGTGTAACAGAAATTCAGAATCTAGGCTGGATAATCCGGCCCAAGTATAGGCCGGATAATCCGGCCTTGGCGGATTCAGTCTTTAAGGGATGGGGTCGGGGAAGGGCTCATAACGAGAAGCACTTCTCCCCCGACCCTCTCCCTCTCCCTAGCCGCCGCCTGCCATCCCCCACCCTCCTCGGAGCCCCTCCGGCCACCGGATTCTCCAGGCCTCCCTGGATCTTCTTCTCCACGCCTTCGGGTACCTTCTCCCCCGCGTTCTTCCTCCAATGAGTGAGGGTATCTCCCTCTCTCCCCATCTTTGGCTAGATGTGTTGCTTGTTGGGTGGAACGTTGTCTAGAAGGATGTTTTTTCGCGTAGAAATTGTAGTCTTACAGTAACTAGGCCCGATCTAGTCTTTTGCATTCAATCTAGGCGATTCTGAAAATTTCTGCCAGGGCCGGATTATCCATCCCTGGCCAGGACAGATTATCCGGCCTGACAGACTCAAAACTAGTTCAGTTTCGTATAGATTTGTGCATTGAGTAGGATTGGTCTATGAACTATTTGCCTACTTTTTCTATGTTCTATCTTGGACTTGTGTGTATGCTTATCCCCTTGCTATCCACCTTGTCCGCTTCACAGGTAGTTCTAGCGCTCCCAAGACCTACAAGCGCCGTCCTCGTGCCAAATACTTTCGGGATGATAGAAAGGGTAACTTAGTGGACGAGGTTGAGCTGAGCAGAAGGAAGAACGAGGAGAAGCGCATGGCTGAACAGGCAAAGAGGGATAGGAGGGGTGTGTCCAAGAGGAAGGGCAAAGAGCCCAAGATTGACTATAAAAAGATGGATCATGTTACTTTCTCCTCCATTCATCATCGTGATCTGTTTGATGAGTTGCCGCGTGATACTGAGCTGGGTGACTCTCGATTTTGGTGTGCTGAACAAAAGGGTATCTATGAAGATGTGTATGCACGACAGGGGATTCGGCCTATGCATCCTCTGATTCTTGCTGAGGCCATGGAGAAGCCGCACCTTGTTGATGCCATGTATGTGACTGAGAGGATGGGGCTGCACCATCTCATGGCCCTCCAATGCTCCTATGATTCTAAGATTGTTAAGAAGTTCTTCTCCACCTTGGTTATTTGCGGTGATGAGTACCGCACCATGAAGTGTATGACTCCTGACAGGTCTATGCAAGATGATTTCCGTGTGTTTGCTGAAGTTCTTGGCTATCCCTTCCGCCATAGGGACCGTGCTAGTGGTTACCGTATCATCACCCAACTCAAGCCCAATAAAGACGCAGTCCTCTCTCCGTGCACTATTGACAATGGTATTGTGGGCACCCTTGCTGGTCTTTCTCCCATATATGCTTGCTTGGTGGGACTTTTCCGTGATTCTATCACCCCAAGTGGAGGTAACAATGATAGTATCCGTGGCCACCTGGTTCAGGTCCTTGCCTTCTCTCATGAGGTGGCTTCCTGTGAGGATGAGTCTGTGCCATACAAGTTGGATGTGATGGCTTTTATTTACCATGAGTTGATCGATGCCATGTTCAATAGGTTATCCATCCCATATGCTCCATACATCATGATGCTGATCAAGCACCTGCTACCCGCTGAAGAGTTCAACATTGATGTAGATCACAAGGCCAAGAAGATCTACAACAAGGTGAGGAAGACCTCACACCCATCTTCTGCTCCTGAGGGGTTCATGAGGGATGCTCGTGCCAGTGCCTCCTATTTCTTGTGAGATCAAGCAGCTGAATTGGTTCCAGTGGAACATTCTTTGTATGGGCGTTGACACTCGCAAGGGACCGTATGAGGCATACAAGTAGCGCCATGAGTTGGCTCACACTCAGCAGGTCATTCTTCACCATGTGTCCGGTGCTTCGGGCGATCCCCTGCTCCTACTACTCCCACACCTTATGCTCGGTGGAACTTTTCCTCTGAGCTTAACTATGGAGAGTTGGAGCGTCACGTGTTTCCTTCTGTGGCCACTGCAGATGATGAAGAGGATGACACCGAGGAGCTTGAGGACGAGGACGAGGATGGTGAAGAGGACGAGGATGATGACTACGAGTGATCCCTTGGGGTGTTAGCATCGCTTTTCTTCCTTTTTGGCGTCTCGATGCCAAAGGGGGAGAAGTAGTTCTATTAGGTCGCCGAGTATTTGCATGGGTCGGGCACAAGTTCTTACTCTTTAGCATTTCGTTTTTCTCTCGCTTGTGCCCTTTTAGCGTCGAACTTTTATGTGTTTTTGTGCCATCTGAGACTACGTTTGTGTGGCTGTGGGTTTATCTTGTGGATTATTCATATGGAGTCATCTGTCTTATTGGATATTCTTATGGCTAATTGGATATCTATATCGAGGGAGGCGCTTACTATGGCTATCATTGGATATTCTTATAATGTGTCGATGATGCATCTATCTCCCTACCGGTGGTATGAGCTTTTCACATATGTTCCAATGAAATAGACTTATACCCTCTTGTGTGTATTTGTAATCAAATGCATTTTTTAGTATGCACACATTGATGGGGAGTCTTTTTCATTCATTAAATCTTGTTGTCTTGAGAACTATCCTGCAAATCCTAGTATTGTCATCTAACACCAAAAAGGGGGAGATTGAAAGAACATTTCATGGTTCCCTATGTTTTGAGTGTTAGATAACAATACCGTGGAATTTTCTCATGTCTGCTAAATGTGCAGGGAATGTTTTTGTGTTTGGGGGGCCGGATTATCCGCCCCCATCAAGGGCCGGATAATCCGGCCTAACTCATTTCTCCCAGAAAATCTGAACAGGGGCGGTTTATTCCTTCCTTGGCTAGATAATCCGGCCCTCGAGCCAAGGCGCGATGCTCTGAGTGTGTTCAGATTTTCTCCCGGAAAATCCGAACAGGGGGATTTTTTCTTCCCTGGCCGGATAATTCGGCCCTCGCATGGGGCCGTATATTCCGGCCCCCAGGAGACGCTCAAGGGCAGGCTCGGCGCGTCGCTCTGAGTGGGGGCGGTTTATTTGCCGGATAATCCGAGTCTGGCGTAGAGTTTTCTCTAGGCCAGATAATCTGGCCTCACTTGGGCCGGATAATCCGGCCCCAAATGGCTCCAATGGCTCAGTGGGTGCAGGGGATATAAAAGCCCCTTCATCCCCTCCTTTCAGAACTCTTGATTCACTCAAAAATTGCTAGACCTGTTACGAGAGCTGTCTCTCAAGATCTCTCACTTCAACCACCCGAAGTCTTCGATCTTCGGGGGAATTGAAGGAGGAGACAACCTACATCGTCATCACAAATCAAGCGCATCAACTCCTCTCCATTCACTTAGAGAAATCCCCAATCTAGTATTCTTGTTAATATCTAGATCTCATATTTTGTTATTGCTAACTTGTTCTTGTGGCAGCTTGTTGTCATTACGGGAGCCTCCAATTTGGTTGTGGAGTTGTGCCCCGCTAGTTGTGTAAAGGCGTCGGTTCCCGCCTTGAAGGGTTCCTATAGTGCACAGGTGGATCAAGCCTTTGGTGGCGGGATCCATCGGAGAACAGGGTGAGGCCTATTGTGGCGTGGTGGTCTTAGTACTGCCCACCCCTCCAACACAGATGTACTTCCCTTAATAAGGAAGGAACTGCGGTAAAACAAATCTTGTGTCTCCATGATACGTCCATATTGTATCTATAATTTTTGATGGTTTTATGCTAATAATATGATTTTGACACTCCTTTTTTGTATAAAGTTTATGATTTATTTGGACTAACCTACTAATAGTTGCAAAAGCGCATAATGTTCTTGTTTTACACTTTGATGCGTAGGAATTACCAAGAATACAAGTGAAAACCTTGTTGGAGTCAAATTGGATTTTTCCAAAAATCTGTCTCACAACTCTTTTTGAAGATGGTCACGTTTTAGGTCGAACACAGCGTCAAACGGAAAACTCTTCAACTACCGAGTTGTTAGAAATTTCGCGACAAACGTTCTGGACATAAAATTTAGCTGATTCCGAGTCCGGACTGGCCTTTTATGCCCGATTTACTGCAGCGCAAGATGGGGTGAAGGAAATCCGAGAAGTTATATAAAGGGAGGAATCCTGATTCGCCCAGGGCATCTCCACCCACGAATTTGCAGCCACCAAAGCCATGTTTTTGCCTCCCCCATGGATCCCATCTCCATGGGGGAGGGCTCCCAAGAAGCCATGAAGGAAGGGGGCTAAGGGGCGGTGCTCCCCCATGATACCAGCGGCGGGGAAGGAGTCCCCCGTGCCACCGCCGGCGCCGCCGCCGCCCTCTTCACCATCTTCACCGCCATCTCCATCACCTAATCCTCCTAGTATGTAGTGGTTCATCCTCCCACATACCTCTACCGTCCTATGTAAACATTGTGTTTGATGCTATAAGTTATAATCCTATGATCTATGTCATATTTGCGTAGTTTCTTTGTTCTTAGATTGAATGGTTGAATGTATTTGGTGCATTAGAGTTGCATGTTGATATGGTACAGTCCTTTTTTCCATTATATTTGTGTGCGCATGGATTAAACATCATAGGGTTTGTAGTATGTGTAAGAGGAAGGGGGGAAGTTCTGCCGGAGTGACAGAAACCTGAGGACGCGAACCAGAACGTTGCACGTATGGGAGTAAGAGGACCATTAAACTTAAGGCTATGGTTAGGGAAACCTTAATGCATTTATTAGTACTTATGGATGTTTGCTAACGATCCAATCATATAGTACATGTAATTCCAAGTAGTAAAGCACATGTATATTTAGCCTTTCCCACATAGAAAACTGCATCGAAGACAATGATTCGATCTATTCGCTATTTAAACTTGGACAAAGCCACCACAATTACCACCACTATTCCACACTCATGGTTCTGTTAGTTTAGTATATTTTATTACTGCAGCAACTAGCTTTACTTTCTTGTTATTTATTATCATGCAAAGCTATCTCTATTACTCGTATTGTTGCTCTAGTTTTATTTCATAGATAATGCAAACGTTTTGTGTACGTAGAGTTGTATCAGTGGTTGATAGAACTTGAGAGAATATTTATCCTACCTTTAGCTCCTCGTTGGGTTCGACGCTCCTACTTATCGAAAAGGCTACACACGATCCCCTATACTTGTGGGTTATCAAGACCTTTTCTGGTGCCGTTGCCGGGGAGCAATAGCGTGTGGGTGAATATTATTGTGTGCACTTGTTTGCTTTATCTCTAAGTAGGTTTAATTTCAGTTTTAAGTTGTTCTCTATCTTAGTATGGATAGGGAATGCGAATTACCAAAAAAATTAGTTGTACTTGTTACCTAAAAATGTTTTAAAAAAAGGAAAGTGATTGGAAAGATGAGTAATGGTTAAGTGGGGGTCGACCTTGAACACTTGTGTTCATGCCTATGAAACCAAAACAAATCTTTCCATGGAAGCTTTTCAGTTAAAAACTTGTAGGAATGCATGAAGCCTTGAAAAAGAAAGATATTTCTGGTATTGATCTTAATGCTTATTCATTCGAAAATACTTGAATCTTCATCCAATACCTAACTTAAAGGCATTAAAGAAAAGTACTTATTGGGAGATAATCCAAAAGTTTTAGTTGAGTCTTGGAAGTTATTGCTTCAGTAATAACCTCTCCTTATCCTTTTTATTTGCTTTTTTGGCCAAGAGTAACCTCTAATGAGAGAGAAGTAATGTTTGGGAAAGTTGCTGTCCCGAAACAGATTTTTATGCTTCGTTGTAAAAATTCGTGTAACATCTCTGTATGTCGGTTTGAACTGTAATTTGTTGTGCTTCTGCCCCAGGTTGTTATCCAACTTTCGTTACTTCAATACTTTTCGATTTAAGCAACAGAAGGTCTTCGAAAAAATTGGTTTCTATCTGCTGGTTTGTTTGACAGATTTCTGCCATTATTTGCATTTGCTTCTTGTTGATTCCTTTTTGGGTTCTCTTTGGGGAATTGACCTTTTTGAAGGAAGTGCTACAGTATATAGTGTTTTAATGGAAGTTTTATTGGTGTTGGAACAGAACCTAAAGACCTATTATCTTAAGTACACTAATGTTGCTAATAAAGATTGTGTGAAGTTTTGTATGAAGGAAAAATTTCAGGTGTATGGAAGAAATGAGTAATGAGATGAAGGATGGACTAAAGCTCAAGCTTGGGGATGCCACGCGTGTCACCCCAAGAAATATCCAAGAAGTACAAGCGTCAAAGCTTGGGGATGCCCAAGGCATCCCCTTCTTCATCAATAAAAATCTCAGGTTTCTTCCAAACACTTCATTTTTATTGTTTTATGCACAGTTGTGTTGTTCTTGGAGCGTCTTCTTTTTCATTTTTCATTTTGGTTTTCGTTTGCTTGGTTTGCTTAGTTTGCTGAATAAATTGGTTGGACCCCCTCTTTCATGCATTGGTTTTCAAATAGTTTGGTTTGGATTGGAAAAGAGTAAGAAAGTTCATGCTTAAGTGGTAAAGAGAGCTTGTTTTTGACTGTGCCCCATGCTTTGTCATGACGTGCTTGATATTGTTTTGGCTTTAGGCTTAGTATTCTTTTCTGTAGCATGACTTGCTATAAATAATTGAGATTGCTTAATGTGCCTTGGAAGAATCATGCATTGTTTTAGCATATTAAAGCATAGTATTGTGGTATTCTCCTTTGATGCTTTATTTGGGTTGACTTGGCACATGCTCACACCATGTTATGACTATCCCAAGTCACCATAGCCTTCATGATCCTTTAGTTTTCAACTTGTAGTATCCCTTTATGCTTTGATCAATGATGTTTTGTTGCTCTGCATGATTATGGACATTATTGCTCTCTTAGTTGGTCGCTCCCAGTCTTTTGCTAGCCTCCGCAACCAAGTGTGAGTTCCACTCATGCATCCAACTCCTAAAACCAAGTTATTCCAAAGATTCCACCATACCTACCTATTAGCATATGCTATTTCAAGTATATTCATATTTTTGTCTACCTTCCGAATTAAACTTGTTATGAGAAAACTAGTAATTAAAGCTCTTACAAACTTGATGGCACACTTTACTTTCTTGCATTTAATAAACTTGAACCATTGCGTCCATCTTTGTTGCGTATATGCTTGCGCTTTATAAGTTGAAGTTAGGAGAACCATTGATGACCCACAAGTATAGGGGGTGTATCGCAGTATTTTCGATAAGTAAGAGTGTCAAACCCAACGAGGAGCAGAAGGTGCTGGCTAGTGGTATGGATCAGGAATGCTCTACAAATACTTAGCAAACAGATTTTTAGGGGTTTTCGATAAAGCAAGTAAACAAAGTACGAGTAAATAAAAGGCAGTAGGAATAAATGCAGCAAGTAGCCCAATCCTTTATGCAGCAAAGGACAAGCCGGTTGTATTTCTATAGATGACCAAACGTTCTCGAGGACACATGAGAAGACTGTCAAGTGCTTTCGCTTCATATAGTCGATTAATCTTCTCTAGCTTGCTAAGTGTTGTGTGGTTGAACCTGTGCTAATGTACCGCCCCATCCAAGACAAAATACATACTTGTGATTATACCCCTTGCAAACATCCGTAAGTACAAGAAAGTAATTAAGGTAGAAACCTAACCACAGCTTTAAACTCTAAGACCCTTACGTCCCTTGTGCAATGGTTTCCTAACGGGGGTTCAGGTTTCTGTCACTCCGGCAACCCCTACGATTAGTAGCCAAATACACAATGCATTCCCCTAGGCCCATATAGGTGAAGTGTCATGTAGTCGACGTTCACATGACACCACTAGAAGAAGTACACCACAACTTAAATAACAATCTATTGAATCTTTCTCAACGCAACTCCACTACTAACAACAAGACTTCTCCCATGTCCTCAAGAACAAAACAAACTACTCACAAGACATCATATGGATCATGATCAGAGATGGAATAATGATGTATAACAATCTGAACATAAACAATAATTCAATGGTTCACTCAATAGCATCAACTACAAAGAGTAATCAACACCGGGAAAGTTTCCCCTATGAACTATAGCAAGATTCAACCAATTGTTACAGCAATATGGAGATGGTGATGATGATGGTGATGATGATCCCGATGAAGCCCAGCTTGATGGTGGTGTTGATGGCGACGATCTCCCCTCTCCAGGAAGGAATTCCCCCGGCAGAAATCTGTCTGCCGGAGAGATCTTTCTCTCTCGGTGTTTTCCGCCCCGCAGAGGCGGCGGAATCTTTCTGTGGTCGCTCCCCGAGTCTTAGGGTTTCATGGGGATGATATACGCAAGAGGAGAGAGGCTAGAGTGGACCAGGGCGGCCACACCACTCGCAGGCGCGGTCTAGGCCTGCCCGCGCCATGGGGTGGCGTGGGCCCCCTGTGGCCCACCTCCACTCCATCTTCTGGCATCCTGAGTCTTCTGGAAAAATAGAATTTTCCGTATATTTCCCGGATTTTCTGATCTTCGCGAATTTTGCCTCCAAACAGCACCTTTTCCATCAGAATCCTGACTGCAGCGGTCCATGCTCCAAAAGTCATCAACCATTAAAAAATAGATGAAATAACATAAGTATCACCTCTCAATACGAACTATATCAATGAATAATAGTGAATTAAGATATAGAATAGTGATGCAAAATGGACGTATCAACCATGTATCTTGGGGAATGCTTTCAACATTGTACTTGTACTTTGTACCCCGTTGATATCATGTTCTTTTGCTTCTGGATCCCGGCGGTATGAAATAAAAGGGAAACTTGTAAGATCATGGAGTTTGTATTTGTGTTTGAGAAACGCCTGGGCCGCTAGCCTAAGACATGCCTAATCATGGTGGAAACTTGCAGCATAACCATAATGAGCACTCTATGAAGCATCCTCAATAAAAACCTATGCAAATAGCAAATAAAAATATCGCTGAGATGCTCATTGTCTGCTTGCCTTGTCATTTTGATTATGTGATAGCTCATGTATCATGTGCAAGGGGTACCTCGTTGGCGGTTCTTTATGATACATATGTACTTACAATGACAAGAGCTTACTTGTGACTAAAGTTGAGTAGCATGAGGTTCGGTCTTCGTAAGTAAGGGCATGAGATTTCGTCTTATAACTTGTCAAACATATACTCCATAGTTTGTTCACTTTAACCTTAATCACTTCAAGATGCTTATGATAGGGGCAATGAGAGCTGAAAGCTAATAAGTATCATAATTTTTGGAAGCTCTTTATGAGACTTGAATCCCTGCTTCCTTCTATGAAGGCCTTTCTTCCACTTTTATATTGAGTCTCCACCTTCTATCTTTATGCACCAATTAAGAGAGCATAGTTGTCATTCTTAGTTCTATGTGCATTGTCCCAAGACTTATTGATTGATGCATAACTTTGATATTGCTTGTTCCTAAACTATGTGTATCTAGTCACCCTTATGAACTTTGAAGGTTCCCTATGCATTTATGTTTTGCTACTCTACGAGGGACAACATGAATACCATTCTCATTATGCTTTCTTTATGTGAAACAAACAATCGTCTTGCAAAGTATTGTTATTCATGAATCTTTTGTTCGTGCCTTTTCACGTTACAACATAGTTGCTATGTCTTATTGTTATAACTCTATCTTCTATGATTCATGTTTAGAGTACCTTAATCCCAGCTATTAATACTTTTACAATAATGATGATCAAGATTGTGTTGTCTGCATGTCACCTCAAAAATTATATTGTTTTGATCGTTTACCTACTCGAGGACGAGCAGGAACTAAGCTTGGGGATGTTGATACATTCATAACGTATCTATAATTTTTGATGGTTTTATGCTAATAATATGCTTTTGACACTCCTTTTTGTATAAAGTTTATGATTTATTTGGACTAACCTATTAATAGTTGCAAAAGTTACAAGTGGAAACCTTGTTGGAGTCAAATTGGGATTTTTCCAGAAATCTGTCTCAGAATTCTTTTTGAAGATGGTCACGTTTCGGGTCGAAGATAGCGTCAAATGGAAAACTCTTCAACTAAAAATTTGTTGGAAATTTCGCGACAAACATTTTGGACATAATAGTTAGCTGATTCTGAGTCCGTACGAGCCTTTTAGGTCCGATTTACTGCAGCGTAAAATGGGTGACGGAAATCCGAGAAGCTATATAAAGGGAGGTAACCTAATTCGCCTAGGGCATCTTCACCCATGAATTTGCAGCCACCAAAGCCATGTTTTTTGCCTCCCCATGGATCCCATCTCCATGGGGGAGGGCTCCCAAGAAGCCATGAAGGAAGGGGGCTAAGGGGCGGTGCTCCCCCATGATACCGGCGGCGGGGAAGGAGTCCCCCGTGCCGCCGCCGGCGCCGCCCTCTTCACCATCTTCACCATCTTCACCGCCATCTCCATCACCTAATTACCACCACTATTCCACACTAGCTTTACTTTCTTGTTATTTATTATCATGCAAGGCTATCTCTATTACTCATATTGTTGCTCTAGTTTTATTTCCTAGATAATGCAAACATTTTGTGTGCGTAGAGTTGTATTAGTGATTGATAGAACTTGAGAGAATATTTATCCTACCTTTACCTCCTTGTTGGGTTCGACACTCCTACTTATCGAAAAGGCTACACACGACTCTCTATACTTGTGGGTTATCACTCCACGTGCTCCACTACGGTTTACTCGTTCCTTTTCTCACTCGCCTTTACTCGCTAGTAGTTAGGCTTGCATATAGGGAAATTCTATATAATAGCTATCTAGAGAATTTACCTTTTGTGTCAAGCCTAAAATTGAAAAAGCATTAAAATTTGAAGTAGCACGTACTCACCCCCTCTAGGTGCCCATACGATCCATTTCAAGCTGCAAGCAGAATCTCGGACGATGATTTGACGAAATTCTTGTAGAAGAACTCGATTGCCCTTCCACTTCTACCCATATGTCCAGTACACGGCCGTCAATGGCTATGCCAATTCCCGCAGCGGACCAGATAACCAAGAAAGGACCGGCGAACGCACCTCAAGCAAACGACCGAACAGGTTGTGCACGTCCAATCGATAGGCGGAGGCGGGATGGCCCGCGGCGCGTCCAGTCAACTCCGGCAACGCGCAGGCGGAGCTGCTCGATATCACGGGGCCGACGGCGGCAACGGGCAGTGGCGGCGGCGGTGGCAACGGCGACGCGCGCTCTGGCCGCGGGATATGGAGGACGAGGGTTTGAGGGAGGAGTGTCTTTTGTGCCACTGGCTAGAGGACCCAGGTGACAAGCGAGAGGACGCGTGAGGACGAGCGCGCTGTCCTGGCCGATCCAAGCGTTGCCCAAATTAGATGCACGGATGGGTCGGTCCGGATGGGTCGCACCGCTGGGCCGCCACGCAACGGTCCACCTGTCCGCTCGGACTAGTTCCGACACGCTCTGGCGCGTTGGGTCACCCGGTGGAGATGCCCTGTCGGAGGATTGTCTAAATTCATATGTACATGTACACTAAAATACGTCTAAATACATGTAACTATTCAAATCTCGAATGTCTATTTCGAGACGGGGAGCACTATGAAGGCCGACGATCCCCTCAATTATATACTCTAGGTGTATATATTTCTATGGTCTCGGATATACTATTTTCCCTGAAACTCTCTTTAACGGTGAGAGGAAAAATCGAGAAATTGAATTACGATATCACCTTTATTTCCCCTTTTTCCTGGATACAGAGATAATATCAAAAGCCGATGATTCTCGCTCTATCGGCATTTATTTTTTCATGAAAAAGTGGAGCTGATTATTTGCATGTTTTCTCATCGCAGCCGCAGTAGAGCCTTTCAACTGTACAAGTACCGTCTGGCTCGGCAGGATCGTTGCATGTATACTTATAGCAGCATGTGGTAACGTAACAACTAGTGTCATTATTCCCTGGACAACAGTGGCACAAGTTGCACTGCTTTGATACGGTTGTCTGGGGTGAATAACGCTTCTGTAAAATCCTCGTCCTGGATGGTACCGGGATGTCTGTTGTGATGCCGGCTCCCGATGATCCTATTACACATAGGATGCAACCATGTGTCATTTATGCAATAAAATAATCAAGGATGAGTAATCTATTTCATCGTGTGAGCAATCAAAACTGATGGCATGGACGGAATTCAAAGAAAGAATTAGATGACAAACTTATTTGCGTATTATCCCTCCGCTTAGAAATATAAATTTCTGAACGGAGGGAGTACAAAGAAATGCACCCTTTAAATAAAACAATGCGTGATGTAAGTATGATCACACGAGATAGGTGATCGATCATTTTTTTTAGATTCTCGATAGGAGAGATGTTGCAAACAAATAAACGATCTATAGTCGAGTTGACGGGATAGTCATGCATACCATGGACATGGAGGCAGATGAAGAGAAAGGGAATGATCATAAGGGCGACGAAAATTTCTGCAGGTTTTGCCATGACCCCTAGTCAGAGAGATCACTTATAGGTTTTGTTGTGTTTGCTTTGTGAACGGGTAGAAAGATGTAACGGAGGAGCGCAATATATATACACGATCATTCAAAGAAATTTATTGTATAATCAATGTGATTTATCACATACTCTCTCCGTTTCAAAATATAAGACGTTTTAGCTTTGTAAATGAAGTGTATCTAGACATCTTTTAGTGTATATGTTCGTCTAGGTTTGGAGTGAACCTAGACACTAAAAGGGGTCTCGATACACTTCTTTCACAAAACTAAAACATCTTCTATTTTGAAACGGAGGGAGTACCATAAAACCGATGACCGTAATTATCATTCGAAAAATATAAGCACGCGACGAACGCTTCCGTTCAGGCGTGATGTGGCCTTTTCTTTTTGAGAGGGTGGAGTGATGTGTAATATCCAGATTGTGTGCCAGGTTTGGTAGATGCTTTCCCTCATGTATATGCATGACAGGTAAGGACATGTAAAACGATAGATCGTCTTCTGTTAACCCTTCACATCTATTCTATTATATACTAAAAGTACATGACGGGTTAACTAGAGAAAAATAAAAATCCTAGAAAATCCTACAAAAAGCAAAACATCTGACTATTGATTTAGTTAAAACTTAAACCACAACCAATAGATTTTCCGTGTGTCACACGTTAAAAATATTACCCTTTTATGAGTCCTTTCATTCCCTATTGTTTTTGGTTATGTATTCTATAACGGTACAACCAATGAGCATAATTCGGAACAGCGTAAATGTAGTTCCGTTTGCTTCTTAAATTGGTATGGACAGTACCGCCATGCAGTCTGATTGACATGGTGTAAAATGCCCAAATTTAGTTTGCTTCTTGGTCGCTAGAGAAATCCCGTTTTAGTTCTAATATGATAAATAAAAGTGTATTTTGTACCTAAATTATTGGCTAAAATTAATTTTGTTCCCTCAATAATCAACCATGTAATCTGATCTCACTACCCAAATAGTGGCTTCGGCCGATCTTGACCAATGTGGCAGCAACTCAACCTAACATGGCAAGACAAATAGTGTCAACGACATAACCAAGGTCTTTAAATAAATTTACTCAAAACCCAGGACATTTCAAAGAAAATCTATATCAATACCTAATAACAATAAAGTAAGGAGCGCTTATGTCCTTCGTCCGTTTTGGACCGTTTTGCTCCTAATGGTTCGGATATATTACATCACTGCCACCGCTCAGTTTTCTATACGGTTGGCCTGCTCCAAGAAAAAAAAATCCTGCATCGTCTACAGGTCATCCTGGCCACCTCCTCCTCTGTTTTTCCCAATCGCAACCCAACGAGTTCCCCGCGCCACCCTTCACCATGACGCCGTCGTCGTCGTCCGATCGCCCGTCCTGGGTTGGACATTTGTGACATCTCTGGAGCATATTCGTACCGGGACTTCTCCTATCTGACCTTTTCGGACCGGGCATCCCCAGGGCGAGAGCAGCGCGCGGCGGCCGGACCATGCCGGTCGGCGGAGCTCCACACTCATGCTCGCTACTATCGCATCTTCGCCGAAAGACCTCAGCTCTCTACATCACCCGCGGGGCAGTGTGCTCGCGTTGTTCATCGCTAACGGCAAAAAGCGGCTCCGTTCGAGCTGGACAGTGTGCTCGCGTTGTTCATCGCTAACCTGACGTGCTCTGGATCCCAGCAGCCACACCCCGATGTGTTGCTTTTCTCGTCAGCCGAATAAAAACTAAAGGCAAATAGCAAGCCAGAAGGGGACACACGGATATTTTCTGTTCAATAGTCCCACCTCACTACCTGATACGTGACCGACCGGTGTATATACGCCAAGTTTTGTTAAATATCAACCAGCTGCTATCCTGGGAATCAACAAGCAGTAACATTGGCTGGATGATCAAGAAGAAATTAACTTCCCACTGTGTGTTGTGCTACTAATGGGCTGGCATGGGCACAAAGGGAGAGAGACAAGAGACACACGCCGTGGTTTGTCTAATGTGAGGGTGTGGTTGAAGGGAATTAAAAGATGCAAGTTGTGTTGTTGTGTCTCACGGAGATTGTGTCCAGAAGGATGAATATTATATCAGGTGCCTCCATTGACATTGATATGAAGGTTGTTAATTCAGAGATGTAAAAACCTTGATGAGTTGAATTTCTCTCCATAATGTGCGGTGCGATTGAAGGAAATTAAAGGAGGAAACTGTGTGCATGCTGCCCCCATATTTGACATTGATACGAAGACGCAATAGATCAAGGAGGGATGTTAAAATCTTGACGAGCCTTTCAGTGAAAAAGTGCTAGGAAATTGTGGTTGCCTTTTTTTGTTTGATTTTCTTTCTGGAATTTTCACTTCTAGCTACTCCATGTTCCACTATTTCTTTCTATACTCGTCAATAGTGTTTACATGGTTAGAAATGTTTGAGAAAGATATAAACATCTTTTCAACATAGTTTATTCTCTCCCGTTGCAACTCACGGGCATATTTACTAGTCAGGAATAAAAATTCAAAATAAATTAAGAAACACAAAACACAAAAAATCTTATTATGATTTGTAAAAATGAGATATAATGGGATATAAAATTTAGAGTTCACACGGGCATATGAAAATCAAGATAACGAGAAACTAAAAAACAACACAACAAAGTTTGATATTTATTAATCCTTATCATTTTCTATATTTTGAAAAATAGAAGTAACTTGCTTTCTTAATTCCCCTACATTTTGGTTCATCATTTTGTAAAAGAATCATGTTTATTAGCCTTTCCCTACCCTTTGGATTAAAAATGGAATTTCTTGAAGATAATCAAGTCCAGTGGTAAAGAAAAGTACTAACTTGGTACACACAACCGATAGACCCTCAAATTGTAGTAACTAAACCTTATTACCTGGCCATAAATAATATATATAACTAACTAAAATAAGAAAATTGAGCGAATGTTCAAATGGAATATGACAATATAGCAGAACTGATATACTTTCGTAACTTTTCATAATTATTATCTATCTGTTGATATTGTAAAATTATATTGCCAGAACACACAAAGTTTTGCAATCATACATTTATTCAGGATCAACTCTTATCTTTAACCTTGCGTGGAAATCAAACATTGGCATCCAAATGGTGTTTGTCAAGATGGCATAATAATCATGTGGAAAGAAAATACATATGATTTCATCTTACGTGTGGCTCACACAATTTAATATTTTTGGCTGATATAAACCATATTGGTTATAATCTAATAGGTTTGCAAGGGTATAAGAAAGACTGACTCAAGGTATACACAGCAGACTCACCACAACACGCACACAAACAAGTTATCTATATCCTAATAAACTTGCTAATATAATCAATGCGCCGGTCATGCGCCCAACATTCTAATTGTATGACACAAATATTTAAGAACCATGAACATAATGCCCTCGCATTTGCGAGGGCCACTGTGCTAGTTATTTAGAAAAGACAATAAAAATAAATCGTACAATGAATTATTTCTTATTGTCTTCTCTAGCAATTAATGAGAACTAATTAAATTTTAGTAGAAAATTAGGTTAATAAGGAGAGCCGTGAGGTATAATGGAGAAAATAGTCTCACCTTATTATCTAAGAGATTATTCGTTAGCTAAGGGAAGACCTTTTTCTCAATTCTCCCTCCAATTAAGCAAAAAATACAACATGGCACCTCCGAGGAAAGTCTGACATCATAGGCGGATCTAACCGTCCCTAAGCCCGAGCACGTGCTCAGGTTTCAGGTTGGCCGGCAAGACAATTATATTAAAAAGTAGTGTTATTAGCCTTCAAAACATGTTTTGTCTAGACTTTGAAAATTTCTTGGATCTGCCACTGTCTGACATGACCTATTGTACATGGGCCGCACGAAGGAAACATTGATTTTAGTTGCCAAAATGAGAACAGACGTGATCTTTTGTATGGGCTAGAAGATACCCTGTGTTATAACGGAAATTTACAAGAAAAAATAAAGAATTAAAATCTCGTACATATCCTAGTCGTAATACCATAAAATATCTCCCTTCCTTTCCTTTTGATACGATCCGGATTTTCCAAAAATCAAGTATGTCAAAATATGGAGGATTTGGATCACTTCAATTAAGAAAAAAATATGCATCCAAATATTATGGGGAAATCCCGGACTTTCCAAAATCAACTCATCTCATAATATGAAGTTTGGTACTACCATAGAGGGGCCATGCGCCACCTCTATGTGGGCCTCGGAGGGCCCACATGCCACCCCAAAGTATTTTATGCCATATCAGAAATACCGGAGAGGTGCCACCCAATAATATCCAAATACCGGAAATATGCGTCAAGGTATTTTATGACGGTAGATTTATGTTCGAGGGGTCACACTCGTAGACGGGATGGTAGCACACTAAGATAGAGATTTATATAGGCACAGACATATAATGTCCGATAAAAACCCTACTCCTATTTGTGGGTGTTCGGGACTATCGTAGTGTGGTCAGGTGATCTCGAGATAAAGCTCGATTTCACCTATGTTGGATGGTGGTGCCTTGCAAACTCTGCACGGCAGTGGTATGAGGGATGATTCATATGTATTATATGCACAACAAGTAATCGACCTGGATCATTCAATACGACGGTATGAACACAATACCAAGGTAAACCCATGGAAATACCCCTTTAGCAAAGAAAAATAGACATGGTGTCGCTTTATTTTATCGCATTGAAAAAGACTATCCATATCCTATGTTAGTACCTAACCCTTCTAGGGGATTCTCTGTCAGAAAGTGTTAATATTTATTTCATTTCATTAAAAATAAGAAGCCAATTCTGTTCATAAGAAGAAAGAGAAGCATATCTATTCTATACTCGATAAGTGCCAATATGCAATGGGTAACTTGGCCAATTTTGAAAAATGAAGAATAGATCCCTACCCCTCTTTGTTTATCATTTGAATCGTCGATTCCCTTTTCTTTATTCAATCTGCCTTACCTTATTTATAAGTGATGTCCCATTCGGCGTCCCTAGCCCCTTATATGCATAGTCGGGGACAAGGGTTAGAGAGTGCCAAGATGGGTTACAAGTGGTCGGCTCCTATACGAAACCCTAACAGGAATATATAGATCCGATCTTGATGAAGTAATCCTGATATCCCGAAGAATTCTTTCGGCGAAGGGGTGCATGAAGCTATTCATCGGCATGTTTTCTGCAAACGAAGTAGCATGGCCGCGCAAGGACTCCTTGATCGCCACAAACTCATCACCGGTAAACTCACTTCCATCATCATGCTTCATGGGTCAACCACTCAATCCTCACTTCTCGTTGATGTCTGAGTGATGCGCCATTGCAATGGTCATCACCGATAAATCTCCAAGCCTGCAGCAAGCTCTCTTCCACATTCCAAACATGTTGGGTATACATTGCATCCGGCTAAGGTACTGGGGCCCATGAGCCGGAGGGGTCTTGTTGAGGAAGAAGAGCTCGAGAATGTGATGGACCTCAGCTTTCATTTGGGGGCGAACTTCAGTATCCCCTTGACCTGGTCCATCACCGAAGCATCAACAAGCGAGGTGGTCGATCATGTGCCACCAATTATTAGGTTAGTCGAAAAACACCTTATGTGCAAAGATGTCATTCGTTGGGAAAACAGCCATTACCAAAGAGGCGTCGGTAGATAATTTTAGATACTTTGCAAAGGGACTGGGCGTTGTTGTGGAGAGCGGACAGTTCATCGACTTTTAGCTTCATCTCCGACTAGAGTACTCCAGGTCTAGTGCATTCTTTGGCGAGCTCTTGAAATTTTCCTTGGCACACTTGCTCTCCGATTACAGGGTCAGTTGCAGTTGGGCCAGTTCATCGTGCTGCCGGTCATTCTTTCCCTGCAACTCCAATATTGCCTCCTACTACTGAAGGAGATATGCCCTAGAGGCAACTAATAAATATGTTTTTATTGTTATATCTCAATTAGTTCATAATAGTTTCATACTGTGCTATAATTGTATTAATACAAAATGTTAATACACGTGTGGTATGTAAACAAACCAAGTCTCTAGTTACCTCTAGCGAACTAGTTCATTGGTCATGAGGTTGATCTAGGGTTTTGAGATCATGGGCATTTATGCCAATTCACAATGAGGTCACACAATTAGTTGAATGATGTGATAGACAAACTACCCAACCAGTTGTTTCTTAATGAGATCTAGTTACAAAGTTCACCATTAATGATAAACTAAGGAAACCTCGCAACCTGATCCTTAGACTGTGAGATAATGCAAATCACCATTTTGGAGGGAGCTTAGATGGTTATCAAGTATCACACCGTGACTGGATGATCGAAAAGGTTACTCAGGTTTCCCAAAGGGGCACGTAGAGGAGTACATATCAAGACCAGGATTTGCCAATCCATGTAACGGATAGATACATATGTGGCCATCTAGGTGACATGGCATTGATGAAGCTTGGAAGCGTGTGACTGAGTCACGAAATGCAATGACATGGAAACAAGAAAACAAGTTCATCGGTAACAAGATCGAACGAAAGTATGGAGATACCGTAGATCAAATATCGGGTGAACTAGGTATCAAGTGGCAAAGAGAATAGGAAACGACTGTTTACGATTCAAATGACATTATCATCGTGGAATACACATGGGTCATTATGGGCATCTCGGTCCCGCTATTGATCATTGATGGAGATCATGTCTGTGCCATTCCCGAGCCGTGGGAAAATACACTTAAGGGTACGATGATCTAGAGATCCTCTGTAAGTTAGAATCACCATACGAAAGAGAAAAGGAAACCAAAAAAGTTCACTGAGAGAACCGGAATCGTTCCGGGAAAGATCCGAAGTCATTCAGAGGAAATTGAAAGGGAACCGAAAGGTGTTTTGGGTCAAATCGAATTTTGTAATATGTATTTACATATTAATTAATGTAATTAATATTAAATCTAATATTAAAATCTAATTTGAAGGGGTATTCCACTAATGGGCCAAACTTCCTATGGAAAAGGGCCCATGAGGGAAAACTAAAGGAGGGTAGGGCTAGGGGCCAAAGGGCCAAGGCCTAGGCACCTCAAGGGGGTCCACCTGGCCAGCCTAGGGCTGTGAATGGGGTAGGGTCCACCCCTCGTCGGCTGGCCCATGAGGCCCATGCACCTCCTCCCTCTCTCCCTTGTTTAGTCCCACATGGAAAACCCAAAGGGGAGGGCACACCCCCTCCCTCTATATAAAGGGGTGCTCATGGGTGGGAATAGACACACAATTTGAGATGTTCTCTAAGGCATTTTCCTTAGAGAATTTCTCCCTCTCTCTACATAGTGTCTCCATGCGTTCGTACGGTCCCAAGAAAGGACTGTTCGCGCAAGAGACGACGCACCTGCAGCACGCTGTTGCGTTGCAGGGATTCCAAACTGGAGATCTACTTCTGCACTCTCGGTAGGTATCAAGGAGTCAGAGGTCGTCATCGTACACCATATGTGTACGAAACCACGAGGGGCCTCACTTGAGGCACCTTGGATGTCGTGAGCCGGAGCTGCTACACACGATGAAGAAGGAGCAAGGGGTGACCTGCGAGGAGCATCGTGACCTTGAGGTCGGCTACGGGTTCGACTACTTCAATCACGTTCCCCTCGGAACATTAACCGCGTACGGTCTACAAGGGTATGTATTCTATACGCTCGGCCGTTACTGCATTACTACATAGATAGATCTTAAGCGTATTAGAGTTTCAACATAGGAAACTTTTTGTTTTCTGCTGCCGAGCCCTTCAGTGGTATCAAAGCCGATATATGCGTAGGTGTGTTGTATGTCCAGTACGCACAAGTATTGTGTGGGCATTGATCCCTTAGTTGTTACCCTCTAACGTGTACTTGTTTATATCGTGGTATTGTTTGATGAAGCGGCCCGGACCAACCTTACGCGTATTCGTATGCGAGACTGGTTCCACGCTCAACATACGGCTTGTACCATATAAGTGGCTAGCGGGTATCTGTCTCTCATTCAATAGTTGATATAACATTTACAACAGAGGGCCTTGAAAGGGGTGTAGTAGAGACAACTGTTGGATCCATGTTGTGGTTGGAAAGTTCGTAGTTTAGAAACAGTTCTATTGCGAAAGCCCTAACAACCACGTAAAACTTGCAATAGATAAAGTAGAGGTGTCTAACTTTATTTTGTAGGAGGGCATGTGTTATGATATGGTATTGGTCGTTACGACGGTAAAGTTGTTTACTTTTATGTCTCTAAGTTAAGTAGTAATAGCCATCGTTCCGATGGACGACCGGGTGGTGGCGTTGTGGACTTGGCATCAAACCAGGGGCAAGATGGAGATCATGCCAGAGCACTCAATGGAGATCAAGGCGCAAGGAGAAGGACCATATCATATCACAAATTTACATGTGATGTTGATACCTATTTTATATCTTATTATGTGCTAGTATTAGATACTCAACGGTAGCAAATAAGATAATGCCTATATAATTCCAATGATAGTGTTCCCCTCGTGTGTGCACCACGAAGAAAGTTTGCCGTTATGAAGCCGACTGTGACAATCGGGGGCTAGACATATCTACATTCACATACAATAGGTGTAAGACATATTGCACAGCAAATACACACAATTTAGATTTGGCGAGCCTAGCATGTGTAGACATGGCCTCAGAACACAAGAGACCGAAAGGTCAAGCATGAGTCACATGGTTGATGTGATTGACATTGGGGGAATGTCTACCTTTGATGCTGCACCGATGGCCGTGACGATCAGGGGAGGTGCAGAGGATTGGGATCATGTGATTACTAAAATCGTTAAGGGGATGACAATTTTAGTGAGAGCTCAATCAGAATTGAACTCATATTATGAACTTAGTCTAGATATCTGTTTGCAAATATCTTAGTAGATCATGGCCTATCCCATTGAGGTCCATTGCGACCATGTGAACTTTATTGCTTGATATGAAACTTAGCAAAAGGGTCCAACTTCATAGATTAATACCCACGCCTGAGGGATATCCTCGTAAAAGGTGATTGATGTCTACGTACTTCTATTCTTATAGACAGTTGTTGGGCCTCCAAGTGCAGAGGTTTGTAGAACAGCAGCAAGTTTTCCCTTAAGTGGATCACCCAAGGTTTATCGAACTCAGGGAGGAAGTGGTCAAAGGTATCCCCTCTCAAGCAACCCTGCAATCAAGATACAAGAAGTCTCTTGTGTCCCCAACACACCCAATACACTTGTCAGGTGTATAGGTGCACTAGTTCGGCGAAGAGATAGTAAAATACAAGTGGTATAGATAATTATAAGTGGTAACGGTGCTCGAAAATAGCTTGATGGCATGGAAGAGACTAAAGGCAAACTGAAATAAAGATGGAAGCAAGAAAACATGTAATAGATCTAATAGCAAACGGTGTTTCAGTGCTTAGAAACAAGGCCTAAGGATCATACTTTCACTAGTGAACACTGTCATATAAATATCTTCTCTTTATGATACTACTCTTAACAACTCTTCGGTTGAACACTCTAATCGATGGTATGGCTATAACAGCACACCTCAAAGTTCATCTTTCCCATCTAGAAAACCCCACACTGTCACCTTGAGCACTAGATGGTTCAAACAAACACCACAATTTCATAAAGACATCGAACTCCAAATATAACTCATAACAAGTATTTGTAATCTCTAGCCTAAGTGCCACCATGGTGTGCACATTGTCAACTTCACACACATGGGGAGAGCAGAGATCCATTAAAGCACTTGAGTAGCAAGGTAGATCTAATTGATTACAAAGCTCATGATCACAATATGATCATGCATAGAGAGAGATGAACACATAGCTACCGGTAGAACCCTTAGCCTCAAGAGAGAACTACTCCCTCCTCATCATGGGAATCAGCAATGGTGATGGGAATGGGGGTGGAGATCGATGGAGATGGCTCCAGGGGCACTTCCCCGTCCCGGTAGGGTGCCAGAATAGAGACCTTCTGTCCCCCGAATCTCCCCTTCGGTGGCGGCGGCGCTGCGGAAATTTTTGTGGCTGGAGGCTTGATGATTTAGGGTTTTTGCCTCGGGGGGAGATATATAGGAGAAAGAGGCAAGGTCGGTGGCCGGCCATGGGGCCCACACCATGCCTTGGCGCGACCAAGGGGGACCCGTGCCTAGGGGTGGTGTGGCCACCCTGTGGCCCCTCTCCGACTCTCCTTTTGGCTCCGTGAGTCTTCAGGGAAAATAACAACTTTAGCTTTTGTCCGGTCCAATCCGAGAATATTCATTTTCTGACTTTCCTGGAACCAAAAACAACAGAAAACAAGCAACTGGCACTGTGGCATCTTGTTAATAGGTTAGTCCAAGAAATCATATGAAAAGTACACCAAAGTTGGAACAAAACATAAGAAAGTAGATAAAACCAAGCATGGAACATCAAAAATTATAGATACATTTGCAATGTATCAGTGATCTTCTCTTCTTGATACAATGACCATTAGGAGATAATCCGATGACTCCACAATGCTCGTGTGTTCTCCGTAATCATCCAACAAGACATTCTCCATTCGATGGAGAGTTGGATTACAATCTTGTATTCTGCAAGATTAGGCACATAAAGTATGGGCCGTTGGATGAGTTTTCTTCCATGATGGATGAAAAAGAGAATATTTGGAGAAACACTTAGCAATCTTGCATTAGAGTTATGAACTCTTAGAAGGGCTTGATTGCAACAGAGGTCATGAATGAAAAAGGGTATATGTTAGATATATAAAGTTATAAATTTAATTCTTGCAAAACTCGTTGCAGTTTATATAAGTATTGGATACTTGTCCCGTTTTGTGAAAACATGATGGTCTGCTTGAGAATTGCTAGAATTGAGGCAATGTGGCATGATGACGGCAAGCAAAATAGTTTGTGACTGACATCACCCCTTTCCTCAAAGATTATCATTTGGATTAGTGGACTTGAATATAATTTTGTAATCCTTGTTTCTGTGTCTTGCTTTTAACAAAACGATTGTTCATATGAATAAGTTACAAGCCAGTTGTAATGTTCTTATGAATAATACCTTTATGGTCACATTACGATTATAGATGAGTTATTCTCATCACTATGTTAATGATAATAGTTTAAGCATTTATAAAGGATTAGAATGCTAAAAGATATCCAAAGTTTAATTATGATACGTCACTATAGGTTAAGTCATTTTGGTTATTGCATGTTCTTCATAAAGATCGGGGTCTTAGATGCTTTATCTAGAGAATTTGTAAAACCATGCCTCGTTAGTCAGAATGACTAAAACTCCGCATTCTGGTAAAATGGTGATATGCGAAGAAATGTTGAATCTTATACATAGTGATGTATCGTATTTTCAACAAGATAGTGGAAATAATTACTTAATTGTGGACTTAAGTGAATAGGCGTATTTACTTATTGAAACATAAGTTTGAAACAATTTTGAATTGTTCAAAAGATTTCAAAGTGAAGGAGGATATTGAATTAACAAGAATACAAAAGTCTCTTCGATTTGATCTACATGACTAAAGTATTTAAGTTAATTTTGGCATAAAAGGACATGTGAAAGAGGTTTCACAAATTATGATAATAGGGAAAATTCAAAGTGTATAGAAATGTCTAAATATCATAATCATTATGTATTAAATACATATGGTATAATATTATCTCTTATCAGGGTTATAATTATCATTTAGAGTTAGAGATTTAAATGAGCAAACACTCGGTTGAAATACAAAGGAACATCTAAAGATTCATGGAAACAACACCATAAGAGTTATGGCATGTTCGAGTTTCTAGAGAGTTCGATAATTCAAAATCATGGCAAATAAACAAGTCTTTGTAGCATATTATTAGGCAACTATGAATACATGTTCCACATGGGGAAAACCTGCTGTTGTCCAAAGTTGATGTGTCTTGATGAAGATACAGGTGGAAGAAAGTAAAAGATCAAAACAAGGTATTTGACCTTACCTCCTGATTGTTGAGTAGCGCAGCGAAATTTGTTTCGTGAAACCGAACTCCACAAGTAGAGGAGAAAATAATAATAATGATCATTAAGTTTTAGTGAATGCTTTTACTAAATATAGTAGGATTCAACGATATATTCCGCAAATTTTGCAAAATTATATTGTTGATTCAATTGTCATGTTTATGAACAAGACATACCTACAAATTACAAAGAAGTGTGATGGACCTAAGTGGGAGAAATGACTAGGAGTCATTAATCCTATATTAAGTTACATTTAAGATTGCAAAGTAATATGTTACTTGATCTTATTAAGTAAAGAAATTTACTTGATATTTCTGAATGACTTCAAAGTCATAAGATGGAAATGAAACTTAATGGAGACGTAAAGTGATGGCTCAGTGTTGATGTAGAGCTTGTTGGGAACCCCAAGATGAAGGTATGATGAGCACATCAACAAGTTTCCCTCAGTTATGAAACCAAGGTTTAATTGGACCAGTGGGAGCAAGGAAACACCCCAAAGGTGTTGCTAGCTGAGCCTTGGCAGGGCGCACTACCGGTGCTAGTAGAAACAAGGAGACCTGCACAACACAACCACATAACTTTGTCCCCAACTTGCGATGAGGTTGTCAATCTCACCGTGTTTTGCTGAAAACAAAGGATTAAACGTATCGAATGGAAGGAAGTAATAGTTTGCAGAATGTAAACACAAAGCAGTAACAGATTGTAGATTGTATGTAAAGAAAAGGACCAGGATCCATATTTCACTAGAGGTGGCTCTCCTTAAGATAGATAACATGCTGGGTGAACAAATTACAGCGGGGTAATTGACAAACATCGAGAAAGCAATACATGCATATACTAATCATCTTGACTCCTTTGGAACTTGATTGGGCATTACAACATTATACATAGACCTCCATCCAACTGCATCTATGACTAATAATCCACCTTCAGGTTATCATCCGAACCCCCTCCAGTATTAAGTTGCAAGCAACATATTATTGATTTACGAATTGCGTGTAAAGTAAACAATACAATTGTTCAATGAACAAAGGATTTTTGTTTTGTCCCTAGTAGCAACAACACATCTAGTACCTTAGAGATTTCTATCACTTCCCCAGATTACCAGAGGCATGAACCCACTATCGAGCATAAATACTAACTCTTGGAGTTGCTAGCATCTACTTGGCCAAGATAGCTACTAACAACAGAAAGCATGTAAGATCACAAATAACAAAGACATGATAGAATCAATAATCAATCTGAAATAGCATCTCAATATCCATCGGATCCCCGCAAACACAACATGCAGAATTACAAATAGATGATCTTGATCATGAACGGAGCTCACAAGATGTAGACATGAAGGCACAAAGGAGGAGAACCAACCATCTAGCTACTACATGGATCCGTAGTCCAATGATGAACTACTCACGCATCACACCGGAGGCTTGCATGGTGATGACGAAGGCCTCTAGGGTGAATTCCCCTCTCCGGCAGGGTGCCGGGAAGAGCTTCAGATCCCTCCCGATCTAGGGATGGAGATGACGGCGGCTACAGACTCTTTCGTGGATTTTTGATCGGGTCCTTAGGGTTTTCGTCCCGAGGGCATCTTATAGGCGGAAGGAGAGGCCGAGAGGGTGCTGGGGTCGGCCACACCACCCCCTAGCGCGGGCCAGGCTGGGTCGCGCGGCCAGGTGGTGTGGTCCCCCTGACCCCTCTCCGTCTCGTATTCTGGCATCTGATGACTTCCGGAAAAATAGGCACTTTGGCTTTTGTCCCGTCCAATTCTGAGAATATTCATTTTCTGACTTTTCTAGAACCAAAAAGAGCAGAAAACAGGTAGCTGGCACCGTGGCTCTTGTTAATAGGTTAGTCCAAGAAATCATATGAAAAGTACTCCAAAGTGTGGACAAAACACAAGAAAGTGGATAAAACCAAGCATGGAACATCAAAAATTATGGATATATTTGCAATGTATCAACATCCCCAAGCTTAACTCCTGCTCGTCCTCGAGTAGGTAAGTGATAAAAAGAAAGAATAATTTTTGAGGTGACATGCACCATCAAAGACTTGATCAAAGTATTCGTAAAACATTCAAAGCTGGGATCATAGTACTTCAATCATAACATGAAAGACAAAGTTCTAGCAATAAGACAAAGAAACTATGATACAACATGAAAAGGCACAAACAAAAGATTCATGAATAACAATGCTTTGCAAGACGTTTATTTGTTTCACATAAAGAAAACATAGCATAATAGTATTCAACTTGTCCCTCATAGAGTAGCAAATATAAATGCATAGGACACCTTCAAAGTTCATAAGAGTGACTAGATACAAATAATTTAAAACAAGCAATATCAAGTTATGCATCAATCAACTAGTCTTGGGACAATGCACATAGAACTAAGAATGGCCACTATGCTCTCAAAGTAGGTGCATAAAGGTAGAAGGTGGAGACTCAATATAATGGTGGAAGAAAGGCCTTCATAGAAGGAAGTAGGGATTCAAGTCTCATAAAGAGCTTCCAAAAATTATGGTACTTATAGCTTTCAGCTCTCATTGCCCCTATCATAAGCATCTTGAAGTGATTAAGGTTAAAGTGAACAAACTATGGTGTACATGCTTGACGAAGTATAAGTTAGGAATCTCATGTCCCTTGTATACGAGGGCCGCTCCTCATGCTACTCAAGTTTAGTCACCGGTAAGTTCTTTTCATCGTAAGTACATGTGTATCATAGAGAACCGCCAACGGGGTACCCCTTGCCCGATGACACGGAAGAATCCCCATATCAAAATGACAAGGCAAGCAGACAACGAGCATCTCAGCAATCTTCTTATTTACCATGGGAATATGGTGCTTTTTTCTCTCTTTCCTCTTTTCATAATATCTTTTTTTTTCTTTTTCTCTTTTTTCTCAATATAGGACTCTTTTTTATAAGAAGAATGCTTCATAGACAGCTCATTATGGTTACGCTGCAGGTTTCCACCATGTCAGCATGTATTAGACCAGTGGCCCAGGCGTTTCTCTAACACATATACATAACTCCATGGACTTACAAGCTCCCCTTTCATTTCACACCGACGACATCCATATACAAAAGAGCATGATATCAACTAGGTACAAGTGCAAAGTGCAATGTTGAAAGCGTTCCCCATGAAAGCATGGTTCTGCTAATTCCCAACAAATAAGTGCAAGAATATACAACATAGACGACACAATGGTTCAAGTTTATTAAGGGAAAGAAAAGTAAAGTGTGCCATCAAGTTCGTGAGAGCTTTAATCACTAGTTTTCTCATAACAAGTTTAATTTGGAAGGTAAACAAAAGCATGAATATACTTGGAATAGCATAAGCTAGTAGGTAGGTATGGTGGACTCTTTGGAATAACTTGGTTTAGGGGGGTTGGATGCATGAGTGGAACTCATACTTGGTTGTGGAGGCTGATACATTGCAAATGTATCTATAATTTTTGATGCTCCATGCTTGGTTTTATCCACTTTCTTGTGTTTTATTCCAACTTTGGAGTACTTTTCATATGATTTCTTGAACTAACCTATTAACAAGAGCCACAATGACAGCTGCCTGTTTTCTACTGTTTTTGATTCCAGGAAAGTCAGAAAATGAATATTCTCGGAATTGGACGGGACAAAAGCCAAAATGCCTATTTTTCCAGAAGACTCTAGGAGCCAGAATACGAGACGGAGGAGGGCCAGCGGCTGGCCACCCCCCAGGCGCGGGCTAGGCCTGGCCACGCCAAGGCATGGTGTGGTGGCCCCAGGCACCCCCTCGGTCTCCCTCTTCGCCTATAAGAAGCCTTCTGACCTAAAAACTTCAGGGGGTTCGACGTTTTTCCACGAAAAGTTCCACTGTGCCGCCACCACCGAAGGGGAGATTCGGGGGACAAAAAGTCTCTGTTCCGGCACCCTGCTAGGACAGGGAAGTGCCCCTGGAGCCATCTCCATCGATCTCCACCATCATCTCCATCGACCATCCATGTTTCCCCCATCTATGAGTGAGTAATCCCCCGCGGTAGGCTATGGGGATGGTAGGGATTGAATGAGATCGTTCATGTAATGGCATTAGATTGTTAGGGCATGGTGCCTAGTATCTTTTATTAGTGCTTTATGACTTTGTTGCAACTTGTTGTGCTTAATGCTTGCCACTAGGGCCCGAGTGCCATGATTTCAGATCTGAACATGTTATTGATTCATTATGATAGTATTGTGCTTGGTCTTATCTACAAGTTGTATACACACGTTGTTGTCTGGAACCTATGGCCCCAAAGTGACAGAAATCGGGATAACCGAAAGGGAATGGCTTTGATGTGAGGATCACATGTGTTCACGGAGTGTTAATGCTTTGCTCCGGTGCTCTATTAAAAGGAGACCTTAATTGCCAGTAGTTTCCTAGAGGCCCCGCTGCAAATGGGCTGGCAGGACAAAAGATGTTGTGCAAGTTCTCATTGCGAGCCCGTATGACTATATATGGAACACATGCCTAGGATTATCTAGTTCTTGGATGCTTTATCTTATTTATCTGCAATTTCCCTATGTTCTGATTGCTATGTGAATTGCCTTGTCCATGCAACGCCCGTCCATCCATCCCTATGCCTACCGCACTCGAATCCCACTGTTTACTGCTTTTGTTACTACTGTCTTTGCTTTACTACTGTTGTTACTTTACTATTCCTACTACAAAACTGTTGCTACTAATAAACTGATGTGAGCAAGATTGTTTCCAGGTGCAGCTGAATTGAAAACTCAGTTGTTAAGGCTTATAAATATTCTTTGGCTCCCTTGTGTCGAATCAATAAATTGGGTTTCACTTCCCTCGAAAATACTGCGATACACCCCCTATACTTGTGGGTCATCAGAGGCTAGCAAAAGACTGGGAGCGACAAACTAAGAGAGCAATAATGGCGATAATCATGCAGAGCGACAAAACATCATTGATCAAAGCATAAAGTGATACTACAAGTTGAAAACTAAAAGATCATAAAGGCTATGGTGACTTGAGATAGTCATAACATGGTGTGAGCATGCGCCAAGTCAACCCAAATAAAGCATCAAAGGAGAATACCACTATACTATGCTTTAATATGCTAAAACAACGCATGATTCATCCGAGGCACTTTAAGCAATCTCAATTGTTTATAACAAGTCATGCTACAGCAAAGAATACTAAGCATAAAGCCAAAACAATATCAAGCATGGCATGACAAAGCATAGGCCACAGTAAAAAATGAGCTCTTTTTACCACATAAGCATGAACTTTCCTACTCGTTTCCAAACCAGACCAAACTATTTGAAAACCAATGTATGAAAGAGGGGGTCCAACCAATTTATTTCATAAATCTAATAAAACCAAAGCAAACGAAAAACCAAAACAAAAACAAAAAAGAAGACGCTCCAAGAACAACACAACTGTGCATGAAACAATAAAAATGAAGCGTTTGGAAGAAACCTGGGATTTATATTGATGATGAGGGGGATGCCTTGGGCATCCCCAAGCTTTGACGCTTGTACTTCTTGGATATTTCTTGGGGTGACACGCATGGCATCCCCAAGCTTGAGTTCTAGTCCATCCTTTATCTCATTACTTATTCCTTCCATACACCTGAAATTTTTCCTTGATACAAAACTTCAAACAATCTTTATTAGCAACATTAGTGCACTCAAGATAAATAAGTCTTAAGGTTTAGTTCTAACACCAAATAAACTTCCATTAGAACACTATCTATTATAGAAATTCCCTCAAAAAGGTCAATTCCCCAAAAGAACTCAAAAAGGAACCAACAAGAAGCAAATGGAGAAAATCGCAGAAATCTGTCATAACAGACCAGCAGGTAAAGACGAATTTTTTCGAAAACCTTCTGTTGCTCAAATCAAAAAGTGTTGAACTAACGAAAGTTAGATAACAACCTGGGGCAGAAGCAAAAAAATTAACGCCTCAAAAATACTTTCAGCGATTTTACACGAAATTTTACGGTGAAGCACAGAAATCTGTTTTGGGGCAGCAACTTTCACAATCATTACTTCTCTCTCATTAGAGGTTACTCTTGGCACAAAAAGCAAATAAAAAGGATAAGGAGCGGTTATTACTGAGGTAATAACTTCCAAGAATCATCTAAAACTTTTGGGTTATCTCCCAATAAGTACTTTTCTTTAACGCCTTTAAGTTAGGCCTAAGAAGCAAGAAAGAATCAAGTGTTCTCAAATGAAGAAGCATTAAGACCAAATTTCTTGCCCTTACCTGTCTTACTTTTATTCTTAACCTTGGGGAAAATATGATTGTTTGGTGGAGAATAAAGGTGCATGGTCCCCTTTCCCACATCTATTATTGCTCCAAGGAGTTCTAATAGGGACCTTCCAAGTGTAATTTGTCCTTTTCCTGCACATTCAATAATAAGATAATCAGTAGAAATCATTTTCCCAAGGATCTTTGTAAACACTCCTTCAGCTATTCCAATAGGTAATATGGTAGCATTATTAGCAAGAGATATTTCTTTTCCTCCTTCAGTAAGCCCCCAAGTATTCAAAGATTCATAAATATCTTTGGGCATAAGACAAAATTCAGACATGCACAGCGAGCTTGAAAAGTTTTAGTGTTTATCTCAATGTTTACTATAGGGAGCCACTTTGATAGTTCAGAATTTATTGGAACATAATTGTGATGCTCCCTAAGCGTATTATAGCAATTTTTAAGCTAGTAGTGCTAGTCTCAAGAGTGTTTAGTCTAGCAAATATTCTTGCGAAAGAAATATCAGTTTGACTAGGCAAGTTGTAAGTGAGGATCAATTTCTTTATAGCATCATCCTCATTACATTGGAGGAAATCTCCTCCCACAACATCATCTAAAGCATATCTATAGCAAAGAGCAATTCCAAGATAAAAACTACTAAGGAACAAGCTTTGAGTCATTTTAGGCTCAGTTTTTTCATGTAGATCAGAGATTCTAGACCAAGCTTCTTTAAAACATTCCTCAATTCCTTGTTTTCCTCGGGTGACATAGTTATTGGAGCAAGGCTAGACATAGTGGCAACTAAAGAAAGGAACTAATTTTGTTTTGTGTTTTTCAAATAAGAAAGCAAACTTGTAAAACTAATTTTTGTGTGTTTTTGATAAAGAAACAAGCAAACAAAGCAAAAGGAAACTAAGCAAAACAAAAATAACAAAGTAAAGAGATTGGTTATGAGGGACTACCCTTGTGAAGATGTCCTTGACTCTCCGGCAACGTCACCATAAAAATGCTTGATGGCTCAGTGTTCATGTAGAGCTCGTTGGGAACCCTAAGAGGAAGGTATGATGAGCACAACAGCAAGTTTCCCTCAGGTATGAAACCAAGGTTTAATCGAACCAGTAGGAGCAAGGAAACACCCCAAAGGTGTTGCTAGCTGAGCCTTGGGAGGGCGCACTACCGGTTCTAGTAGCAACGTGGAGACCTGCACAACACAACCACAAAACTTTGTCCCCAACTTGCGCTGAGGTTGCCAATCTAACCATGTTTTGCTGAAAACAAAGGATTAAACGTATCGAATGGAAGGAAGTAATAGTTTGCAGAAAGTAAAGACAAAGCAGTAACATATTGTAGATTGTATGTAAAGAAAAGGACCGGGATCCATAGTTCACTAGAGGTGGCTCTCCTTAAGATAGATAACATGCTGGGTGAACAAATTACATCGGGTCAATTGACAAACATCGAGAAAGCAATACATGCATATACTAATCATCTTAACTCCTTCGGAACTTGATTGGGCATTACAACATGATACATAGACCGCCATCCAACTGCATCTATGACTAATAATCCACCTTCAGGTTATCATCCAAACCCCCTCTAGTATTAAGTTGCAAACAGATTATTGCTTTATGAATTGCGTGTAAAGTAAACAATACGATTGTTCTATGAACAAAGGATTGTTGTTTTGTCCCTAGTAGCAACAACACATCTAATACCTTAGAGATTTCTGTCACTTCCCCAGATTACCAGAGGCATGAACCCACTATCGAGCATAAATACTAACTCTTGGAGTTGCTAGCATCTACTTGGCCAAGATAGCTACTAACAACAGAAAGCATGCAAGATCACAAATAACAAAGACATGATAAAATCAATAATCAATCTGAAATAGCTTCTCAATATCCATCGGATCCCCGCAGACACAACATGCAGAATTACAAATAGATGATCTTGATCATGAACGGAGCTCACAAGATGTATACATGAAGGCACAAAGGAGGAGAACCAGCCATCTAGCTACTACATGGATCCGTAGTCCAAGGATGAACTGCTCACGCATCACACCGGAGGCTTGCATGGTGATGAAGAAGGCCTCCAGGGTGAATTCCCCTCTCCAGCAAGGTGTCGGAAAGAGCTTCAGATCCTTCCCGATCTAGGGATGGAGATGACGACGGCTATAGACTCTTTCATAGATTTTTGATTGGGTCCTTAGGGTTTTCGTCTCGAGGTCATCTTATAGGCGGAAGGAGAGGCCGAGGGGTGCTGGGGTCAGCCACACCACCCCCTGGCGCGGGCCAGGCTGGGCCGCGCGACCAGGTGGTGTGGTGGACCCCTGGCCCCTCTCCGTCTCGTATTCTGGCATCTGATGACTTCCGGAAAAATAGGCACTTTGGCTTTTGTCTCGTCCAATTTCAAGAATATTCATTTTCTGACTTTCCTGGAACCAAAAACAGCAGAAAACAGGCAACTGGCACTGTGGCTCTTGTTAATAGGTTAGTCCAAGAAATCATATGAAAAGTACTCCAAAGTGTGGAAAAAACACAAGAAATTGGATAAAACCAAGCATGGAACATCAAAAATTATGGATACATTTGCAATGTATCATGAAGCTCGATTTGTCACAAAGTATGGACAAATTGAAGAAGTTGACTACAATGTAGTGATGCTTGAGTCTATTGGATTTACACCAGCAATATATGGATATTGGAATCTCGTAGCTAGAATTCTCAATTTGATGATGATCAAAGAATTTTGGAATGTCCAAGATTATTGAGAGGACCTGCTTTCCCAAATCTTAATATGTAAGAGACATATTTTGGGCGGGATCTAAGTAGCTTTGCCAAATCTTAATATGTAGTAGACATATTTTAAGTGGGAGCTAACTGAAATCCCTATAGATCTCAAATATGGATGCCATATTTGAGTGGGAACGTGAAATCATTCTAGGATATGTGGATGACATATGTGAATGATGTGATTGGTGTTAATAACATTTAAGTAGATAAATTGGGATGAATTTGTATTAAACAATGAGATCTATCGAGATAGATTGGTGAGTTTAATAAACATTGAATGTCAAATGCTTCTTGGACTTGATTCTAAAGATGTTCAGAATGTCCCAAACAAGATTCTGAAGAAGTTCAGAATGGAACAAGGTAAGAAAGAAGTTCTTACTCTATGAAGCATTGTCTTGGTATTACAGTGATGGTTAAAAAGGAAGAAAGAGATGTGTTGCATCTCCTATGCCTCAGTCATAGGTTCTTCCATACAACTATATTGTATACTCGGCATAATGTGACCTAAAATTCTAGTTGGAAGGACAAGACTGTAAGAACATGTCTGAAGTGATTCTTGAGTTAATCACTGAACCAGAAATATGTTTGTACTTAAATGGCAAGAAGCAAAGTAAGTGGCATAGTTGCATTTCATGCACTACGATCTACATAGATATAGAAGTATAAAGGCTCCATCTGATGTGATGTATATTATTATGGCGAAACTAGTTCGTCTTTAATGTAGAATGATGTGTCCTAGGGCACAGTGCCCATGAAAAAGCCCTCGAGGTTGATCTAAAGTCACTGTAGGCTCCTGGAAACCGGCCTCGTTCTGGTGCCATAACTGTCGTATATACACAAAGGATTGCAAAGTGTGTTTCAAAATTTAGATGATAACAGTGAAAACGACCGTCATTATAAACACTAGAAACAAAGTCTCACTTTGTCGCCAAACAAATACTTCAACCCATTATGAGATAATGGTATGAATGCCAAAGTTAGGAAGAAATTAACGATTTGCAAAGACATAATGATCTGGTAAAACAGAACATGGACATGACGTTTTCCATAAGCATGCTTGATCAATAAATGCATATGTGATATGGTTTATGATGAGTAAAATGCGAGCTAGATTATTTCTACTCTAGTGCAAATGGGATACTGAAGGAGATATGCCCTAGAGGCAAATAATAAATAGGTTATTATTGCCATATCTCAATTAGTTCATAATAGTTTCATACTATGCTATAACTGTATCAATATGAAACGTTAATCCATGTGCGGTATGTAAACAAACAAAGTCTCTAGTTACCTCTAGCGAACTAGTTCATTGGTCATGAGGTTGATCTAGGGTTTCGAGATCATGGGCATTTATGCCAATTGACAATGAGGTCATGTCATTAGTTGAATGATATGATAGACAAAAAACCCAACCAGTTGTATCTTAATGAGATCTAGTTACAAAGTTCACCATTAATGATAAACTAAGGAAACCTCGCAACCTGATCCTTAGACTGTGAGATAATGCAAATCACCGTTCTAGAGGGAGCTTAGATGGTTATCAAGTATCACACCATGACTGGGTGATCAAAAAGGTGCTACTCAGGTTTCCCAAAGGGGCGCGTAGAGGAGTACATATCAAGACCAGGATTTGCCAATCCATGTAATAGATAGATACATATGTGGCCATCTCGGTGACATGGCATTAACAAAGCTTGCAAGCGTGGGACTGGGTTACGGAATGCAATGACATGGAAACGAGAAAACAAGTTCATCGGTAATGAGCTTGAATGAAGGTATGGAGATACCGTAGATCAAATCTCGAGTGAACTAGGTATCAAGTGGCAAAGGGAATGGGAAACGACTGATTACGGTTCAAACGACATTATCATCGTGGAATGCACAGGGGTCATTATGGGCATCCCGGTCCCGCTATTAATCATTGATGGAGATCATGTCTGTGCCATTCCCGAGCCATGGGGAAATACACTTAAGGGTACGATGAGCTAGAGATCCCTTGTAAGTTGGAATCACCATACGAAAGATAAAAGGAAACCGGAAAAGTTCCGTGAGAGAACCGGAATCATTCCTGGAAAGATCCGAAGTCATTCGGAGGAAATCGAAAGGGAACCGAAAGGTGTTTCGAGTCAAATCAGATTTTGTAATATGTATTTACATATTAATTTATGTAATTAATATCAAATGTCATATTAAAATCTAATTTGAAGGGGTATTCCACTAATGGGCCAAACTTCCTAGGGAAAAAGCGCCCATGAGGGAAAACCGAAGGAGGGAAGGGCCAAGGGCCAAAGAGCCAAGGCCTAGGCACCTCAAGGGGGCCCATCCGGCTAGCCTAGGGCTTTGCACGGGGTGGGGACCACCCCTGGCCGGCTGGACCATGAGGCACATGCGCCTCCCCCTCTCTCCCTTGTTTAGTCCCACATGGGAAACCCAAAGGGGAGGGCACACCACCTCCCCATATATAAAGGGGTGCCCATGGGTGGGAATAGACACACAATTTGAGATGTTCTCTAAGGCATTTTCCTTAGAGAATTTCTCCCTCTCTCTCTACATAGTTGTCTCCACGTGTTGGTACCGTCCCAATAAAGGACTATTCACGCAAGAGACGACGCACATGCAGCATGCCGTTACACTGCAGGGATTCCAAGCCGGAGATCTACTTCCGCACTCCCGGCAGGGATCAAAGAGTCGGAGGTCGTCATCGTACACCGTAGGTGTACGAAAGCACGAGGGGCCTCACTTGAGGCACCTTGGATGTCGTGAGCCAGAGCTGCTGCACGATGAAGAAGGAGCAAGGGTTGACCTGCTAGGAGCATCGCGACCTTGAGGTCGGCTACGGGTTCGACTACTTCAACCACGTTCCCCTCGGAACATTAACCGCGTACGGCGTACAAGGGTATGTATTCTATACGCTTGGCCGTTATTGCATTACTACATAGATAGATCTTGGGCGTATTAGAGTTCCAACGTAGGAATTTTTTTGTTCCGTTGCGGAACCCTTCAGCTACTCCGTCACTATGTCCTTCAGATTGTCAACTTGCGAAGCGTTGACACTAGAGATTTTTTCCCCTCGGTGTTGGTCTGCCGGCGCCTCAAATCAGCAACCTCGTCCTGTGCCGAATAAAGCAGAAAGTATAGTTAGCCTTGCATCATAAGTGTCGGCCTAGCTATATTATTATCTTGGGGATCACTTGGGGATACATTTCATGCATCATCTCGCATGACAAGTAAAAAATAACTACACATGTGGTTCATATGTTACTCAGGGGCTACAACACAAAATTGCAAAAGCACAAAGTTGTTTAATAAGGTGAGTACCAAGCTGACTAAGAAAGGCAACTTGATACTTGGGGGATATAGCTATTATTTCTTGCAAAAGAAGTAGATGGCCACAAATCTCAAGTCCTAAGACCACAAACTATTTAAGATTAATCAGTTCTGGTATTGGGGGCTATAGATGATATATAACCCAAGGAATTTCTAAAAATGTAACTCGGGTCACCTGGTAAGCTTTCTCGAGTGGGGCCAATTTCTATTGAAGCATGATATTCCAGCCAAGCTCCTACCCTTTGACCTTGTCGAGCAATAAGAATAAGGGAGCAAGAGTGGATGAGATAGCCAAATAACTATTCAGATGAGTCTCCAAAATGGAGGGCATCTGGCCTAACAATAAAGCCATTAACCTCCATCACTTCCACATCAACCGTGGGCTTTTTGGTCAGCTCCCCTCCACTAGTATTTGGAGTGAACTCGGGAGAAGAAGATCTCGAGGAAGCCTCATGGACAATTTGCCCCCATGAGAGATGTTCTCCAGCAACAGGGGATCTAACAACAATGAGCTAGTAGTACTGCAAAGAGCAAGTAGCATCGAATAAGCAAGAGAGTGCAATTGTCTTTAGAAAATCAAAAAGGAAATTGGTCACTTACTTGGTAACAGGGACAAATTCAACTCCTTCACCATCTTCAAAATTCATAAAGCCAAGCGATAACTCGGAGGTCGTTGGTGCAGGAGCGGGGCTAACATGGCACTGGCTTGTGGTCGTCAACTGACGCAGAGCAAGAGCGACATGAAGGGTAGTCGAAGGGTCCTCCTTAGAGTCCTTCTTCCTTTTCTCCTTCTCCTTGGTGGCCATGGCTTTGCTGGTCTTAGCAGGGCCGGATAACCCAACCATTACCCTGTTGGCAGGGGCCATTTTTTCGATGGCCTTGTGCATGCTTGCTGCGCACTTAGCCAGAGTCATACAACCCTCCCATTCATTGGCTGACTCATCTAGCTCATGTGGCGTTGGTGTGGGCTCGTTATAGGTTCATTCCTTCCCGGTTGACTCATGCCATGCGTCCTCCTCCTCCTCCTTGAGGGCGTCTGAGTCAGTGACATCCTTAGTGATGAAGGCCTAGTTGAAGAAGTTCTATGATGAGAAAAAGAAAACAAGAAATCTGAATGCATAGTTGGAGGAACCGACTAATAAATAATCAAGTGAAGAACTTACGACTAGAACTTTGTGGACCTTCTAGAACGGAGCTAAGCCTCCATAGTCAACAATGGTGACCTTGTTCTTAGCCAGGAGCTAGGTCATCATGGCCACAAATTCATCCTCCATCATAGTCACCCTTGAGTACCAGCGGGGCTTGTCGGTGAAAGCTTAGTCGGCTGTACAGGTTTTACCCTTTCCTTTACCTAGGGACCAAAAAGGTTTGTAAATTGGAGACCCTGGCGCTTCAAAATAGTGAGATATGCATCAATCATTGCTTTGTCGGCCTTAGTCGGGCTAGCGTTCAGTCTGTTGACCGGCACAAACTCTCCCATAGCCCTTGGGGGCTGGGGGGGGGGGGCTTTTCCTCAAGCATGGTTAGTCGGTAGTAGAAATACATCTTCTTCCGGTTTGCTACCTTGGAGATGAAGTGAGGGCGTGGGTAGATCTTGTTAGCCAACAGTGGCAAGTAATGCCGCACTAAAGAAACCCCCCTCATGACTTCTTCTTTTTGTAGTAGAAGAGATCCAACCAAAGGGGAAAGGACAGAGGGATCTTGAGGTAGAACTCACAACAAAACTTAAAGGCCGATATCTGGAGAATTGAGTCAGGGGCTGGACCATAACGTGTGGTAGTGTTGATAAAGCTTTCGGGTAAACACATCACCCAGATGCGCGACCCACGATCGATGTGGGAGACAAAGTTTATTGCCTCTCTCGGCTCCGGTGCCAGAACAACCTCTCGGGGCAACGTCTCCCTCCAATGGATCACCTCCCTTTTCGGGAGACAAAACTCATCCTAGAGCACCTGGAGGGTCTCTTCGATGATGGTGGAGCCACCCCAATAGCAAGAAATTAAATGTCATTTTTATCTTTTTCAGCGCTTTCTTCTTCCCAGTACCGCGGCCTCTACCGCCACCGCCCGCGATGCCTCTGCCCCTTTGGCAGCCCATGAGGTCAATGGTGGTGGTGGGAGAACTAGAACAGGTTCCAATCCTTTCCGCAGCAAAGTGAATAAGGAAATCGACGGCAGAGGACGCGCACGAGTTAGAGAAATATAATAAATGGAAGAACAGAGAAAAGCTAGAACAAGGGAGGGGAAGCAATCTCATAGCATCCCCCACTCCGCTACCTATAGTAAAAAATGGAAACTTGTCATGATGATTAATACGAGTAATCCGGTTCTTAACGGTGAAATCAGGGTCATTAATAGAATATCTCCATCAATTCATTGTAAATCTAGGGAATCAAGGGACCAGCCATCAGGCCACTACCTGAATATACATCGGCCGTCGCGTGCATCAGCTTGAGGTGTGCAATGGAAGAAAATGAGGCAATGTGCGGAAAATTGTCATGATGATTTTGTTCATCGGCTCCCGTGGTTGTCAGTTGGGGCAGTGAAGTGTCTCATCCGTCATATCTCTGACACATGATAAGCTCTAGATTCCAAGTCCGAAAAGGTGCCATGACCAAGTGATGATGACATTGAGATTAGTCGGGAGGAAGGGGAATATGCTCCACAAAGGATTAGAGTCGGCGCAGTATACGAGCTGAAAGAATTGCCAGGCATTTTTTACTTAACCTACTCACTGTTTTGTTTGTTGATTCGTCTTCAGGAGCTCACCAAATTCATAGGAAACACGGTGCTCTAACTAAGGGAATGGGCAAAGCATAGAGGTTGGTTGACAGCACTCGAAGAGCTCGAGGGCTAATGTCGTGGATATGACATGTCGGGTATCCTCGCCAAGCTGGTTAATGAATGTAATAGCAGGCCCACGTCCACTCCTGCTGAGATTACACGGACAAACAATGCCTGAGATGGTTAAGGCCCAATCCTTAGTCGGTTTGGGAGGAGTCATGGGCGACACGAGTACCATGAGCTTGGAGTACAAGGCAAGAAGATCATAGTCGACACCCAATAGGAATCTAGACCCTGTGTGGGCCCATTCATTTGTAAACCCTAGGTCTACCATGATATAAGACCAGCTTAGGGTCATAACCATTAGGTAGAGGATAGATTAGAATCTCCCAAGAGATAATCATAGGGCTTGGGCATAGGTCACAAAGCACAGATCTCGCTAGTGATAGCACCGGGCTTAGCCATCAGCACCATTGTAATCTGATACTCCCTCCGTCCCAAAATGTAAGGCGCCTAAGCTTTAGTCAAAAGTCAACATATTTTAGGTTTGACTAAATTTATACATAAAAATATAAACATTCACAATACGAAATCAATATCAATAGATTCACCAGAAAGTATAGTTTCTCAAAGTGTCCATTTGATATTGTAGATATTCATATTTTTTCGTATAAACTTGGTCAAACTTAGAAAATGTTGACTTCTGGCTAAAGCTTAGGCGCCTTACATTTTGGAAAGGAGGGAGTACACAAAGCCATAAAATGTAGTAGGAAGTAGGTATTTAGCTCCAAGAGTGAGGGGCAGAACCTAGGTAACTCTCATGTACCAATCTCGTGCCCGATTCACCCAATGTCGATGCGTCATGAATCTCCGGTCCCTCTCACGATGGTACCAGCCGTGGTATTCTCACATCTATTTGCTCCATTGTTACTAGTATTATTATTCATTGGAGCACCTGTAGGATTAGTATAAGGTTTTTGAAAGTTGGAACCATAGTTTTGGTTCCTCCATGCAGGATTACAAGGTTACAAGCAATGAAGTCCACTTCTTCAATTTTAGTTTCTGTAATATCATTAAGTTGGGTTTCTTCCTTACCCTTAATTATATCTACTAGACTTCTCTCAACGCCCCTAGGGTATGGCTGGTAGGCATTCCGTTTGATGAGACTATCGTGTAAGCATGTATCGTGTATGATAAAGTAGCATTATCATAGGTGATCGTACATTTTAGCAATATAAAAGTCTAAGAGTCTAAGGACAAAATAAAATGCACTTAGGAACTCACACAAATCTTACGAAACAAATAGCTTTAAATCAACACACTATCTTTGGGCATACAATGACGATGTGTCACAAAAGTAAACACTTCGTACCAAATTTTACATGTATAATTGAGAGATGTAAAATTTATGCCTTGTACAATAGGCCTCCCTATTAAGTTTTGCAACATCGAGATCTGACTGCCTGCTCTCATATGAAAAGCAAGACTACTCATACGTACCAAAAAAGCACTATAAAAGGCTAAGAGTCTAACGACACAGACAAAATGCACTTAGGAACTCACACAAATCTTACCGAACATATAGATCTAAATCAACACATGATGTTTGCACATACAACCACAACATGTTGCAAAAGTAAACATTGCAAAATTTATGCCTTGCACAATAGGCCTCCCTGTTAAGTTTTGCAACATCGAGCTGTAACTACTGATGATTGTGAAAATAGTCATCTTTCACCATGTTTAAATAAAATTTTAAGTCAAGTAATTGACAAGGAACCTCTATAGCCTTGCTACTAATGATCAATTATTGCAAAGATGAGAAATCCTTGGTTTTAATTTGCGTTGTGCAAGAAATCACAATTTTAAGGAGAAATTAGGAGCATTCATTGAAGATTATCATGTTGTCTACCCAGTCAAGTTATTTGGGATGAAAAGGAGTCATCTGCAAGCTTAATGACCTTTCGTACGGGCAAGGCCCGCCCATACTATGCGGTGATGGCTTTGTTAGGTCAAACACTACAACTTTCGCAAAGACGTCTATATATTTTGACACTCCGGCCGTCGTGCAGAGAGCCGTTATTCTCAGATTGCATCACAACACCACCAAAAGAGATCCTGATGGGGATATGCCGAACGGGGTATGCCCAGCAGGGCGTTCCGATTGGGTCAAAGGCTTAGCAAGTGGGCCTGCAGGACGATGAATGGAATGTGACTGAGGAGAAGGCCTAGCGATTGGAGACTGGAGGCCCAGAAGCGTACTCAAAGCCCAGTTGGATTAGGTCAAAGCCTTCGAATCCATATCTTGTTCGGTTGTAAACTATAAACCCTAGTGAGGTGCCTCCTATATAAACCTCCCTAGGGTACTCTAAGGACTTACATTCCATCATACACCCCTTCGAGGGACTCACTGCTCAAACGCCGAGCTCGCCACCCTTGTAACTCGCTCTCCATCAATCTAATCTAGCAGGAGTAGGTCTTTACCCTCCGGGGGGCGAACCTGGGTAAACCCATGTGCATCCGCCCCCATCTCACACCGCAGATGGCCGCCAGCTCTCGCCCCCGATTCTATCAATCACTGCCTACTGCAACGACTGCTGTGGCCATTTCCACGATAGTGGCACCCACCCGGAGTCAAACGGCCAACCAGAACGCACCAATCAGAGCATCTTCCAAGGACTCAAACCACGACTCCAAGTGCCCCTCGAGCGAACTCCAGGATGCTAGGTTGAAGAGCTCCCCTCCGTAATATGGGGGATCCACACTTCCGTCAACCACTCCATGGGGTTCACGCCCTCTTCATGGTATATGGCGCTGAAGCCGTGATGCCGACGGACCTGGAGCACGACTCACCTCGAGTCGCCAACTACGTCGAGCCGACAAATGAGACCGCCCACCAAGACAACATCGACCAGCTTGATGAGGCACGTGACCTGGCTTTCGCCCGTACCGCCATCTACCAGTAGGGACTCCGCCGCTACCACAGCCACCGAGTCCGGACCTGCAACTTCCAGGAGGGCGACTTGGTCCTACGATTGGCCCAGGACAAGAAAGGCATGCACAAGCTATCCCCTCCATGGGAGGGGCCATTCGCCATAGGACGCGTCCTCGGCAACGACGCCTACTACCTCATCGACATACGAGGCGATGGCCAACTTGAGGTCGGGAGGCCATGGAATGTAAACCTCCTCCAAAAGTTCTATACATAGAACTCGAACTTGTACCCAGACGATATATAATGAAATTCATTCAGATCGCACAAATTGTGTTCACTCGCCATACTCTTGTGCCACTCGCACTCATACATTAAGAAATACGCTACCTATGAAAGTCAACCCTTGGTCGAGCGACCGACACGGCTAAGTAGTGCGACCCAAGGGCACCAAAGACATTCGGGCCTTGCGTCTTCCACGAACACGCCAACCTGGAGCCACCATCTGAGTCGCCCCGATCAACTGGCCCACTGGGCCAAGATGACCGATGTCCGCTTCCCATAGCGACCTGTCCTCCCCATCCTCGAGCAAAGCGAATCGAACGGTTAAGTACCACGCAAGGGGACTTCACAAACAGAAACCCTCACGCGGCTCGGGAACACACCAAGTAAGAGAGCTGCCTTCGACTCGCCACGTGACTGGCTCTCCGAGCCAGGGGAGAGACGCATTACAAACAATGCACCAACAACCCACAATAGGAACACGCTCGGGGACTTACCTAAAACAACCCCACTCGCGCTCGGGGACTCGCCCCTTTGGAGTCGCAAGGGAAAACCAACAAAAAATCCAGAGCAAACACATACGTACACAAACGAGTTATAACCCACTAAAGGGCGGACGCGCTTGGGGACTCGCTCAAACAAAAGTCAAACACACCATAAATTAAGCTTGCATTGCAAGTCGATCGACTCCTCTTACTCCCATAAAAAATATTGTTCACATTACAAAAGTCGCCACTCGGCATATCTTACAAACTGCCCAGAGAAGCTATCTATTTCGTAGGTCCTGATGAAGAAGCATCACCACCACCCTTGACATGGATGAATGGCTGCCATGGGTTCGTCGGGTAGGTCGTCAGCGACTTCGACATCGCCGACCGGAAGGGCTGCTCCGACTTCAGGTCACGATGTTCCGGCTCGGGGTCGCCCGGCGCCACCACTGTTTCTTGGTAAGGAAGCAGGTCCCCCATCGCCAGCACCCGATCAGCAAAGGGGGCAGCCTTGGCGGTAAGCTTCAACACCTCCAACATCTCCACTGCACTAGTTACCGAAGGTTAGCCGCTGGTGACGTCTTCGAGGTCAAAGTCGTCAGGAAAATGCACGAGTCCCAGGCTCAACGTTGTGGTGGCCCCGCGCCTGAAAGCTGAACGCGCCATCCACTCCACGACACCGGGTACCTCCTCTAGGTACCGCCACACTTCAGTCAGCCCCCCAGGTATAACCTCGGTGGGAGACATTCCCTGGAGAACCGCCTGGACGCACAGTGCCGATGCAGTAGCGGCGTTCACCACCGCGGTGATACATTATGTGATAGTTATATTGTAGATCATGAAAAGCATACTTTATGTGTTAGTTATATTGTTGAGTTTATTCATGAGGCTACTGAAAATTATTATGAGAGAGGAAAATATGGTGGTCGAAGTTTTCATGGTATTGAAACACCTCTCTATGTTCAGAAAGTTTTGAAGTCACTCTTGTTTTATCTTTCTATGCCTGTCACTTTGTTCTTTGCGAATTTATTTGCATACATGATTCCTATGCATAGGAAGTGGGTTAGACTTAAATGTGTTTTGAATTTTCTTCTTGATGCTCTCTTTTTCTTCGACTCATATTTCTTATGAGAGCATCCTCTCAAACTTTTATGCCTGAAGATGATAATCTGTCTATTATTCTTGGGAGACCTTTTCTTAATACTGTAGGAGCTGTTATTAATTGTAACAAAGGGAAGGTGACCTTCAATGTCAATGAAAAGGAACATACTATCTATTTCCCCAAGAAGATTGATAGGACTTATGGTTTTGAATTCAATTGAACATGTTGAGGGCATTCAAGTTGGAGAAATATATTGTCCCATACCAAGAGAAAAAATTGAAACTATTATGATTGGGACCATTGCTATCAAGGTTGAGGTAACATAATCATTAGTGGAATACAAAGTTTTGTCTCATATGAAATTGTTTTGGTAACAAGACTTGATCCACCTTGTTAACAAAAGGATTTCATTGAACAAAACAATGTTTTCACCATGATTATCTCCGCTTACTTCTATTCTATCCATTTTAGTTTTTGCTTATGTCTAACTTAAAGACGTTAAAGAAAAGTACTTATTGGGAGATAACCCAAAAGTTTTAGATGAGTCTTGAAAGTTATTACTTCAGTAATAACCGCTCCTTATCCTTTTTATTTGCTTTTTGTGCCAAGATTAACCTCTAATGAGAGAGAAGTAATGATTGGGAAAGTTGCTGTCCCGAAACAGATTTCTGTGTTTCACCGTAAAAATTCGTGAGAGAGCTCTGTATGTCGGATTGAGCTGTACGTTTTTTTGCTTATGCCCCAGGTAGTTATCTAACTTTCAGTATTTCAACACTTTTTTATTTGAGCAACATAAGGTCTTCGAAAAAATTCGTATTTATCCGCTGGTCTGTTTTGACAGATTTCTGCCATTTTCTGCATTTGCTTCTTGTTGGTTCCTTTCTGAGTTCTTTTGGGGAATTGAGATTTTTGAGGGAAGTGATACAGTAGCTAGTGTTCTAATGGGAGTTTATTTGGTGTTAGAACTGAACCTTAAGACTTATTTATCTTGAGTGCACTAATGTTGCTAATAAAGATTGTGTGAAGTTTTGTATGAAGGAAAATTTTCAGGTGTATGGAAGGAATGAGTAATGAGATGAAGGATGGACTAAAGCTCAAGATTGGGGATGCCACGCGTGTCACCCCAAGAAATATCCAAGAAGTACAAGCGTCAAAGCTTGGGGATGCCCAAGGCATCCCCTTCTTCATCAATAAAAATCTCAGGTTTCTTCCAACCACTTCATTTTTATTGTTTCATGCACAGTTGTGTTGTTCTTGGAGCGTCTTATTTTTCGTTTTTCGTTTTGGTTTTCGTTTGCTTGGTTTGCTTAGTTTGCTGAATAAATTGGTTGGACCTCCCCTTTCATACATTGGCGTTCAAATAGTTTGGTTTGGTTTGGAAAAGTGTAGGAAAGTTCATGCTTAAGTGGTAAAGAGAGTTTGTTTTTGACTGTGGCCTATGCTTTGTCATGCCATGCTTGATATTGTTTTGGCTTTATGCTTAGTATTCTTTGCTGTAGCATGACTTGTTATAAACAATTGAGATTGCTTAATGTGCCTTGGATGAATCATGCGTTGTTTTAGCATATTAAAGCATAGTATAGTGGTATTCTCGTTTGATGCTTTATTTGGGTTGACTTGGCGCATGTTCACCCCATGTTATGACTATCCCAAGTCACCATAAGCCTTTATGATCCTTTAGTTTTCAACTTGTAGTATCACTTTATGCTTTGATCAATGATGTTTTGTCGCTCTGCATGATTATGGCCATTATTGCTCTCTCGTTTGTCGCTCCCTTACTATTGCTAGCCTTCACTTCCACTGAGTGTTTTACTCATGTTTCCAACTCCCGAAAACCAAATATTGCCAACGTGTCCACCATACCTACCTATTAGCATAATTTGCTACTTCCGTGCATATTCAATATGCCTTATTTTCTTCCGAATAAAATGTTTGCTTGTTATGAGAAAGTTAGTTAGTAAAGCTCTCACGAACTTGATGGCACACTTTATTTCCTGCACTTAATAAACCTGAACCATTGTGAACTCTCCCTGAAAGTTATATGCTTGCAAATTATAGGCTGGGGATTAGCAGAACCGTGCTGTCACGGGGAACGCTTTAAACACTTGAAAATATATACCCAGTTGATACCTTGCTCTTTTGTTTGCGGATGTCGTCGGTGTGAAATAAAAGGGGAGCTTGTAAGTCCATGGAGTTATGTATGTGTGTTAGAGAAACGCCTGGGCCGCTGGTCTAATCCATGCTGACATGGTGGAAACCTGCAGCGTAACCATAATGATATCTATGAAGCATTCTTCTTATAAAAAAAGAGATAGCTATTGAGAAAAAGAAAAAAAAATAGATTTATGAAAAGAGGAAAGAGAGAAAAAGGCACCATTTTCCCATGGTAAATAAGAAGATTGAGATACTCATTGTCTGCTTGCCTTGTCATTTTGATATGGGGATTCTTCCGTATCATCGGGCAAGGGGTACCCCATTGGCGGTTCTCAATGATACGCACATACTTACGATGACAAGAACTTACCGGTAACTAAAGTTGAGTAGCATGAGGAGCGTCCTTCGTACTCAAGGGACTTAGGATTTTCAGTTTATAGTCTATCAAGCATATAACTCAGATTGGACCTCACTTTCACCTTAACCACATTAAAGATGCTTATGATAGGGGCAATGAGAGCTCAAAGCTAACGAGTACCATACTTTCAGCATTTGGAAGCCTTTCAAACTTTTTAAATCTGTTCATTTCCTTATTGAGTCTCCACACATTCTTTGAGCACTTTCTTGAGAGCATAGTGGCCATTCTTAGTTCTATGTGCACTGTCCCAAGACTTGTTGATTGATGCATACCTTGATATTGCTTGTTTTAAACTGTTTGTATCTAGTCACTCTTGTAAACCTTGAAGGTGTCCTATGTATTTACGTTTGCTACTCTATGAGGGACAAGCTGAATGCCACTATGCTATGTTTTCTTTATGTGAAACAAACAAACGTCTTGCAAAGCATTGTTATTCATGAATCTTTAGTTTGTGCCTTTTCATGTTGCATCATAGTTTCTTTGTCTTATTGCTAGAACTTTGTCTTTCATGTTATGATTGAAGTACTATGATCTCAGCTTTGAATGTTTTACAAATACTTTGATCAAGCCTTTGATGGTGCATGTCACCTCAAAAATTATTCTTTCTTTTTTATCACTTACCTACTCGAGGACAAGCAGGAGTTAAGCTTGGGGATGTTGATACATTGCAAATGTATCTATAATTTTTGATGCTCCATGCTTGGTTTTATCCACTTTCTTGTGTTTTTTCCACACTTTGGAGTACTTTTCATATGATTTCCTGGACTAACCTATTAACAAGAGCCACAGTGCCAGCTGCCTGTTTTCTGCTGTTTTTGGTTCCAGGAAAGTCAAAAAATAAATATTCTCGGAATTGGACGGGACAAAAGCCAAAGTGCCTAATTTTTAGAAGACTCCAAGAGCCAGAATACGAGACGGAGGAGGGCCAAGGGCTGGCCACACCCTCCCAGGCGCGGGCTAGGCCTGGTCGCGCCATGGCATGGTGTGGTGGCCCAGGAACCCCCTCGGTCTCCCTCTTTGCTTATAAGAAACCTTCTGACCTAAAAAATTTGGGGGGTTCGACGTTTTTCCAGAAGGAGTTCTGCTCCGCCGCCACCACTAGATTCCACGAAACAGCATCAGAAACTCCGTTCTGGCACCCTGCCGGGACGAGGAATTGGAGGAGATCATCACCATCATCATCACCATCGCTTCTCCATCGACCATCCATGATTCCCCCATCTGTGAGTGAGTAATCCCCCGCTGTAGGCTATGGGGATGGTAGGGATTGGATGAGATCGTTCATGTAATGGCATTAGATTGTTAGGGCATGGTGCCTAGTATCTTTTATTAGTGCTTTATGACTTTGTTGCGACTTGTTGTACTTAATGCTTGTCACTAGGGCCCGAGTGCCATGATTTCAGATCTGAACATGTTATTGATTCATTATGATAGTATTGTTCTTGGTCTTATCTACAAGTTATATACACATGTTGATGTCCGGAACCTATGGCCCCGAAGTGACAGAAATCGGGATAACCGGAAGGGAAAGGTTTTGATGTGAGGATCGCATGTGTTCACGGAGTGTTAATGCTTTGCTCCGGTGCTCTATTAAAAGGAGCACCTTAATTTCCAGTAGTTCCCTAGAGGCCCCGCTGCAAACGGGATGGCAGGACAGAAGATGTTGTGCAAGTTCGCATTGCGAGCATGTATGACTATATATGGAACACATGCCTAGGATTGTCTAGGACTTGGATGCTTTATCTTATTTATCTGCAATTGCCCTATGTTCTGATTGCTATGTGAATTCTCTTGTCCATGGAACGCCCGTCCATCCATCCCTATGCCTACCGCACTTGAATCCCATTGTTTACTGCTTTTGTTACTACTATCTTTGCTTTACTACTGCTATTACTTTACTATTCCTACTACAAAACCGTTGCTACTGATAAACTGCTGTGAGCAAGATTGTTTCCAGGTGCAGCTGAATTGACAACTCGGTTGTTAAGGCTTATAAATATTCTTTGGCTCGCCTTGTGTCGAATCAATAAATTGGTTTCACTTCCCTCAAAAATACTGCGATACACCCCTATACTTGTGGGTCATCACGCGGTCACACACTGCGAAGCATTGAAGGTCTGCACCACCGGATCGCTTTGACCTATTATAGCTGCAACGTCAGACGTCAGCGCCACCATGAATTCTCCCACTCGGGGACTCTTTGCACATATCAAAAGGAGAGCAATGACTCACCAAGGAGCTTCCGGCAGTGCTCGGTGACGTGCTTCTCCAAAGCAGCAAGATCGCCCTGCAGCCCAAGAATGATGGAGTCCGTAGCCTTCTGCTCCTCCTCAGCCGCGGCGACTGCGGCTTTAGCCCTATCTTCAGAGGAGTTGACGGCCGCTTTCTCCTCCTCCAACTCCTTTATAAGCGAGTCGATACACCCATTCGCCACGTCCAGCTCGTCAGCTGGAACGTACCCTTCCCGGGCTTTGTCAATGGCGACAGGAAGACCATCTACACGGAACAGAAACAACAGTCAGAACTCCATCAAACATTAGTAGCTCGCAATCACCAACTGAAACAAGTACTCACCGGCAGCCTCCTGAAGTCGCTGGTTTGCCTCCTACGCCACGTGCAGATCACGCTCCAGACGCTCCTTTGCGGCCTTCCGGAGAGCTGATTCCCTTTGCAAGCCCTACAAGCGGAACGAAAAATAAGCAACTGCAAAAACACAAATTTAGTGTCTAGCCGCTGAAATTCAGTGACTAGACACTCGAGGACTGGTGACTAGAGGAAACTCAGTGCCTAGCTGCTGAAATTCAGGGACTAGACACTTGGGGACTGGCGACTAGAGGAAACTCAGTGCCTAGCCGCTGAAATTCAGCGACTAGACACTCGGGGACTGGACGTTCCTGAATAGCGGCGCCAAGCATATTGTGAAGTTTTCCGGCGTCCGTCATAGGGACCATGAAGGAGTTACGCCTGCGACGTGGCCCGACGTCCTCATCGACAATTTCCGGCATCTGCGGAGATTGGGTCTCCGCCACAGTCAGAAAACTCCTCGCCATGAAGCACGGGAACGTCGTGGATGCCCTCGCTGGGGCACTGGTTGCTAGAACCGGCGGTGCTGCTGTCGGAGCCCCATCCGCTGGCTCTGATTGAGTGGATGCCACCTCCTCGCCACCAACAATGGCATCACTCGCCCTGGTGCCAGCTTGTCCTGCAGCCCCGTAGGGCTCACCCTTCTGCTTCTTCGCGTCTTCAGCAGGCGCGGCATCTGCATCAGGTTTCCTCTTCCTGGGGAGCTTGCCTCCCCCCGTGGTGACAGTCGATGGAATTTTAGCCACCGCAGGGTGGCCTATCTTCTTAGCGCCGGATCTACAAACACCTCCAAAGTCAGCAAAGAAATCACACAAAAATAAGTCCAACAATTGGAAAGGAAATCTCTGAAGACTTACTTGGCGACTGGAAGAAAACGCAACCCCGTGCTGATGTGGGCAGGCTTATCCAACTCCAGGCCTAGCTTGCGCGTCAGACCTTTCTCGAAGACATCCGAAGCCCACGACACCGCGGGCCTCATTGATGATGAGGCCGCAGTCGCAGGAACCTCCGGTTCAGAAGACGCCGCCATTCCTGAAGGTCGTGGCGACTTTGACGCCGCGGCCGCAACTACCTCCTGCTCTGGCGCCATCGAAGTTGTTGGCGCGATCACCGCAAGAGGAACCTCCACCGCCGCGTGCCTTCAGCCTCCGATCCAGTCATCAGAACCGCGCCTTCCAGGATCTTGCGTGAGGTCTCGGCCATGTCATCATTGGACTCGTCATTCGACTCAAACACAACCACCGACCTAGATGGTGACGCCGGCTTCTTTGCTGGCGACTTCGGCTTCCGCGAGGGCTTCGCCGGTGTGGCTGTTCGCTGAGAACTCTGATCTTGCAAGATCTCGTCGTCCTCTTTGTGCTCTTCAAGACTACGGCTCGCCTCGAACTCATGCTGCTTCTGCATGCGAGTCTTGCGGGTCGCGGGCGCTGGGGGAGGAACCTCCATTTCCTCCTCTTTGTCCTCAGAAGATTCCCCTATGGAACATCCCTAGAATTCTTGGGGGACCTCTTCGTCGAGTGGAGGGAGCCAGCCTTCCAGAACCTGGAACAACTAAGAGTGGACACGAATGAGTTTCAGATGATGTGGCTGCAAATTGCACCAGGGGAATCACGACTGAAGATAAATTCGGAGAAAAGGACTTATTTTAGGGGCTTCCTTCTTCATAGGCACGTACGGAGCGAGCCCGACCAACGTGGTTGTAAATTCCGTGTCAGTGATCTTCTTCATGGCAGTCTTGTAATCTTCAGCGTCCCACGACTCCTTGTTGGTCCAGGACATATCATTCTTCCCAGTACTCGTACATCCAGTGTAGCCGAGCTGCCAACGGAACCAGGCACCGCCCGAGCTAGCAGTTGTACAGGTTGATCGAGGACAACCCTTGGTCCTTCAGCTTCTGGATCTGGTCCATCATCTCCGCGATAGCCATCCTTTAATCGTCGGGGAGCCTGTCCGTTGCCAGCCGATGGGGCTCGCTCCTCTCCGCGACAAATTCCGGCAATGCCACTTCGCGGGAGGGGGTGGACTCCTTCACATAGAACCAACTCTTCTTCCACTCGCTCGTGGCCTTCTTCGGCGCCATGAGCTTGACAAAGTTGACCTTTGGCTTCAGCTGGAAGGTGACGCCTCCGGCCGCCAAGATTGGGTCGCCGGACCCTTCGCGCCCGATGCGGTTGTGGAAAAGCTCCAGCCATAGCGGGAAGTATGGCCTGCAGCCGAGGTAGCACTCGCAGAAGGCGATGAAGATCGCCAGCTGCTCGATGCTGTGCGGGCTGAGATCCGACAGTTTGATCGCGTAATATGCACAGAACCGCCGGAAGAATAATGAAGTAGGGAACCCCAAGCCCCTCTCCAAATGGCTTGGGAAGCAGATGAACTCGCTGGTGCGTGGCTTCGGCTCGATCTCAGAAGACGCGGGAATCCGCCAATTCCCTTTGGAGGATTCCGGCATCCTCGAAGGACTTGAGTTGCGCCGAAGTGCACTTAGATTTCCCCCACGAGCCTTTTGGAGGTGCCATCAGGAGGAAAGCTGGGTCGCTTGGTCTGGAGAGTTTAGGTCAAGGGAAGATAGAAGAAATGGATGCGCGAGAATGAAGAACGTGAGGAAGGATCTGCGAGACTGATCTGTCGCTCCCCTTATAAAGGAGTGCTACCCGCCAATCTCGGGGTAGCCATTACCCGCGGTAATTGCGCTAAAGTTACCGTTGGACTATCCAACAGATAGTTTGACTAGGTTGACGGTCCAACTCCTTCACCCCAATCGCCCGCAACCGTGCCTGTCCATTCGCCGAAGCAGCGACTGGAAACCTAGAGGAAAATTTTCTTTGTTTCAACAGGGTCCATCGCCAATTCGACTGGGCGTCCAAATTGGACTCGCTTACTCCGACTGCCAAATGAACACTTGCGTTTGAATCAACGATGGCCTCAAGGACTACTGATGGGGATATGCCGAACGGGGTATGCCCAGTAGGGCGTTCCGATTGGGTCAAAGGCTTAGCAAGTGGGTCTGCAGGACGGCGATTGGAATGCGACTAAGGAGAAGGCCTGGCGATTGGAGACTGGAGGCCCAGAAGCGTACTCGAAGCCTTGTCGGATTAGGTCAAAGCCTATGAATCCATATCTTGTTCGGTTGTAAATTGTAAACCCTAGCGAGGTGCCTCCTATATAAACCTCCCTAGGGTACTCTGAGGACTTACGTTCCATCATACACCCCTTCGAGCGACTCGTTGCATAGACACCGAGCTCGCCACCCTTGTAACTCGCTCTCCATCAATCTAATCTAGCAGGTGTAGGTATTTACCCCTCCGGGGGGCCGAACCTAGGTAAACCCATGTGCATCCGCCCCCATCTCGCACCGCAGATGGCCGCCAGCTCTCGCCCCCGATTCTATCAATCGCTGCCTACTGCAGTGACTGCCGTGGCCATTTCCACGACAGATCCACCACCATATATCATCCTCTCCATCCTCCATCCACTCCATAGACACATCCATTATCTTGTACTTGAGATATCCTTGTGATTCGGCGACCATTGTAAGAATATTTGATTTCAATCTAAGTATTTGCACAATGTTTTCTATCATTGATATTATTGTTATGAGTGAGTAGTCCTCATGGGCTGCTGGTTGGGGTGAAACCTCATAGCAATTATGTGCATCTGATACATGGTATATTATGTGCTGATTGAATATGACATATGTATCTTTGTTTCTTTGTCTCTTGTCTCGATCAATGGACTTGTAGGTACCCAAGATCCCATGGACTGATAAAGTCTTGAGGTAAGATGAGTGGTGAATGTCGACTTCACGTGAAACCTAGTGACGGCAAGTGGAGTATAGTCACTTGGGAGTAAAACAACATCACCATTATTAATGCTTTGATCTATATTTTACTTAATAATTGTTATAAACCACTTCTTCACGATATAACGGTTGGATGAAAAGACTATTTCTATGTCTATGGCTCATAGGGATTTAGTGTTTATGGATGTGCTTCCTGGTGAGTCCAAAATTGAAGCATATTTACCTTTTGTTTTTTGTATAAATAGAATAGGGATTTTGGTATTTCACTGCGCTTGCATGCGCCTTTTTGCCTTTGTTTCGATAGGATCCCAAACTACTAAGTCTACTATGAACATATCAATTGGAACTGTCATATGATGTTATAATATGATATTTTTAAGTGATAAAAGTCATTTTATTGATTTAACTTCGTACCTGGGAGAATACCAAGCCATAGGAAAGCACCAGCCGTGATAACGACCAGTGGTACGAGCGGAGCCCGCCTGTACCGTCCACCTCATCAAATACTTTCTCGTGGTGAAGATGACGAGGATATCCGACATTCACATCCACAAGAAACCACGAAAAACCATATCTAAAAGGGATCTGAAGGTGGAACTTGGTGGAGGGCAAATCGATGCTGCCTCACGTAGCCCCGGGCATTCGATTTAACCGACCCTATTAGTTCGGTCTCTCGGTTGTTTACTAATTTCGGTTTTGAAATATTGATGACTGATCGATCCCCGGGATCATCAGGAACCGAGACTTCGGTACACCGAAAATTTGGGTTCGGTTTCGGTTCTGACCAAACAGACCGATTAAAATTCAAAGAAGTGGAATAAAATGGTAAACAAGAGCACATCGGACAAAGGATTGATGAATAAGGCCGTGAAGAAAAGGGACCGGTCAACACAAGAAAAGGGGAGAGATGAGATGCAGTTGGATGCTAGAGACGATGAGATGTGGAAGAGACTTCGTAGGATTTTGGGCTACCGCTATTTGCTGCCGTGGAGACAATCAAAGAGGAGAGGCCACCAGGGGTGCATGCGGTGGTGCCGTAGGGATAGATTGCTCAGGTGCGGTGGCGCCATAGGGATAGAGTGCTCATTTGAGGACCTAGGCAAGAGACAGGAGATGCCGATATGGTGTCGATAACGGGAGTTGCAGAAGAGATGAGATCGTGGATATTTCTTTTAACATCATATAAGATAGTTGCTACTGGAGGCTACACGAGGGTCAAGAGTTTATTGGGCCTTACAGAATGTGCTATTGGCCAAAGGCGGATTGTCATATGTGCGTGCTTATTAACTCCATTCGCTTAGTTCGGTCAACCGAGGCATGACACCGAATACACCGAGGTAAATTCGGTTTCTGAGAACTAAGAACCATATTAGCAACCAAATTTCTCGGTTTTGGTTAATTCTGCTTTGGTATCGGTTAATTCGGCTCTAGTTTTCGGTCCTCGGTTTATATGCCCACCCCTAGTCTCACGGATCATTGGAGGACATCGCATCATCCCCTTCATCATCAACCACTTCATTCTCATCACCATCATCACCCACATCTCTCATCTACTAGATCTTGTTGTAATTCTAGATTCAATTGTGGTTTGCACTAGATTTATCCCCATACTTTTATACATCCATTTGACTATGATGATGTCGTTGACTGCTTCCATGTGTGAGTAGTTCCTTTGTTCTTGGGGAGATGGTGAAACCCTAGCACTATTATGAACTTGTAATAAAGATGATCTATTCTTGTGTCCGTATGATTGGTCGGTCTATGATAGATTTATGATTTGTGTTTGACCTCTCTCTTTAGATGGTATGTGTAGTCGGCCACATATCATTTTCCCTCGGGACGAAAGGGAGGGATAAATCCTTTGGACGTTTTGGGAGCATGCCTGGAATAGCTGAGTGACAAATGGGCGTTAGCTTGCAAACTACATGGTCAAAGGAGGATAAAGAGGGACTCCCTAAGCGATATCCACGGGGAAACCCTTAATTGCGGTGATTTGTACTGGTGATTTCTATCAGACATCGCATTGGTATTTAGAGGTGACCTCACTCTTGGCTCAACAAAGTGGCTTCCTACGAGCATTATAGTGAACATCTTATTATGGAGCTCTCTCCACACATATCATGACACAAAAAGTATGTTATCTTAATTAATAATAAGAATATCATGCTAGTGGTGTATCCTACACCCCTGAGAACGTTTTATCCCTATTGTGTTCAACCATGTTTTCACACAATATTGTTATTTGGTTGTACTTGTTTTAATTATTTTTCTGCACACAACCAAAAACCTTTCAAACACCCTTTGGTGGAAAGTGACGAGGGGCCTAAAGAGCTTAACCAAATAGCTCTCTGTGGGTACGATACTCTTATTTCGAAACTAGCTACGATTGATCTATGCACTTGCAGTCATCAAGCTATTTTCTAGCCTCGTTGCCAGTGAGCTAAGGGATTTTGGTCTTTGTTCTTAGTTGCTTATTTCACTAATTGTTTTACTAAAGTTGTTTACTAGTTATAGGTAAACGTCATGGGCGAGTACCAACATATAATCTAGCTGGAAGCTGTAAAGAATTCTGGTCCGCCCATGGACGCTTATTTAAAATCCAATAACACGAGAGGGTATGATATTAACCCCATGCTTTTGGATCTTTTGCATGCTAAACAGTTTGCAGGGAACGGTATGGAATATCCATATGAGCATGTAGGGTTCTTTGAGGACACCTGTGAGACTTTTCGTTTTAATATACTGATCGATGATGAGGTTAAATCTGCTCTTTTTGTTCAAACTCTTATTGATGAAGCCCGCTCATGGTATATTCAAAGTGCTAAAAATATTACTAATTCCTGGGAGAGCTTAGCCTCTTCGTTTCTAGTTGATTTCTTTCCTAGGACAAAAACTCTTGGAGCGAGACGCATGATCACAAATTTTAAAGGAAAAGCTAAAGAAAGCTTACATGAAGGATATACAAGGTTTCACAGATTGCTTGATTGCTGCCCACATCACAACTTCCCGCCTTGGTTGGTAATACATACCTTCTATGCATGTTGGAATAATAATAATAATAGAAATGAACTCGACTCCCTTATCAATGGGCCATTCACTGAATTTAGTGTTGAAAGAGCCTAGAATTTTCTAGACATAGTGCATAGGATAGAGAAAGCTTATTGAGGGGCTGAGCTTAATAAATAAAATACTATAGAGTATAATTGTTTGAGAAGATTTCTAGCTCAGGCAAGGCGGAAAACTGCTTGGAAATTTCAACCTTGACCATCGCATGCTTGTTCAAATTGTTAAAACTTATCCTGAATAATAACAGATCTCAAAAGATTGGGAACGCTACACACCACATGTGGAGGAGAAACTCTCTAATACTTGCCACAGAGACAAACACTCGCAAATGCAGAAGAAAATGCTAGCTGAGGAGGAAACCATTCTCACAAAATTAATAGAGAGTAAGGATGAAAAAATAAAAGGATAGGAAGGTTAACTAAGGACCTGGAAACAATTAAAAAGAAAATTGGGATAGTAAAAGAACTTCTGGAGCCTGAGGTGTTCGAGGATGAAGTAATCGTAGTAAGCAAAGAATCCTCTGAAATGATAGGAGGTAGGTTTGATGGTAAAAATAGATGTCAACGGAAAATCTCTTTTTGTTTAGGGGAACTACATATGTAGGGTTTTGTGACTTAAGTTCTTCCATTAACATTATGCCTTATATAATTGATAGCTGTGAGATTCGACATATTTTTGATGGTTTTCTTCTGGATTTGATCATTTTCTAACTTTACCTAACGCTTCTACTTTGGTAGCAAAGAAAACTTGGTTTTTAATGTGTGTTTCAGGTTCTGAACATCAATAGAAGGTTTTAACATGAGAAACACAAAATTCAGGCGAAAACAAGCAAGTCTCTTTTTGGAAGCAAGCAAGGGAGGCAAATAGAAGCTTTAACGAGCAACTATATGGCGGGAATATTTTCCAATCATATAGTTCATGCCGTATAGTTGCCGCCACCTCCGTCTTGTCAAAAGGGACAACTTTCATGAAGAGGCCAGGGACAAAATCATAACACAGCTGCCGCCATCCCATCTAGAGAGGAGAAAGAAGAGATCCAGAGAAGAAGGGGAAGACGTTCTTCATCTCGCTCCACGATCTTCAACCTCCTAGCCATCACACCCTCATAGCCATTACTTGTACTTGAGAGAGAGAGAGAGAGATCTTCACTTTGCAATATTAGGGTTTGAGATTGTTTCTTCCTATCTTGAGTTGTGTTGGATTGCTTTTCTATTCTTAATGTGGATCTCCATGGTAATATCGACAAGAACTCCCTTTATTTAATTATGTGTGAGTAAGTTCCTTGGGCGTGGGAGATGTAAGGAATTGGTGAAATGTGATGTGCCTCCATATATTTTCCATTATTTTGTGATTGATTTTATTTATTATATTATGTGTGCTTGACTATTTGTGGGATGCCTAATGCTTGTTGTCCAATTAAGGGCCCAGACAACATGATGCTTTATTCTACATAGATAGGATCTTGTTCGCTAGCAGACCGGCGACCCCTGAGTGACATGGGGATATCAACAAGAAAATAGTTTGACTCGAGGATCACGAGGAACCACTGTGCTTATTACATTAGTCCGATCCAAGGAGCTTAATTGTTAAGCAACCTAAAGGATCTTAATCGTCTAGTGACTGGCCATGGTTTTGGTAACAGACTAGTAGGATTATTGAAGTTGGGATGAAATATACCAAGAGGAGTTCCGGCTAATTATGGGTTGCTCACCTACACACATACTTCTAAGATTATAATTGTTACATTTATCATTCGTCCACCTGGCAAAGTCACTATCACCATGAACTGTATCTCCCCGCACCTTCTTTGTTATCTACAGAAAACCTCAAACAATCGAATCGTTCTTTACTTTTATGCTTTTTATTCCTGAAGTTTACATTTTAGTTCTATTTAAATACATCTAGTTTAATCAAAATTTCATTCTTATTTCCACACTGGCAGTCAATTCACTCGAAGACCTATGACAACTTTGAGTGTGACAGAGACTTCATTCATAAACACTTACCTTTGGGCTCCCTCTAGGATCGATATCTATACTTCGAAACTAGCTACAAACGATCTGTTCACTTGCAGTCATCAAGCTATTTTCTGGTGCCATTGCCGGGGAGCTAAGTGCTAAGTGTTTGTCTCTTGACATTTCAGGTGTTACTACTACAAAATGGTCTCCCTAGGAGACAAAGGGTCTACACGCTCTGGTAGGACCTAGTTACTAGATTATATTGATTGCGTGCCTATTCAAAGGAGCGAGGAAATTATTGAAAAACTTTTAAGATCAAATAAGGTTGAAGTTGAAAACCTGAGTGATTTTATGGAAATCATGTCCATTTATAGGACAACTCTCAAGAAACTTGAGAAAACTCTGAGAGAATAAAATGCTCCAAATTATGCTTTTCTTAAACAACCAATAGAATTTCCTAATCCTAGAGTTAGAGAATATCGATTTGATGGTGGAATTATTAAAATTTTGCAGGAAAAAGCTTTTAGTGGAAGGAAAGATGAAGACCAAGGAAGACATCTTTGAGAGTACGATGATGTGATAACATCACTTGGACCAAAAGGTTTGCCAAGAGACTTCTCTCGTCTAAAATTATTTCATTGGTCTCTTAAAGGTAAGGCTCTAGACTAGTTTTATTCTCTCCCTTGACATTACATTAAATGTCAGGAAAACTGTATTGTTAAATTTATAAACAGATTTAATCCTTTTAAAAAGGTAACTGAAATTAGAAAGAATATATGCAACTTTAGTCAAAACGTGGGATAAAACTACCCACAAGCCTGGAATAGATTCTTTGGAATGATTAATAGTATTCCTAATCATGGTTATTCTGGATCAACTATTTGGCATTTATTTTACCATGGTCTTAATACTCAATGCAGAGAGTTGCTTGACTTCTCAGCAGGAGGATCGATAAATACTTTAACTGTTAAAGCATGTTTGGAATTGATGTCTACTAGGGCTAAGAATGATTCTATATATAATCCTAATTTCGGTACTAAGCTATTAAAAGGGATACTTCGTATAACTCCTGATCTTATGCCTGAAGTACGCAAAGCAATGAAAGAAAAAGTTATACCTTCTGAACTTGTTAAATAAAACAAAGTAGACTTGTTACAAGTTTTTACTGAAGAAGATGAAACTAGAATTTTTTTTCAAGAATTAAAACATCGACAAGCAAAATCTCATAATAACTTGCATAAGCATTTTCAAAGACATAAAAAGATTTTGGCGGAACTCATAGAAAATTATGATGAGATTGGCCAAGAAATAAAATTATTTCACAAGTACCTTAGTGTGATTGAAACTCAATGTGAACAAATAGCATCTGGTTATCAAATTTTTCTTCAAGGTGATATAGATATTCCTATTGCTACTAATGTTGTTACAAGGGGAGGTGCAGTTGTTACAGGACCATTAGGACCACCGGAATATGAAGCTGAAGAAGATCGAAAGGAAAAAGCCCTGGTCAAAGAAAGCCAAGAAGATGATACACTGGTGGACCCTCAAGATGAAACTGCTCAAGAAACACAAGATCAAACCATGGAGGACGAAAATGATGCACAGGATGACCGTTATGACTCTGATCTAGAGATAGTTGATCCAAGAGAATAAAAAGAGACAAGAAATGAAGATGAAGTTGTTGTAGCAGAAAAGAAGAAGAGCGATAAGCAGCAACAAAAAGCAACAAAAGAGCCTGATCCCCCCTAAAAGGTAAAAGCCAAGAATAAGAAAGGTGAGAAAAAGCTTCCTTATCTAGATCGAAAAAATAAAGCACCAGATCAGGTAATCTATGATTCTTTCAAAAAGGCACTTGGTGATCTTCGTCTAGAAATTCCATTAGGGGATGCAATAAAAGTTCCTACTTATTCTAAATTCCTCCATGATATTCTTAGTATATAGAAAGAAATAACTAAAACTGTTGCCATGGTGACTAGTTATCCTGCTAATGGGAAGCTATAATCTAAATCAGGAGATCCTGGAATACAAACTATTTTATGCTCAATTGGCAAAACAACCCATTGGTATGATTGAGGATGTTCTACTTAGAATGCTATGTGTGATTTAGGTGCAGGAGTTAGTGAATGACATATTGCCTCTATAAAAGGTTAGGATTAGGGGAGTATTCCCCTACTATTATCACTTTACAGATGGCTGACAAGTCCACTAAACAACCCATTGGTATGATTGAGGATGTTGTACTTTGAATAGATGAGCATGTTATTCCCATTGATTTTATTATTCTTGAAATGCTAGAGGATGAAAATTATCCATAATACTTGCTAAAATCATCCGGTATTTTCCGAAAAATCCCATCATTAAACCTTTCCTTAGTACTGCAGGAGCGTCGGTTGATTATGCCGAGGGAAAAATATTCTTCAATGTTTATGATGCTAAAATCATCCGGTATTTTCCGAAGAAGCTGGAGGCAGGAGAAAGATATATTCCACCGGCAAAACGAGTTCATGTGGTAAGTGCCTTTGATAAGGGGCAACCCAAGGTAGGGATTCAAGAACAGAGAAGGGATTGAATTATTCAACCATTCTTAATAAAATGCTTAATGGGAGTCAACCCATCACATTAATAAAATAGATTAAAGAATAAAATGTTCATCACATTCCTACAACTTTTTCGTAGACATTCTTGCGGAAGCGCGCCCGTGAAGATGCAGCTGTCAAAAAGTAGTACAAACATCGATTGAACAAGCATATAATAAGTATAAAAATAAAAGTTTGAGTTTTATTTACAAAAACTAGCTTAATCATTTTTTCCAGATTAAAAAGTGAATCTCCAGATGAGGAGAAGAAGTTCGGTAGTACTAAAATTCCTGCTCTATACATGCTATTGTTGGTCGACAATTTTTACTGTCATTTTTCTGTCAAAAACAAGGTGTTTCGCTAAGTTATAAGATAAGAAAGAATGCTCGAAGAAATAGAATTTTTTTGATGTCTACTGAAGGTTTAACGACCAACTATACGGCAGGAATAAAATTCCAGCCGTATAGTTTGGCCATATAGATATCTTTGCCATGGACAAATTTTCTTTCTTAGGTATACAAGGTTTAATGACCAACTATACTATGGAAATAAAAATTCCAGCCGTATAGTTCCGGCTGTATAGATATCAATGCCTTCGTCAAATTTCTTTTCTAGGATACTGATGGTTTGAAAACCAACTATACGGCAGGAATAAAAATTCCGGCCCTATAGTTTGGCCGTATAGTTATCGATGCCCATTTCAGAAAATTTATCTCGAGGTTCCAGAAGGTTTGACAAACAACTATACGGCCGGACCATTTTGATCCGGCCATATAGTTGCGCCCATATAACTGTGATCTGGCATAAATAATCCCTAATTGTCGATGTTGCCGCAACTATATGGCGGGAACTACTTATCCCGCCCATATAGTTGCGGCCGTATAGTTTGATGCGACCACTTAATCGCACCGGGGCGGCTAGGGTTATTCCTCCTCCTCACTTTTTCTCTCGTATTCTCTATCCAAACCCCTCAAAACCCACCTAGAATTCTTGATTCTTCGCGGATTTTGTTCATTTGAGTTGGGGAATCAACATATCGGTATGTTTCTCTCCCTATCCATGCTTTATTTTCAGAATTCCATGGTTGAAACTCTCACATTGATCTAGTGGATGAACTCAATCTTATTTTGTTTTTCCTTTTGATTTCTCACGTTAGGATTAAATTTTTCCACATAGAATCATTCGTATATCATGTAGAAACTAAATGCCTAAGGTTTCATGGTGAAATGTTTCAGTGCATCAAGATGAACGAAATTGGTAGCATTTTTCGTAAGAGCAAGCGCCAATGTGGTGAGAGCTCGGGGCTCCAGGCTGAGATCAACATCAAGTTGGCCATGGTTTCATCAAGGAGGGTGATGCCCACATGTTGGGCCGATGATGGCTTTCTCACCACGGCAGGGTTGAGGGCGGACTTCAACCTCATGTGTGAAAATGTAGGGCTATCACTACTCACCTACACATGCCACAATACCTACACTGATCTCACCTATGAGTTCCTCGCCTCTTTCTACGATGACCACAAGGAGAAAGGTAATGCGTGCACGGTAAGCTTCACCATAAACCAGCAACCATATGAAATAACTTTCCAACAATTTTGTGATGCTTTTGGCCTCCCTCACAGTGGGGAGTCAACTGTTACAAATTTATATAGCGTCTCAAGTGGAGAAACTTGGGAGGTTATTTCTGTTAACAGTGGTAGGGACTTCTACTAGAAGAAGATGTCCACCATTTAGAACCCAACAATTCGCTACTATGCCTTGTTCCTTGCCAATACACTGTTGGGAAGAGGATATACCGGCTCCATGGACAATGCGGAGATGGCCATGATCACCAAGGCACTCTTCTCCAATGCACCACAAAGCCCCAATCTCGTGGCCCTACTCCTCCAGCACCTTCGCCACCAAAGCAACAAAAAGAAAGGTGACATTCGCATTGGTGGATTGGTAACCCACCTTTACCTAGCATTGAACATTACATTACTTGTGATGCAACCTTTTGACGGTCCAAACTTATGGATGTCAAATATATGATTGCTTGTGGTTTCCTTGGTGTTTACCGAGCTCACAAGAGGCTCCAAGCATATCAGTTTTGCTATCTTGATGATGGACAGGTTGAGCAGGTTCGGTTGCCCTGTCCATAAGCCTTCACGATTGTGGAGAAGGATAACTAGATCCACACCAAGGATCAACTGGTGGAGATCTTGGCTGAATTCCAGCCTAATCAAGAACAAGATGAAGAAGGAGAGAAGCAAGATGAGGATGAGCAGGAGCAGGAGAAGGAATACAACCCTGTTTGGGAGGGACAGCAGCAGCAATAGGGAGGATCCTAGGACCAATGGCCCAATCAGCAACATCATGGGTTCAACTACGTCCCCTATCAATAATTTTAGCAGCTCAACCAGCGCGTCAGGGAGATTGACAGCATGCTACAAGGAGTGAATGAGGATGTTAGTGCCTTAACTCACAACTTCACTCACTTCATGACCCACTTCCCTGACTACTACCAGCAGTATCCGCACCCACCGCCAAACGACGGCAACAACTGAGCTTGGCAACAGCCTAAGCTTGAGGGAGGTTTAAAAACCTCCAAACTTTGCATTCATATTTTTATTTCTTCTTTTGATTTATTTTACTTCTTCAAAATTGCATGTTTACTTTCAATTTGCATTCCTAAACCAAAAACACACAAAAATTAGTTGTAACCTTTATTGCAAATTCGTTTCTTTGTTTCTCTCGGAGATTGCTCAATTTCAGGTGACTTGGCAATAGGGAAATACAGAGGGGGTTCGACTCAAGTACGAGAACAAAGCAAGCAAGAGGAGGTATCACATTCCTTTCATCAATTTGTCTGCAACCTTAAATTGACCCTACAATTATTTACTCGCTTGCACTCGAGCCACTCCCCACTTATCTTGTTATCCTATAAACTCTATTCATTTGCTAGTGTATCCTTTTTAGCTTTGAAACAATGAGCAATGAACTTGGTTAAAAATACTTTCTGACATTTTTATAACAAGAAAAAGCATCCAAAAGATGACTTGATTCCATGTTTATCCCAAAGAATTTTATTTTTGAACTGCTCCATCCCATTTGATCTTAATGCAAATAGACTCGATAGCACCCTTGATTGAAATTGTTTGATAAAATGGATGCTTTGAAGTAGTAGAGATTATGCCACTACTGTTTCTAATAATTACCGTAAGATATTGCTTTACACGTGTCATTACAACACTATCGTGCTCCATGGGAACTATGAACTCCGCTGGCCAACGAACAATCTAAATGTGGGAAACCACTTGATTTTGGCAATTGAGTTATGTAAACATTTGTAGCAGCAATGCTATGTCGGGTAAAATTTTAGTCTCCTCATGGTTTCACGTTCCAAGTGAAGTTGTAGTACTCCTTTGACCCATTATTGCTCAACAATTATTTATTGGCATGGTCACGACTGCACATCACAGTCCCAATTAACATGTTAAAAATAGTGGCTTGATTTCTTTATGAAAGAGTTTAAGTTTTTGAAAGGCAAAAGAAAGGAAAAAGGTGCTTTGAGAGTCTTGAATTTGACATGGGAATAGATGAGTTGTTCTTAACTTGAATGTTTTGGTGCCAACTTGAGTACTCTTAATTAATTAAATAAACAAGAGCAAAAAGTTTTCATCTCTCAACGAAGAGAGACACCAAAAGAATTTGTCTCACTTTCCTCGCTAAACTTTCGACACTTGCTTGGGCATATGATTTATTTGCTAACAAGATATATGTGGTTAGAAAGTGGACTCAGTGCAATCTTGTGAATACTTGTATGATCATGTTTAAGATTGTAGGGATTGTGAAGAAAATAATTTGACACCAATTCAAACTTGTAAGTTCTTTTATTTTCAGTCTCGAATCTCCGCTATTCTTCCTTATTTCCATGTCACTCGAGGGCAAGCAACATCTAAGCTTAGGGGAGTTGATAGCTATGAGATGCGACACATTTTTGATGGTTTTCTCCCGGATTTGATCGTTTTCTAGCTTTACCTAACGCTAATACTTCGGTAGCAAAGAAAATTTGGTTTTTAATGTGTGCTTCAGGTTCTGAACGTCAACATAAGGTTTTAACTAGAGAAACACAATATTCAGGTGAAAACAAGAAATTCTCACTTTGGAAGCACTCGACGAGAGCATACAGAGGCTTTAACGAGCAACTATATGGTGGGAACATGTTTCTGTCCATATAGTTCCCGCCATATAACTTCCGCCGCCTCTATCTTGTCAAAAGGGTCAACTTCCGTGAAGAGGACATACGCAAAAACACAACACAACAACCACCATCCGATCCAGAAGGGAGAAAGAAGAGATCCAGAGAAGAAGGGGAATACAATCTTCATCTCGCTCCACGATCTTCGACCTCCCAGCCAATACAGCCCCATAGCCATTACTTGTACTTGAGAGAGAGAGAGAGGGATCTTCACCTTGCAAGGCTAGGGTTTGAGATAGTTTCTTCCTATCTTGAATCGTGTTGGATACTTTTCTATTCTTATTGTGGATCTCCACGGTAATATAAAGAATAATTCCCTTTATTTAATTATATCAATGATCAGTTCTTCTCTCATGTGTGAGTATGTTCCTTGGGTGTGGGAGAGGTAGGGGATTGGTGAGATGTGGTGTGCCTTCATATATTTTCCATTAACTTGTGATTGATTCTAATTACTATATTATGTGTTCTTGACTATTTGTGGGATGCCTAATGCTTGTTGTCCAAATTAAGGGCCCAGACAACATGATGCTTTGTTCTACATAGATAGGATCTTGTTCGCTAGCAGACCGGCGACACCCGAGTGACACGGGGATATCAATGGAAAACTAGTAGACTAGAGGATAACGAGGAACCACTGTGCTTATTGCATTAGTCCGATCCAAGGAGGTTAATCGCTAAGTGACCTGAAGGGTCTTAATCGTCTAGTGTCTGACCATGGTTTTGGTAATAGACTAGTAGGATTATTGAAGGTGGGATGAAATCTACAAAGAGGACTTCTGGCTAATTATGGGTTGCTCGCCTACACATATACTTATAAGATTATAATTGTTACGTTTATCATTCGTCCACCTGGCATAGTCACTATCACCATGAACTGAATCTCCCCGCACCTTCTTTTGCCATCTGTAGAAAACAACAAACAACCAAGTTGTTCTTTACTTTTATGCTTTATATTTCTGAAGTTTACATTTTATCTTTATTTAAATACATCCCGTTTAATTGAAACACCACTCTCATTTCAACACTTACAGTTAATTCACTCGAAGACCTGTGACAACTTTGGGTGTGACAGAGACTTCACTCATAAACACTTACCTTTAGGCTCCCTATTGGATTGATATCTATACTTCGAAACTAGATACAAATGATCTGTGCACTTGTAGACATCAATAGCACAGCCCACATATAGCGAACCCGACAACCTTTGTAACTCGGCGTATTGCTATTATAGTGATTTATAGCAGGAGTAGGATCTCGCCACATTCGTGAGATCTAAACCTGGGTAAATTGTGCCAGGCCGTCCCGGACGCTCTCCGTCTTACCCCACGTCTTTAAACTCGCCGTTGGGAGACCCCTATGGCATATGTGTCGACAATACCACGACATTAATTGATTAAAGAAACAAGAGAAAAAAGTTTTCACCTCTCAATAAAGAGAGATACCAAAAGAATTTGTTTCACTTTCTCAGCTAAACTTTTGACACTTGCTCGGGCATATGATTTATTTTCTAGCAAGATATACGTGGTTAGGAAGTGGACTCAGTGCAATCTTGTGAATACTTGTATGATCACGTTTAAGATTGTAGGAATTGTGAAGAAAAGAATTCGACACCGATTCGATCTTGTAAGTTCTTTTATTTTAGTCTCGAATCTCTGCTATTCTTCCTTATTTTCTTGTCACTCGAGGGCGATCAACATCTAAGCTTGGGGGAGTTGATAGATGTGAGATTTGACATATTTTTGATGGTTTTTATTGATGGTTTTCTTCTGGATTTGTTCGTTTTCTAGCTTTACCTAACACTAATACTTCAGTAGGAAAGAAAACTTGTTTTTAATGTGTGTTTCAGGTTCTGAACATCAACAGAAGGTTTTAACATGAGAAACACAATATTTAGGCGAAAACAAGCAAGTCTCTTTTTTGGAAGAAACCAAGGGAGGAAAACAGAAGCTTTAATGAGCAACTATACGGCGGGAATATTTTTTCGGCCGTATAGTTCCTGCCGTATAGTTCCGCCACCTCCGTCTTGTCAAAAGGGACAACTTTCATGAAGAGGCCGAGGAACAAATCATAACACAACATCCGCCATCCCATCGAGAGAGGAGAAAGAAGAGATCCGGAGAAGAGGGTGAAGACGTTCTTCATCTCGCTCCATGATCTTCAACCTCCTAGACATCACACCCTCCTAGCCATTACTTGTACTTGAGAGAGAGAGAGATCTTCAGTTTGCAAGATTAGGGTTTGAGATTGTTTCTTCCTATCTTGAGTTGTGTTGGATTACTTTTCTATTCTTATTGTGGATCTCCATGGTAATATTGACAAGAACTTCCTTTATTTAATTATATTGATGATCCTTTCTTCCCTCATGTGTGAGTAAGTTCCTTGGGCGTGGGAGATGTAAGGGATTGGTGAGATGTGATGTGCCTCCATATATTTTCCATTAGTTTGTGATTGATTTTAATTATTATATTATGTGTGCTTGACTATCTGTGGGATGCCTAATGCTTGTTGTCCAATTAAGGGCTCAGCCAACATGATGCTTTGTTCTATATAGATAGGATCTTGTTCGCTAGCAGACCGGCGACCCTCGAGTGACATGGGTATATCAATCGGAAACTAGTTTGACTCGAGGATCACGAGGAACCAATGTGCTTATTACATTAGTCTGATCCAAGGAGGTTAATCGCTAAGCGACCTGAAGGGTCTTAATCGTCTAGTGTCTGACCATGGTTTTGGTAATAGACTAGTAGGATTATTGAAGGTGGGATAAAATCTACAAAGAGGACTTCCGGCTAATTATGGGTTGCTCGCCTACACATATACTTATAAGATTATAATTGTTACGTTTATCATTCGTCCACCTGGCATAGTCAATATCACCATGAACTGAATCTCCCCGCGCCTTCTTTTGCCATCTGCAGAAAACAACAAACAACCAAGTTGTTCTTTACTTTTATGCTTTATATTTCTGAAGTTTACATTTTATCTTTATTGAAATACATCCCGTTTAATCGAAACACCACTCTCATTTCAACACTTACAGTTAATTCACTCGAAGAACTGTGACAACTTTGGGTGTGACAGAGACTTTACTCATAAACACTTACCTTTAGGCTCCCTATTGGATTGATATCTATACTTCGAAACTGGATACAAATGATCTGTGCACTTGTAGACATCAATAGCACAGCCCACATATAGCGAACCCGACAACCTTTGTAACTCGGCGTATTGCCATTATAGTGATTTATAGCAGGAGTAGGATCTCGCCACAGTCGTGAGATCTAAACCTGGGTAAACTGTGCCAGGCCGTCCCGGACGCTCTCCGTCTTACCCCACGTCTTTAAACTCGCCGTTGGGAGACCCCTATGGCATATGTGTCGACAATACCACGACATTAATTGATTAAAGAAACAAGAGAAAAAAGTTTTCACCTCTCAATAAAGAGAGATACCAAAAGAATTTGTTTCACTTTCTCAGCTAAACTTTTGACACTTGCTCGGGCATATGATATATTTTCTAGCAAGATATACGTGGTTTGGAAGTGGACTCAGTGCAATCTTGTGAATACTTGTATGATCACGTTTAAGATTGTAGGAATTGTGAAGAAAAGAATTCGACACCGATTCGATCTTGTAAGTTCTTTTATTTTAGTCTCGAATCTCTGCTATTCTTCCTTATTTTCTTGTCACTCGAGGGCGATCAACATCTAAGCTTGGGGGAGTTGATAGATGTGAGATTTGACATATTTTTCATGGTTTTTATTGATGGTTTTCTTCTGGATTTGTTCGTTTTCTAGATTTACCTAACACTAATACTTTAGTAGGAAAGAAAACTTGTTTTTTAATGTGTGTTTCAGGTTCTGAACATCAACAGAAGGTTTTAACATGAGAAACACAATATTCAGGCGAAAACAAGCAAGTCTCTTTTTTGGAAGAAACCAAGGGAGGAAAACAGAAGCTTTAATGAGCAACTATACGGCGGGAATATTTTTTCGGCCGTATAGTTCCTGCCGTATAGTTTCCGCCACCTCCGTCTTGTCAAAAGGGACAACTTTCATGAAGAGGCCGAGGAACAAATCATAACACAACATCCGCCATCCCATCGAGAGAGGAGAAAGAAGAGATCCGGAGAAGAGGGTGAAGACGTTCTTCATCTCGCTCCATGATCTTCAACCTCCTAGCCATCCCACCCTCCTAGCCATTACTTGTACTTGAGAGAGAGAGAGATCTTCAGTTTGCAAGATTAGGGTTTGAGATTGTTTCTTCCTATCTTGAGTTGTGTTGGATTAATTTTCTATTCTTATTGTGGATCTCCATGGTAATATTGACAAGAACTTCCTTTATTTAATTATATTGATGATCCTTTCTTCCCTCATGTGTGAGTAAGTTCCTTGGGCGTGGGAGATGTAAGGGATTGGTGAGATGTGATGTGCCTCCATATATTTTCCATTAACTTGTGATTGATTCTAATTACTATATTATGTGTTCTTGACTATTTATGGGATGCCTAATGCTTGTTGTCCAAATTAAGGGCCCAGACAACATGATGCTTTGTTCTACATAGATAGGATCTTGTTCGCTAGCAGACCAGCGACACCCGAGTGACACGGGGATATCAATGGAAAACTAGTAGACTAGAGGATAACGAGGAACCACTGTGCTTATTGCATTAGTCCGATCCAAGGAGGTTAATCGCTAAGCGACCTGAAGGGTCTTAATCGTCTAGTGTCTGACCATGGTTTTGGTAATAGACTAGTAGGATTATTGAAGGTGGGATGAAATCTACAAAGAGGACTTCCGGCTAATTATGGGTTGCTCGCCTACACATATACTTATAAGATTATAATTGTTACGTTTATCATTCGTCCACCTGGCATAGTCACTATCACCATGAACTGAATCTCCCCGCGCCTTCTTTTGCCATCTGCAGAAAACAACAAACAACCAAGTTGTTCTTTACTTTTATGCTTTATATTTCTGAAGTTTACATTTTATCTTTATTTAAATACATCCCGTTTAATCGAAACACCACTCTCATTTCAACACTTACAGTTAATTCACTCGAAGACCTGTGACAACTTTGGGTGTGACAGAGACTTCACTCATAAACACTTACCTTTAGGCTCCCTATTGGATTGATATCTATACTTCGAAACTAGATACAAATGATCTGTGCACTTGTAGACATCAATAGCACAGCCCACATATAGCGAACCCGACAACCTTTGTAACTCGGCGTATTGCTATTATAGTGATTTATAGCAGGAGTAGGATCTCGCCACATTCGTGAGATCTAAACCTGGGTAAATTGTGCCAGGCCGTCCCGGACGCTCTCCGTCTTACCCCACGTCTTTAAACTCGCCGTTGGGAGACCCCTATGGCATATGTGTCGACAATACCACGACATTAATTGATTAAAGAAACAAGAGAAAAAAATTTCACCTCTCAATAAAGAGAGATACCAAAAGAATTTGTTTCACTTTCTCAGCTAAACTTTTGACACTTGCTCGGGCATATGATTTATTTTCTAGCAAGATATACGTGGTTAGGAAGTGGACTCAGTGCAATCTTGTGAATACTTGTATGATCACGTTTAAGATTGTAGGAATTGTGAAGAAAAGAATTCGACACCGATTCGATCTTGTAAGTTCTTTTATTTTAGTCTCGAATCTCTGCTATTCTTCCTTATTTTCTTGTCACTCGAGGGCGATCAACATCTAAGCTTGGGGGAGTTGATAGATGTGAGATTTGACATATTTTTGATGGTTTTTATTGATGGTTTTCTTCTGGATTTGTTCGTTTTCTAGCTTTACCTAACACTAATACTTCAGTAGGAAAGAAAACTTGTTTTTAATGTGTGTTTCAGGTTCTGAACATCAACAGAAGGTTTTAACATGAGAAACACAATATTCAGGCGAAAACAAGCAAGTCTCTTTTTTGGAAGAAACCAAGGGAGGAAAACAGAAGCTTTAATGAGCAACTATACGGCGGGAATATTTTTTCGGCCGTATAGTTCCTGCCGTATAGTTCCGCCACCTCCGTCTTGTCAAAAGGGACAACTTTCATGAAGAGGCCGAGGAACAAATCATAACACAACATCCGCCATCCCATCGAGAGAGGAGAAAGAAGAGATCCGGAGAAGAGGGTGAAGACGTTCTTCATCTCGCTCCATGATCTTCAACCTCCTAGACATCACACCCTCCTAGCCATTACTTGTACTTGAGAGAGAGAGAGATCTTCAGTTTGCAAGATTAGGGTTTGAGATTGTTTCTTCCTATCTTGAGTTGTGTTGGATTACTTTTCTATTCTTATTGTGGATCTCCATGGTAATATTGACAAGAACTTCCTTTATTTAATTATATTGATGATCCTTTCTTCCCTCATGTGTGAGTAAGTTCCTTGGGCGTGGGAGATGTAAGGGATTGGTGAGATGTGATGTGCCTCCATATATTTTCCATTAGTTTGTGATTGATTTTAATTATTATATTATGTGTGCTTGACTATCTGTGGGATGCCTAATGCTTGTTGTCCAATTAAGGGCCCAGCCAACATGATGCTTTGTTCTATATAGATAGGATCTTGTTCGCTAGCAGACCAGCGACCCTCGAGTGACATGGGTATATCAATGGGAAACTAGTTTGACTCGAGGATCACGAGGAACCAATGTGCTTATTACATTAGTCCGATCCAAGGAGCTTAAATTCTAAACAACCTAAAGGATCTTAATCGTCTAGTGACTGACCATGGTTTTGGTAACAGACTAGTAGGATTATTGAAGTTGGGATGAAATCTACCTAGAGTGGTTCCGGCTAATTATGGGTTGCTCGCCTACGCACATACTTATAAGATTATAATTGTTACATTTATCATTCATCCACCTAGCACAGTCACTATCACAATGAACTGTATCTCCTCATGCCTTCTTTGTCATCTGCAAAAAACCACAAACAATCGAATCGTTCTTTAATTTTATGCTTTTTATTCCTGAAGTTGACATTTTAGTTCTATTTAAATACATCTAGTTTAATCCAAATTTCATTCTTATTTCCACACTTGCAGTCAATTCACTTGAAGACCTGTGACAACTTTGAGTGTGACGGAGACTTCGTTCATAAACACTTACCTTTGGGCTCCTTGTGGGATCGATATCTATACTTCAAAACTAGCTACAAATGATTTGTGCACTTGTAGCCATCAATAATCTATGAAGATATATGTTGCCATCTTGACGAACCTTACCTTGATCCGTCAAAAATTACTTTTATTCTTTCCAACCGAACTTTCCAGCAGACTCATGGGATACTTTCTTAATACATGTATTTCTGTGGGAGCTTTTGTGTACCCAGTTGACTTTCATACTATTGAAATGTCTTTGAATTCCTTTTGCTCGGACATTTTTGGTAACCATTTTTACAGCTCTATGAACATTGATATTGATAACATGAAACAAGTTTTGTCTTTAAAGTTTGGGGAAGAAGTTTTAGAAATTAATTGCAGCCAATTCACAAAGTTGCCTTTTGAAAATAAAGTTGAAGTCAAGGAGGAGAGAACTTTTGAGGAATTGGCAGCAATTTATTTTTGTACTCCACAATCCGAGTTGGAGAGGAGTTTGACGAGCAATGATTCGCTCCCAAATGACTCTACAAAAGAAGATTTGAAAAAAATCCTCAATGCTACACCAGGAATTGATACTCGCCTTAGAGATGAATTTGAAGAACTTGAAAGATGAGGATCCACCACCTCTCATTTTAAAACCTCTCCCTCCAGGGCTTAGTTATGAATTCTTAGATAAGGAAGGTAAGTGCCATGTGATTTTATATGATAATCTCTCTCTCAAAGAAAGTAAGAAATTGTTAGAAGTACTTGTCAAACAACATGAAGCTTTTGGATACACTCTTAGCGACATAAAAGGGATAGATCCTTCCATAGTAACTCATAAGATACCTATGGTGGAGGATGCTAAACCATGTGTTGCTAATCAAAAAAAGTTGAACCCTAAAATGAAAGAGGTAGTAAGAAAAGAAGTTATACTAATGTTGGACAATGGTATTATGTATCCAATTTCGGAAAGCAAGTGGGTGAACCCAACTCATTGTATACCTAGGGAAGGGTGTATAACTATAATTAATAATGATAAGAATGAATTAACTTCCGCTAGAACAATAACAGGGTATAAAATGTGTATAGACTTTAGGAAGTTAAACAAGGAAACAATAAAAATTCATAATCAAATACCTCTCATAAATAACATAATGGAAAGGATGTCTAGTAATTCTCACTTCTTTTTTCTTGACGGTTATTCGGCGTACTCACAGATCGCTATTTAGCCTGAAGACCAAGAAAAAACTACTTTCACCTGTCCTTATGGAACCTATGCCTTTCGACTAATGCCTTTTGGTTTATGTAATGTAGCTGCTACCTTTCAAGAGTGTGTTTTGAAAATCTTTGACAGCTTTGTGGAAAGCTACATGGAAGTTCTTATGCACAACTTTGTCGTGTATGGAACCGATTTTGAGCAATGCCTTTATAATCTTAATAGAGTTTTGCAGCAGTGTAGACAAACCAAGATGGTTCTTATTTTGGAGCATTGCCGATTTATGGTAAGAGAAGGTATAGTTTTTGGTCATAAATTTTCTAAAAAAGGAATTGAGGTTGATGGTTCGAATTTGACTGTTTTAGAAAAAATACTGGTTCCGCATGACTTAAAAGGGGTCAACAACTTTCTTGGGCACACTAGTTTCTTTAAACATTCAATAAAGATTTCGCTAAAATATGTGCTCCTTCATCCCATCTCCTAGATAAAGATACCCTTTTTGCTTTTGATATAAATTGCATTGATTCTTTCGAACAATTGAAAACGGTGCTAGTTTCTGCATTAGTTATCCAACCGCCAAATTGGGATGAGCCATTTGAAATTATGTGTGATGTTAGTGACTATGCTATTGGGGATGTTCTAGGGTAGAGAGACATGTCAAACCTTAACGTCATTCAATATGCTGGTCGAGTTTTAATGAGGATCAAAGAAATTATGCAACAACCAAAAAAGAATTTTAGTAGTGGTTTTTGCTTGTGATAAATTTAGACATTATATTATCAATTCAAAAGTAATAGTTCATACAGATCATCAGGCTTCGAGACACCTCCTAGCTAAGAAAGATGCTAAACCTCTCCTAATTAAATGTGTCTTGTTACTCCAAGAATATGACATGTAAATAGTGGATAGGAGAGGTAAGGATAATCCTGTTGCCGATCATCTATCGCGAATGGAAGGTATCATAGAGGATCCATTCCCCTTAAGGAATATTTGCTAGGGAAATATCTTGCAGTTATAGAGCCTCGTGATCCTTGGTTTGCGGATTATGCTAGCTTCCTTGTAGGTAAGTTTCTACCAAAAGGAATGGATTACAATCAAAGAAATAAATTCTTTAATGATTTAAACATTACTTTTGGGACGATCCTTATTTATACAGGCATGGTATTGACTAGATAATTAGGAAATGTGTACCTGACCACGAGGTGATAGCTATTCTCAAAGCTTGTCAAGATAGTCCTGATGGAGGACATCATGCTGGTGATCTAACGACAGCTGAAGTCTTGCAATGGGTTCTACTGGCCTTCCTTAGTTAAATATGCTCATGAATATGTTAGGAATTGCGACGCTTTTCAAAGCATGAGTAACATTGGTAAAGGATAGGAAATGTCTATGAAATATAATTTAGTAATAGAGCCATTTCATGTTTCAGGAATGGATTTTATGGGACCGTTTGTCCCCTCTAATGTTTATACTCATATTCTTGTTTTTGTTGACTATGTTACTAAGTGGGTAGAAGCTATACCCACTTTTCATACAGATGCAGCCACTTCCATCAAAATGATCAAGGACATCATCTTTCCCAGGTTTGGAGTACCTCAGTTTTTGATTACTGATGGCGGAACTCATTTTACGAAAGGTACTTTTGGAAATATACTTTAGAAATATGGAGTCGATCATCGAGTATGTTCACCTTATCACCCACAAACTAGTGGATAAGTGGAGTTATCTAACCAGGAAATAAAAGTCGTACTCCAGAAGACATTGCAGGTCAAGAAAGAACTAGGCTCTAAAGCTTAATGATGTGTTATGGGCGTATCGCACAACCTTTAAAAATCTAGGGGAATGACACCATACAAGATGGTTTACGGTAAAACTTTTCATCTTCCATTAGAACTTGAGCATAAAGCTCACTAGGCTATCAAAACCACAAATTTTGATTTTAAAACTACTGGGGGAAAACAACTCTTAGATATTCATGCCTTGGATGAACTCAGAAATGAAGCATATGAAAATGGAAGGATATTCAAGGAAAAGGTAAATAAATGGCATGATAGGATGTTAGAGAATAATGAATTTAAATCTGGAGACAAAGTTTTGCTTTGCAACTCTAGACTTAAGATTTTTGTAGGCAACTTAAAATCTAGATGGGAAGGACCTTATGAAATTGAAGAGGCATACCCTTCGGGGGCAGTAAGGTTGAAAAATACTACACCCTCTTCTTAATCCTGGATTGTTAATGGGTAGCGCTTGAAGCATTATAGAGTTGGGAAAGTTGACATAGTTAAGCTAATATCCTTAATCTCAGCCGAGGAGTATAGTAAAATGAGGTAACAATATGTTAAGATTGCCTGGTTTTTGCTGCTCTAAATCCTTTTTAGTTTGTTTTGCCTTTATTTTTGGCTTCCTCTCATTTTTATGATTTTTATGAACTACTTTCCAACCTGGTACGGGCGGGCCATACGGGCAGATGCACCTGTACCAGTGGTCGGTAAACAGGAAGAACCTCGCGCTCCATTTCTCGCATTTCGGTACAACTGGACCGTACGGGCGGACACACCCATACTAGTGGTCATTACCGATGCTGTGTTTTCTCATTCGTTGTGTCCGTAAAAAAAGAGAGAGACTTAATAGTCGGCAAGTCACCAATACAAGTGCATAGTATGGGTAGGACCCACCCGTACCATTACCCGTGACCGACTTTGCCTCTATTATCTAGGGTTTTCCCTTTTATTTGCATCTTTTCTCTCTCTTTTTCCTTGTCTTTCGCCATTACATATCATATCTCAAGTTTTCTTTCTCCCCTTTTTACCATGACATCTCAGATCTTACTTGATCGTTCAAGGACTATGCAGTCTTTTCATATCAAGAAGATTTGGACCAAGAAAGAAGATGTTCCTGAAGAAAAAGCCAAAAGAAGGGGATCCGAGAGGGATACTTCATCCTCCTCAACCCATGAGTCTTCATAAGTGGTTCCACTCCCCAACTAGGAAGAGATGTTTCCGTGCAAGTTGGAGATGCTCAGGCACGTGGAAGAAAAGAATAACAAGGGAGAATCTCCACTCAACCCCTATAGGTATCATCTTCACGGATCTTCTCTTAAATCTCCTCCGAGATGCTCTTCTCGAAAAGAGATAAAACAATATGAGATTCGAGAAAATATCAAGAACCTTGAAAAGATTTCCAACCTTGTGTCAAAACTATTGGGGATGGAATTGACTCTTATTGGATGATGGGTAAAGACCTCTAAAAGAAGGTTGATGACATTGACTGTAGAGTTCAACTCCTAACCAAGATCATCATGGAGATAGATGATGACGGGAAAACATTAAGCAAAATAATTATAGAACTACATGCTAACATCGTAGAGTTGTCGACTCGATTTCAGTGTACCGCTCATGCTTGCAGCCTCAAAGCGGAAGAAGAAGAGGAAGATGATTACGTCTTCACTCCCAAGAAGGAGTAAGTAATCACAAGGGATTTTTTATCCACCCAACTTGATTCCAAGCTTGGGGGCATCTGTGAGAACCTTGTAATTTATCTTACAGTTTTAGCATGTTTATTTTTCCCGCACGCAAGTTAGGTTTTAATTCCAGAATTTACATTAGTTGCATCAAATTCGAGCTCCCTTTTGTTCAGGAAAATATTTATATCCATTGAGTTTCAAGACTTTATGATATTTGAAGTTATCTTTTGATTCATGATTATTATATTAGATTATTGTGAAGGAAACATGGCCGAGAGGCAATAATGAAGTGGTTATTATCTTATTCCTTGTTTATGATAAATGTTTATTTTGCATGCTATAATTGTATTAATTGGAAACGTTAATACATGTGTGTTTAATAAACAAATAAAGGTTCCTAGTTATGCCTCTCTTATAAACTAGCTCATTGATTAACAAGATGATATGGGTTTCCTGATAATGGACATTGGATGTTGTTAATAACAAAGTCACAACATTGGTGGAATGTTGTGATGAACATTCATCCAAAGAATAGCAATACGATCAAAGTCATTGTGTTAAAATTTCTATGACAACATACGAAGTAACTTTTATCCTTAGACCATGAGATCATGTCAATCATTAACACCAGAAGAGTAACTTGATAACATCAAATGTCACACCATAACAGTGTGACAATAAAGGTAGGGTCAGATACTCCGAAGGCGTTATGTAGAGTGTCATGGATCAAGTGTGGGACTTGTCCATCCCGATGACAGACAGACATACTCTAGGCCCTCTCGGTGATATCACATCGATGTAGCTTGCAAGCAAGTGATAAGATCACTAGAACGTTATATCATGGGAATGAGAAAAGTGTACTTTTTTCTTACGAGATCAAACTAGGTAACAAGATACTGATGATCAAATCTCGGACATGTAATATATCGTGAGACAAAGGGATTTAGTTACGATGTTAAAGGTTCACATGATCACTAGAGTCATCGTTAGATGTGTGGGAGTTAGTATGAATCTCTAGGTCCTGCTGCTGATTATTGATCGAAGAGGGGTCTCGATCATGTTTGCATTATTCGCGAACTGTAGGGTAACACACTTAAGGGATACTGAAACCATTTGGAGCAAATAAAATACTAGAGAAATATTATGAAAGTGATGTAATCATTTTGATGGAAACCAGATTGTTTTGGGTGAAATTGCAGAAACTAGTTCTGCATGGGATATTGAAATGTTGCAGGGGTTTTATCTGAATGGTTATTAATTAAAGTAATTAACAATATTATGAATAAAATAAATAAAATTATTTTATTTAAATAGAAAAATGCATTTAATTTATTAGATATTAAATGCAAGTGAGAGAAGATGAAAATGATGTGAGTGGGCTTAGTGGAAGCTCCACCCACGTGAATGAGGGAGAGGTGGGGCACCCACAATGGCCGGCCAGCCATGGCCATGGGGATGCGCCCCATCCCCCATAAAAGGAGCCCCATGGCTCATCTCCTCTTGCACCACCTCCTCGTGAAGATTCTCTTTCCCCTCTAGCAATTCCCCATGGTTTCCGATTAGCGAGATACATATTCTCGGTGGCTTTTTCTGGAAGAATTTGGTGCTTCTGCTGCTTTGCTGGAGTAAGGACTCGGAGGTTGTCGAGGTACCATACGTGTGTGCGATCACGGATACACCGCTGCTTTGCGGTGATGGACTTGCTGGTGTTTGACCTGCTGGACTTGCTAGTGCTAGACCTGTTGGACTCAGTGGACTTCATCACGATCTTGAGATCGGCAAGTGTACGACTACATCATCCACGAGTACAACCTCATAGCTCTTTGTTGTTGTTCAAGGGTATATTCTCTATGGATGTATATCCACCTATTGATTGTATCTAGCTACAAAGATCTTGGTGCTTATTATTTGACATCGTAGGAATTTTTGCTTTCTATGCTGCAACCCCAACAGTGGTATTAGAGCATGATCTATGCGTAGATGATTTGCATGGGTAGAACACATATGAGTATGTGGGCGTTGATGATCATGTTGTTGCATCATCTATGTATTTTAGATATTGGTGGCATAGTGGGATGAAGCGGCCCAGACTAACTTTACATGTGCATGCACATGAGACCTGTTCCACGCTTGACATGCAACTAATTTTGCATAAGTGGCTAGCGGGTGTCTCTGTCTCCTACTATAGTCAGTATCTGTTTTACAACGAGTTGCTAATAATTTTATTATCATCGTTGTGGTTCCATGTTCGTGGGTAAGAACGGTGCTATCTTCGAAATCCCTAAGCCACGTAAAAACATGCAATTGATAAATTAGAAGAGTCTAGTTTAGTTGTTGTTGGGCGAGTGTCATGATATCATAATGTTATAATTTGAAGTATGATTGATACTCTTGGAAATTATAGCATACCCAACGTGTAAGTTCCATAGACCTTGGCCTTACACATAAAGGAATGATAAAGATCATACCACAATGCACAAGATGGTGATCAAGTGCAAAGACCATATCATTTCACTTTATGCATATGATGTATGTTTGCATCTTATATTTCTTGTATAGCGCTTTAGTAGCATTATAAGATGATACCTCATATAAAAATCAAGATAAAATGTGTTCTTCCTTAAGTATGCACTGTTAAGAAAGTTGTCGTTTCGAGACACCACGTGATGATTCTGTGTGATATACTCTACGTTCCCATACAACGGGTGTAAGATAGTTTTACACACGTGAGTACTAAGGTTCTTAATTTGTGAGCCAAGCATGTACAGACATGGCCTCGGAAGACGGACTGAAAGGTTAGGCATGAGTCATATGATTGATATGATGCCCATATAGATGCTCGCCTTTGAAGCTACACCGACTCACATGATGATCGGAGTTGGTGTAGTGGACCTGGTTCATGTAATCACCAAAAAAGACCCGAGGGATGTTGTTTTTGAGTGGGAGTTCATTTGTAATTTGGATTAGTCAAACTCAATTTATCATAAACCATTAAATCAAAGTGAATTTGCATAGTTTGTTGTAGTCACTATCATCCGTTTACTGCCTTAAGATTAGTTTTAATTGAAATAATAGAACTACAAAATTCTGGGTATTTACTTTACGAACTGGTATCGTATTGTTTTAAGTGTCAATTTAAAGTTTAGAAGTCCTATTGCAAACTTTTAGCAAACTCTATTTACTCCATGAAGTTTAATAAGTAGTATTAAATCAAGAGTAACAATTTCAGTGTTATTCAAAGTTATTTTAATATCGAGGTTATCTAGGAGCTGAAAGAATTGTTTCAGAAACCATCATATGTGAAAGATATTGTGATATCTGAAACAATGTTTAGGTTGCAATATGATAGAGTGTAATTTGGCAAAATACAAGTTCTCATATTGTATGAGAATTTGTGAAGGTTTGAGACGCTAGACGTCCCAATCTCGCAAAAAGGTTTTGGGAATTGACATTATACTCACAATTCTCCCTTATAAGCTATAGTAGCTTGATCATGAAAGTTATCATGATAAGAATGAATAGAAGATGTAGGTAAAATGTTTACTACCCTAATAGATTACTAAAGAATGGATTTTGAAAGAACTCCAAACATTTGATGATGGTGATCCACTTCAAAGTGCAAGTCCAAAGGTATTAGTATTTAACTATACATGCTTTGGACTATGTTTCATATGTATGGCGGCACTGTTGATGTTGATAGATTCTTTTAAAAGGAAAATGAAATGTTGAATCTATAAAATATTTGGCAACAAAGAGAAGGACTGGAAATGTCCAGCTTAGGTATAAAGAAGATATACATGTTATGGTTGTATTCTTTGCTTGTTAAACAATGTGGTTCTTCGGTATTGGATACCTAATTGGTTGGTATGAAATGTCATACAGAACGACGCAATTCATGAACTACAATGGCCTAACTAACTAGCAAGAGAGTATGTGATGATGTTCATCGAAAACAAATAAAGTGTTATTGTGTTTCTCGTTGACATCAAACTTCCCTTCAAGATTTGTATTTGAATAATTGTTATTTTGTTCTGGTATTATGAGAACAATGTTTGTTCAAATAATTACCGTATTCCATAGAAGATGGATGAACTCTTACAAATCTAGTTGGATAAATGATGTCCATAAACACTAATGCTAAAATTTTGCAAGACAAATGATTGAAAGATCACTTACGAAGTGACATCGTTGTTTAAATTATAATGAAAATAAAAAGTGAAGAAACTCCATGTTGATTTATTTTTAGAGTCTTTGATTTTGATCAATTGACTCTTGTGAGACTTTCCTCGAGATAATTGAAACTCCGTTCATAGGGCAAAGATAAACGGATGACTAACTTATTGGAAATTGTGCACATTGTTGTACATAGTCCATTATGTGTAGCCATGTGCGGTGGATATTTTAGCTTCATATGATTTCTCCAGAAATTTGATTGAATATATCCGTATATTTACTTAATAAGGAAGAAGTATGAAACATTTGAAAATGTTTAAAGTTTTCAAGATAGAGTAGAAAATCATTGTAATGAGAAAATAAAGAATTTATATTTCAATCACAAAGGAAGATATTTGAGTTATATGTTTAGTATAACACCTAATACTTGTGGAATTGTTCCATGTATTTGTGTTTCCCAATAAACCATAGGAGTATGGTATGTTCGAGAAATGAAATCAAACCTTGTTTGACATGGTAAGATCAAAGGTGTCATTTATAAAATTTCCATTATATTTTAAGGATTAAAGCTTTATAGACTATCACTTTTACACTGAAAAGAGGACTATCGTGATCCGTTGAAATGACACCATAAGGGTTATGGTTTGGGATAAAAGCCAAGTTGTCTTTTCTTAAATTTTGGTATGCTATGCATAAGTAAAATGTTTACAACCAAAGTCAGATAAGCACGTATTTGTAGGTTATCCCAAAGAATTTGTTGGGTATTCCTCCATGACACCGAGGATAAAATTGTTTTTCGCTTGGAACGTGAAGTTTCTTGAGAAGGATTTTTTCGCAAAAGTTAAGTGGGAGGACAATAGAACTTTGATTAGGTTGATGAACCTAAGAAACATGTGCTAAGTATCACAATGCCAGTAATTATCCCGGTGGCGGCCACAATGCTCATGTCTCACGTGATTACAAAGGTTGTGATATCGAAGATTGGAGTTCCTATTTGAACCACATGCGTCAAGTAACAATCAAATAGTGAGATTTGATAAACAAGTCATTATTGTTTTGACAATGATGAACCGACTACATGCAAAGAAGCAATGATCGGCCCTCACTCCATCAAGTGACTATAAGTCATAAAATCCGTGATAGTTTCCATACACGAGAAATCATGTTTTTGAACTTGAAAGACCCTACGGAAAGGCGTGAAGCCTATCAGTCATATTTGGATCTATAAAGAAATAGACATGGATGTTCGACATCTATGAAATAGTTGACATGCCAGAAAGTAGTTTACGACAATGTTCAAGGAGTTGACTATGACAAGATTTGATCTTTCATAGCGATATTTAGTCTTGACAGATTAATGTAGGAACAACTACATATAATTTGGTATATGGTAGTTGAACAAACAAAACAATGCTCTTCTAATAGAATGGTTACCTGGGACGTGTAGATGACACAGTCTGAAGGGTTTTGTTTATTCAAAGGATGCTAATAGGGCATGCAAACTTCAATGGTTGAAATGAGCACAACGGAGTTGGAATCTTCACCGTGATGAAAATGTTAAAAGAGTTTAATTTCATTGGAGACGATGAAGATGCTTCCATTTACAAGAAATTAAGTGGGAGCGTGATGACCCACAAGTATAGGGGGTGTATCGCAGTATTTTCGAGGGAAGTGAAACCCAATTTATTGATTCGACACAAGGGGAGACAAAGAATATTTATAAGCCTTAACAACTGAGTTGTCAATTCAGCTGCACCTGGAAACAATCTTGCTCACAACAGTTTATCAGTAGCAACAGTTTTGTAGTAGGAATAGTAAAGTAACAGCAGTAGTAAAGTAAAGACAGTAGTAACAATAGCAGTAAACAGTAGGATTCAAGTGCGGTAGGCATAGGGATGGATGGACGGGCGTTGCATGGACAAGACAATTCACATAGCAATCAGAACATAGGGCATTTGCAGATAAATAAGATAAAGTATCCAAGTACTAGATAATCATAGGCATGTGTTCCATATATAGTCATACATGCTCGCAATGAGAACTTGCCCAACATCTTTAGTCCTGCTAGCCCGTTTGCAGCGGGGCCTCAAGGGAACTACTGGCAGTTAAGGTGCTCTTTTTAATAGAGCACCGGAGCAAAGCATTAACACTCCGTGAACACATGTGATCCTCACATCAAAGCCATTCCCTCTGTTTATCCTGATTTCTATCACTTCAGGTCCATTGGTTTCGGACAACAACGTGTGTATACAACTTGCAGGTAAGACCATAAACAATACTACCATAATGAATCAATAACATGTTCAGATCTAAAATCATGGCACTCGGGCCCTAGTGACAAGCATTAAGCATAACAAGTCGCAACAAAGTCAAAAAGCACTAATAGTAGATACTAGGCACCATGCCCTAACAATCTGATGCCATTACATGAACGATCTCATCCAATCCCTACCATCCCCATAGCCTACAGCGGGGGATTACTCACTCATAGATGGGGGAAACATGGATGGTCGATGGAGAGCGATGGTGACGATGATGGCGATGATCTCCTCCAATTTCTCGTCCCGGCAGGGTGCTAGAACGGAGTTTCTGGTGCTGTTTCGTGGAATCTGGTGGTGGTGGTGGAGCGGAACTCCTTCTAGAAAAACATCAAACCCCCCCCTGAGTTTTTAGGTTAGAAGGCATCTTATAGGCGAAGAGGGAGACTGAGGGGGTGTCTGGGGCGGCCAGACCACCCCCTGGCACGACCAGGCCCAGCCCGCGCGGCCAGGTGGTGTGGCTGGGCCCCAACCCCACTCCGTCTCATATTCTGGCTCTAGGAGTCTTCTGGTGAAATAGGATTTTTGGCTTTTGTCCCATCCAATTCCTAGAATATTCACTTTCTGAGTTTCCTGGAACCAAAAACAGCAGAAAACATGCAGCTGGCACTGTGGCTCTTGTTAATAGGTTAGTCCAAGAAATCGTATGAAAAGTACTCCAAAATGTGGAAAAAACACAAGAAAGTAGATAAAACCAAGCATGGAACATCAAAAATTATAGATACATTTGTGATGTATCAGAGCGCTGAGACATGTTTCTAATAGTCAATGTAGAAGACATATTGTTGATTGGAAATGATGTATCTTTTATTGACATGAATTTCATTAAAATTGAATTTAGATGAAAGACTTGGGAAAACCCGGAATATTTGGCATCAATGTCTATATGGATAGTTTGAGGCGCTAATATGGTTGTGCCGGACGTACATATATGAGATACTGAAAGGGTTCAATATGGAAACAACAAGAAAGGTTCTTGATGCATGGAAAGGATTGAATCAAAATTCAAGTGTATCGACACTTGGTGAGTGAAATCACATGAATATTTTGATCAATAATACCGTGATATGTACAAATCCAGATATGTCCTATGCTCTAAATGTGATGTGCATATACTAGAACGATTCATAAGATGATCATTGGACAATAGTAAGGATATTCTTATGATCTTTGGAAGAACTAAGAATATATTTATGTCGAAATGCCAAATAGTTCGTTGTGAAGTGTTACAGTTATACTAGTTTCTCACAAGATATAAATTAAACTTATCTCAATTTAAACTATGGGTGGCACAATGTAATGGAAAAGAAGTTCCATGATGGATCTAGATGAGTTCCAAAGTTAATACATTGTGACGGATAATACAAAAAAAGCTAAGTATATGACCGCTATAGTAGCAGAAAAGGAGGGCATTTGTGTTAAGTAGTTTTTTATCAAACTAGGTGTGGTTCACAGTGGGCTAGTACTATGAAGATATATTGTACGACAATTATATCAACATGTTTTAACCCAAAGGAACTTAAGTCTCACCAAAGGACTGAATTTATACAATGCCATCTCATATGAGAATGACTGATGCGTGGAGACGCAAAGACATGTAAATACACACGAACCTGAAAGTGTCAGATCCGGAGATTATGTTAACCACTAGAAAACGTGTATATACAACACCAGAAAGACATAGGTGTTGAATGCGCAAGTTTTTCAAAACTGGATTATTGACTCTAGTGCAAGTGGGAGACTAAAGGGAATATACCCGAGAGGAAATAATAAAGTGATTATTATCTTATTCCTTGTTTATGATAAATGTTTATTTTGCATGCTATAATTGTATTAATTGGAAACATTAATACATGTGTGTTTAATAAACAAATAAAGGGTTCCCAGTTATGCCTCTCTTATAACTAGATTATTGATTAACAAGATGATCAAGGTTGCCTGATCATGGACATTGATGTTGTTAGTAATGAGGTCACAACATTGGTGGTATGTTGTGATGACCATTCATCCGAAGAATAGCAATACGATCAAAGTCATCGTGTTAAAATTGCTATGACAACATACGAAGTAACTTTTATCCTTAGACCATGAGATCATGTCAATCACTAACACCGGAAGAGTAACTTGATAACATCGAATGTCACACCCGATGTAGAGGCTCATGGATCAAGAGTGGGATTTGTCCATCCCGATGATACAGAGATATACTTTGGGCCCTCTCGGTGATATCACATTGATGTAGCTTGCAAGCAAGTGATAATATCACAAGAATATTATATCATGGGAACAAGAAAAGAGTACTTTTCGGTAACGAGATCAAACTAGGTATGGGATACCGATGATCGAATCGCGAACATGTAATATATCGCGAGACAAAGGGATTTAGTTACAATGTTAAAGGTTCACACATCACTAGAGTCATCATTGAATGTGCGGGAGTAAGTATAGATCTCTAGGTCCTGGTGCTGATTATTGATCGGAGAGGGGTCTCGATCATGTATGCATTATTCGCAGACCATAGGGGAACACACTTAAGGTATACCAACACCTTCTGAAGCAAATAAGATACCAGAGAAAGATTATGATAGCGCTAGAATCATTTCGATGGAAACCAGAATTGTTTTGGGTGAAACTGCAGAAATTGGTTATGCATGTGATATTGAAATGTTGCAGGGAATTGTATGTGAATGTTTGTAAATTAAAGTAATTAACAAAATTATGAATAAAATAAATAAAAGTTTTTTATTTAAAGAGAAAAATTCATTTAATTTAGTGGACATTAAATGCAAGTGAGTGGAGTTGAAATTGATGTGAGTGGGCTGAGTGGAAGCTCCGCCCACATGAATGAGGGAGAGGTGGGGGCACCCACCATGGCCGGACAGCCATGGCCATGGGGATACGCCCCATCCCCTATAAAAGGAGCCACATGGATCCTATCCTCTTGCACCACCTCCTCGTGAAGGTTCTCTTCCCCCTCTAGCAATTCCCCATGGTCTCAGATTAGCGAGTTCCATGTATCGGTGGATTTTTCTGGAAGGATTTGCTACTTTCACTGCTTCGCTGGAGCGAGAACCTAGAGGTTGTTGGGGTACCATACTTGTGTGCGATCATGATGCACCGCTGCTTTGCGGTGCTGGACTTGCTGGTGCAGGACCTGTTGGACTTGCTGGTGCTAGACCTACTAGACTCGCTGGACTTCATCACGATCTTGAGATTGGCAAGTCTATGACTACATCATCCACGAGTTCAACCTCGTAACGGTTTGTCTCTTGATGACCCACAAGTATAGGGGGTGTATCATAGTACTTTCGATAAATAAGAGTGTCGAACCCAACGAGGAGCAGAAGGTGTTGACAAGTGGTTTGGATCAGGAATTCTCTGTAATACTTAGCAAACGGATTTTTAGGTTTTTTTGATAATGCAGATAAATAAAGAGCGAGTAAATAAAAGACAATAATAATAATTGCAGCAAGTGGCCCAATCCTTTCTGTGGCGAAGGACAAGCCAGTTGTATTACTTAAGATGACCAAACGTTCTCGAGGACACATGGGAATATATTCAAGTGCTTTCGCTTCATATATAGTTGATTAATCTTCTCGGGTTGGATAATTGTTGTGTGGGTGAACCTATGCTAATGTACTAACCTTACTAGGACTAATACATACTAGTGATTATACCCCTTGCAAGAGTCCTAAACTACAAGAAAGTAATTAAGATAAAAACCTAACCACAACCTTAAACTCTGAGATCATACACTCCCTTATGCAAAGGTTTCCTAACGGGGGTTGATGTCTATGCACTTCTATTCTTGTAGACAGTTGTTGGGCCTCCAAGTGCAGAGGTTTGTAGAACAGCAGCAAGTTTTCCCTTAAGTGGATCACCCAAGGTTTATCGAACTCAGGGAGGAAGTGGTCTCTCAAGCAACCCTGCAATCAAGATACAAGAAGTCTCTTGTGTCCCCAACACACCCAATACACTTGTCAGGTGTATAGGTGCACTAGTTAGGCAAAGAGATTGTGAAATACAAGTGGTATGGATATAAGACAATGGTGCTAATAAATAGCTTGATGGCGTGGAAGAGACTAAAGGCAAACTGAAATAAAGATGGAAGCAAGCAAACATGTAACAGATCTAGTAGCAAACGAAGTTTCAATGCTTAGAAACAAGGCCTAGGGATCATACTTTCACTAGTGAACACTCTCATATAAATATCTTCTCTTTATGATACTACGCTTAACTACACTCCGGTTGGACACCCTAATCGATGGTAGGGCTATAACAACACACCTCAAAGTAAGCCTTTCCCATCTAGAAAACCCCACACTGTCACCTTGAGTACTAGATGAGTCCAACAAACACCACAATTTCATAAAGACATCCAACTCCAAATATAACTCATAACAAGTATTTGTAATCTCTAGCCTAAGTGCCACCATGGTGTGCACGCTGTCACTTTCACACACATAGGGAGAGCAGAGATTTATTAAAGCACTTGAGTAGCAAGGTAGATCTATAGATTACAAGCTCATGACCACAACAAGATCATGCATAGATAGAGAGATGAACACATAGCTACCGGTAGAACCCTTAGCCTCGAGAGAGAACTACTCCCTCCTCATCATGGGAATCAGCAACGGGGATGGAGATGGCGGTGGAGATTGATGGAGATGGCTCTGGGGGCACTTCCCCATATCGGCAGGGTGCCGGAACAGAGACTTTCTGTCCCCCGAATGTCCCCTTCGGTGGCGGCGGTGCCGCGGAACTTTTCGTGGCTGGAGGCTTGATGATTTAGGGTTTATGCATCACGAGGCTTCTTATAGGCGAAGTGGCAAGGTCGGTGGAGGCCAGAGGGGCCCACACCCCCTTGTGGCGCGGCCAGGGCTAGCCCGCACCACCACATGGTGTGGTCAGGCCCTGGCCCTCCTCCGTCTCGTATTCTGGCACCGCGAGTCTTCCGGTAAAATATAAACTTTGGCTTTTGTCCCGTCCAATTGCGAGAATATTTATTTTCTGACTTTCCTGGAACCAAAAACAGTAGAAAACAGGCAACTGGCACTGTGGCATCTTGTTAATAGGTTAGTCCAAGAAATCATATGAAAAGTACTCCAAAGTTGGAACAAAACACAAGAAAGTGGATAAAACCAAGCATGGAACATCAAAAATTATAGATACATTTGCAATGTATCAACATCCCCAAGCTTAACTCCTGCTCGTCCTCGAGTAGGTAAGTGATAAAAAGAAAGAATAAGTTTTTAGGTGACATGCACCATCAAAGACTTGATCAAAGTATTTGCAAAAAATTCAAAGCTGGGATCATAGTACTTCAATCATAGCATGAAAGACAAAGGTCTAGCAATAAGACAAACAAACTATGATGCAACATGAAAAGGCACAAACCAAAGATTCATGAATAACAATGCTTTGCAAGACGTTTGTTTGTTTCACATAAATAAAAAATAGCATAGTGGCATTCAGCTTGTCCCTCATAGAGTAGCAAAGATAAATGCATAGGACACCTTCAAAGTTCATAAGAGTGACTAGATACAAATAGTTTAAAACAAGCAATATCAAGTTATGCATCAGTCAACTAGTCTTGGGACAATGCACATAGAACTAAGAATGGCCACTATGCTCTCAAAGTAGGTGCATAAAGATAGAAGGTGGAGACTCAATGTAATGGTGGAAGAAAAGCCTTTGTAAAAGGAAGTAGGGATTCAAGTCTCATAAAGAGCTTCCAAAATTATGGTACTTGTAGCTTTCAGCTCTCATTGCCCCTATCATAAGAATCTTGAAGTGGTTAAGGTTAAAGTGACACAACTAAGAGGATATGCTTGACAAGTTATAAACCGAAATCTCATGCCCCTTACTTACGAAGACCGAACCTCATGCTACTCAACTCTAGTCACAAGTAAGCTCTTGTCATTGTAAGTACATGTGTATCATAAAGAACCGCCAACGGGGTACCCCTTGCACATGATACAGGAGCTATCCCATAATCAAAATGACAAGGCAAGCAGACAATGAGCATCTCGGCGATCTTTTTATTTGCTATTTGCATAGGTTTTTATTGAGGATGCTTCATAGAGTGCTCATTATGGTGATGCTGCAAGTTTCCACCATGATTAGGCATGGCTTAGGCTAGCGGCCCAGGCGTTTCTCTAACACACATACAAACTCCATGATCTTACAAGTTCCACTTTTATTTCACACCGCCGGGATCCATAAGCAAAAGAACATGATATCAACGGGGTACAAAGTACAAGTGCAACGTTGAAAGTGTTCCCCATGATACATGGTTCTGCTAATTTCAACTTATAAAGCGCAAGCATATACGCAACAAAGAAGGACCCAATGGTTCAAGTTTATTAGATGCAAAAAAGTAAAGTGTGCCATCAAGTTCGTGAGAGCTTTAATCACTAGTTTTCTCATAACAAGTTTAATTTGGAAGATAAACAAAAGCATGAATATACTTGGAATAGCATAAGCTAGTAGGTAGGTATGGTGGAATCATTGGAATAACTTGGTTTAGGGAGTTGGATGCATGAGTGGAACTCATACTTTGTTGTGGAGGCTAGCAAAAGACTGGGAGCGACAAACTAAGAGAGCAATCATGACCATAATCATGCAGAGCGACAAAACATCATTGATCAAAGCATAAAGTCATACTAAAAGTTGAAAACTAAAGGATCATAAAGGCTAAGGTGACTTTGGATAGTCATACATGGTGTGAGCATGTGCCAAGTCAACCCAAATAAAGCATCAAAGGAGAATACCACTATACTATGCTTTAATATGCTAAAACAACGCATGATTCATCCAAGGCGCATTAAGCAATCTCAATTGTTTATAACAAGTCATGCTACAACAAATAATACTAAGCATAAAGCCAAAACAATATCAAGCATGGCATGACAAAGCATATGCCACAGTCAAAAACAACCTCCTTTTACCACTTAAGCATGAGCTTTCCTACTCTTTTCCAAACCAAACCAAACTGTTTGCAAACCAATGTATGAAATAGGGGGGTCCAACCAATTTATTCAGCAAACCAAGCAAACAAAAAACCAAAATGAAAACGAAAAAGAAGACGCTCCAAGAACAAGACAACTGTGTATGAAACAATAAAAATGAAGCGTTTGAAAGGAACCTGGGATTTTTATTGATGAAGAGGGGAATGCCTTGGCCATCCCCAAGCTTTGACGCTTGTACTTCTTGGATATTTCTTGGGGTGACACGTGTGGCATCCCCAAGCTTGAGCTTTAGTCTATCCTTCATCTCATTACTCATTCCTTCCATACACCTGAATTTTTTTCCTTCATACAAAACTTCACACAATCTTTATTAGCAACATTAGTGCACTCAAGATAATAAGTATTTATGTTCAATTCTAACACCAATAAAACTTCCATTAAAACACAAGCTACTGTAGAACTTCCCACAAAAAGCTTAATTCCCCAAAAGAACTCAAAAAGGAACCAACAAGAAGCAAATGCAGAAAATGGCAGAAATCTGTCAAAACAGACCAGCAGGTAAAGACAAAAAATTTCGAAGACGTTCTGTTGCTCAAATCAAAAAGTTTCGAACTAACGAAAGTTATATAACAACCTGGGGCAGAAGCACAAAACATTACAGCTCAATCCGACATACACATCTCTCTCACGAATGTTTACGGTGAAGCACAAAAATCTGTTTCGGGACAGCCACTTTCCAAATCATTACTTCTCTCTCATTAGAGGTTACTCTTGGCAAAAAAAGCAAATAAAAAGGATAAGGAGCGGTTATTACAGAAGTAATAACTTCCAATACTCATATAAAACTTTTGGGTTATCTCCCAATAAGTACTTTTCTTTAACGCCTTTAAGTTAGGCATGATAGTTTGAGAAGATGCTCACATAAGAAATATGAATTGAAGTAAAAGAGAGCATCAAGAAGCAAATTCAAAGCACATTTAAGTCTAACCCACTTCCTAATCATAGGAATCTTTTAAAGAAACAAGTCATGAAAGCACAAAGCAACAAGCGTAGGAAAAGAAAACAAGTTCAACTTCAAAATTTTCAACATAAAGAGGGGAAACTTAATATTATTGAGATACATAAGGCCAATTTTACCTCTCTCATAATAAATTTCAGTAGCATCATGAATAAAATTAACAATATAACTATCACATAAAACATTATTATCATGAGGCACATGCATAAAAGAATTAATACTCTCCACATAGGCATAGTCATTCTTATTAATTGTAGTGGGAGCAAATTCAACAAAATAGCTATCATTATTATTCTCATCACCATAATCATCAAATATAGGAGGCATATTGTAATCATTAATTTTCTCCTCAATATTAGGTGGACTGAAAATATCATATTCATCATTATAATCATCATATATTGGAGGTTTTGTATCATCATAAGCAATAGAATAGCTATCTTCCAAAGCTGGGGAACTAAAAAGATCATTTTCATAAAAACTAGCTTCCCTAAGCTTAGACTTTTCCATAGCATTGGCAATAATGGTGTCCAAAGAATTCATACTAACAACATTTCTATTATCATGCAAATAAAGTTCCATAGGTTTTTTAATTTTCTCTTCAAACACTTCATGTCCTAACTCAAGATAAATACTATAAAGCTCTCTAATTTTGTTGTTGTTTTCCATAAAGCCTAACTAGTGAAAACAAGAAACAAAAAGACAAAATTGCAGAATCTAAAGGAAATAACTTCGAGCACTCACACCGGAGGATGTGAGTACCTTTTACCTTACCACCCCGGCAACAGCGCCAGAAAATAGCTTGATGTCTACGCACTTCTATTCTTGTAGACAGTTGTTGGGCCTCCAAGTGTAGAGGTTTGTAGAACAACAACAATTTTTCCCTTAAGTGGATCACCCAAGGTTTATCGAACTCAGGGAGGAAGTGGTCAAAGGTATTCCCTCTAAAGCAACCCTGTAATCAAGATACAAGAAGTCTCTTGTGTCCCCAACACACCCAATACACTTGTCAGGTGTATAGGTGCACTAGTTCGGCGAAGAGATTGTGAAATACAAGTGGTATGGATATAAGACAATGGTGCTAATAAATAGCTTGATGGCGTGGAAGAGACTAAAGGCAAACTAAAATAAAGATGGAAGCAATCAAACATGTAACAGATCTAGTAGCAAACGAAGTTTCAATGCTTAGAAACAAGGCCTAGGGATCATACTTTCACTAGTGAACACTCTCATATAAATATCTTCTCTTTATGATACTACGCTTAACTACTCTTCGGTTGGACACTCTAATCGATGGTAGGGCTATAACAGCACACCTCAAAGTAAGCCTTTCCCATCTAGAAAACCCCACACTGTCACCTTGAGTACTAGATGAGTCCAACAAACACCACAATTTCATAAAGACATCCAACTCCAAATATAACTCATAACAAGTATTTGTAATCTCTAGCCTAAGTGCCACCATGGTGTGCACGCTGTCACTTTCACACACATAGGGAGAGCAGAGATCTATTAAAGCACTTGAGTAGCAAGGTAGATCTATAGATTACAAGCTCATGAGCACAACAAGATCATGCATAGATAGAGAGATGAACACATAGCTACCGATAGAACCCTTAGCCTCGAGAGAGAACTACTCCCTCCTCATCATGGGAATCAGCAACGGTGATGGAGATGGCGGTGGAGATCGATGGAGATGGCTCCGGGGGCACTTCCCCGTCCCGGTAGGGTGCCGGAACAGAGACTTTTTGTCCCCCGAATCTCCCCTTTGGTGGCGGCGGTGCTGCAGAACTTTTCGTGGCTGGAGGCTTGATGATTTAGGGTTTATGCATCGGGAGGCTTATTATAGGCGAAGAGGCAAGGTCGGTGGAGGCCAGAGGGGCCCACACCACCTGGTGGCGTGGCTAGGGCTAGCCCGCGCCACCACATGGTGTGGCCAGGCCCTGGCCCTCCTCTGTCTCGTATTCTGGCTCCGTGAGTCTTCTGGTAAAATATAAACTTTGGCTTTATTCCCGTCCAATTCCGAGAATATTGATTTTCTGACTTTCCTGGAACCAAAAGCAGTAGAAAACAGGCAACTGTCACTGTGGCATCTTGTTAATAGGTTAGTCCAAGAAATCATATGAAAAGTACCCCAAAGTTGGAACAAAACACAAGAAAGTGGATAAAACCAAGCATGGAACATCAAAAATTATAGATACATTTGCAATGTATCAGGGGTTTAGGTTTCTGTCACTCCGGCAACCCCACAATTATCCAAATACACAATGCATTCCCCTAGGCCCATAAAGGTGAAGTATCATGTAGTTGACATTCACATGACACCACTAGAAGAATAGCACCACAACTTAAACAAACCATTAAATCTTTCTCAACACAATTCCACTACTAACAACATGACTTCTCCCATGTCCTCAAGAACTAAACGAACTAATCACAAGACATCATATGGATCAAGGTCAGAGATGAAATAATGATAATTGACAATCTAAACATGAACAATAATTCAATGATTCCACTCAATAGCATCAAGTACAACAAGTAATCAACACCGAGAAAGTTTCCCCTAAGAACTATGCAAGATTCAACCCAATTGTTACAGCGGTACAAAGTGGTGATGATGGTGCTGGTGGATATGCTGGTGAAGATGATGATGACGATCCCGATGAATTATAGCTTGATGACGGTGTTGATGGCAGCGATCTCTCCTCTCTGTGAAGGAATTTCCCTAATAGATTTCTGTCTACTGGAGAGCTCTTTCTCTCTCTGTAGTTTTTGCCCCGCAAAGGCGGCGGAATCTTTCTGTGGTTTCCCCCGAGTCTTAGGGTTTCGAGGGGATTATATACGCCAAAGGGACCGTACCCGGAGCAAAACATCGGGAATAAAGAAAAGTTACTGCACACAACGACCAATAGTACGGGGGCGTGGGACCGTACAACATGCCCAGACCGATTGCATCGTTTGGTGTCTACTTTGACACCAAGGTAACGACACCTAGTACGGGCGGGCTACGACCGTACTACGCACCCGTTCTACCTATTCGATCGTGATTTTAACCCAGGGAGGCGGTAAACCTAAACCTAAAACACTTATTCTCTTTCTTCTTCCTCCAAACTCCAAACCACCTCCATTGCATCTTCAATTCTACTCGTTCTTTCTTTGATTCCTCGCACACAAGTGATCTAAGGTATGTTTCGCCTCTGATCCCCTACTTATTTGCATTAAAACCTTGCTCAATCATGTGCCATTGTCAATCTAGACCTAGGTCTTGTTCTTGAACTAATCTTGATTATGAGCATTCTTAGTTTTGTTTTTAGAGGAGATTCTTTTGTACAAAGTGTAGAGTATTACTTTTTCTATGTTTCTATTGGATCAAATCTTTAATTGGCTTTATTTTTATTTTTAGATGAACATAAGGAGTGGTACACGTGCGATGTTTGCAGAATAAGCCACACCACCCGTTGAAGAGCTAACCCCCGAGTCACTTGGCAGCGAGTTCACTGTGGAATATCACCTCAACCGTGTCAACCATCTCAAGAGCCGAGAAATCAAGTCCACCAAATGGGTGTGTCCTTATATTCTTAACCAACTAGGCCTTGCCCATGATTTCAATTTATTATGCAACAATGTTGGTTTTTTCACTTTGTTTTTCAGGATGTTGCCACGTATTGCCTCTTGACACTTGAGCCTCTCAGCACCTTGTCGCATATGATGTGTCTAGTCTATTGCTCCGAGGAAGATAGCCAGGGAGTTGATCACATCACCTTCCACCTAATGAACCGTGAGTATGACTTAACACTCGATCAATGGGCTCAATGTTTTGGGTTGGCTTACAATATGTACCACGCGCTCGTAACACATCTCGAGACCAAAGAATGAATTTCAGATTTTTGTTTCTAGGAGACAGACTTTTTAACAACATGTCATATGACCAGAGCTCCCGGTACCATGCGCCCGTACCATAGCCCGGAGCAAAACATCAGGAATTAAGAAAAGGTACTATACACAATGACCAATAGTATGGGGAGTGTGACCGTACAACATGCCCAGATCGAGTGCATCACTTGGAGTCTGATTTGAACCCAAGGTAATGACACCCGGTACGGGCGGGCTACGACTGTACTGCCTGCCTGTTCCACCTATTCGGACATGATTTTAACCCCAGGGAGGTGGTAAACCGAAACCTAAAACACTTATTCTCTTTCTTCTTCCTCCAAACTCCAAACCACCTCCATTGCATCTTAATTCTACTTATTCTTTCTTTGATTCCTCGCACACAAGTGATCCAAGGTATGTTCCTCCTCCGATCCCCTACTTATTTGCATTAAAACCTTGCTCAATCATGTGCCACTGTCAATCTAGACTTAGGTCTTGTTCTTGAACTAATCTTGATTATGAGCATGCTTAGTTTTGTTTTTAGAGGATATTATTTTGTAGAAAGTGTAGAGTATTACTTTTTTTATGTTTCTATTGGATAAAATCTTTAATTAGATTTATTTTTATTTTTAGATGAACACAAGGAGTCGTACACGTATGATGTTGCGGAACAAGCCGCACCACCCGTTGAAGAGCTAACCCCCGAGTCACTTGGCATCAAGTTTATAGAGGAATATCACCTCAACCGTTTCAACCATCTCAAGAGCCGACAAATCAAGTCCACCAAATAGGAGTGTCCTTATATTCTTAACCAACTAGGCCTTGACCATGTTTTCAATTTATTATGCAAAAAATGTTGGTTTTTTCACTTTGTTTTTCAGGATGTTGTGACTTATCGCCTCTTGACACTTGATTTCACTTTATTGCATACGATGTGTCTAGTCTATTGCTCCGAGGAAGATAGCCCGGGAGTTGATCACATCACCTTCCGCCTAATGAACCGTGAGTATGACTTAACACTCGATCAATAGGCTCAATGTTTTGGGTTTTCTAACAATACCACCGACATCCCCTCTACTAGTTTCATTCTAGGTCCTACTCCCTTGGAATATTTTAACTTTATGAGAGATCCTTCAACTACACCCAAGGGTAATCAAATTGAGTGTCCTGTTGTTCGTTATTTATTCTATGTTATTGCTAATACCTTCTAGGCACGTGGTGAGTTTACTAGAGTCAATGAAGAGGACATGATGATCCTCGCAAGAGCTGCTATTCCCAATTATAACTTAACACCAAATTTGGGCACTCTTCTCGTGTTTTATCTTAAGCATCAAGATCTTCAAGTTCGTGGTCCCATATGTAGAGGAGGAGTTGTCACCTCTCTCGGTCGACCACTCCACATCAACCTAGATAATATCCAACCATAGGTAGGTGTTCGCCATCTTGGTTTCGCTACTATCAAGGCTTGTGGTATGATTTATAAATTACATGGTAGATACTTCTTTGATATACCTGGAGCCGATCACTTGATCCCTACTCCTTTTCCTAATGGTTTATTCTCTATCGAGAATGGACGTTTGCGTTATGACACGTAGGTTGAAGCAGGACTACCCCAACAAGAAGAACCTGTGGATCAAGAAGGAGAATATGAAGAAGTAGAACAAGAAGACCCCGGAATAGGAGCAACAAACACCAAACTACTACACCACCAATGAAGACATATACGCGCTATAAGGAAATATTCATAACATGACCAACCGCTCCATCAACCTTCAAGGCACAACCCCCAACCTCTCAACCCAGTTCATCAATTGGAGTAGCTAATGGAACTTGGGAGATTATCCACCCAAACCACAATGAGTAAGAAAAGGGCTTGTAGAAGCCTGAGCTTGGGGATGTGTTCTCTAAGAAATTTTATTTGTGTAATAATGAGGTTGTACTCTAGCTCCGTGAGATCTTTGAAACACTCGTGTTGGGTTTGTCCACACATTTTTATTTTTATTTTTCATTTTCTTTTCGCTTTTGTTTTTCTTTTTTGCTTGTTTGATTATTTTCTTTGGTATCTTGCTTGGTCACAAGTCTTTTCTATTCTTTAATCCCATATTCCAAAATACAAAATGATTATTCCTTTTATCCTTTTTTATGAAAATGGATTTGCTTATTGCCTCTTTGTTTCAATATTATTATGAGAGTAATTTGACTTGAGCTTTGAAGGAACACATCCCCATAAGGAAGAGAGCTGGTGAAGTCACTCGTGAGAGGTATGTCATATGTCTCCCACTTTAGAAATTTGAAATGTTTATCCTAGTTAGTTGATTTGGTAAGATGCTATGCCAGTGGGAGTAATTCAAAATAGTTAGAGTAAAGCTTTTTATTCGTATGGATAATTAGTTGTGGAAGCTTTTGCTCTAGTTCTTGTAGCTAACCGAGTCTTGCCTTGGAAATAATCCTGCCAAACAAGTACAACAAGAAAAATTCTCCAATTTATGACTTGTATGTTGAGTGATTGTCTCATGAGTTTACCTTTGAAGATACTTGATGCCATAGATATATTGATAGACTTGATGGCACTCTTGAAAGGAGTTGTTTGATTGAAATGAAGTCTAGTGGCAATTGAGATGCATGTCAAAGCTAAAAGTTATTAGTCAAAGTATCTTATTGCTTATTTATAAAAAAATTATGCACACCTTTGGGATGCCAACAACTCCACTGGCCTATGAACGATCTGAAGGAGATATGCCCTAGAGGCAAATAATAAATAGGTTTTTATTGTCATATCTCAGTTAGTTCGTAATAGTTTCATACTGTGCTATAACGGTATTAATACGAAACGGTAATACATGTGTGATATGTAAACAAACCAAGTCTCTAGTTACCTTTAGTGAACTAGTTCATTGGTCATGAGGATGATCTAGGGTTTCGAGATCATGGGCATTTATGCCAATTGACAATGAGGTCACGTCATTAGTTGAATGATGTGATAGACAAACAATCCAACAAGTTGTATCTTAATGAGATCTAGTTACAAAGTTCACCATTAATGATAAACTAAGGAAACCTAGCAACCTGATCCTTAGACTGTGAGATAATGCAAATCACCGTTCTGGATGGATCTTAGATGGTTATTAAGTATCATACCAGGACTGGGTGATCTAAAAGGTGCTACTCGGGTTTCCCAAAGGGGCGCGTAGAGGAGTACATATCAAGACCAGGATTTGTCAATCCATGTAACAGACAGATACATATGTGGCCATCTCGGTTACGTTGCATTAACGAAGCTTGCAAGCGTGTGACTGGGTCCTAGAATGCAACAACACAGAAATGACAAAAACAAGTTCATCGGTAACGAGATTGAACGAAGGTATGGAGATACCGTAGATTAAATCTCGGGTGAACTAGGTATCAATTGGCAAAGGGAATGGGGAACGAATGTTTAGGGTTCAAACGACATTATCATCATGGAATGCACAGGGGACATTATGGGCATCCCGGTCCCGCTATTGATCATTGATGGAGATCATGTCTGTGCCATTCCCAAGCCATGGGGAAATACACTTAAGGGTACGATGATCTAGAGATCCTCTGTAAGTTTTAATCAGCATATGAAAGAGAAAAGGAAACCGGAAAAGTTCTGTGAGGGAACCAGAATCGTTCCGGGAAAGTTCTAAAGCCGTTTAGAGAAAATCAAAAGGGAACCGAAGGGTGTTTCGGGTCAAACCATATTTTTTAATATGTATTTACATATTTATCAATGCAATTAATATTAAATATAATATTAAAATCTAATTTGAAGGGGTATTCCACTAATGGGCCAAACTTCCTAGGGAAAAGGGCCCATGAGGGAAAACCAAAGGAGGGAAGGGCCAAGGGTTAAAGGGCCAAGTCCTAGCCGCCTCAAGGGGGGCCACCCGGCCAGCCTAGGGCTGTGCACGGCGTGGGGCCCACCCCTGGCCGGCCGGGCCATGGAGCCCTAGAGCCCGTGATGCCTCCCCCTCTCTCCCTTTATTAGTCCCACATGGGAAACCCAAAGGGGAGGGAACACCTCCCTCCCCTATATAAAGGGGTGCCCATGGGTGGGATTTGACATACCAATATTTGGAGAAGTCCTTTGGTTGAATTTCTCCTTCCCTCTCTCTCTCTCGTCTCCATGCGTTGGCACTGTCCCAAGAAAGGACTGTCCATGCAAGACACAATGCACCTGTAGCACGCCATTGCGCTACAGGGATTCCAATCCGGAGATCTACTTCCACACTCCCGACAGGGATCAAGGAGTTGGAGGTCGTCATAGTATACCGTATGTGTACGAAACCACGAGGGGCCTCACTTGAGGCACCTTGGTTATCGTGAGCCGGAGCTGCTACACGATGAAGAAGGAGCAAGGGGTGACCTGTGAGGAGCTTCGCGACCTTGAGGTCGGCTACGAGTTCGACTACTTCAACCACGTTCCCTCGGAACATTAAACATGTATGGTCTACAAGGGAATGTAGTCTATACGCTCGGCCCTTACCGCATTACTACATAGATAGATCTTGGGCAGTTTAGGAGGTTCCAACGTAGGATTTTTTTTTGCTGCGGAACCCTTTAGTGGTATCAGAGCCGATCTATGTAGGAGTGTTGTATGGCCAGTACGCACAAGTATTGTGCGGGAATTTATCCCTTAGTTGTTACCCTCTAACATGTACTTGTTTATATCGCGGTATTGTTTGATGAAGCGGTCCTGACCGACCTTACGCGTATTCGTACGCGAGACTGGTTCCATGCTCAACATACGACTTGTACCGTATAAGTGGCTAGCGGGTGTTTGTCTCTCATTGAATAGTTGATATAGCATTTACAACAGAGGGCCCCGAAAGGGGTGTAGTAGAGACAACTATTGGATACATGTTGTGGTTGGAAAGTTCGTAGTTTATAAATAGTTCTATTGCGAAAGCCCTAACAACCACGTAAAACTTGCAATAGATAAAGTAGAGGCGTCTAAGTTTATTTTGCAGTAGGGCATGTGTTATGATATGGTATTTGTCGTTACGAAGGTAAAGTAGTTTACATTTATGTTACTAAGTTTAGTAGTAATAGCCATCGTTCCGATGGACGACCGGGTGGTGGCGTTGTGGACTTGGCGTCAAACCAGGGGAAAGATGGAGATCATGTCGGAGCACTCGATGGAGATCAAGGCGCAAGAAGAAGGACCATATCATATCACAATACACATGTGATGTTGACACCTACTTTATATCTTATTATATGCTAGTATTAGATACTCAAGGGTAGCAAATAAGATAATCCCTAAATAATTCCAATGATAGTGTTCCCCTTGTGTGTGCACCACCAAGAAAGTTTGCCGTTATGAAGCCAGTACTGCCGATCGGGGGCTAGACATATCTACATTCGTATACAGTGGGTGTAAGCCATGTTGCACAGCAAATACACACAAGTTAGATTTGGCAAGACTAGCATGTGTAGACATGGCCTCAGAACACAAGAGACCCAAAGATCGAGCATGAGTCACATGGTTGATGTGATTGACATTAGGGAATGTCTACCTTTGATGCTGCACTGATGGTCGTGATGATCAGGGGAGGTGCAGAGGATTGGGATCATGTGATCACTAAAATATTCTAGGGGATGACAATTTTAGTGGGAGCTCAATTAGGATTGAACTCATATTATGAACTTAGTCTAGATGTTTGTTTGCAAATATCTTAGTAGATCATGGCCTATCCCATTGAGGTCCTTTGCGACCATGGGAAATTTATTGCTTGATATGGAACTTAGCGAAAGGGTCCAACTTCATAGATTAATACCCACGCCCAAGGGATATTCTCATAAAAGGTGATCTTCTCTTCTTGATACAATGACCATTAGGAGATAATCCAATGACTCCACAATGTTTGTGTGTTCTCCGTAATCATCCAACAAGCAATTCTCCATTAGATGGAGAGTTGGATTACAATCTTGTATTCTGCAAGATCAGGCACATCAAGTATGAGACGTTGGATGATTTTTCTTCCATGATGGATGAAAAACAGAATATTTGGAGAAACACTTAACAATATTGCATTAGAGTTATGAACTCTCAGAAGGGCTTGATTGCAACAGAGGTCATGAATGAAAAAGGGTATATGTTAGATATACAAAGTTATAAATGTAATTCTTTCAAAAATCATTGGAGTTTATATAAGTATTGCATACTTGTCCCGTTTTGTGAAAATAGGATGGTTTGCTTGAGAATTGCTAGAATTGAGGCAATGTGGCATGATGTCAGCAAGCAAAACAGTTTATGGCCGACATGAACCCTTTCCTCAAAGGTTTATCATTTGGATTAGTGGACTTGAACATAATTCTGTAATCCTTCTTTGTGTGTCTTGCTTTTGGCGAGACAATTGTTCATATAAATAAGTTACAAGCCAGTTGTGTTGTTCTTATGAATAATACCTTTATGGTCACATTACGATTATAAATGAGTTATTCTCATCACTATGTTAATGATAATAGTTTAAGCATTTATAAAGGATTAGAATTCTAAAGGATATCCAAAGTTTACTTATGATATGGCACTATAGTTTAAGTCATTTTGGTTATTGCATGTTCTTCATGAAGATCAGGGTCTTAGATGCTTTATCTAGAGACTTTGCAAAACCATGCCTCGTTGGGCAGAATGACTAAAACTCCGCATTCTGGTAAAACGGTGATATGCGAAGAAATGTTGAACTTTATACATAATGATGTATCGTATTTTCAACAAGATAGTGGAAATCATTATTTACACTAATGTTGAATCTTATACATAGTGATGTATTATATTTTCAACAAATAGTGGAAATCATTATTTCATACTTCATTGTGGATTTAAGTGAATATGAATATTTACTTAATGAAACATAAGTTTGAAATTGTTTTGAATTGTAGATAAGATTTCAAAATGAAGGAGGATACTGAATTAACAAGAATACAAAAGTCTCTTCGATTTGATTGACATGACTAAAGTATTTAAGTTAATTTTGGCATAAAAGGACATGTGAAAGAGGTTTCATAAACTATAATAATTGGACAATTTCAAAGTGTTGAGATGTCTAAATATCATAATCATTATGTATTAGATACATATGGTATAATATTATCTCTTTTCAGGGTTATAGTTATCGTTTAGAGTTAGAGATCGAAATGAGCAAACACTTGGTCGACATACAAAGGAACATCTAAAGATTCGTAGAAACAACACCATAAGAGTTATGACATATTCGAGTTTCTAGAGGTTTCGATAATTCGAAATCGCGGCGAATAAAAAAGTCTTTGTAGCGTGTTCTTAGGCAACTATGAATACATGTTCCACAAGGGGCAAACCTGTTGTTGTCCAAAGTTGATGTATCTTAATGAAGATACAGGTGGAAGAAAGTAAAAGTTCAAAACAAGGTATTTAACCTTACCTCCTGATTGTTCAGTGGCGCAGCAAAATTTGTTTTGTGAAACCGAACTCTACAAATAGAGGAGAAACTATTGATAACGATCATAAAGTTTTAGCGGATACTTTTACTAAGAAAATATGATTCAATGATATATTCTGCAAGTTAGCGGAATTGTATTATTGATTCACTTGTCATGTTATTTGAACAAGACATACCTACGAACAACAAAGAAGCGTGATGGACCTAAGTGCGAGAAATGACCAGGACTCATAAAATCCTATATTAAGTTACATTTAAGATTGCAAAGTAATATGTTACTTGATCTTATTAAGTAAAGAAGTTTACTCGATATTTTTGAATGACTTCAAAGTCATAAGATGGAAATGAAACTTAATGGAGACGTAAAAGCTCGATTTGTCACAAAGTATGGACAAACTCAAGGAGTTGACTACAAATTTAGCGATGCTTGAGTCTATTGAATTTACACTAGCAATATATGGATATTGGAATCTCGTAGCTGGAATTCTCAATTTGATGATGATCAAAGAATTTTGGAATATCCAAGATTATTGAGAGGACCTGCATTTGAGTGGGAGCTAATTAGCTTGGCCAAATCTTAATATGTAAGAGACATATTTTGAGTGGGAGCTAAGTAGCTTAGCCAAGTCTTAATATGTAGTAGAGATATTTTGAGTGAGGGCTAAGTGAAATCCCTGGATCTCATATATGGATGCCATATTTGAGTGGGAGCGTGAAATCATTCTGAGACATGTGGACAACATATATGAATGATGTGATTGGTATTGATAACATTTAAGTTAGTAAATATGTATGAAGTTGAACAAGTTATTAAACAGTGAGATCTATCGAGATAGATTGGTAAGTTTAATAAACATCATAGTCGAATGCTTCCTAGACTTGATTCTGAAGATGTTCAGAATATCATAGATAAGATCCTGAAGTAGTTCAGGATGGAACAAGGAAAAGAAAGAGGTTCTCACTTGTATGAAGCATTGAGTTAGTCTTAGTATTACACCGAAGGTTGAAAGGAAGAAAGAGATGTGTTGCATCTCCTATGCCTCAGTCATAGGTTCTTGCATACAACCATATTGTATACTCGACGTAATGTGACCCGAGGTTCTGGTTGGAAGGATAAGATCTTAATTGTAAGAACATGTGTTGATGTGATTCTTGAGTTAATCACTGAACCAGAATTAAGTTTGTACTTAAATGGCAAGAAGCAAAGTAAGTGGAATAGTTGCATTTCTTGCACTGGGATCTACATAGATATAGAAGTATAAAGGCTCCATCTGATGTGATGTATATTGTTATGGCAGGACTAGTTCGTCTTTAACGTAGAATGATGTGTCTCAGGGCGCAATGCCCATGAAAAAGCCCTCGAGGTTGATCTAAAGTCACTATAGCCTCCTAGAAACGAGCCTCGTTCTGCTGCCGTAAGTGTGTTTCGAAGTTTAGATGACAATAGTGAAAACAACCGTCATTATAAACACTAGAAACAAAGTCTAAATTTGTTGCCAAATGAATACTTCAACCCATTATAATATAATGGTGCGAATGTCAAAATTAGGAATACATTAGCGATTTTCAAAAGACATAACGATCTGGTAAAACAGAACATGGACAGGACGTTTCCCGTGAGCATGCATGATCTATAAACGCATATGTTATATGATTTATGATGAGTAAAATGCAAGCTAGATTATTTATACTCTAGTGCAAGTGGGAGACTGAAGGAGATATGCCCTAGAAGCAAATAATAAATAGGTTGTTATTGTCATATCTAAATTAGTTTGTAATAGTTTCATACTGTGCTATAACTATATTAATACGAAACGTTAATACACGTGTGGTATGTAAACAAACCAAGTCCCTAGTTACCTCTAGCGAAATAGTTCATTGGTCATGAGGATGATCTAGGGTTTCGAGATCATGGGTATTTATGCCAATTGACAATGACGTCACGTCATTAGTTAAATGATATGATAGACAAACAACCCAACCAGTTGTATCTTAATGAGATCTAGTTATAAAGTTTACCATTAATGATAAACTAAGGAAACCTCACAACCTGATCCTTATACTGTGAGATAATGCAAATCACCGTTCTGGAGGGAGCTTAGATGGTTATCAAGTATAACACCGAGACTGGGTGATCGAAAATGTGCTACTCAGGTTTCCCAAAGGGGCGCGTAGAGGAGTACATATCAAGACCAGGATTTGCCAATCCATGTAACAGATAGATACATATGTGGCCATCTCGGTGACATTGCATTAACGACGCTTGCAAGCGTGTGACTAGGTCACAGAATGCAACGACACGGAAATGACAAAAAAAGTTCATCGGTAACGAGATCGAACATAGGTATGGAGATACCGTTGATCAAATCTCGGGTGAACTAGGTATCAAGTGGCAAAGGGAATGGAAAACGACTGTTTATGGTTCAAACAACATTATCATCATGGAATGCACATGGGTCATTATGGGAATCCCGGCCCCGCTATTTATCATTGATGGAGATCATGTCTGTGCCATTCCCGGGCCATGGGGAAATACACTTAAGGGTACGATGAGCTAGAGATCCTCTATAAGTTGGAATAACCATATGAAAGAGAAAAGGAAACCGGAAAAGTTCCGTAGCGAACTGAAATCATTCTGGGAAAGTTCTAAACTTGTTCAGAGAAAATCGAAAGGGAACCGAAAGGTATTTCAGGTCAAATCGGATTTTGTAATATCTATTTACATATTAATTAATGTAATAAATATTAAATATAGTATTAAAATCTAATTTGATGGTTAATGGGCGAAACTTCCTAGGGAAAAAGGGCCCATGAGGGAAAACCGAGGGAGGAAAGGGCCAAGGGCCAAAGGGTGAAGGCCTAGCCGCCTCAAGGGGGGCCACCCGACCAGCCTAGGGCTATGCACGGGGTGGGGATCACCCCTAGCCGACCAGCCCATTTAGCCCTAGGGCCCATGGCGTCTCCCCCTCTCTCCCTTGATTAGTCCCACATGGGAAACCCAAAGGGAGGGCACACCTCCCTCCCCCTATATAAAGGGGTGCCCATGGGTGGGATTTGACACACCAATATTTGGAGAAGTTCTTTGGGTTGACTTTCTCCTTCCCTCTCTCTCTCGTATCCATGCGTTGGCACGGTCCCAACAAAGGATTGTCCATGCAAGACACACCGCACCTGCATCACGCCGTTGCGCTGCAGGGATTCCAAGCCGGAGATCTACTTCTACACTCCCAACAGGGATCAAGGAGTCGGAGGTTGTCATCATACACCGTATGTGTACGAAACCACGAGGGGCCTCACTTGAGGCACCTTGGAAGTCGTGAGCCGGAGCTGCTGCACGATGAAGAAGGAGCAAGGGGTGACCTGCGAGGAGTTTCACGACCTTGAGGTCGGCTATGAGTTCGACTACTTCAACCACGTTCCCCTCGGAACGTTAAACGTGTACGGTATATAAGGGTATGTATTCTATACGCTCGGCTGTTACCGCATTACTACATAGATAGATCTTGGGCAGTTTAGGAGGTTCTAACGTAGGAATTTTTTGTTTTCTGCTACGGAACCCTTCACGATCAATGGGTACATCCCCTGATGTTAGCTATTGAGTTGACGATATGGGTAGCAACTGTTACCGTAATGGGCAAAAGTATTGGTACTCTTGAAGGTTATGCGAAGTATTGCTAAAAAGTCATTCAATGATCCTTGTTGGAAATTTTATTTCAATGAAAGTCACACAAAGAGTTTTTGGCATGGTCTCATTACTACTACATGAATTTTCTTGAAAGATAATGAATGGAATAGTAGTGTTTTGATAGTCTTGATCCATTGATGTGGGTGTCAATAAGACACTTCATTGTTAAGCTACTTTGGACATGATCTCCCATACTTAATTCTGCTAATAAGAAATTCCTAGTGTTCCTTGGCAAGCTGAGAGTTAACTAGAGGAATTGGAATGATTGTTAAACCTCTAGTTGTTTATACTTATATCAACTCTACTTTGATTGTTTTGAGTTAACGAAGCTTGTATAGTACTCTTGGCATCTCTCTAATTTTGATAAGACTTTCAAATGGAAGAAGTGCTAGATGCATATGACTACCAACAGTAAGTAAATTCATCTTCTCATGATTTCAGTTTAAACATTGAGTTCCTTATGATTTTTCTTGCTCGAGGACGATCAAGCTTTGAGCTTTGTGGAAGTTGATGGTTGTGAAAATACCCATCTTTCTCCATGTTTAAATCGCAAGTCAAGTAATTGAACAATAACTTATCTAGCCTTGCTACTAATGAATAATTATTGCAAAGATGTGAAATCCTTGGTTTTAATTTGTGTTGTGTAGGAAATCACACTTTTAAAGAAAAATTAGGAGCATTCATTGATGATTGTCATGTTTTCTACTCACCCAACTTAACTAGGGATGAACATGAGTGATCTTCAAGCTTGACGACCTGTCGTACAGGCAAGTCCCACCCGTACTGTGCGGAGACGGCTTCGTTAGGTCAAATGCTGCAACTTTCGTGAAGACGCCTATATATTTTGAGACTCTAGCCGCCGTGTAGAGAGCCGCCATTCTCAAGTTGCATCACAACACTAGCGAAAGAGATCTACCACCATAGTTCATCCTCTCCATCCTCCATCCACTCCATATCCATAGCCATTATCTTGTACTTGAGATCTCCTTGTAATTTGACGACCATTGTAAGAATATATGATTTCAATCTAAGTATTTGCACAATATTTTCTATCATTAATCTTATTGTTATGAGTGAGTAGTCCTCACGGTCTGCGGGTTGGGGTGAAACCTCGTAGCCATTATGTGCATCTAATACATGGGAATATTGTGTGGTGATTGAATAGGATATATGTATCTTTGTTTTGTCTCTTGTCTCAACCTATGGACTTGTAGGTAACCAAAATCTCAGAGATTGACAAAAGCTCGAGGTAAGATGAGTGGTGAACAACGACTTCATGCAAAACAGAATGACAACAAGGGGAGTACGGTCTTCTTTAGGGAACCACTTAGGAGTAACAACAACATCACCATTCTTAATGTTTTGGTTTGTATTTTACTTAATAATTGTTATAGTCTGGTGCTTTGTGGTATAATTGTTGGATCAAAAGACTATTGCTATGCCTTTGGCTCGCAAGGGGTTTTAATGTTTATGGATGTGCTGCCCACAACCCTATCTATATTAGATCATTTCACACATAAATATTATTATTATCTTTATTCTATATGTATGTGCAGCTGCAGGTGAATATTTAACCCTCGCCTATTTCCATCCATTGTAACAACCAACGATTCAAAGTAAACTACAAAGGTCCGTAAACATAAAATAAAACATGTAAACAAAGTCTTGTAGACGTACTTTATTATTTCCATACAGCAATCATTTCCTAAGGTTTGATAATCCTTGGTCTATTAGGAAAAAAGCTATTATATGACATTCATAATCCGAATCGAAAGTATCAACTACATGTTCTCATATGGAAAGCAAGACTATTCATACGTACCGAAAATATATTCATTAATTAGGGAAAATGTTGTGGAAGACAACTTACATATTTATGATATAATGTATCTCTAGATTTCTGTGTGCTCTTTCGGTACACAGGGCAGACATGGATTAATAAAACTCAACGTTTCATGATACACTTTCCACGACTATTGTGCCATGTTCAAGTCTAAAATGGCAAACATACACATATCAGTATAGCACTATTGTATCCTATTCTAGTTCCAGCGCTTGCAGCATCATCACTTTCTTCGTCACATATCCATCAAGAATGCTTATTGTTATGGTGCCATTCGCTCCCATCGGTGTACCGTCGACAGCTGACCCTAGGGCCATCAGCTTGTTGATGAGCATAAGCAGCTATAGCACTCCGAGGTGAAGCGCCATCAGGCACCTGCTTTGGCTACGTGGCTTCCATCCGCTCCAACTGGACAGATTCATCATGTTGGCTAACTGGAAATTTCAGAATAGTGGATTACTTGGATGAGATGAAAGAATACTACATCAATCAACTGTCGCGTCAGGCTTAGCAGTCTCCGATTTTGATCCGTAAATCTTACATCGGTAAACTGATATGCTGATGTCCTGCGGTCGCTGATATCATTTGAGGCCATGCTGCTGGTATTGACGCCTCCCATGGGTGCTCACAAAAGCACAACGCAAAGAGATTTGAGTCATTTTTCTTCAGATGAGGTTGTGATGTTTTGAGCCCATCTAATCTCCATGGCCACCTGCACGAAGACATAGAGATAGAGAGAGATAGTAATGAGTGGGAATCACCACATACGGAGGACGCGAGTAGGCCTTGTAGCAACAAAGTTTTTCTAAATGTAGCAAAAAAAGTGACTTCGTCGGATACATGGCCGAAGAATTTAGCCGGGAGAGCTCGCCGAAGAACTTGTAGCAAAAGCCAGGCCGGCCGCCGCTGGCAGCAACCACGGCCACCCATGGCAGCGACCAAGGCTGCCCTCGAAAGCAAGCTCGGCCGCCCGTGGAAGCAAACTCGGCCGCCCGTGGTAGCAAGGTTGCCCGCCGTCGGCAGCAACACTAGGCACCCATTGTAGCAGAACGCCTCCCGGCACCCACCGCCGGTAGCAACACCAGACACCGATGGTAGCAGAATGCCTCCCGCCGCCCATCGCCGATAGCAAGGCCGCTCGCCGTAGGCAGCAACGCCGCCTGCCGTCGACAGCGAGACTAGGCACCCACGGTAGAAAAACGCCTCGCTCCGCCCACTGCCAGTAGCAAGGCCGCTCGCCGTCGGCAGCAACGCCACCAGCCATGGTAGCAACGCAGGCCGCCAACGGTAGCATCTCCGGCTGCGGATGGTAGCACCTATGGCCACACTAGTAGCAGCACAGCACCGCCTCGCCGCTTACTGTAGCACCATCTGGACCTCGTCCCGCCGGTGTAGTCGAGAGGGAGGGACAGGGGCGAAGCCGGATGAGGAGCAGCAGTAGGCGGCGGCACGTGGTGGGGCAAACGGTTGCATGACGCCGGCGTGTGGCGGGACAACGGCGCATGCGTGCGACGGCAGCGCGTCCTGCGCTGTGAGAGATTGGGGATAGAGGAAAAGGTATGTGTGGAGAAGACGAGTCTAGAGGAGATAAGGTTGGTCACGGGCTCCACACCATGCCGCTTTGTCTAGACGCGTGTAAGATGGAAAAGTAGGAGGACGTGGGCGTTGGAATCTCCGGGGGAATAGAAAATCTAGACGATGATCGTCCTGATGATGCGGATCATTTTCCTTAAAGTTTAGAGTCTGGAGGAGGCAAAATTTGAGCATCTCTAGCAGATCAAAAAAAACGGACGGCCCGGAAAAAGCGTTTTCAAGCCGTGAAAAACGCATTTCTTAGGCCCAAAATTGCTCCCGCAGAACAGACACCAAAAACCTGGCCTGTGAAACTGAATATTCCATTTCAGGGTCCAGTTTGCGGTATCTATTCCGCACAAGCGTGCATCTGAACCGTAAATTGAACCATAAATCAGGATTTCATAGTTCAAACACAAGCAAACGACGATGCGACATTTCAAAATTTTACATCATATCTGCAATCATCCTACGCCAACAAAAAGTTGCATGGCGTCAACACGTAGAGTTTAGTCTCAAGCAGTCTCAAGCAGCACTATGAACGGTAGGGTCACCGCTCGCTGAAGCACCACCACCATGAACAACATCACCAACTCCATCATCAACACCACCACCACCACTCGCCGAAGCACCACCACCACCACCAAGACCAAGAGCTTGTTTCCTCTCTAAGAGATCTCCATCCTTCCAATCTTCCATCATTCCAATTGGAATGAATCTATTTTGGCCTTGCGCTTGGCATCTTCACGAATAGCAAGCCACATCTCTTGTTTCATCTCTCGCTTCTCCCTAGCCAACGTCATCTTGGCATCCACAATCTTTGCGGCCAACAACTATGAAAAAACTATGGGCGGTTGAAATGAATTAAGATAAAGAATTTTCCATACCTTTTGCTTGTTTGCATAAGCATGTCTTGGGTACCGGCGTTGATGGGCATGAGCGCAGGCGTGTGCGCTGGCAGCGGGCACGGAGGCACGGCAAAAGTGTGGAGGCTGGCCACTGTCTTCTTCGGTGCGGGGTTGCCCTTGACAGCCGGCTTCTTCTTTGCCTTCTTCGCCGCGGGTACAGAGACGGGCGCCGGTGCTCCTTCAAGGGTTGCTCGCTTCCGCTTCTCTGCGGCAGAGCTTGGCTTCGGTAGCCCAACGGCATGGACACGTACTGCCGTGAGCAGCGGTGCCGACAGAGGGGGATGGGTCGATTGGGCCGCCACAACGTCTTTGGTGGCCGTCGGGAGGTCGGAAGGATCCATTGCGGATGGATCCGGAGCCCGTCGAGGCAGATATGGCGGCGGCGGAGGCAGGAACCGGCGGCGGGGAATCTGCCCCCTCCCGCCCCAAAGTGAAACGTGTCTACGGGTCGTGCTCGGTTCGGCCTCCCAACCCGGACATACGGGGGAGCGAGGGAGGTTTTCTCGGAGACCCGAAAAATATTTTCGGATTCGACCCCGTTTTCGGTATGTATTCTGGCAGTTTTTTACAATGAAAACTGAAAAGCGATGACTATTTCTCAGTTCGGATGTGTTTTCGGAATCTGCTAGAGATGAACAGTGCAGAAAATCGAACTGAAATTTTGGAGATTTACCTCATCTGCTGTGGCTGTAGAGATGGAGCATGTGGGACGCGCTGCTCCCTGCTGCCGCTCGCTCTTGAATCTGGGATGTTTCTGTTCTCGCTTGCTCTTGAAAGGTGGACGTGTGCCGTCATTGCGTGTTGTACCTACTGTGCCCGGCCACTCCCTACGAGCCCTCCTCTGCACGCCCGTGCTCACGATCGTAGCTGACCAATCTTGCCTCGAATCTTCACCTGCGTGCCCACCTATTCGCGTATGTGGTTGATGCTGTCAACGCAAACGGCTCCCCAATCCACGCGGAAGAGCACTGTGTTCACCTATATGTGGAAGAAAAGAAATCCTATGTTAGGCCCCTATATAGAATGTACTACGTACTAGCAACGATACAAGAATACACATAGAGAGGCGTGGACATACCTACCTGACGCAGTGGTGGTCGCCCTTGCCGGCGTGGTCATGCTCCTTCGGCCACGGTACCGACCAGGACCGGAAGGATGATGTCACCGCCGACCGGAACAAACAGGAGCATTTCTCACGTCATGAATATTTTCTGCTGTCGGATTGTGTGTTTCAGGTCATTTCTAGCTGTTTGATGTGCTTCTTCTCCTGATTGGGCCGCTACGTGGGCCAATTATCCCTAAGGGACGCTTCTATATACGTAAAATCGGAGTCCTGACGTTCGATCTCGGATAAACGGTCTAGATAGAGCCGCCGGTGCATCACCAAAATCGCCTGTCTCGCCCAACTCCCGACCTAGCAGCCAACCGTCTTATTCCTCTCTTCGTCTGCTCCGGCGGCCACCACCATGTGGATCCGGTCCTCGTCATCTCATTATTTCACTTTGACAAGCTCTTTGCCACCGATGCCAACAAAGTCGTGAACCTGTTGTCCTCCCTCGCCGACCTGATGCCATGGTACTCAACCCCATCCCCACCCCTCCATCCTTCCCTCCCTATCTTTATTTGAAACCAAGACCGCTAACGCAAATCATTCAACACAACCAGACTTTAACATGGTAGATCCGGTGATCTATGAGAAGATGGAGGCTCTGGACGGAGAGCACCAGGGAGTAGCAGTCTGAACGCAACATGCAAGGAATGGCAACCCCACTCGATCCCTTGAAATCCTAGGCGGTGACAGAGGCGCTACACGGTTGAGGTCGACTTCATAGGTTCTCGAGAACTTACTTTTGGTGAGGTCATGTGCAACAACTCCTTGCTGATACAGGTGGTAAGTATCCTTCGATGTTGCTTATATGCTTACTAAATATGTTGAATATACTGCTATGTGCCGGTTTGTTGCACAAGAATCTAGGATGAAGAGCTTCTAAGGACTGAAAAATAGGAAGCTGACTAAAAAACTAATTTTACTTAGATTAAAATTGCAATATGTCAATTACACGAGCTAGAAGACAAATGGTGTAAGCCTCACGGGTGTGATCTTTTTTTTTTCTTTTGGACCATGAGACATAGTTGCTTAATTAGCCAGCGACTTGGACTCTAGATTTTATGCAAATATTGTTGTATGACCTATGAACAAGTTGTTGTATGACTTTATTTAGGCCAGGCCGCACATGTTGCTGCTATATTATCCAGGCTGGTAATGTCTTTAATTGTGGTTAAACCCTTCTAAACATGTTATTACTCAAATACATTCCCATCAACTCCAAACCATTTATTGTCATACTAGACGGGTGCGGCAACGTGCGCCTACATGATCTAGTAACCTCCTACCGAGAGAGGGGGCAGCAACCTAGGTACAGGTGTGGGCATGCCCACTACATGTGTTAGCTTGTGACGTTCTTATTTTGACGATGGCAAAAATCGTCATAAAATTTATGATGATTTGCACCAGATCATTGCTAGCCACTTCAGGAGGGCCAAACCCCTTCAGAATTACGACGATTGGCTCAAAATCGTTGTAATTTTAATAGTTGAAATCGTCATAATCTGGCGGATCCAGCTAACGAACATATCTTTACTCGATGACAATATTAATCATCATGATGGACTATAATATTTTTGTTTTAATATAACATGCTGGTTGGGCGGACACACTGCCTAGCTGGCACGCGACCCAGTCAAACGTACGAGTCCAACAAGCTCGTGTGTTTTTGAACCTGCGCTAATTTTTTCGTGTGTTTTCACAGCAGTTTTCGTGTTCGTTCGTGTGCTTTTAGATCAGTTTTCGGTCAATTTTTGTGTTTGTTTGTATTTTATCTGATCAGTTTCTTCCGATCTATGGTTGTCATCATTGGCGATAGTTGATGCTCTAGTGTGCTGGTCCTTTGTGGCCTTAGCACGACGACTTCCCGTATGTCTACTATAACAAGGTCTACTACGACAAGCTTTGCTCTGTTCTAGTGATGGAGGGCGAAGACGGCGGCGCGCCTTCGGCTTGTGCTAGTGTTTGTAGTCGTCGTTAGGTGGCCAATGACCTATTTGTAATTTTTATTACTTTTGGTCCTCTTTGTACTGTTGTTGATGATTATTAACGGAATCGGTGGAATTTCACAAAAAAAAACTTCCAACAAAAACAAATAACAAAAATAAGTTCGCGAGCACGTGGTTCGAACCTGTGCTACTTTTTAATCATTTCGAATTATAATATACCATTTGAGGAATTCACAAATCTAACACATACACGGTGTTGGTGACACCGATTGGGCCAAACAGTGTTGGCCAAACCGTCTGACCGTTGGTGCGGGGCCCAACCGACAATGGTCGGCACGCAGCAGCCCCAGATGGTGTCGGCCACATTCACAGGGCCAATCGCGTTGGACGAAACCGACCAGAGCAGTCGCGGTGGGTGACCCGTCTAGCCCATTAAATAAGCGTCACACGCGATGCTTCCAGACGCCGCCCACTTCTCTTCTTCCTCCTCCGAGCTCTCTCCCCTACACGCGTTGCTCTCCCTTTCTCTCACATGGCCATGTCTTTTTTTCCTTCTTTTTAGTTAGTTATTCTCTAGATCTTTAGGCAAGACTTAGTACAGTTGTACCGATCTACTCATTGGTTATCTTGGGAGACGATTTGGTGGTGTTTATTGGTGGCGGTGGTGGTGAGGAGCAATGGCTGTGGTGGAGGCTGATTTTGGAACTGGCTACGTGGTGGTGCCGACCAGGTGACTAAAGATCGAGGGCTGCACACACTTCAAGGATAAACCCTAATCTCTTGCTAATTATAGTTTTGTTCTGGTTAGCTCCTAGATATTATTAGTTAGCCATGCGAATATTGGTCCAAGTGGAGTAGTAACGGTCTTAGATTATTGTTTTTGTAGCTAGTTGCGGAGTATTTTATCAGACTATGTTATATGTTGTTGTTTAGTTATTGATGTAGATAGGCAGATATGTCAGATGTAGTGAAGTTTGTTTTGTACTACGGTTCTGGTCAAGTCGGAAAAAACATCAGGAAGTTGATGTGAGAGAGTTTCACTATAGTGAGGTGGACAGTTAGCCAGTTGAACGACTGGGTGGCAGTATGTTTAGGACTTCCTGATACATAAAGAAAATTGTATTATACACCCTAGTTGAGAACAAAGATACATGTTTTATCAATTCATTTCTTTGGTTATATATTTACTAGCAACACTAATTGAATTGTTATGCTTCTATTAATTCCGCGTGTCTTAATTAATGTCTCCTTGGAGGTTGAAGTGGGCTGAGCTTCTACCTTTCGCACGTCTGGTCGAGGCAACTCAAGCAGAATTGGTAGGTGGCAATCGATATGGCTTCACCATTACTCGGTTGAACTATGAACACTCATTGCTCACGTGCTTGGTGGACCGGTGGAGGCCCGAGACATACATGTTTCACTTCCGATTGGGAGAGATGATGCCTACTCTGCAGGATGTGTCTTACTTAATAGGACTCCCGTTGGCTGGTGAGCCCATCGGACCATTGCAGTCACCGGGGAATTGGGCTCAGGACATAGCCCAAAGTTTCTAGGGCATTCGCGATGGACCTAAGACTTTTAGTTTGGACAATCACGGTCCAACGCTTGATTGGTTGCTTGATTTTTAGGTTAGTTCATATCTCCTTTGTTTATATCCGTTTTACCATGCATCCTATAATTTATATCATCATACTAACACATTTTCCATCGAACAATGTAGATGCAAAAGTTCAGGCATCCAGCAATAGAGTTGGATGAGCCACGGATCACCGGAAGCCTTGAGGCATTTATATTGTGGCTTCTCGGGAATGTGATGTTCGCCGAGAACCATGCTTCCACGATTACTGCACGCTACATCGACATTGCTATGGAGATCGCGAATGAGACATGCGTGCAGGAAATCGCCCAGACGATTTGGGGTTCAACTTTCTTAGCGGCTACCTACCGAGGTTTGTGCAATGGTTGCCAGCTTACCTCTCCAAGGTTAGCCCTCCTAGGATGCCCATTGTTCTTGCAGCTCTGGTCTTGGGAGAAGTTCCTTGATGGATGTCCAGACATGACAAGTGATCATCGAATTTGAGGGCTGGATGATGCTGACCTCATAGATAAGCACACTTTCGGTACTTATTGGACCCATCGTAAAGTACACACAATGCTTTAAATTAATGCACTTTTCGTGCTATATCATGAATGAAATTAAATGCTTGTTTTCTACAGAGATGATTCGCTCACGAGCAAGTCCGAAACTGCTACCCATCGTTCAGCGAGAATTTTGACTTGCTGCAATCGGATGCGGTCACCTAGGAGCCATACACGGATGTAGAGGGACGAGCCAGATATCGAGGGGGGTTTTCTTCTATGTGCATAAGAGATGTTGCGTACTGGCTGACGAAGTCAAGGATCATCTTCGATATCTCTATGGCACAGATGTCCCCGCAGAGGGTTATGAGGCAGTTCGGTCTTTGCTAGTTGGAGGATCCTCCATCTAAGGAGAACCCCATACCGGCTGCCTTCCATGTGTAGGTTTACATATGCTCTTTTCATTTGTCTTTTTTTTGATTTTCTGTCTAACACACTTCAGATACAGATTTACAAGGAAAGGAAGTACTAGGTCGGTGACGGCATGGTTACAGCGGGTCTAGACTTATCTCACGGAGTGGCATACTGCGACTACAAATTCAATGCTACCACTTGCAGAGAGGAGGTGGAGACTGCACCAACATTAATGGCATGAATACAAGAACAAACATTATGTAAAAGTGCATGGTTAAAACGATGGGCATGCTTTTAGAATGTACCGGAGGCCTCTGAAATGATGAACTAGCCTGACGGGGCTAGCTTTGGTCATAGTTAGCACACATGAAAAACTTCATTCCCATCTTATCAAAGAAATACTTGCTCTCATTCACCTTACAAAGATGGCCACACCAATAGCACTTCGCTCTCAGCCCCGGTGGCAACCTTGCATCTTTAATCTTCCTTAGCCTATTCAGGATCCTTACAAGGCACGCTCATGGTGAAATCGACGGGAGAGAGAAAGAGGAGGAATAGATGAACTGGTGAATGAAAATATATCGGCGCCCAGATTTTTATAGAAGCAGTCGAACGAATTTGGGGGAAAAGATGGCGGGAACCGGTGGCGGGAGAAATCAGCGGGAGAAAATGACGGGAACAAGGGGTGGGACAAAGTGGCAGGGACATGTGGTTGTTTAGGCTATATAACCGCGATCATGCATCTAGATCGCGAGGATTAGCCCGACTGGGCCAAGTCGGTGTGGCCCAAAGTGAGTGACTGAGTCGGTGTAGGAAACCGTATCTAGATGGGCGCTAGAGGGATGTCAGAGTCGTGGTGTCCTGAAGGTGTTGCCTACACCGAGTGGCCCAGTCGGTGTAGGCCAAACAGTTTGTCCCAATCGGTGTGTCCGACCTCGTCTATGTGCTAAATTTTAGAATTCCTCAAATTGCATATTATAATTCGAAATGATGCGACACCAAACCATTTGGCCCAATCGGTGTGGCTGGCCTCGTCTATGTGCTAGATTTAAGAATTCCTCAAATCGTATATTATAATTAGAAATGATTAAAAAATTAGCTCGAACCTACTACCTCGCTAAAGCACACACCCGCATTGACCAAACAGATTGGTTACATGGTGGGCACATGTAGCATCCCAATTGTCTAACAATTGTAATGCTACTTGCCTATTCTATAGATATGCTACTTCCAACATATCATAACTTTTATCATCATTATATCGTGCTCATCTCACCATGCCACATTGCATTTGAGCATCATATAAAACCCTTTCCATTTGGTTCTGATCTCATATGCATTTCTATTACTTGTATTTTCCTCGTGATGAATTGTAGTTGGTTCTTGCGATATTGCTCAATGCCCAAGTTGAGTTGAGGGCATATCTTTTCTAATTCCACCACCTTTCGTTGTCACCACCTTATAATTCCACCATCCCAAGTAACATGGGCAATTGCATTCTTTCTTGTCTTTTAATTCTAGCTCATAAACATTTAGGGTGGATCCCTTCTTCTCTTCATGCTTCCATAGTTGATCTCTTGTTGTTTTCATAATATTTGGTATGGGAGTATACTTGGCCATCTTTGCATGGCTATGTGGAGTAGAGACCACCTTCTCCTTTCCTATATGGCTCTATTTGAATTATGGATCTATTTGAATTAGAGTGGCTATGTAAAATATAAGTGGATCACATACACTAGCAAGAGCCATCTTTATTCAAGAATGCGCATGAACCAAAATAAACCATATGGGTTGGGAAAAGCTTCCTTGAATATTTCTTTTTGGAGTTTCAAACTTTGGGGAGGATTTGAAAACATGGCCTATGCCAAATGGGAGTGGTTTTCATAGCTGACAAGCATGTATTTAGTGCATGCATGGCCCATGCAAGCCTCACCATCTTCCATATCTTGGGATTCTTTTAAATTGGAGACGCTTGATGATTAAAATTCATGCAAGATGTTTCTAAATTCAAATAAATCCAAAGGTTCATTGTTTTTCCAATTCCTCCTTGGTTTTTCCAACTCTTCATGTAGTTCATGCATGCAACCACACTATCTTTTCTTGGCACATGGAATAATGAAGCCACACATGAAATGATAACCCATTTATATTTTGCTTTGCTTTGCTTTTGATCTTGGAAATCCATATCTTGGGCTTGTTTTTAAATGAACAAATATGAAAGAAATCAACCCAACAGCTCACCCCACACCTCTTAACCTGAACCCTAACCAGACCCCAGCTGTCGGCCTCCTTGCTGAACTCTGAACCCTGCCGAACCGAGTCCTCCACTTGGGAACGTGTCCTGTCCCACCACGCACCTGGTGCAAGTCGAACCTCCCTGGTCATGTTCTTCTTCTAGCCAAGCCATGGCACCAGTAGTTGCGCCTGCTTTGGTGTATTCCTATCGCACACCAGCTGGACCCTGCCACGACCCAACCGAGCCACCCTTGTGCATCGGCCCCACTCTCTCTCACGTGCCACGGCAAATAGCTGAGCGCACCCATGCCTGCTCGTGCCTCCCTGTCCCTCCTTCGGCATGTTTCTATCGCCGCCGTCGTTGTTGTCGTTGTGCCCCGGCCATACTCCATGCGTCGAGGTCCTACTGGAGTTCTAGGACGCAAAGGCTGGCGCGCAGAAGTACCAGCACCCTGATGCTCGCGCCTCGCCATCCCAGCACACCCTGCGGGCACCACCGACATCGCTCGCTCGCCCCACCGGGATCATCTCCAAGCCCGACGACCTCGCCATCGCCATGCCAATCCGCGGTGAGCAACAGTTGACCCTACCCCTTTGTCTCGCGTATGCCGCTATGAAGCCGAGAGCACTGCACCGCTTGCCCTGTAGAATGCTTGCCGCGCTCACTACTCGTTCTCGTCAGTAACGGCATCAACACGCGCAGACTCAGCCACAGTACCTCTGTTCATTGTAGAGTTCTGGCTTACACGGTCCACCTCCGGTACCATCAACCACACTCTACGGAAAAGGGTGACTGATACCTTCGATCCGGATTCATGGATGTAGTATAATAGCTTTTTCCATAGAAGACCTACGTTTAATCGAACACCGGAAAGCACTGCTAAAAGGTAATAAAAAGGACACGTCTATAAGACTTTGTTTGTTCATTTTACCTTAGTTGACCGGACCAATCTAGTTTACTTTACAACGGGTTTGAATCAATGGATGGGGATAGACCAGGGTTGAAGATCCACCTACAGTTGCACATCAAATGGGATAAAAGATAATAATAAGAATAGTCATGTATAATGTTTGAATAGAGATAATCTCTTGTGGGAAACACATCCTAATATTCTAGAGCCCCCGTGATGCAGCAGGCATAGCAATAGACTTTTAATCCAACCGAGAGCACACCAAAGCCACGGGTTACAAACGATTATTAATTATAAAACACAGATCAAAACTTCAAGTGGTGATGTTGTTGTTGATCCCGAATGGGGCGCTAAACGAAGATCGTACTATCCTTTCTGTCACTGAGGTTCCTATGCGATTGCCGCTAGCCAAGTATCCCACCTCAAGCCTTTATCAATCAATAGGATCTTGGGTACCTATAAGTCCACAGATCGAGACAAAAGACGAAGAAACAAAAGATACAAATCATAATTTCAAACAAAATACAATTCTCCCATGATCTAGATGCATATAATCGTAGTAGATTTCTCCCCAACCTGCAGCCCGTGAGGACTACGCACTCATAACAAATAGACCGCAGATAGAAAACATCATACAAATACTTAGATTGAAATCAAATATTCTTACAATGGTCGCTAAATCACAAAGAGATCTAAAGTACAAAGAAATGGCTATGGTTAGTTTTGGATGGGGGAAGTGATGAAAAATGGATAAACAATGGATGAACAATAGTGTAGATCTCTTTTGGTGGTGTTGTGATGCAATCTGAGAATGGCGGATCTTTGGCCGGCGGCTAGAGCCTCAAAATATATACGCGTCTTTACTAAAGTTGTATGGTTTGACGAGACGAAGCCGTCACCACCTGGTATGGGCGGACCACGCTCGTAACAGTGGCATTAAGCGTTCTGACGCCTTGGTACAAAATCCCAATTACTTGGCCGTGTGTACGTCCTAAAAATCCTTCATTATGACTCCTTATTTTGCATTAAAAGTCATGATTTCTTGCACAACATAAATCAAAGAGAGGATTTGCATATCTTTGCAATTATTAGTTATTAGTAGCAAGAGTTGAGAGTTTCTTTGGCAATTGCTTGACAAAAAACAATGTTTAAACGCAGTGGAAGATGGCAAAAATCGTAGCCATCGGTGACTTCATGTATCTGCAGGATCAAACCTTGCTTCCATTTGTTGCTTGTAGCTCTGGTAATTGTCCATGAAAGTCGGGCGGATCTCACTGTGTTGACAGATCTGTCAGTCCGTCAGACAACATGCAACAGACCGTCTCGTCTCAGTTCCTCGCCATCCTCCACCCGATGTAGTGCAGTGTCAAGGTTTTATCTTGAACGAGAGTTGTAGTCCGAAGTCCCCTCCATGTTTTCGTTTTGGTGGCACGGACAAACTCCCCATGGAATCGCCACCATCATCGTCGAAAACCACAGGTCCGTTGCGCACTGCTGTTCTTCAGTTTGACAGACGCAGCGCCGTAGTTTTTGGTATATCCCCTATCCTTTTTCCTTTTCGCGACCGCAGCCCCTCGTGGCCCGACATTTCATACACACCGTGTAGATCCGGCCACGACATTTACAAAAAGGTTATTGGAGTTACCTATTTTCGCAAAAACGTCCTCGGACTGTCCACGTGTTGGCTTCTAGCTGGTCGTGCGCGCGAGGCGGTCGTGTTGCCGCTGGCCCCGCATGTCGATGCCTGTGGGTACGAGGAACTTGAGTAAGAAATACCCTAGTAAATTTCGTATATAAATAAAAATCCAGAATATTGTTATATCTTAAATAATTCATATCTTTTTAAATATTTCGAATTTGACAAATTTTGAAAATAAAATATGATTCAAATTTTATTGTGAATTCAACCAAATTTACTGATTTGACCAGATTCAACTCTAACTAGTCAAACCTTTGACATTGAACCCTTTTTAATATTATTTGATTTAAATAATATTTTAAATCTATAAATTCAAATAATACATATGATATATGTTTTCTGATCAGAAAAATGCGAGGATTTCAAATATGCCATCCAAAATAATTTTTAAGCAATTTAAAATTTTGAAATTATTTAAATGGTAACAAATGCCTTTTCTTAATAAATTCATAACTTTAAATCCGTAATTCCGAATTCGGCAGATAATATGTCCAAATTGATCAGCGCGACGAGGCCATTCTGATTACGCATTCCATGTTATCAATTGAAATGCATCATATAAATATTAAATATTGATAACTTTTTATGAGAGCAAAACACAACTAAAACTTAATCAAACGATTTATTATTGTACCCCACACCTCACCCATGCCATGCTATGTTATACCATGTAAATTGTGCATTATTCCATCATGGCATACCTTGTTTACTTATCGCATATATTCATATGATTTTGCACTTTATTTATCATGGCCTTTTTGTGTGTTTGGCTTTTATTCCGGACAAACGCTGAGCAAGAGAACTACCAAGAGAACCTAGAGTATTACCCAGATCCCAGTTACACCAGTACTGCTCCGTTAGACAAGAAATTCCCCATGCTTGCACATATATATCACATATGTTTCTATCTTATTCTTGCATCATGGAGTCATGATTGCATTAAATTGAATCCCAGGTACTGCATAGCCTTTACTTGTAAACCCCACCGAAGCTTGTATCCTCAATCCTATGAGCCATTACTATAGGAGTTGATTAAGCCATGCGAGTCACAGAATTGCATGTGTAGGGTTTGTACGAGTTTTGGATAACAAGGTACCTAAACAACTTAAACTATGGGATAACTAAAGAAAGAGGCACCGGTGGGCAATAACTGTTATTTAGTTCTTCCACGCTCGCTTGTGTCCCTTAAGACCTCGAGTACTTGATTCCTATTCCTGGACTATTCGCAGTATCCATATTCGGGAGACTATATGGATCCCCCTTCGTCTGAGCTTGATTTACACTTTATTTCTTAGGACCACAAACTAGTTTGCGGATTTATTATTATCATGTACTTATGCCATGCTTAACTCCTTTATTTATGATTATTCGTGGACCGCCTATACTGTATAGGACTTATGACACGTTTCCACGGTATCGACAAGCCCAGTCACACTTTCGGGTTCCCAGTTGTTTACAGTCGTCGACACGAACCCTGGGTCTGTCTCAGAGCCATCCAACTTCATTGTGGGTAAATTTGTGGGGCGGCCCCCTAAAATAATTTCTGAATCCGATGAATGTATTGTCGTGAGACCTTGTTCTTTTTATTTGGTCCTTCCCGAGGTTGATCGTGTGTGTATTGCTATTTGTGCACCCCAGCAGGGTAAATCTTTCTGAAAGCCGTGTTTGCAGTTATGAATGACTTGGAGTACAGTTTCTCAATCAAAGACAAGCATAACTAAAGTACCACCTTAAATTTGACTAAGACATGACTAGTAAATAGTGTAACACTCATGGAATGATTAATAAAATTGCCAACGGATGGAATGTTCTTCCTCCTTCTCATTAGTAAGTGAGAAGGAGGGCAAGTGATGTTTATATATGTTACTTATATCATTGTTGTTACTAATTAATGAGCATCCATCAATCTCTGGTTGGGTGGATGTTGTAGTGTGTCTCTATAGAACTGTTTAGATATTATATATCACTGCAATTGTGTCACCCAGGTTGTTTCCTTTAGATGTATTGGAACTTGCTGAGTACCCTTAAGGTTTGACATGATAAATATTTGGTTCAGATATACAGGTATACTCTCAGGAAGGTTACTGGGTCGAAGAGGCTGATGATAGTGGCAACGACTGTTAGATGTAGAGATTCTATGGATGGAGATCCATGAGATCTATGAGCGGGATGTGCTTATTTTCAGGTCATCTTATGCCAATTTACTTCTTATCTATACTCGGATCTTGTTTTCCACTTCCGCTTGATACTCTGATGTGTGATGTATGCGGATGTATCCTAAACTACAATCTTTATCTAGGATATTTGGATCTTGCCGTATGACGTTGAATATTTCTGTCTCTATTGTTTTTAGATGGTGTGGCTCTGATTTCTATTGTATGTCGCTGACATACATACTCATTTGTGTATGTTTTTTATCGCTTTAACTGTCGACTCCGCTGCCCGCTCTTGTCCCAATGTTATTGAAAGTGGGTGGGATGGTTGGCTGGTACCGTGCCTTGCTCCCCGAAGCGGGCCTACTGTGTGTGGTTGCTCAGCCCCACAGTAGTATGTTCTGTCCACTTTTGTGTTCATTCAGACTTGGTCTTAAAGCGTAGCGTCCAAAGTATTACAGCAGACCAAAGCAAACTTTGTGAAATAAGAAAAATAATAACGTTGTGTAGGATTCGAACCTGTGACCTACCCTATCCGCAAGTAGCCGAGTACCCATGCTGACCTACCATATCCGCGAGTAGCCAAGTAGCCAAGTACCCACGCTGACCTACCCTAGCGCTTTTTAACATGTAACAGTTAGTTGGTGGGCTCGGTTGGTTCGTTGATGATTTTTTTGACTTTGGTGCCTAGGGGTCTATACCGCATGAGCCCTAGCCCTGGGCTATCATACATGGCTGTTTTGGAAACATTTGGGCCCAAAGCCGATAGGGAAAACTCTATTTTATAAATAAAGAAAATGAGTAATTTCCTCATCATTTTTGCATACTATCTCAGATTGAGATGATCCAAAAATCAATTTGGTTCATATCAACCAGATTCAAATCTTTCATATTACTATATTCTAAATTTATAAATTGTTTGGTCAATGTTAGTTGAATTTCTTGTGCCAATTTCAAAATGCATTCAAAATGGCGGGCGTGACCATTCTTAGATAGGTGTAGAATTTTTCAAAACTCTTAATGAATCTCGGATGATATAGCATCTTGCAAACCTAAAAATGATTTTTTGAAAAAATTACAAGAAAACTGTGAAGTACCTGTAGTTCAAATTTTACCCACTTCCTATTGAATCGCCAAAGATTTATCTTTTTGTGAAGACATGCCTAAAAATGTTTTCAAATAGGGACATATGGTGATTTGTACTCACAATGTGGACTATTATTTTTCAAAATTGGTTTGGTTCAGTTTTTGAAGATCATTCTGGTAGGTGCTTCACAAAACAACACATTCCAGACACTCTGAAAATGGAAAGTCAATTTTCATGTAACAAAAATGAAAACTTTCTTCGGCAAAATTTCTTGTCGTCCCAAGATGCATGCACGTGCCCAGAATGGACTCATTTGGAGAAACTATACCATGGTTTTGGTCGTGACCTACCCCATTTTGCTTGAAATCCATAGGCCTTCATACATGATAGCTCATTTATGAGATGTTTTTTCAATCAAAATAAATGTCACAGTCCAAGTTTGTTATTTTTTCTCACAACTAGGTCACATATAATGACAATGTGAGAAGGTTTTCCATTTTTTTGATTCTTTTTGAATTAGTTATGTCCATTCTAAAACATGCTCAAAACGGCGTGCAAGAAGATTGTTAGCTTGGGGCTGAGCCCCGCTAAACTTGCAGTGGATCTCGGATGAAATAACATATTGTGAGCCTAAAAATAATTTTTGCAAAAAAACATGTGTCGTGGTGGTGGCACGGCGGATGCCATGGATAGGCTAAAGATGGGCCAATGTGTGCTAGGGGAATCCAGGGAGGGAAAGCGTGGTGATTCCACACACAGATGTTCTTCTATTCTCTCTATCAATGGTGATTACAAGTGCTCTTCAAGCTAGTGGTGATAAGGAGACTATGTCTCTTACTCCCCACAAGTTAGCTCCAGAGTTCTATCTTAGACAGAGAAAATGATCGATCCCCCTCTATGGAGGCCCCGTTGCCCCTTATATAGGAGAGCCCGGGTTACAAAGTTAGGGCACACGTGGCAGCATATTCTCCGAGTATGCCCGTGGTTAAAGCTAGATGCTTCTTTATTCTCTTTAACGGCTCGTCCGGGCTTTAGACGTAACCCGCAACGTAATCCTTGTCTTTAAGCGTCACTAGACACGCGCTATGTCAGCCGACATTGCCCGCGTCACCTTGGTCACCCCTAACCCGCTGGTCCTCCTCTCTGCTTTGCTTAGCTCATGATACAGCTAATAAAGCCACCTTTTGACCAGCAGGAGATCCCTTCCTTCTCTTGGAAGCCATATGATAGTCCGGCTAGCACGTGGCTAACCCGGCTACGAGGGTACCTGCATAATAGACAGATAAAAATGGTCGGCATATATTTTAGGTCGATCGGGCTACGGCTGAGGAGATGCTCCGTGGGCCGGGTTACTCCGTGGTTCAGCCTGCCTTGAGATGACCCGGCCAGCACTTGCTTTGACCGTCTTACCTCGGCTAACTCGTCCTTTATACCCCGGTGTTGCCCTACCCGGGGGTATCCCCCCAACATTAGTCCCCGAAGTTAGTGCGGTCTTAGCAACTTTAGTTGGTAAGGCCACAGCAGGTTCCCATATCCGGATCTTTGCCTCTTTGGCCGAGTTACCCCATAACCCGGGGTTTTTCCTCTTGCGATCCATTGGCTCATTCCGAGTTATTCCTCGCTGGTCGGGTCTTTTGCTTGCTTATCTGGGTTACCGTTCCTTCTCTTGTATGCTTCACCACATCCTACGTGGAGGGTAATTATCATTTCGCCTCATTTTAAGGGTTATGCGCATTTCATGCGCTAGTTACTGTTGCAATGTCAGGAATAACTTCTGCGCACGTCTCTTCACTACAGTGCCTCGTTAACTGTAACATTACATCGTGTCATGGGATCTTCTGCTCCTTGTGGCCCTTGTTGTGGCCATGCTCGGATTGGCCGCCTCGGCTGCATACATGCCTGTTGCGTGTGGCGTGGCAACCGCAAAGGATCCCACTACGCGCCCTCTTACACGTTTAAGTAGGGGGCCTGGGGCAATCTTTGGGGAAGTTCCCCATTTTCTCGCGCTTCCCAGCCTCCTTTCTCTCTCACGGCAACTCCACCGCCACCGCTGCTTCTTCGTCGTAACTGTGCCACCGCGACCATGCTCAGGCAGCACCTTGCACCTGCACCGCCGCTCCCACTCAAGAGCTTTACCACGGGGCCCTGCGCTTCCCAGTTCCCCACCACCGGTTATCTTTACTCAGATTTCCTTCTCGAAGACCTCGAGTTCGCCATGACTGAGGAGGAAGCAGCCATGGTGGTGCAAAAGGAGGAGGAAGGAGAAGGCCGCGAGCGCTGCTGCTGGGAAGGCATGTTCATCTGTGAGGATGATCTGGACTGGGTCCGTGTCACACGCCGCATCCCCGCAGGCGTTGCCTGCCGCCTCGCCGCCGACGAGATTTCCCCCTCTCCCAATCCCGGGGAGTACGTTGTTTTTCTTTCTCATTTTCAGCATGGCTTCGACCTTCCTACCTCTGATTTCTTTTTTATTTCATCTCCACGTATCAAATGCAACCACACAATCTTCCTACCAATGCCATCACTTCTCTATCCTCTTTCGCCGCTGGTATTGAGGGATATCTCGGCCTCTGGCCATCTAAGGAGCTGTGGATCAAGTTCTTCAGTCTCCGGAGGAATGTTGTTCTAGATAAGGAGCTTACACCGGTGGAGAAGGCACCTGACTCAGTGCGGTGGGGCCGCCATCTCTCCCCGCAAAGGCTCCATAATTCCCCGGGTCACCGGGTCACTGGGCTTGAGTCTTGCAAAGGCTGGGCCCGGACTTTCTTCTATGTTCGGAACACCACCGAGAAAGATCTGATCCGGCTCCTCCCCTTCAAACTCGGACCTCCAAACACTTCTCTTTGGGAGAGCATTCCCAAGCGACCCACAGCCCTGGCTAACCAGCTGGTGCGCCGGATTAAGGAGCTGCTCAAGGAGAAGCTTCGGGGGAGGACATTATGATCACCTTTGTCCGCAGCCGGGTCTCCCCCTTCAGAAGCGTGCCCACAAGATCTGCTACTTGAGTGGCCCCATCGACCCCCACCGGACTTCATCTTTTGAGCTCGATAACTCGGCGGTTTACCGCCAGGTTAAGGCCATTTTCAACATGGAGAAGGAATTCTCCGAAGATTGGGAATGGGGGCTCAAGCCCTTCATCCGGGACAACCCTCCTCCAAAGGTGAACTTCCTTCTTATTGTTTTCCGGATCTTCTCGGTATGTCGGATTATTTTCATAACTTAGCCATTGTTGTCTTGTGCTCAGCGATTCCTCCAGCAGCCACTGGAAGATGGTGAGGTGCTAGCGAGCAAGTGGGTACCAAACCGCACCGAGGAAGATGAGGTGGAGCCTGATCTAGAGACCTTCCTTCCCACTCTAGACGTCGTCAAATGTAGCTCTGGTAAGGCCTCTTCTTCAAGGGATTGGCCAGATGACGATGACTCAGACGTTGAGGTCCTGGAGGTACTTGTCCCGGTTCTCATCTCTTACACATACCTGGTTATGTTCGAATCTTCAGCTAACCCGGCCGGTCAAGTCCACGAGGTTCCCCCTTGCCACTGGTGGTCCGGTCACTGCTCCTTCCCAAAAGCGCGCGGCTACCTCGGCCGCAGCTTCAGAGGTGCCGCCGCCCAAGAAGAGGCAGAAAAAGTCTGGGATGAAATCCTTGACCAAGCCGACCGCCAAGAGCACGGTCTGGAGGGCGCCCAAACCTCGGGAACCCCCAACCTCGGACGAGTAAGTCTCTTTGTGTTTGCACTTGGGGTTTTTCCTTTCTGTGTTTGCCTTGGTCTCTTATCGGTTCTTTTTCTCTTTTTGACTTGGTGCTTTTATTTTCCAGAGCTCCTAGGGTCATTCCCCAGAGAGGCTCCGGCATAGCGTGTCCAATCTAGAGCAGCCCTTCTCCCCCCTCCCGCGATGATGACATTCTCCCGCTCAGCCCTATCCAAGAGGGCTCCACGGCTGCGCCTGATCAGAGCCCACCTTACCATGAGGAGGGCAATGTCAGCGCGAGGGGTGGTGGGGTAGCTCAGGATATGGCCATGCCGGATCTTCCCAGTTACTCGTTGACCCTAGTACCAAGTATTGAGGTGCCAGTTTCATCGGCACAGCCCTGAACAAGTTCTCCTTCAGCTCCATCAGCGGCACCCGCACCAGCATCAGCGGCACCAGAACCACCAGCATCAGCAGTAGCACCACCAGCACCAGCACCAACACTAGCACCTGCATCAGCAACAACACCACCAGCACCGGCACTAGCACCAGCAGCAGCAGCCATAGCCTCAGCAGCAACAACATCAGCAGCTTCCACTAAACCTCCCAATAGGAAAGCCCCGTTAACCCCCTCCAGATGAACTATGTTGATCGTGGATATCTTCCAGCCAGCTCCTCAGGCTTCATCCGGATCAGCGGCCTCGAATCTTCCGCCGCGTCCCCCATCATCCGGCAAGCTCAAGAAAGCTGCCGGATCAGCCAAGGGCAACACCTTTGGGTCTCCCGCTGCTGGATCAGAGGGTAGCCGGCAGCTGGTCCTGCATACCAGCCCCGCTGCGGCTCAATCTGCCAGGCGAGAAGCCCACGTCAAAGGCTTGGTCGCGAACTACTCTCCCAGCGCCGAAAGTTACAATCCACTGCTCTTGGAGTATGTGAAAAACTGGAACAATGCTGAATTCATCGATCCAAAGGGTGATCTGTCAGAGAAGTTCGGCCCAGCCGAGTTCAGCGCGCAGATGAACTCCGCCACCAAGGCCATCTCTTTGGTTGGCCGGATGATGGAGGTAACTCTTTTCCTCTGCTGTGGTACTTTGTATAAATGAGCACTTGTAGATATATCCCCTAGTCCCCGAGCCTCCGAGGGAGTAACTTGTTACTCGGTTGGATGCTCCTAGAGAATTTAGTTTTTGTCCTTAACAATTTCAAATATTTACAAAGTTAGAGCCGGGTTAAGTTCCCTTGGCCCAGATCTTGGACACTTGAAATATCCACACACCTGGAGCCGGGTTAAGTTCCACTTAGGCCGGATCTTGTAGACTTCAAATATCCACACACCTAGAGCCAGGTTAAGTTCCACTTGGCCTGGATCTTGTAGACTTCAAATATCCACACACCTAGAGCCAGGTTAAGTTCCACTTGGCCCGGATCTTGTAGACTTCGAATATCCACACACCTAGAGCCGGGTTAAGTTCCACTTGTCCCAGATCTTGTAGACTTCGAATATCCACACACCTAGAGCTGGGTTAAGTTCCACTTGGCCGGGTCTTGTAGACTTCGAATATCCACACACCTAGATCCAGGTTAAGTTCCACTTGGCCCGGATCTCATAGACTTCGAATTACCACACACCTAGAGCCGGTTTAAGTTCCACTTGGCCCGGATCATGTAGACTTCAAATTACTTTTTACTTTGCCTTTGAACTTGACATTGCCTTGCCTATTTCAGATTATCATTAATCGCCGATCTGTCGAGTTCTAGTGCCTACTGGACTCCTACAAAGACATTCGCGCACGTTATGGTAAACTCCTGGAGGAGCACCAGAAGAAGGGTAAGGTTTCTTACTTAGACTTTTCCTTCTTCCATTGTCGTTCGTTCGAGTTATCTGTGATTCGTAATAATTTGTTATCTGAACTATGTAGCCGAGGTTGAAGCTGAGAATATCATCATGCGGAAGAATCTGGCTGAGATTAAAGGTATCTTATCTCGTTCACCCCATTATTGTGCGTTCTTTTCTTCATACGGTGGATATTTATACTCCGGCTCGGCCGGATTAATCCACTGTTGCAGTTTCTCTTGAAGACGGTGTTCCTGTTCCTGATATGATGACCCATTTCCTCGAACAAACAGGGAAACATGAGGCTGAACTGAAGAAAAAGGACGATGAGATAGCTCAGCTGCGGCTCCAGGACTCGGAGATTACTCGGCTGAATGCCGTAATCCAGAGGCTCAAAGGCCTCCACAAAACCGAGCTGGACAAGGCGGACCAGGAGTTTGCCGAGGAAAAAGAGCGTTTGACAACTCAAATTTCCAAGGATAAGGATCTATTGGAGGAAGCCGACGTAAAACTTACATCGATAACCTCCGAATATGAGAAACTCTAGGCCAGCAGTGCCAATGTTGAGGCCGAGCTTCAACGTCTCCTCTTCCAGATTTCCCGTGAGTTTCTTTCTCCTGTTCACTTCTCTTTTTTCCGAATTAATGCGTTTGCTCATTGCTTCCTCTGCTTTGTTCTCAGGCAAGTTTCCAGAACGTGATACTCTTGCTGGCGCTGTTGTAGCCCGGTCTCGCGAGCAGCGTGGTATTCCCACGGGCCCTGGATCCAGGTCAGTCCCTTACACGACACAAGATCTGCTTGTCAGCCTCGCTGCTCGCCTAGAGCTAGTAAAGAACTATGGCGTAGATATCATGCATGCCGTGATGCTGATGCTGAGCTCCCTCTGGCCCGGCGAGCCCACTCCAAAGGGAAATGCCGCTCTCATTGCCAAACTGATGGAGTGCGATACGCAGCTGCATCTGTGGCATGTGTTGGCTACGCGAGCCGGGGCTGACATTGCCTTGCAGTTCGTCCTCTCGTGGTATGAAGGAATAGATATGGGGTTACTTACCCGCATGCGCACCGGATCCAAGTGTGACAAAGATCCGGCGTGGGTTGCACGCCGCAAAGCTAGTGCTAACAAACTTATTCAGTATTCCTTCTGCCACGCTTAGAATGATGGGCCGAGCTACCTTGATGTTTTCGATGATGAAGTTGCTTCTGAAGATGAAAGGAGTGAGGGTGAGGCCTCCGAGCTTGGTGACGAGGCCGAAGACCCAGAGGATGGTGAGGCTAATCCTGAGGATGAGGCCAAGGCTAGCGCCCCTCCCCCAAATTCCAAACTACCTCCTTCTTCGGCTGATGATTTGGCTGGTGCCCCTGCTCCTTAAAAACACTTGATCGTATTTGTCACATCCCCGAAATGCCGAGCGAAAATGTATCTAAGTACCTTGGTTTGGTTCTACTACAATTTGTGTTGTTTACAACTAAGTTTTTAACATCGGATTGTCGTGGGCGAAGTCCCCGAGTTTGCTTTTCTTGTTCTCCCAATTTTTGACTCGGCTCGCGTCTACCTTGATTCGGTTTTTCGACTTACGAGCCCGAGATTCAAAAAATCGGATCAACAATACTTGAAACTTTGAGATTAGCTCATAATAATCCGGCACGAAATGAATGCAATAAACACTGGGTTAGTCTAGATAACAAATGTCGGCGCGCTTAGGTTCTTTCCCTTAGTCATTTTTCATGTGTTTTGCAATTCTAAACTTGTTCTCTTGCTTGCCATGAAGCCAATTCTTGTTGGACAACAGCAAAGTCGAAGAGTTGGGTTTTCGTTGCTCACACATTACTAATCTGGCTAAGGTACAAGTAATGTAAGCCAGCCGACATATATAAAGAACGTAAAACAAGAGACAATTATTATGGCAGTCCCTGAGTTTTTGCCGAGGTGCCGAAATTTCATTGATAAGCTCGTTGCCAATATACATACCGACATGCGAGTGACTCGGATACATTCACCTCTTTGCTAGGTGTAAAAGGGATGAAGTAGTGCTACATTCCATGGCCACTTAGATTCTTCTCCGGACCTGTCCGCCTTGTTCTTCTCTTGTGGTTGCGCATCAATAAGATAGTAGGAATCACTGTGCAAGGCTTTGCGTACAATGAAAGGTCCTTCCCCATGGAGGGGATAGCTTATGCATGCCAGCAGTGCGTTGTATCAACCGGAGTACCAGGTCACCTTCCCAGAAGACTCGGGGGTTTACTTTCCGGCTATGATAGCATCGGAGATTTTGCTGATATATGGCGGATATGGACAAAGCCAGTTTTCTTGCTTCTTCCAGCAGATCAACATCGTTTTGCCGGGCTTCACGCACTTCGGCTTCTGTGTATTGGGTAACTCTTGGTGAATCATGCTCTATGTCGGCTGGTAATACAACTTCTGCCCCATATACCAGAAAGAATGGTGTATAGCCTATTGATCGATTCGGAGTTGTTCTTAAACTCCAAAATACCGCTGGTAGTTCTTCTATCCAGCACCCCGCTGATCTTTGTAGCGGCTCTATGAGCCGGGGTTTTATCCCAGATAGAACTAGTTTGTTGGATCTTTCTAGTTGCCCGTTCGATGCGGGGTGCATGACTGAGGCGACATCTAGCAGGATCTTCTTTTCTCGGCAGAACCTCGCAAATGCTCCTTCAGCAAAATTTGTGCCATTATCAGTTATGATGCTATGGTGATAGCCATATCTCAGAATTATATCCTTAAGGAATTTTACTGCTGTTGCCCCGTCACATTTCTTAATTGGCTTCACTTCACTTGGTGAACTTGTTGACCATAACTTGGATATGGGTCATTCCTCCTTTAGGCGGCTTAAATGGCCCTACCATGTCAAGGCACCATACAGCAAATGGCCAAGTAACGGGGATATTTTTGAGTTCACACATTGGTAAATGAGTTTTTGTGGCGTATCTCTGACAACCATTGCATTTTCTCACCAAATCTTCTGCTTGCTCCAAAGCACTTGGCCAATAAAATCCATGCCAGAAAGCTTTCGCCACTAATGCTCTTGAGGAGGCATGGTGGCCACATTCTCCTTGGTGAATATCTCGGAGTATGTCAAGTCCTTCCTCCGGGTCAACACACCGCTACAGCACTGTTGTCACACTTCTTTTATATAATTCGGTGTTGATAATAGTATAGGCCTTTGCTCTCCTTTGGATCTGCCTTGAGAATATCTCATCATCCGACAAAACTCCTTCTTTCAGGAAGTCATATATTGGCTTGGCCCAAGCTGGTATAGCCCGGACGGGAAATGGTTCTTCGTCAATTTCCATCGCATCCACCGACACAACTCCTACCAGATCTGGCTGAACTGTCCCCGGATTTGCTGAGGCAGTCCTCGGGTTTGCCGAAGCAGTCCCCAGGTTCGCTGAGGTGCCTCCCCGATTGATCTGCATAGGTGCAGCTCCTGATCCGGAGAATGTCGGGATATAAATTGAGTCTGATTCAGACGAATGGTGTGATGGATAGTTTTCTCAAGTGCTCCAAAGCAACATTTGGCGGGATTGGTTGCTGGGATGAGCCTAACTTGGATAGCGTATCGGCCGCCTCATTTTCAATCCGAGGTACGTGATCGAATTCACACCCTTCGAAAAATCCGCTTATCTTTTGAACATGGAATCTGTAAAGGGCCATGTTAGCATCCAAGGCATCCAAGTTTTCAGCCACTTGTTGCACCACCAAATCCGAATCTCCAAAGAATTGTATCCGACGTATCCGCACTTCTTTTGCTACTTTGAGACCATGTACTAGTGCTTCGTATTCTGCAACATTATTTGAGGCACTGAAGTGGATTTGAAGGACATATTTCAGTCGATCCTTCTTGGGCGAGGTAAGCACTACTCCGGCGCCCAGCCCTTCTTTCAGTTTTGATCCATCCAAGTGCATTCCCCAATAATTGGAGTCCGGCAGAGGTGGCTCGTATTGTATCTCAACCCAGTCCACAAATAAATCCGCCATAGCTTGCGATTTTATTGCATCTCTTCTGTCAAACTGCGGTGCATATGGGGCTAACTCAATTGCCCATTTTTCTATCCGGCCATTTGCATCTTTGTTACTCATAATCTCTGATATGGGCGCCTCACATATCACTTTGATGGGGTGTTCCTCAAAATAGTGTTTGAGTTTCTTGGCCGACATATCCACATCATGCGCCATCTTTTGATAGTGTGGGTAATTCTGTTTGGAAGCAGATAATACCTCGCTTAGATAATACACCGGTCTTTGCACCGACTTTCCTTCTTCTTCGTGCTCCACTATGATTACTGCACTTACGACTCGGTTGGTCGCGGCTACGTAGAGCAACATTGGCTCATTGGGTAGTGGTGCTGCTAGGATTGGTGTAGTAGATAACATCTTTTTCAATTCTCGAAATGCGATATCCGCCTGTGGCGTCCATGTGAATTTGTCTACCTTTTTCATCAACTGGTAGAGGGGCAAGGCCTTCTCTCCCAACCGACATAAGAACCGGCTTAACGATGCCATCCAACTAGTGAACTTCTGCACATCGTTAAGGAATTTTGGCAGTTCCATTCTCTCTATGGTCCGGATTTTCATCGGGTTAGCTTCGATACCTCGGCTAGACACTAGAAAACCAAGTAACTTTCCTGCAGGCACACCAAAGGTGCACTTCTCCAGGTTAAGCTTCATCCGGAACCTTCTTAAGTTTGTGAATGTTTGCCGGATGTCATCAAGGAGCGTATTGCTTTCCTTAGTCTTCATCACCACATCATCCACATAAACTTGCACATTTCGACCTATTTGGTCGTGTAAACATTTTTGCATGCATCGCTGGTACGTTTCTCCTGCATTACGTAATCCAAACGGCACAGTGCGATAGCAATAAGCCCGTACGAGGTAATAAATGTAGTCTTTATTTGATCATCCGGATTTAGGGGTATCTGGTGGAAACCAGAATACGCATCAATGAATGACAATAGTTCACATCCGGCCGTTGAGTCTATTGCTTGATCTATTCTAGGGAGTGTGAATGGATCTTTGGGACACGCCTTATTCATGTTCGTGTAATCAATGCACATGCACCATACTACTGCCACGTTCGGATCATCCTTCTTCTTTTCCACAAGCACCGGATTGGAGAGCCAATCTGGATAGAGTACTTCCATGATAAACCCGGCTGCTAGGAGCCTAGCTATCTCATCCCTAGTGACCTTCCTTTTTTCTTCGGCGAAACGCTAGAGAGGCTGCTTCACCGACTTAGCCCTGGGTCTTACGTTCAATGAGTGCTCGGCCAACTCCCTCGGCACACCTTGCAGATCCTGTGTGGACCAAGCAAAGATATCCCGATTCTCACGGAGGAAGTTGACGAGCTCGCTTTCCTATTTGCTGCTTAACCCGGCACCAATGGTTACGGTGCGCTCTGGGAACTGATCATCGATTGGCACTTTCTTTGTATCCTTGGTTGCTTGGAATGACACGCTTCTGTGCAGGTTGGTTAGAGCTGGCATATGCTGCTGCGTGGATTGAGCCAATGCCGCCACTTCTAGTACCTTCCTTTTTTCCTGAGCTATCACGAGTTACTCGGCTAAGTTAGATCCGGCTGAGGCGCACTCGATCGAACGCCTGAAGTCCCCTGATACAATTATTGTTGGGTTCCGTAGCAGAAAACAAAAAATTTCTATCTACTCGAACACTAATACCAGGATCTATACTATGTAGACATAAGTAACGGATAGGGGATACAATATTCATACCTTTGAAGACCGAGGCACGCCTTACGCAGGAACGCGTATATTGATGAAGACGAGCAGCACCCCAAGTGTGGTGCCTCTAAAGTTCGTCACACGTCCGATGTAGGAGACGTCAACCGGACTCCGATCCAGCCGAGCAGCGGAAGAAGTAGATGCCGGATCGCAGGTCACATGATGGTGGTGTGAAGGTGGACAAATCACCCACGAGGTCCTCCCCAATATTACGGAGAATTCCTCAATGGATGAGAGAGACATAATGAGAGGGAATGGGGTGATTCCAAAGGGGGAGGGGAGACCCCTATATATAGTGGGAGGGGGGTGCACTACCCTTGGGCCAGGCGGTGTGGGACTAGCCCCCACACCCGCCGGCCACCTAGGGGCATCCGACAGCCCTAGGTGGGCCCTATTGGGGCGGCCTAGTAAGCCTAGGCCGGCTAGCCCCCTTTCCCCAGGCGCCATGCCCTATTGGGCCTCCCCGCGGGTCAGGCCCATTGGCATTATGATGCCTTTAATAATAAAATAAAACATATATCTAATATTAATTCTCCAATTAATATTCAAACACACATATTGTATTATTCCTTCACTCTAGAACATCTTCTGGACCCCTTCCGATCTCCATCGTATGTAACCCGGAACTATTCTGGTTTCTCTTTCTCTATTTCTCCTACGATACCTCATCTACCCTAAGCGTCCCTACCCTTAAGCTTGACATCCTTCGGTTTGGAAACACTCTGGACATGCTCGAGACTACTCTCACATCAATGATCAACAGAGGGACCTGGATGGCCATGTGACCCTCGTGCGTTTCACGAATATAATCGCTCGAACCGTGAGATAGTCGTTCCCCCTTCCCTTTGTCATATGATACCTAATTCATTCGAGACTTGATATTCGGTATCCCCATACCTTAATTCGGTCTCGTTAGCAATGAACTTGTTTACTCGTTCTTGTGTCGTTGCATTCCATGACCAAGTCACATGCTTGCAAGCTTCATTAATGCAACGTCACAGAGATGGCCACATGTATCTGTCCGTTACATGGACTAGACAAATCCTGGTCTTGATATGTACTCCTCTACGCATCCCTTCGGAAAACCTGAGTGGCACCTTTTTGATCACCCTGTTACGAGATGATTCTTGATAACCATCTAAGCTTCTTCCGGAATGGTTGTTTGCATTACCTCACAGTCAAAGGATCAGGTTGCGAGGTTCTCTATGTTTTATCATCAATGGTGAACTTTGTAACTAGATCTCATTTAAGATATAACGGCCGGATGTTTGTCTATCATGTTATTCAACCAATAACATGACCCCATTGTTAATTGGCATAAATTCCCATGATCTTGAAACCCAGACCATCCTCATGACCAATGAACTAGTTCGCTAGAGGTAACTAGAGACACAGTTTGTTTACATACCACACGTGTATTAATGTTTCGCATTAACACGGTTATAGCACAACATGAAATGTATTATGAACATATAGGAGATATATCAAATAATACACTTTATTATTTTCCTCTAGGGCATAACTCCTTTAGTATCCCACTTGCACTAGAGTATAAACAAAAACTAGATTACAATTGGCAAGAACCTAACACCAATGTAATCTAGGTGTTGTTTGTGCTTTTCTTGATGGAGAGCTTTAGTCAAAGGATCTGCCATATTCAGTTCCGTATTTACTTTGCAAATCTTGACTTCACCTTCATCAATGTTCTATCGGATGACATGAAATCTAAGCTTGATGTGTTTGGCGGTGGAATGAGTTCTTGGTTCCCTTGTGTTTGCAATAGCACCCGTGTTATCACAATAGATCGTCACGGGGTCTTGTGCATTTGGAAAAACTCCCAGTTCGATGACGAAATTCCTTAGCCAAACAACTTTGTTTGCTGCATCGACCACAACAATGTATTCTGACTCCATTGAAGATTGCGCCACCACCGGCTGCTTCTTACTCTTCCAGCTTACCGCCCCACCATTCACTAGGAACACAAATCCTGTTTGAGACTTCGAGTCATCATGATATGAGTTCCAGTTTGCATCCACGTAACCCGTTACGTTTAGAACTTCATTACTTCCTCCATAGATTAGGAACATATCCTTTGTTCTTCTCAGATACTTTAGGATATTCTTTACAGCTGTCCAATGATCCAGTCCTGGATTACTTTGGTATCGGCTCGCCAAACTAAGAGCCAATGCCACATCAGGTCATGTACGTAACATTGCATACATGATAGATCCTATGGCTGAGGCATAGGGGATGTAAGACATCTTTTCTCTATCATCATCTGTTACAGGACATTGAGTCATACTCATTTTGCAATTCTTCATCATGGGTGTGAAACCCCTTTTGGTGTTTTCCATTTTGAACCTCTTCAAAATCTTTTCGATGTAAGTACTCTAACTTAATGAAATTAGGTGCCTTGATCTATCTCTGTAGATCTTGATTCCCAATATGTATGCAGCTTCACCTAGATCCTTCATGGAAAATTGGTTAGTCAAATATATTTTCACGCTTTTCATAAGATCCACATCATTTCCCATGAGTAATATGTCATCCACATATACTACTAAGAAAACGACTGAGCTCCCACTCGCTTTCTTGTAAACACAGAACTCTTGTTGATTTTGGACAAATCCAAAACTTTTGATTACTTGATCAAAATGTTGGTTCTAGCTCCGAGATGCTTGCTTCAATCCATAAATGGATCGTAAAAGCTTGTAAACCTTTCCAGCATCCTTAGGATCAACAAAACCTTCCGGTTGCATCATATACAACTCTTCATCAATGTGACCATTGGGGAATGTGGTCTTGACGTCCATCTGCTAGATTTCATAGTCGAAATGTGTAGCAATTGCTATTAAAATATGGACAGCCTTAAGCATCACTACAGGATAATAAGTCTCGTCGTAGTCAACTCCTTGAATTTGTCGAAAACCCTTTGCGACAAGTCGAGCTTTGTGAACGGTCACATTACCATTCACATCTGTCTTTTTCTTAAAGATCCATTTATTTTCCACGGCCTTGCGCCTTCTAGAAGATCTACCAAGGTCCAAACTTGGTTCTCATGCATGGATCCTATTTTGGATTTCATGGCTTCTAGCCATTTCTCAGAGTCAGCACTATCCATAGCCTCTTTGTAGTTTGTAGGTTCTTCTTGTTCATCCAAGATGACAGACATTACAAGGCTACTGTACCAACCAGAAGTGGCACGAGCTCTAGTAGACCTGCGAACCTCAGGAGTCTCGACGTCGTTGTTTTGATCATCATCAATGGACTCTTCCTCCATGTTGGAGAGCGGTTTCGGAACAACTTCCGTTGTGCTACTTGGAATTTGGAGAGAAGGGTCAACAATTTCATCTAACTCAATTTTCCTTCCACTCACTCGTTTTACAAGAAACTCTTTCTCGAGAAAGGTACCGGTTTTTGTGACAAACGTTTTGCCTTCGGCTTAGTTGTAGAAAGTATTTCCAATGGTTTCCCTTGGATATCCTACAAGGATACATTTTTCCGATTTGGGTTCGAGTTTGTCAGGCTGTAGTTTCTTGACGTAAGCCTCACATCCCCAAACTTTCAAAAATGACAACATTGGCTTTTTTCCATGCCATATCTCATATGGGGTTGTCTCCATGGATTTGGATGGTGCTCGGTTTAAAATAAAAGCGGCGGTTTCTAACGTGTATCCCCAAAAAGACATAGACAAATCAGTTAAAGACATCATGGACCGCACACTATCTAATACGGTTCGGTTATGATGTTCCGACACACCATTACGCTGTGGTGTTCCGGCTGGCGTAAGCTGTGGGATAATCCCACAGTCCTTCAAGTGCATGTTAAACTCATGACTCAAATACTCGCCTCCTCGATCCGATTGAAGGTGCTTGATTTTCTTGTTAAGTTGATTCTCTACTTCTTTCTGAAATTCCTTAAACTTTTCAAAGGTTTCAGACTTGTGCTTCATTAAGTAGATATATCCATATCTGCTTAAGTCATCAGTAAAGGTAACAAAGTAACGATAACCATAGCGCGTTGAGACGCTCATCTGTCCACATACATCTGTATGTATGATTCCCAATAGGTCTATAGCTCTCTCCACTATCCCGGAGAATGGTGTCCTAGTCATCTTGCCCATGAGGCACGGCTCACATGTATCAAGGGATTCGAAATCCAATGATCCAAGAAGCCCTTCTGAATGAAGCTTCTTCATGCGCTTTACGCCAATGTGACCAAGACGACAATGCCACATAAAAATGGAATTATCATCACCGTGTTTACAATGTTTAGCATCAACACTATGGATGTGTGTATTGCAATCAAGATCAAGTAAGAATAAACCATCACACACAAGAGCATGAACATAGAAAACATCATTCATATAAACTGAACAACCATTTGCTCCTGATTTAAACGAATAACGGTCTTGCAACAAGCAAGACCCACTCACAATATTCGTACACAATGCGGGTACATAGTAGCATTTATTCAAAACCAATAATAATCCTAACAATAGACGGAGATGCAGGGTGCCGACGACCATCACTTCGACTCTCGAACCATTGCCAACGCGCATCGTCACCTCGTCCTTCCTGAGGCGCCTTCTACTCTACAGATCTTGCTGAGAGTTACAAATGTGAGCAACAGATCCGGTATCAAATACCCAGGTGTTACTCCTGGCGCTTGTAAGGAATACATCAATAACATGTATATCATATATACCTTTGTCCTTGGTGGCTATCTTGCCGGCTCGCTTGTGTTCAAGGTACTTGGGGCAGTTGCGTTTCCAGTGCCCATCCCCTTTGCAGTAGTAGCACGTTGTGCCAGGCTTAGGGCCAGGCTTGGCAATCTTTGAGGTGCTGGCAACAATCTTGCCATCCCTCTTAGACTTTTTACCCTGGCCTTTTCCCTTTTGCCCTCGCTTCTTGAAGTTGGTGGTCTTGTTTACCATCAACACCGTGTGCTCCTTCTTGATTTCAACCTCAGCAGTTTTGAGCATGGCGAACACCTCAGCAAGGGTCTTAGTCATCCCTTGCATGTTGTAGTTCATCACAAAGCTCTTATAGCTAGGGGGCAGCGAGTGCAGCACCCTATCAATCGCGAGCTCCTTTGAGATTTTGCAATCCAGGGCATTCAAACGCTTAACGTAGCCAGACATTTTGACCACGTGCTCACTAATACTGGTGTGCTCTTCCATTTTAGCAGAGAAGAAGAGCTCGGAAGCATCATACCTCTCTGCATGAGCCTGTGGAGCAAAGACGGACTTGAGATCCTCAATGATCTCAAAACCATTCATCTTCTCAAAACGCTTTTGAAGCTCCGGCTCCATGGCATAGAGCATTCCACTCTGGATCAGGGAGAAATCGTCCTCCTTGGACTGCCAGACATTCTTTTCATCCTGGGAGGCGGAATCTGCAGGGTTAGCCGGAAGCTCAGCCTCGATGACATAAGTCAACTTGTAGGGGACTAGGAGGATCCTAAGATTGCGGTACCATGCGGTGAAGTTGGTTCCATCAGTTTTCAGCTTGTCCTTCTCAAGGAAAGTGCTAAGGTTGAAGGTGGGTGGGCGAGACATCTACAATGGATTTGCAAAGTGTTTATACCATGCTCATAATAATGAGTTCAAGTTTTAATTAGGTTTTTGAACTTAAAACAAAATAACTCCCACTCAAACGAACATCCCTCTACTCGTTTAGTGATCACATGATCCCAATCCCCTACAACTCCCCCGATCGTCACGGCCATCAGTGCCATATCCCAAATGTCGATCACATCAACTATGTGATTCATGCTCGACCTTTCGGTCTCCTGTATTCCGAGGCCATGTCTGCACATGCTAGGCTTGCCAGTTCTAACTCGTGTGTATTTGTAGTGCAAGATAGCTTACACCCACTGTATGCGAACGTAGATATGTCTGACCCCTACTCACCGCAGGGCGCCTCATACCGAAGAACTTTCTTGGTGGTGCACACACAAGGGGAATATGATAACTGGAATAGTATGAGGGATTATCTCATTATGCTACCATCTAATATCAGTATACCAACATAATAAGTAGTCCTTCAAAAGTAAAGTGTTATGACATGGTTACAGCATTATGATCATCATCTATAGCTTCAATGAAAGTTTCATAAACTTGTCATTGCCATGTTATAATACTTGCCCCTATGCAACAATAAAGATAGATGCTTCTAAATTATCTATTGCATGTTTTACGCGGCTTTTGGGCTTTCGCACTAGAACCCCTTCCCACCTACGAACGTCAAGCCAGAACATGGATTCAATGATTGTCATCCTTCTTCCCTTTTCAGCGCCCTCCAATGGCAATGCCATATCAACTACTATAGAGAGACAGACACCCCCTAAGCCATTTTGATTCGTGGAACAGTCTCGTGTATCACCATGTGAGGCCGGTTGGGGGTCGCTTCATCAAACAGCACCGATGTATGAACAATAACATTAAAGAGGGTAGCAACTAGAGAATCAATGCCGACATATCACTATGTGTTCTATCCGTACGACATGTCTAACCATAGACTCGCTTTGATACCACTGTTGGGTTTCGTAGCAGAAAACAAAAATTCTATCTACTCGAACACTAATACTAGGATCTATACTATGTAGACATAAGTAACGGAGAAGGGATACGATATTCATACCTTTGAAGACCGAGGCACGGCTTACGCAGGAAGGCGTATATTGATGAAGACGAGCAGCACCCCAAGTGTGGTGCCTCCGAAGTTAGTCACACGTCCGGTGTAGGAGACGTCAACTGGACTCCGATCCAGCCGAGTAGCGGAAGAAGTAGATACCGGATCACAGATCACACGACGGTCGTGTGAAGGGGGAGAACTCACCCACGAGGTCCTCCCCAATATTACGGAGAATTCCTCAATGGATGAGAGAGACATAATGAGAGGGAAGGGGTGATTCCAAAGGGGGAGGGGAGACCCCTATATATAGTGGGAGGGGGGTGCACTACCCTTGGGCCAGGTGGTGTGGGACTAGCCCCCACACCCGCCGGCCACCTAGGGGCAGCCGATAGCCCTAGGTAGGCCCCATTGGGGCAGCCCACTAAGCCAAGGCCGGCTGGACCCCTTTCCCGAGGCGCCATGCCCTATTGGGCCTCCCTTTGGGTGAGGACCATTAGCATTATGATGCCTTTAATAATAAAATAAAACATATATTTAATATTAATTCTCCAATTAATATTAAAATACACATATTGTATTATTCCTTCACTCTAGAACATCTTCTGGACCCCTTCCGATCTCCATCGGATGTAACCCGGAACTATTCCGGTTTCTCTTTCTCTATTTCTCCTACGATACCTCATCTACCCTAAGCGTCCCTACCCTTAAGAGTGACATCCTTCGGTTCGGAAACACTTTGGACATGATCGAGACTACTCTCACATCAATGATCAACAGAGGGACCTAGATGGCCATGTGACCCTCGTGCGTTTCATGGATACAATCGCTCGAACCGTGAGATAGTCGTTCCCCCTTCCCTTTGTCATATGATACCTAATTCATTCGATACTTGATATTCGGTATCCCCATACCTTAGTTCGGTCTTGTTACCAATGAACTTGTTTACTCGTTCTTGTGTCGTTGCATTCCGTGACCAAGTCACATGCTTGCAAGCTTCATTAATGCAACGTCACCGAGATGGCCACATGTATCTGTCCGTTACATGGACTAGACAAATCCTGGTCTTGATATGTACTCCTCTACGCATCCCTTCGGAAAACCTGAGTGGCACCTTTTTGATCATCCTGTTACGAGATGATTCTTGATAACCATCTAAGCTTCTTCCAGAATGGAGATTTGCATTACCTCACAGTCAAAGGATCAGGTTGCGAGGTTCTCTGTGTTTTATCATCAATGGTGAACTTTGTAACTAGATCTCATTTAAGATATAACAATCGGATGTTTGTCTATCATGTTATTCAACCAATAACAGGACCCCATTGTCAATTGGCATAAATTCCCATGATCTTGAAACCCATAACATCCTCATGACCAATGAACTAGTTCGTTAGAGGTAACTAGAGACACGGTTTGTTTACATAACACACGTGTATTAACGTTTCTCATTAACACAGTTATAACACAACATGAAACGTATTATGAACATATAGGAGATATATCAAATAATACACTTTATTACTTGCCTCTAAGGCATAACTCCTTCAATTATCACTCCCCTAGGTCCGGGCAGTTTCATCTTAAGGTAGGTGATGTGAGAACTTGCCATGAACTTGTTCGGCGCGGATGATGGCTCTGTGTATGGCGCCCGAAAAATGCTGGAGCGGTGTTGATGTAGAGCTTGTTGGGAACCCCAAGAGGAAGGTATGATGAGCACAGCAGCAAGTTTCCCTCAGGATGAAACCAAGGTTTAATCGAACCAGTAGGAGCAAGTAAACACCCCAAAGGTGTTACTAGCTGAGCTTTGGCAGGGCGCACTACCGGTGCTAGTAGCAACGTGGAGACCTGCACAACACAACCACAGAACTTTGTCCCCAACTTGCGATGAGGTTGTCAATCTCACCGTGTTTTGTGGAAAACAAAGGATTAAACATATCGAATGGAAAGAAGTGGAAGTTTGCATAAACTAAACACAAAGCAGTAAAAGATTGTAGATTGAATGCAAAAGACAAGGACCGGGATCCATAGTTCACTAGAGGTGGCTCTCCTTAAGATAGATAACACGCTGGGTGAACAAATTACAGCGGGGCAATTGACAAACATCGAGAAAGCAATACATGCATATACTAATCATCTTGACTCCTTTGGAACTTGATTGGGCATTACAACATTATACATAGACCGCCATCCAACTTCATCTATAACTAATAATCCACCTTCAGGTTGTCATCCGAACCCCCTCCAGTATTAAGTTGCAAGCAACAGATTATTGCTTTATGCACTCCATGTAAAGTAAACAATACGATTGTTCTATGAACAAAGGATTGTTGTTTTCTCCCTAGTAGCAACACCACATCTAGTACCTTAGAGATTTTTGTCACTTCCCTAGATTACCAGAGGCATGAACCCACTATCGAGCATAAATACTAACTCTTGGATTGTTAGCATCTACTTGGCCAAGATAGCTACTAACAACGGAAAGCATGCAAGATCACAAATTACAAAGACATGATAGAATCAATAATCAATCTGAAATAGCATCTCAATATCCATCGGATCCCCACAAACACAACATGCAGAAGTACAAATAGATGATCTTGATCATGAACGGAGCTCACAAGATCTAGACATAAAAGCACAAAGGAGGAGAAACGGCCATCTAGCTACTACATGGATCCGTAGTCCAAGGATGAACTACTCACGCATCACACCAGAGACTTGCATGGTGATGAACAAGGCCTCCAGGGTGAATTCCCCTCTCTGGGAGGGTGCCGCGAAGAGCTTCAGATCCCTCCCGATCTAGGGATGGAGATGACAGCGGCTACAAACTCTTTCATGGATTTTTGATCGGGCACTTAGGGTTTTCGTCCCGAGGGCATCTTATAGGCGGAAGGGGAGGTCGAGGGGGTGCCAGGGCCAGCACACCACCCCCTGGCGTGGGCTAAGCCTGGCCGTGTGGCCAGGTGTTGTGGCCGGTCTCTGGCCCCTCTCTGTCTCGTATTCTGGCATCTGATGACTTGCGGAGAAATAGGTACTTTGGCTTTTGTCCCGTCCAATTCCGAGAATATTCATTTTCTAACTTTCCTAGAACCAAAAACAGCAGAAAACAGGCAGCTGACACTGTGGCTCTTGTTAATAGGTTAGTCCAAGAAATCACATGAAAAGTACTCCAAAGTGTGGAAAAAACACAAGAAAGTGGATAAAACCAAGCAAGGAACATCAAAAATTATAGATACATTTGCAATGTATCAACATCCCCAAGCTTAACTCCTGCTCGTCCTCGAGTAGGTAAGTGATAAAAAGAAAGAATAATTTTTGAGGTGACATGCACCATCAAAGACTTGATCAAAGTATTTGTAAAACATTCAAAGCTGGGATCATAGTACTTCAATCATATCATGAAAGACAAAGTTCTAGCAATAAGAAAAAGAAACTATGTTGCAACATGAAAAGTCACAAACTAAGGATTCATGAATAACAATGCTTTGCAAGACGTTTGTTTGTTTCACATAAAGAAAGCATAGCATAATAGTATTCAGCTTGTCCCTCATAGGGTAGCAAATATAAATGCATAGGACAACTTCAAAGATCATAAGAGTGACTAGATACAAATAGTTTAAAACAAGCAATATCAAGTTATGCATCAATCAACTAGTCTTGGGACAATGCACATAGAACTAAGAATGGCCACTATGCTCTCAAAGAAGGTGCATAAAGATAGAAGGTGGAGACTCAATATAATGGTGGAAGAAGGGCCTTTTTATAAAAGGAAGTAGGGATTCAAGTCTCATAAAGAGCCTCCAAAAATTATGGTACTTATAGCTTTCAACTCTCATTTCCCCTATCATAAGCATCTTGAAGTGATTAAGGTTAAAGTGAACAAACTATGGTGTACATGCTTGACAAAGTATAAGTTAGAAATCTGATGTCCCTTGTATACGAGGGCTGCTCCTCAGGCTACTCAAGTTTAGTCACCGGTAAGTTCTTGTCATCGTAAGTACATGTGTATCATAGAGAACCGCCAACGGGGTACCCCTTGCCCGATGATACGGAAGAATCCCCATATCAAAATGACAAGGCAAGCAGACAACGAGCATCTCAGCATTCTTCTTATTTACCATTGGAATATGGTGCTTTTTTATCTCTTTCCTCTTTTCATAATCTCTTTTTTTCTCTTTTCTCTTTTTTTCTCAATATAGGACTCTTTTTTTATAAGAAGGATGCTTCATAGACAGCTCATTATGGTTACGCTGCAGGTTTCCACGATGTCAGCATGGATTAGACCAGCGGCCCAGGCGTTTCTCTAACACATATACATAACTCGATGGACTTACAAGCTCCCCTTTCATTTCACACCGACGACATCCATATACAAAAGAGCATGATATCAACTAGGTACAAGTACCAAGTGCAATGTTGAAAGCGTTCCCCATGAAAGCATGGTTCTACTAATTCCCAACAAATAAGTGCAAGCATATACAACATAGACGACACAATAGTTCAAGTTTATTAAGGGCAAGAAAAGTAAAGTGTGCCATCAAGTTCGTGAGAGCTTTAATCACTAGTTTTATCATAACAAGTTTAATTTGGAAGGTAAACAAAAGCATGAATATACTTGGAATAGCATAAGCTAGTAGGTAGGTATGGTGGACTCTTTGGAATAACTTGGTTTAGGGAGTTGGATGCATGAGTGGAACTCATACTTGGTTGTGGAGGCTAGCAAAAGACTGGGAGCGACAAACTAAGAGAGCAATAATGGCCATAATCATGCAGAGCGACAAAACATCATCGATCAAAGGATAAAGTGATACTACAAGTTGAAAACTAAAGGATCATAAAGGCTATGGTGACTTGATATAGTCATAACATGGTGTGAGCATGCGCCAAGTCAACCCAAATAAAGCATCAAAGGAGAATACCACTATACTATGCTTTAATATGCTAAAACAATGCATGATTCATCCAAGGCACATTAAGCAATCTAAATTGTTTATAACAAGTCATGCTACAGCAAAGAATACTAAACATAAAGCCAAAACAATATCAAGCATGGCATGACAAAGCATAGGCCACAGTCAAAAACGAGCTCTTTCTACCACATAAGCATGAACTTTCCTACTCTTTTCCAAACCAAACCAAACTATTTGCAAACCAATGTATGAAAGAGGGATTCCAACCAATTTATTCAGAAAACTAAGCAAACAAAGCAAACGAAAAACCAAAATGAAAATGAAAAAAAGACGCTCCAAGAAAAACACCACTGTGCCTGAAACAATAACAATGAAGCGTTTGTAAGAAACCTGGGATTTTTATTGATAAAGAAGGGGATGCCTTGGGCATCCTCAAGATTTGACGCTTGTACTTCTTGGATATTTCTTGGGGTGACACGCGTGGCATCCCCAAGTTTGAGCTTAAGTCCATCCTTCATCTCATTACTCATTCCTTCCATACACCTGAAAATTTTCCTTCATACAAAACTTCACACAATCTTTATTAGCAACATTAGTGCACTCAAGATAAATAAGTCTTAAGATTCAGTTCTAACACCAAATAAACTTCCACTAGAACACTAGCTACTATAGCACTTCCCTCAGAAAGCTCAATTCCCGAAAAGAACTCAAAAAGGAACCAACAAGAAGCAAATGGAGAAAATGGCAGAAATCTGTCAAAACAGACCAGTAGGTAAAGACAATTTTTTTCGAAGACCTTATATTGCTCAAATCAAAAAGTATTGAACTAACTAAAGTTAGACAACAACCTGGGGCAGAAGCACAAAAATTCACGCCTCAAAAAGACGGTCAGAGATTTTACACGAATTTTTACAGTGAAGCACAGAAATCTGTTTCGGGACAACAACTTTCCCAATCATTACTTCTCTCTCATTAGAGGTTACTCTTGGCACAAAAAGCAAATAAAAAGTATAAGGAGCGGTTATTGCAGAGGTAATAACTTCCAAGACTCATCTAAAACTTTTGGGTTATCTCCCAATAAGTACTTTTCTTTAACGCCTTTAAGTTAGGCATAAGAAGCAAAAAAGAATCAAGTGTTCTCAAATGAAGAAGCATTAAGATCAATACCAGAAATATTTTCAACAAGGCAAGGTATATCATCTAAATAAGTTCTAGAGGATCCTCTCTCAATGCTCTTAGGTTCACTATTTTTATCAAAAGGGTTTGCAGGAGCAATCCAATCAAGATTCTTTTCTATGGCATCATGTATTGCTACTAGTTTAAAAGGTATTTGTATCTTAGGTTCCTCCCCATTAGGTTCGGTTTTGTTCATCTTTTCTCGTGTACCAACAACATCTACACATGATCCAAGCATATTGAAACGTTCAACGACTTTTCTAGCTTCCTTGGAAGCATCATAGAACTCCTTAAACAAAGTTTCTAGAATAAAATCCCTCTTTTCAGAGTCTTCAATTTCTTTAAGCTTAAGAAACATTACTTTCATTAAGGGGTTGAGGTTAACAAACCTAGCTTCTAACATATGAATTAAAGAAGCTGCAGCAATCTCATAGTTTGGAGCAAGTTCTGCAAGGGATCTATCCTCAGTATCCTCATGTTTGCTAACATGATTAAAGAATTCTTCAATATTATCTTTCCCAATTATAGAACCACTACCAATTGAAAGGTCTTTCAGGGTGAAAGTAGGGATCAACATGGTGAGCTAAGGAAGAGGTGACAACTAAAGGAGACTTAATTTTTTGTGTGTTTTTGATAAATAAAGCAAACTAGGAAGACTAATTTTTTGTGTTTTTGAATAACAAAACAAGCAAACAAAGCAAAAAGAAACTAAGCAAAAAAAAACAAAGTAAAGAGATTGGTTATGAGGGACTCCCCTTGTGAAGATGTCCTTGACTCCCCGGCAACGGCGCCAGAAAAATGCTTGATGGCTCTGTGTATGGCGCCCGAAAAATGCTGGAGTGGTGTTGATGTAGAGCTCATTGGGAACCCCAAGAGGAAGGTATGATGAGCACAGCAGCAAGTTTCTCTCAGTCTGAAACCAAGGTTTAATCGAACCAGTAGGAGCAAGGAAACACCCCAAAGGTGTTACTAGCTGAGCTTTGGCAGGGTGCACTACCGGTGCTAGTAGCAACGTGGAGACCTGCACAACACAACCACATAACTTTGTCCCCAACTTACGATGAGATTATCAATCTCACCATGTTTTGCGGAAAACAAAGGATTAAACGTATCGAATGGAAAGAATTAAAAGTTTGCAGAAAGAAAACACAAAGCAGTAAAAGATTGTAGATTGAATGTAAAAGACAAGGACCGGGATCCATAATTCACTAGAGGTGGCTCTCCTTAAGATAGATAACTGTAACACTACAGTACTGAAAAGACTGTAGCTTCTATGCAACATGCCAATCCCTGGATCGGTTCATTGGCTTACATAGAACATAGATGAAATAAGAAAGTAATAATCCGTGTATCATAAATAACGAAGAACCAGAAGATTCAATTATTACAAAATTCGCTTAGCTCGAAGGCTACCTTACACATTATTCAAATAGCAACATAAATAAAGATACTACTCCATCTTCAAATTGCCCACGAGGGAACAAGTGTCGAGTGGAGTACCGCGGCCTATTTCGATCACTCGGAATCGGTATAACCTGCAACATGAAACGTAGCAGCCCCGAAGGGTCAATACATGGAATGTATGGCAAGTAGCACTAAGGTAGAGGACACAATGCACCTAGCATCTACATGCTTATTTGGCTAGTGGATCTTTGGCTAGCTTGCACTTTTCAAACACATTGATCCTACTTTCGTAAACCATTTCATTCACAACAACCCATTAAGTTTACCCATCAAGTTTTAGCAATTAGGAAATAAGGATGAGTGAGAATATGTCATAGTCTCAAGATCAAGCAACTCAATCGTCCGTAATCGGGGACACGGCTAGGTACTTAGTTTTTACACCCTGCAGGGGTTTGTACAGTTTACCCATGTGACCTGGCCAACCCAGCTCGTACAACCACACTCATATTGTGTGATGATAGGGAGAAGTACAAGATGGGACCTTTCGGGAAGTAGATCACCAAACCCCACTACGCACCGGTCCCAACCTATCTTTCACTACATCTCTGGCTACGCTGGGTTCGGATCACCACGACCTACTAAGTCCAACCAGCCACCCATTCTTACTGGCACATGGTTGCACATGTAAGCTACCATAACAAAGAGAACCAATCCTTCTCAGTACCCTGGGCGGCATTCCCCACCATTATCCACACTCCGTTGACCATCAAACCATTCCGCCTAGGTAGTTCATTAACATTAAGTTGTTTTCGTTTGAAACAAACGCACCTTCACCATGGTGTGATCCCTTTTTCACCCGTCTTCACAGCAGGTCTAAGCACATCTACTGAACGGGGCTCAACTACAAAGAATTCCTACCACAATATATAGGATATAGCATGGCATAGTAGTTCCTACACAATAACTACCGAAATACACTACACATGCATAAGAGAAAATAGTAGGACAATGGTATGAACAAAATAGCATCTACTTGCCTTGGCGGTAGGAGTCGAGGGTACAATCCTCGCAGAAACAAGCGTTGCACTCGTCACAATCTACACGATACAAAGCAACACATAACCAACATACACAATCATAAGCAAGTGCACAAATGCATGCATGATAGCTTAACAAGAATTTCAGTACCCTCTCGGTGTTCTCTGATGTTTATTACTACTGCATGATGCATGGAAAACCTTTTAATGCGTCGAAAACAAAACCATGCAATTTGTGAACCCAATTAATAGGCTTTTAGGCAAAACACTAAGCCTCTACAGTAAACAGGGTTGTATGACCTGGGAAAAAATACTACTATGTAGGTGACGTGATTTAAAACCAGGGACTATTGGAATCACGCAAAAAAGCATTACAGAACTTTTTCTACAATTTTTATAGTGCTTTACGCCTTTTCAAAGTTTCAAAGAAATAAATACAGTAAAACTGCAATATTATTTTATAAAACAATTCTAAACATTTTTGTGAATCCAACGATATATTATTTGCTAAATTAGGACTAGTAAATCTTTTTATACGAATTTTTGAAGTTGGACATATTTTCTGGAAAATAAATAATCTCTGAAAATCGACGGGGAATATTCTGGGGAATATTCCCGCTGACAAGCGCGTTCGGCTGACGCGGCGGTTGACCGGTCAGCGGTCATCGCCCGCGCTCAGTGGCCCATCTGGGCCGTTCGTGACCGATCCGATGGCCGGGGACGATCGCGGCGGACTCACCGGCGGCGGTCGGCGTGGAAGGCGGCGGTGGCTCCGGCGAGGTCGTGGGGCGGCTCCAGCTGTCTCCCGGCGACCTGCGGGCGGGGAAAAAGGAAGTGAGACGGAGGCGGCTAGGCGGCAGGGCAAAAGGAAGGCTCGGGGGCGGCAGCACGGGCTCACCGGCGTTAATGGCGGCGGCGGTGGCAGTGAACTCCGGCGAAGAATCGCGGAACGCGGCGACGGTTTAGATTGGTTCTAAGAAGGGGTTCTCGAGGAGGGAGCGAGGGCTTTAAGGGGGTGGCGGAGAAAAATCGCGGGGCGCAACGACTCCCGCGGAAATCGGAAATCCGGCGAGCCTCGGCGTCCGTGCTCGTGTCGAGCACGGTCTGCTCGACGGCTGCGGCTAGCAGGTGGGCCCGGGCGGCGGGGCGAGCTACGCGCCGCGCACGCGTTTTTCTTGTTATGCGCTGCTCGCTACGCCGGGGTCTCTCGGGTGGGCCACTGGGCCGCTGTGGCTGGTGGTCCGGCTGGCCGATGCGTTTTTTTTTGAACAGTATCTGAATCTGACTGAACTGTCTGCAGTTTCTGACATTTTTCTGCACTTCTGTAATTTGACCATAACTTTTGATCCAGGACTCCGATTTGGGCGAAACAAAGTTCTACAGATTCGTATTGACGAACTCTACGCATCCATGCATCTGGAATGCACAAAAAGTGTCATTCCAGAAGATGAAAGGCAAAATCCCTAGTAATCTCATATAAGAGATGGAAAAGCAAATAAGCGGTGTTTTGGCCAGATGCCTTTAAAACTGAATTTTTTTAAACATGATCATGAATGAAATGACATGTATGTATGCAGTGCCAAATCTAGAATTTGGGATGTGACAAGACTAACCCCCTTAAGATGAATCTCGTCCTCGAGATTCGACGTGGCTAGCAAATAGGTGCGGGTGGTCCTCTCGGAGGTCATCCTCTCGCTCCCAGGTGGCTTCCTCTTCGGTGTGATGGCTCCATTGCACCTTGCAAAACCTGATCGTATTGCTGCGTGTAAATCTCTCCGATGTTTCCAAGATCTTGACCGGTTTCTCCTCATAGGTCAAGTCGTTCTCCAGCTGAACCTCTTCAAGCGACACGGTGTCTCTCAATGGTGTATCCATCATCTCCGGGTGGCACTTCTTCAGCTGAGACACATGGAACACGTCGTGAATAGCGGTTAGAACCTCTGGCATCTCCAACTGATACGCAACCTCTCCTTTGCGTGCTAGGATCTTTTAGGGCCCTATAAACCGAGGTGCCAGCTTGCCCTTAATCCCAAATCTCTTAATCCCACGCAAAGGAGAAACTCTGAGGTAGGCTCGATCTCCAATCTCATACACCACCTCCTTGCGCTTAGCATTAGCATAGCTCTTCTGCCTTGACTGCACTACCTTCAGCCTATCTCGAATCAAACTGACCTTCTCCTCAGCATCCTTGATCAAATCAGGTCCAAACAACTGACGTTCACCTACACCATCCCACAACAATGGTGTTCTGCACCTCTTACCATATAGTACATCGAACGGTGACATATTGATGCTAGTCTGGTAGCTGTTGTTATAGGAAAACTCAGCATAGGAAAATTCTCATCCCAACTAGAGCCATGAGCTAGAGCGCAAGCTCTCAACATATCCTCCAAAATCTGATTCACTCTCTCGGTTTGTCCATCCGTTTGGGGGTGGAAAGCTGTGCTAAATTCCAACCTCGTTCCCAACGACTCATGTAGCTGGTGCCAAAAGTGAGAGGTGAATTGGGTGCCTCTATCTGACATAATGCTCTTAGGGACTCCATGTAGGCACACAATTCCGTTCATGTAGATCTTGGCTAATTTAGCACTAGTGTAGGTGGTCTTCATGGGTATAAAGTGGGCTACCTTGGTTAAGTGATCAACCACTACCCAAATAGAGTCGTATCCTGACCTTGTCCTGGGCAGTCTTGTGATAAAATCCATTCCAACTCTATCCCACTTCCAATCAGGTATCGGCAATGGCTGTAGCAACCCCGCTGGCTTCTGGTGCTCAGCCTTTACTCTACTACAGACATCACATAAGGCAATATACTCTGCAATATCTCCCTTCATATTAACCCACCAATACCTTTCCTTCAAATCCATGTACATCTTTGTGTTACCAGGATGTATGGAGTAGGGCGAGTCATGGCCTTCATGGAGAATCAACTTCCTAATCCCCTAATCGTTGGGCACACACAAACAATCTCCATACCATAGTGCTCCTTGTTCATCTTCGCGAAATCCTTCCGCCTTTCCCTTGGGTATGTTTTCCCTTACTCTCCTTAGTTCAATATCCTCTTTCTGAGCTTCACTAATTTTATCCTAAAGTGTTGGCTTGATTTCCATTGCTGCTAAATATCCCCTAGATACTATCTCCAATCTGAGATCCTTGAATTGCTCACACAGATTTTTGGGTAACTCTCCCACGGTCAAACCATTAGCATACACCTTGCGGCTTAGCGCATCTGCTACGACATTAGCCTTTCCGGGATGATATTGCAGACTCATGTCATAATCCTTTATGAGCTCCAACCATCTTCTCTACCTCATGTTCAGCTCCTTCTGTGTGAATATGTATTTCAAGCTCTTGTGGTCCGTGAATACATCGCAATGCTTGCCCATCAAATAGTGCCTCCATACCTTGAGCGCAAGCACAACTGGCGCTAATTCCAAGTCATGCGTGGGGTAATTCTGCTCATGATGTTTAAGTTGGCGTGAGGCGTAGGATACCACTCCCCCATCTTGCATCAACACACTTCCAAGCCCTTGACGAGACGCATCGCAATACACTTGGAAGTCCTCCTGAATATCAGGCAAACACAAAATAGGTGTGGTCACCAAGCGTTGCTTCAGTTCCTGGAAACTAGCTTCACACTCTTCTATCCACTCAAATCTTTTCTCCTTCTTTAATAACCCAGTCATTGGCTTCGCAACCTTGGAGAAGTTCTCTATAAACCTCCTGTAATATCCAGCAAGTCCCAAGAAACTCCCAATATCTCCCACATTCTTGGGTGACTCCCATTCTATAACTGACGCCACCTTGCTTGGATCAACTGCAACTCCTTCACCTGACACTATGTGTCCTAGAAATCCCACACTGTTCAACCAAAATTCGCACTTGCTAAACTTAGCATATAGCTTATGCTCTCTCAACTTCTCCATAATTAGGCGCAAATGCTTCTCATGCTCATTGTCATCTCTAGAATAAATCAATATGTCATCGATGAACACCACGACAAATTTATCCAAGTACTCCATGAATACCTTGTTCATCATGGTCATAAAATATGCCGGAGAATTTGTTAGTCCAAAAGACATAACTGTATACTCATATAAACCATACCTAGTGGTGAAGGCGGTCTTTGGTATCTCCTGCTCACGGATCTTTAATTGGAAATACCCTGACCTTAGGTCGATCTTGGAAAATACCTTTGCTCCCTTCAACTGATCAAACAAGTCATTTATATTGGGTAGAGGATATTTATTTTTGATGGTAACCTCATTAAGAGAGCGATAGTCTACCACCAGCCTCTTACTACTATCATTCTTCTCCACAAATAGAATAGGCGCACCCCAAGATGAAGAACTTGGTTGAATGAATCCTTGTCCAACTGTTCTCTAAGTTGCTTCTTCAATTCCTTTAGCTCATCCACATCCATCTTGTACGGCCTCTTGGCTATCGGTCCTGTTCCCGGCATCAAGTCAATAAGAAACTCCACGTCCCTGTCAGGTGGCATCCCTGGTAGTTCTTCCAGAAACTCATCAGGGTATTCTCTCACTACGGGTACAGTATCCATGCTAACCCCCTTAATAGAGTTCACCTTAGTACCCTTAAGACATGCTGCTGACTTGAACTTAATCTTTATGTCTTGTGGTGTCCTAAGAGAGATGGCATGTTGTCCACAATCTATCTAGCCATCATGTTGGACAATCAATCCATGCCCAGTATTCCATCTAGTCCTTGCGACTCCAAAACTACTAAATGTGCTGGGAAGCTGTGTGCTCCAATTCCTATGGTAAGATCACGACATCCCTTACTAGCTAGCATCTCTCCTCCTGGTGAGCTCACTCTAATAGTCCCTTTTAGTGACTCAGTGGCTAACTTATGTCTATCCACAAATGCCCATGATATGAATGAATGCGATGCACCAGTATCAAATAGAACAAGTGCAATATGGGAATCGATTGGAAACTTACCAATCACAAGATCCGGCTCATCACGGACTTCCTCCACATTCACATGGTTCACGTTCGCCTTCTGGTTGGGTCCAAGCTTGGGTCCTACTCCCGTGTTCTTCTCCGGGCAGGTACTAGCATAATGGCCCAGCTTCTTGCACTTGTAGCACTCCACATTGCTGAGGTCCTTCTTGCTCACATAGTCATGTCCATTGTTCCTCCCAGAGTTGCTCTGGTGGCTCCTGTGACCATTATGGTGGCGGTCATTTCCTCCACGGTGGTGATTGTCACTCTTGTGACCATCGTGGCGATGTCCATTGCTTCCACGGTGGCTACGGTCATCTCCGCCATGCCTAGAATATCCAGAGTGTCCATCATAGGAGGTGCGAGTGCAGTGGTGTGATCCTGAGGAGTGATGGCTGTTCTTCCTCTTGCGTCTCTCCACCTGCTGTTGTTTCCCTTCCAGAATTCTGGCCTTGTCCATCCATTCCTGAAATGTCGAGCAATAAACCACAGACAGGTGAAGTGAAAGATCATCACTGAGACCATCCAGGAACCTTTCCCTCCTCTTGGCATTAGTGTCTACATCTTCAGGGGCATAGCGAGAGAGATTGTTAAATTCCTCTATGTAATCCGCCATAGTGCGGTTTGTTTGGCGCAGGTTGCGAAATTCCTTCCTCTTCAGGCTCATGGTCCTAGCAGAGACGTGATTGGTCCTGAATCCTTCCTCAAACATAGCCCAAGTAACTGTGTCCAGCGGGTGGGTGATCTGGAAAGCATCCCACCAAGAAGCAGCTGATCCTTCCAGCAAGTGAGCAACAAACCTCACCTTTTCAGCATCAGTACAACCAACGGTCACCAAGTCCTTGTTCACAGAACGAAGCCAGTCGAGAGCAACCATGGGCTCAGGTGCGGAGGAGAACTTAGCTGGCCTCAGCCTCAGGAACCTAGTGAGAGCATCCCCCTGCGGCTGATTGTTCCCGTTGTTGTTGTTGTTGTTGTTGTTGTTGTTGTTGTTCATGGTTGCCATGAACTGCGTCATCACTTGGGTCAGCTGTGCCTGAGCGGCCATGAGCTGAGCCATCTCATCAGGTCGGCAACGAGCCATCTGCGGTTCAGCACAGGTAAGATTAGAAAGAAGCAACTAAAGATAAGTAACAACCCGTTACCCATGCAACATGCTCAAAGCCACAACAATTCATCAACAACAACAATAAGCAATCACCACATGAGCAAACACACACACAAACATTGTTCTAGGTTTTCCTTAACAGTATATAGCTAGAAAATAATTTTGAAACGCTGGTAATCACATCTGACAAAGCAAAACAGCAAAATAAGCAAAACCAGAAATCTGGCAGAACAGTTATGCACAGTGCCTAGTGTCTGGCAAATGCACAGTGCCCTGAAAATAATCCAACTCCTCCTTTTGCTGCATCAGCTTCTGTTCTCTCTCCCAAGCTTTAATCTCCATGTCTTCAAATTGCTTCTCATGGAGTGGCATGTTGTTCCGATTGCCTGTGGTAACCATCACGTTCCCATCCTCATTCCGACTTCCAAATGCAAGGAAAGGTGAGCCTGCTAGCAGTCGGTGTCGGTGGAGATAGCACAGATGTGACATTGTCTCATGCATGGCCGACTCCACTCCTTGCTCCCAGGTAAGGTACTTCTTGGTGCGGTTCAGGTTCTCAATACCAGGCACGGTGGGATCTGCAAGAACAATAGCGGTGATCTCCCAGACGCGATCTCCAGGCACATAGGTGTTCATCCTCCTCCCTTTGAACATCGGCATTAGCATGCCTAGTGTCTGGCAAAGCTCCGCCAACTGTCTTGCGAACGGTCTTGGTGACTGGAAATCAACATACTCAACTCTGGTGGCATCTCCCATCTATCAAATGTAAAGAGGAAACAGTGAGAACAGCAAAGGAAAAGAATTTACTAGAATGAAAGGCATAAGAATTAAGGACATAATTTAAAATAGACTTAATTAAGTATAGGGCTTCCTATTCCAATCCTAGGTCACGATCCTACAGTCAACACATGGCTCTGGTACCATCTGTAACACTACAGTACTAAACAGAATGTAGCTTCTATGCAACATGCCAATCCCCGGATCGGTTCATTGGCTTACATAGAACATAGATGAAATAACAAAGTAATAATCCGTGTATCATAAATAACGAAGATCCAGAAGATTCAATTATTACAAAATTCGCTTAGCTCGAAGGCTAGCTTACACATTATTCAAATAGCAACATAAATAAAGATACTACTCCATCTTCAAATTGCCCACGAGGGAACAAGTGTCGAGTGGAGTACCGCGACCTATTTCGATCACTCGGAATCGGTATAACCTGCAACATGAAACGTAGCAGCCCCGAAGGGTCAATACATGGAATGTATGGCAAGTAGCACTAAGGTAGAGGACACAATGCACCTAGCATCTACATGCTTATTTGGCTAGTGGATCTTTGGCTAGCTTGCACTTTTCAAACACATTGATCCTACTTTCGTAAACCATTTCATTCACAACAACCCATTAAGTTTACCCATCAAGTTTTAGCAATTAGGAAATAAGGATGAGTGAGAATATGTCATAGTCTCAAGATCAAGCAACTCAATCGTCCGTAATCGGGGACATGGCTAGGTACTTAGTTTTTACACCCTGCAGGGGTTTGTACAGTTTACCCATGTGACCTGGCCAACCCAGCTCGTACAACCACACTCATATTGTGTGATGATAGGGAGAAGTCCAAGATGGGACCTTTCGGGAAGTAGATCACCAAACCCCACTGCGCACCGGTCCCAACCTATCTTTCACTACATCTCTGGCTACGCTGGGTTCGGATCACCACAACCTACTAAGTCTAACCAGCCACCCATTCTTACTGGCACATGGTTGCACATGTAAGCTACCATAACAAAGAGAATCAATCCTTCTCAGTACCCTGGGCGGCATTCCCCACCATTATCCACACTCTGTTGACCATCAAACCATTCCGCCCAGGTAGTTCATTAACATTAAGTTGTTTTAGTTTGAAACAAACGCAACTTCACCATAGTGTGATCCCTTTTTTCCTCCGTCTTCACAGCAGGTCTAAGCACATCTACTGAACGGGGCTCAACTACATGGAATTCCTACCACAATATATAGGATATAGCATAGCATAGTAGTTCCTACACAATAACTACAGAAATACACTACACATGCATAAGAGAAAATAGTAGGACAATGGTATGAACAAAATAGCATCTACTTGTCTTAGCGGTAGGAGTCGAGGGTACAATCCTCGCAGAAACAAGCGTTGCACTCGTCACAATCTACACGATACAAAACAACACATAAACAACATACACAATCATAAGCAAGTGCACAAATGCATGCATGATAGCTTAACAAGAATTTCAGTACCCTCTCGGTGTTCTCTGATGTTTATTACTACTACATGATGCATGGAAACCTTTTAATGCGTCGAAAACAAACCATGCAATTTGTGAACCCAATTAATAGGCTTTTAGGAAAAACACTAAGCCTCTGCAGTAAACAGGGTTGTATGACCTGGGCTGTATAGGTGACGTGAGTTAAAACCAGGGGCAATTGGAATCACGCAAAGAGGCATTACAAAACTTTTTCTACAATTTTTATAGTGCTTTAAGCCTTTTCAAAGTTTCAAAGAAATACATATAGTAAACCTGCAATATTGTTTTATAAACAAATTCTACACAATTTTGTGAATCCAACTATATATTATTTGCTAAATTTGGACTAGTAAATCTTTTTATACGAATATTTGAAGTTGGACATATTTTCTAGAAAATAAATAATCTCTAAAAATCGATAGGGAATATTCCGAGAATACTCCGGGGAATATTCCCGCTGACAAGCAGGTCCGGCTGACGCAGCGGTTGACCGGTCAGTGGTCAGCGCCCGCGGTCAGCGGCCGATCTGGGCCGTTCGTGACCGATCCGACGGCTGGGGACGATCGCGGTGGACTCACCGGCGGCGGTCGGCGTGGAAGGCGGCGGCGACTCCGGCGAGGTCGTGGGGCCGCTCCGGCTGTCTCCTGGCGACCTGCAGGTGGGGAAAAAGCAGGTGAGACAGCGGCGGCAGGGCGAAAGGAAGGCTCGGGGGCAGGGGCGCAGGCTCACCGGTGTTAATGGCGGCGGCGGCGGCGGCGGTGAACTCCGGCGAAGAATTGCGGAATGCGGCGGCGGTTTAGATTGGTTCTAAGAAGGGGTTTTCGAGGAGGGGCGAGGGCTTTAAGGGGGTGACGGAGAAAATTCGTGGGGCGGAATGACTCCCACGGAAAACAGAAATCCGGCGAGCCTCGGCGTCCGTGCTCGTGTCGAGCACGGTCTGCTCGACGGCTGTGGCTGGCAGGTGGGCCCGGGCGGCGGGGCGAGCTACGCGCCGCGCGCGCGTTTTCCTGTTACGTGCTGCTCGCTGCGCCGGGGTCTCCCGGGTGGGCTGGTGGGCCGCTGTGGCTGGCGGTCCGACTGTCCGACGTGTTTTTTATTATTATTATTTTTGAACATTATCTGATCTGACTGAACTGTCTGCAGTTTTTGAAATTTTTCTGCACTTCTGTAATTTAGCCATAACTTTTGATCCAGGACTCCGATTTGGGAGAAACAAAGTTCTACGGATTCGTATTGATGAAATCTACGCATCCATGCATCTGAAATGCCCAAAAAGTGTTATTCCAGAAGATGCAAGGTAAAATCCCTAGTAATCTCATATAAGAGATGGAAAAGCAAATAAGCGGTGTTTTGGCCAAATGCCTTTAAAACTGAATTTTTGCAAATATGATCATGAATGCAATGACATGTATGTATGCATTGCCAAATCTAGAATTTGGGATGTGAAAATAACATGCTGGGTGAACAAATTACAGCGGGGTAATTGACAAACATTGAGAAAGCAATACATGCATATACTAATCATCTTGACTCCTTTGGAACTTGATTGGGCATTACAACATTATACATAGACCGCCATCCAACTGCATATATGACTAATAATCCACCTTCAGGTTATCATCCGAACCGCCTCCAGTATTAAGTTGCAAGCAACAGATTATTACTTTACGAACTGCATGTAAAGTAAACAATATGATTGTTCTATGAACAAAGGATTGTTGTTTTCTCCCTAGTAGCAACAACACATCTAGTACCTTAGAGATTTTTGTCACTTCCCCAGATTACCAGAGGCATGAACCCACTATCGAGCATAAATACTAACTCTTGGAGTTACTAACATCTACTTGGCCAAGATAGCTACTAACAACGGAAATCATGCAAGATCACAAATTACAAAGACATGATAGAATCAATAATCAATCTGAAATATAATCTCAATATCCATCAAATCCCCGCAAACACAACATGTAGAATTACAAATAGATGATCTTGATCATGAACGGAGCTCCCAAGATCTAGACATGAAAGCACAAAGGAGGAGAACCAGCCATCTAGCTACTACATGGATCCGTAGTCCAAGGATGAACTACTCACGCATCACACCGGAGGCTTGCATGGTGATGAAGAAGGCCTCCAGGGTGAATTCCCCACTCCAGCAGGGTGCCGGGAAGAGCTTCAGATCCCTCCCGATCTAGGGATGGAGATGACGGCGGCTACAGATTCTTTCATGGATTTTTGATCGGGCACTTAGGGTTTTCGTCCCGAGGGCATCTTATAGGCGGAAGGGGAGGCCGAGGGGGTGTCAGGGGCCACCACACCACCCCTTGGCACGGGCCAAGCCTGACCACGTGACCAGGTGGTGTGGCCGGCCTCTGGCCCCTCTCCGTCTCGTATTCTGGCATCTGATGACTTTCGGAAAAATAGGCACTTTGGCTTTTGTCCTGTCCAATTCTGAGAATATTTATTTTCTGACTTTCCTAGAACCAAAAACAGCAAAAAATAGGCAGCTGACACTGTGGCTCTTGTTAATAGGTTAGTCCAAGAAATCACATGAAAAGTACTCCAAAGTGTGGACAAAACACAAGAAAGTGGATAAAACCAAGCATGGAACATCAAAAATTATACATACATTTGCAATGTATCAACGGGCCTGCCGAGTAACACGCGATAAGCGCTCTTCAGATTCACCACTTTGAACTCCAAATTTTCAGTCCGACAATTATCTCTCGTGCCGAATACTACATCAACCCGGACCTTACCAATTGGCTCACAGGACATACCTGGCATAATGCCATGAAAGGTGGTCCTCGTTGCTTGTAAAATGTTCTCTGTTATTCCCAACTTGTGCATGGTATCCTTGTACATAATGTTGTTTTTTACTGCCATTGTCAATTATTACTTTAGAAAACCTCACATGGAGATTCGGCCCGATGAACGTCGGATCCAGGACCAGTGCATAGGTCCCTGGGCTAGGCATGATCTTTGGGTGATCCTTAATACTCCATGTAATCTCCTGATCCACCCAGGGCATATATCTAACTACCGCCGGCATTACCACGTTTACCTCCATATGCCGGCGCTGCAAGCTTTTCCGGTCATTTTCTTCCGTGGTAAACACACAGTAACTTTGATGATGCTCCTTGTACTCGTTTCATCCCTCATTCGCGTGGTAACCCTGGCCTTGTTACTGATTATTGTCTACTTGATGTACCGCATCCCTCCTTTCCTGATTTTCATACCTCGGTGGAGGTGGTGGCAACATTAGTTGCTGTCCATTTCCCCCTGTTAGTAATGGTTGCCGAGGTGCCTCATTCCTAGGTGCTTCATTCCGAGGTGCCTGAGCATTCCCCGAACTTCCCTGCTCTAACTTCCTCATCCACTCACATTGCCGAGTCGTATGATTTGCCGGACTATTCGGACTTGGTGTATGGAACTTGCAAGGTTGATCCACCATAGATTCGAACATATACCTCGGTCGATCTTTTCGTTCTTGCCACTGCTTTTTCTGCTCCGGGGTCCAAGGCTTCTTCCCTTCATTTTTCTATTGCCAGTTTTTCCCTCTAGTTTTCTGGCGCCGGCATTGGGCTGATCCCGGTCTACCACTGCCACCTGCTGCGAGTTATATCTGTAATCCAGATGCTCATCCCTTCGCTTTCCTCGGAAATCATTTCTCCTCGACGACCCAGAACCATCTCGGTTGTAATATTCCTCGTTTGCTCGCTTGACATTAGCCGGGTTTGCGTTGGATCTCCCAAGGCGTACGAGTCTGTGATCCGGATCGTCTCAGCCAAAGTGGTAGGCATATCTTGTTGCAGCCTCTGCCACAGCATACTTCCATATCTGCAGCCCTGGGCGAACCACGCAATTGCTTGTGATTCAATTAATCCCTCACATGAGTTACGCACGTTGCACCACCGAGTCAAGAAATCCTGGTCTGGCTCATTCGGTCTTTGCCGGCATATGGCCTGTTGGGCCTCTTGTAAGTGCTTGAGAACTTGCTAACGAATAACTCCTCAAAATTCAGCCAATAGTTAACACTTCCTGGTGGCAAATTGTCCAGCCAAACTCTTGCTAGTCCTTCCAACATTTGTGGCACATACCTCACTGCCCATCTCAAATTTCCAGTTGCGATCTTGACCGCCGTTGCATAATCAAACAGCCAATCCTCTGGCCTAGTACTACCATCATAGGTTCTGGTTCCTCTGGCCAACTGAAAGTTCAGCACCAGTGGCTCCTTCATGATCCGGGGCCCAAAGCATGCCAAACCAAGAGGACCTTGTACATCGATTAGCTCCGACCTGTAAATTCTATCCAGTTTCAGCCTCGCATCATCCGGCTGCAAGTTCCTGCTTCCCAGCCTTGACCCAATTATGTGGTAATCCGGTCTGGGATATCCGTTGTTGATCATAGCCGAATAACCAACATTGTATCTTTCCTGATCCAGACAAGCATTCTGCTGTTGTGCTGCTTGTCCTGCACTTCCCTCTTGCCGAGGTGCGCACTGCTGCTGCTGCCGAGGTACATTTTGTCCCGTTCCCGTGGGATCACGCTGTCCGGCATTGCCCTTAGTAGCATTCCCTTGACCGGCATTGCCTTGGTCACCGTTACCTCGGCTGGTACTATGGCAATGTTCATCAACTTGCACTACTTTGCCTTTTCCTGCCCTCACCGGATCATAGGGAACCATCTGTTTGTCCCTTCTCCTGGAGTTTACCACCTTTTCTCTCCTGGGATTGTGACTCGGAGATGATGCGGCTCCCCGGGATCTTGTCGGGTTATTTCTAGCCGACTGAACCACGTGTGATGCTCCCGGTGGTGCTGAGTTTACCTTGTTCATTTCTTCATTTTGCTGGCAAGCGACCCTCAGCAAGTGGTTCACCCTCTCTTGTTGCCTTTGCCGGGCCTCTCCGGTTAGACCTTCTAATTCGCACGTGACTGCATTTGCTACCCTGAGGTTCTTTGCTGGGGTACTGTACCTCTCCAGCCCTCATGTTACTATCATGGCTATCTGACCTGGCCTAGGTTCGTATTCCTTGTCAATCTCAGTAATCAGGTTTCTACCTCAGATTTTTACTCCATCTATGTGGTTTTCCTTTGCATATTATCTCAAAGTATTGTTCAAGGACTGCTGCAGCTCTGCCACTTTCTTTGCCCTAGCTAACATTTTCCGCCTAGTTTCTTCTAACTCAGCTTGCGCCTGAGCCAGGTCTACCACAGGTGCTATCGGCGTTGCTAGGCTATCTATTGCCTGTTGGAGCACATTCTCCGGCCTCTCTATTGGGGCGAACCTATACCTGGTCTTCTTCGGCGTGACTTCAGGCTCTAGCGTCAGGCCCTTGCTTGCTCCCGCGTCTGGCACGGTCATCAGGACCTCAACGCTGCTGGTGGGGCGAGTGATACGCACACCACGAGCTACGCTGAGAGGTGTTTCACCTCCCTTGACGATGTACTACGGATGAACACATGACTCGTCCATGCCGAAGTAGATCTTATGTGCGCCAAGTTTTATGAAGACGTCGTTGCGTGGAGGGGGGTGCCTTCCGAAGCTCCCCGCGTTGTCGCTGATGTAGTCCAGCACTCCAAAGCATTGAACTAGACCAGAGGCGACGCGCTCGCCGGTGCTGGAGATGCTTCATATCTGTATTTTCACCCCTGCTAGAACCGCTAGCCCCATGGTGGGCTCCAACTGTCGTGGTGGTGACACGGCAAATTCCATGGATAGGCTAAAGATGGGGCCAATGTGTGCTAGGGGAATCCAGGGAGGGAAAGCATGGTGATTCCATGCACAGATGTTCTTCTATTCTCTCTATCAATGGTGATTACAGTGCTCTTCAAGCTAGTGGTGAGAAGGAGACTATGTCTCTTACTCCCCACAAGTTAGCTCCAGAGTTCTATCTTAGACAAAGAAAATGATCGATCCCCCTCTATGGAGGCCCTGCTGCCCCTTATATAGGGGAGCCCGGGTTATAAAGTTATGGCACACATGGCAGCATATTCTCCGAATATGCCCCTTGGTTAAAGCTAGATGCTTCTTTATTCTCTTTAACGGCTCATCCGGACTTTGGACGTAACCCGCAACGTAATCCTTGTCTTTACGCGTCACCAGACAAGGGCTATGTTAGCTAACGTTGCCCGCGTCACCTTGGTCGCCCCTGACCCGCTGGTCCTCCTCTCTGCTTTGCTTCGCTCATGCTATAGCTAATAAAGCCACCTTTTGACCAGCAGGAGATCCCTTCCTTCTCTTGGAAGCCATATGATAGTTCGGCTAGCACGTGGCTAACCCGGCTACGAGGGTACCTGAATAATAGATAGATAAACATGGACGGCATATACTTTATGTCGACCGGGCTACGACTGAGGAGATGCTCTGCGGGACGGGTTACTCCGTGGTTCGGCCTGCCTTGAGGTGACCTGGCCAGCACTTGCTTTGACCGCGCCATACCTCGGCTAACTCGACCTTTATACCTGGCGTTGCCCTACCCGGGGGTATCCCCCAACAACATGACTGTTATATCATGTACCTGTAGTTCAAATCTAACCCACTTCCTACCGATTTTGCATGAATTTGTACTTTTCACGAGGGGTGGACGGAAAGGTTTGAGATATCCCGGTTGGGACAATGTGCATGTAAGGTGGTCTAGTATTTTTGAAAAATAGGGTGGTACCATTTCGTAACTTTTATTTTGTTGTTTGCTTCACAAAAGGCCATGTTTTTTGGCACTGGGAAAATAAAAAAATGGCTTTTTGGTATGATGAAAAGCAAAAATTTCTCCTACGACATTGTTCTCCATCCCAGTATGCACATGCGTGCACAATATGATCACATTATCACAAACGATTCCATGATTATAGCCATAACATTGATCATTTGGCCTGAAAGCCATGAAACCTCGAACATGATAGCTCATTCTGAGAAGGTTTTTGAGATATTTGCAATATTCTAAGTTTGATATTTTACTTCAAACTACATCACATAATATGACACTACGCAAAAGATTTCCATTGTTTGGATAGTTTTTCGATCTCTTATGCCTGTTTCGAACTATGGTCAAAACGATGGGCTTGAGGATTCTTACCTCGGGGCTCAGCATCGCAAATTTTTTGTGGACCTCTGATAAAATAGCATACCGTGAACTTAAAATTGATTTTCGCAAAAATTCATGAGCATTAGATCATGTACCTATAGTTCAAATCTAAACCACTTCCTACCGATTCGGTAGGCATTTGTATTTTTCACGAGGAATGGACAAAAAGGTTTGAAATACTCTAGTTGGGACAATGTGCATGTAAGGTGGTCTAGTATTTTTTGAAAAATAGCGTGCTACCATTTAGGAACTTTCATATGGTGGTTACTTCACAAAACACCCTGTTTTGGCACTCGGAAAATAGAAAATGGCTCTTTGGTGCGACGAAAAGGAAACTTCCTCCTGCAACATTGTTCTCCATCCCAATATTCACAAGTGTGCATAATATGGGCACATTATCACAAACTATGCTGTGATTCTAGCCATAACATTGGTCATTTGGCCTGAATACCATGAAACCTCGAATATGATACCTCATTTCTGAGAAGGTTTTTTTTTGAGATATTTGCAATATTCTATGTTTAATATTTTTCCTTGAACTACGTCACATAACACCACACGAATAATTTACATTGTTTGGATCGTTTTTCAATTTCTTATGCTCATTTCAAATTATGGTCATAATGGCGGGTATGAGGATTCTTAGCTTGGGGCTGTGACATGGGTATACCCTATAGGTATTCGAGTTTGGTATATACGGTCTAAATACATAAAGTCTCACGGTGTCGCCAAGGCCCAAATGAAGGACTCGAGTAACCTACGGACTCTCGATTGCTTGAAGAACAAGAAGAAGCTAAAGATAGAAAGTTTGAAGGGGAAAACCCTAACTTGTAACCGACTCGACCTGCTACCCGAGACCTAGCCTGCCTATATAAGGGCTAGGAGGGGGCGGCGAGGAGGACACACGCAACCCTAGTTTTCCACAACCCTCGCCAGATTACATCTGTGCACCATTGTAACCCTCGATTCCTTCGATAATTCTACGAGCAGACAAGCAGGAGTAGGGACCTCTACGAGGCCTGAACCTGGGTAAATCTTTGTCCCCTGTGTGCTTGTTTGCTAGTCGATAGATGTCTCCAGCGCTCCCTCCTTCTCCAAAACCCAAGTCCATAACAATGGGCATTGATGAGTTAAACCCTCGTCAATTGGCGCCATCTGTGGGAATTGGGAGTGCTGATGTTGCGACTTCTTCGGCCCCATCAACCGCGATCTACAACTCCGTAACAGCGGAGATCCACCACCTCTTCGGCACGTTTGACTTCACCATCCACACGCCGGCCACTCGCCCGGCCTTCGAGTCCGTAGGCGACGGAATCAGCCTGGCGATAGGGAGCTTCCGCTTCCAAGTCGGTCAGATGGGAACGCTTCGCATGCCTGATTAGCCGACGACACCATCGATTGCCCCAGCATCATGGTTCCCTCCATAGATCGGCACCCTCAGTGAGCTTAACGCCTCGACAATAGTCGAGAACACGGTCAGCGACAGCAGTTGCGACTCCGATCTGAGCGATCTGGCCACTGAAGATGGAACCTACGGTTCTGGATCTGAGAGTTGTGGAAGCAGCAGCTTCCCAAATCACTTCATGTGCGCCGTCATCAACGTAGGCGATACGTCTGCCAATCGCGACAACGGTGACAATCGCGGTAACAAAACCGACCCGCCCAACGCCGGCAACGGTGGCAATCGCGGTAATGGAACCGACCCGCCCAACGCCAGCAAGAGTGGCAATGGCGGCAACGGTGGCAATCGCACCCCCGTCAACAATGGAGGAGCAGCCAAACCTCCAACCATACTAAATGAGCAAACCGGCGAACGCGTCGTAATCAGGCTCAACGAGCAAAAATGGGCTCTCTGCCGCGGGCCCTACGAGGCGCCCCTCTACCCTTCGGATCCCCGCAAGAACTGCTGATGGGCTATCACTGGCTCCTGAAGGAACAATTCAAGCGCCAAGTGCAAACAATCACTCAAATCAAAGCGCGTAAAAAGGCAGCAAACGAATCGAGCCTTCGTCGTGCTAGGCTCTCCTCCCACAGAGGATCCTCCTCAAGGGGCAACGAGTACTTCGCCAAGAAGAGGCAATCTCGGATGGCCCATCTCACCGAGCAAGAACACATAGAAGCTGCAAAGGTCCTCGACTTCAGCTCTATGACAGTTGACACACGGGGCAACATGGTCCCCAAGACGCCACAGACTGCGGTGACAACGGCCACCATGTACCTCCTTAACAACCAGCCGCCAGCTGGAGACCCCCGAGCCGCCATGCACCGATCTACGATCGCGGGCTAGGGATTAATCGAGGCCGCCCTCGACAAGGAGCCAACACCAGATCCGAAGAAGGGCAAAGCGCTAGCAAAGTGCTTCTCCTCGCCCTCATCCAGCGATGACAGTCACGACCTATTTCGACGCCGCCGCTCACGGCGACACGACCGTGACTATGATGCGCGCGACGACCTCACGCAGCGCAAGATCGAAAAATCAAGGGCACGACGTGCTCGGTCAACTGACACGGAAGAAGAAGATGTGGAGCTCTACGGTGCCAGATGCTTCAGCAGATCCATCAGGCAGAAACGAATGCCTAAAGGGTTTAAACTCCCGTCGGAGAACCTGAAGTTTGACGGCCTACAGGGCCCAAAGATCTGGCTAGAGGACCACATCTCCTCCGTCAGGTTCCACGGAGGCAGTCGAAGCACGGCCATGCAATTCTTACGGCTACAGCTGCAAGGCGCCGCCCAAGCATGGCTCAACAACCTTCCACGCGGATCTATTCGCAGCTGGGATGAGCTGGTTTACAGCTTTGTGCGCAACTTTAAGGGCACATACAAGCGGCCCGCATCAATCGAAGATCTGAGATGTTGCCAACAAAGATCTGGCGAATCGTTGCGCTCCTACATCCAAAGGTGGTCCATCATCAAGAACTCCGCAGAGAACATCTCGGAGGATCGCGCGATTGATGCATTCAACGGCGGTGTCCGCGGCCTAGAACTCAGGGAGGAGCTGGGCTGCTCAAAGCCCCAGACCATCGACCACCTGATGCAGATCGCGAATCGGTGGGCCGATGGAGAAGATTCGGTGAAAAATCGCGTTCACTCCGACGAGGAGGCGGAACCCGAGCGCAGACGCGATCGCCGAAGCAAGCTCCGCATGCGCATCTACGATGACCGCGACGACGTCAACATGGTCGCGGCTGGCTACGCCGACAGACGCGATGATAACCGCAACAGCGGATACCGTAGCGGCGGATACCGCGACTCCGGGAAAACCACGCAAGTGTGGCAACGCCGCACTCGCGATGAGGCACCCGCTACCTCCATTGAGGACAAACTGTCCGGGCCATGTACAGTACACTTCTACATCGACAAGCATGATGGCAAGAAGAAGTCCAGCCACCTCCTCAAGGATTGCCGCGAATTCCTCAAGCTACATGAGGGATTGGTTCGGATGAACCGCAATGCACTCGAAAGAGGCTACCGAGCCGCTCCAGGCGCCATGCCACATGGCGCACCGCCACCACCACCTGGGCCACCCCCGAATGCAGCCGCACCGGACCATCACCACCGAGGCGAACCGTACCCACGAGCCATGGGCACCATGATGATCCAAAAGGGACGCCCCTCCAATAGGGTGCAGAAGGCCATCACTCGCCAAGTCAACTTGGCCACACACTCGCCACCCTCTACCACTGAGTACCTCGGTAGAAGCGAGTCATGCATCACCTTCGACAAACGCGACCATCCGCCTCAGGTACCCCGTCCAGGCCATTGCCCCCTCGTACTCGAGGCGCAAATCGGAGGCTTCGACATGAGCCGCGTCTTCATGGATGGTGGAAGCGGCATCAACCTTATATTCGCGAGTACCTTGCGAGCAATGAGGATCCCTCTAACTTGCCTGGAGGCCTCGGACACAATGTTCCACGGCATCGTCCCAGGGAAAGGTGTATACCCCCTAGGCAAAATCAACCTCGACGTCATCTTCGGCACGCCGAAAAACTTCCGGCGTGAGCGCATTGACTTTGAGGTCATCGGCTGGCCCTCACAGTACCACTACATCCTCGGGCGCGTCTCGTTCGCTAGGTTCATGGCAGTGCCCCACTATGCCTACCTGAAGATGAAAATGCCTGGTCCCAATGGCGTCATCACGATCAACGGGAGCTTCGAGAGATCTGACAGTTGCGACAGGGAATTCAACAGAATTTCCCAGTCCTTCGGCATGCAGGAGGAACTCGCGAGACTAAAGGAGTCGACAGACAACAGTCTGCCCCCCCTGAGCCGGCCAAGTTCACCTGATCTCTCCTTTGACTTGTCGGTGCACACAAAGAAAGTGCAGGTCCACCCATCGGATCCTGCCAAGACGGCTCTCATCGCCAACAAATTGAGTCCCGCATAGGAACTTGCGCTCGTCGAATTCCTCCGTGAGCACTGGGAAATATTCGCCTGGTGTCCTGCGGACATGCCAGGAGTTCCCAGGGAATTCATTGAGCACGCACTCAACGTCAACCCCGACGCAAGGCCAGTCAAGAAAACGATTTGGCGACTGTCTTAGCCATGAGCGCAGGCAATTGGAATGGAGATCAACAGACTCCTTGAAGCCAAGTTCATACGCGAGATCAAGGAAAGCACTTGGCTTGCCAACATGGTGCTGGTACCAAAAAAGGACACGGATATCCTGCGGATGTGCGTGGACTTCACCTCTTTGAATAATTACTGCCCAAAGGATCACTTCCTATTGCCACGCATCGACCAAATCATCGACTCCACTGCGGGATGCGAGCGCGTCTGCTTCCTCGACACCTACTCAGGCTATAATCAGATTCGAATGAAGGAGGAAGATCAAGAGAAAACAGTGTTTACAACGCCCTTTGGTGTGTTCTGCTACAACACAATACCCTTGGGCAAAAGAACACGGGAGCCACCTACCAGCGATGCATGCATGCTTGCCTCAAGGAGCAACTAGGTCGCAACATTCAAGTCTATGTCGACGACATAGTAATCAAGACCAAGGAGGAAGCATCCTTAATCGACGATTTGCGCGAAACCTTCGCCAACCTTGACCGCTACCGGATCAAGCTCAATCCAGACAAATGCGCCTTCGGCGTACCATCTGGGCAACTACTCGGGTACCTCATCTCCGCGAGGGGAATCAAGGAAAACTCGAAGAAAATAAAAGCCATACTAGCCATGGAGAAGCCAAAAAACATAAGAGGCATCCAACAGCTGGCTGGGCGAATCGTAGCCCTCAGTCCATTTATCAGTCGGATGGGTGAAAAAGCGCTGGCATTCTACCAGCTCCTCCGTAAAGCCGAAAAATTCGAGTGGACCAACGAAGCGCAAGAAGCATTCGAAGACCTCAAGCACCTACTATCCACTTCGCCAGTGCTAGTAACCCCACGAGAAAGGGAACCACTGTTGCTATATATTTCCGCCACCAACCAGGTGGTCAGCACAGTACTCGTCGTCGAGCGAGTTGAGGAAAACAAGGTCCACGGCGTGCAACGCCCAGTATACTACCTTAGCGAGGTCCTCACGCCAACAAAACAGTGGTACCCGCACTACCAGAAGCTGGCGTACGGTGTCTTCATGACCGCACGGCGATTGCGTCATTACTTCCAGGAACACCCCATCGTGGTGGTCAACGACGCCCCGTTGGGACATATCCTCAACAACCCCGACGCCACGGGACGAGTCGCGCTTTGGGGAATAGAACTGTCTCCACGAGACATCACATACGAAAAGCGTGACGCAATCAAGTCACAAGTTCTCCCTGACTTCCTCGTGCACTGGATGGAGAACCAGCTCCCGGACAAACCAGACATGTCCTACCTCTGGACAATGCACTTCGATGGGTCCAAGCGAAAGGACGGAGCAGGCGCAGGTGTCATACTAACATCATCTCAAGGGGACAAGTTGAAGTATATCCCGTGAATGCAATTCACAGCCTCCAACAACGAGGCTGAATACGAGGCCCTGTTGAACGGGATGAGGATGGCAAAAGCCTGCGGCGCCAAGAGGCTCATCATATACGGCGAATCCAAGTTGGTCGTCAACCAAACGATGCATGAGTGCAATGCACTGAATGACAACATGATCGCATACCGCGACCTCTACGACACACTCAAAGGAGACTTCGACGGTTGCGGGATGCGGCACATAGGTCGTGAAAGCAATGAAGAGACGGATGCACTCGCCAACATAGGCTCTACCTGCGCCCCCATACAACCTGGGGTATTTCTCGAGCGCATCTGCGAACGCTCCATCAAGCCAAAGGCCGCAGAGAAGAAAACAAGCGCAACAACGGACTCGAGGGCTACGCTGCCCAATGAGTCAATGGTACTCTATGACTTGGAGTTGGACACAGGACTCGAGGGTCCAATGAGCGTCATGATGATTGAGCAATCCTGGACGCAGCCGTACATCACGTACCTCCTTAGCAAAAGGCTCCCGGACGACCCGACAGATGCACGACACATCATGCGGCGATCCAAGGCATTCGCTGTTATCAACGGCGAACTTTATGAACGTAGCATCACAGGAGTACTCCAACGATGCGTCTCCACGACCGATGGAAGAGCTGTTCTCCTCGACATCCATGAAGGGACCTACGGGCACTACGCCGGCAATCACACCCTCGTTGCCAAAGCTCTACGAGCTGGATTCTACTGGCCTATGGCCTTGCGCAATGCCAAGGACATCGTCCAAAAATGCAACACTTGCTAGCGATTCGCGGACAAGCCGCACGCACCTGGCGCAGAGCTACGACCAATCCCATTGGCCTGGCCCTTCGCACAATGGGGACTCGACATGGTTGGCAAACTTCCAAGGTCCTCACGAGGAGGCTACGTCTACCTCTTGGTCGTAGTCGACAAATTCACCAAGTGGATTGAGGCCATGCCAGTGACCAACCAATCAGGGCACATCGCAGTAAAATTCTTTGAATCCATCGTCTACCGCTTCGGAGTACCGCACAGCATCATCACCGACAACGGGACGAACTTCACATCCAAGGAGTTCCAAGAATTCTGCGAGAACCTGGGGATCAATATCAGCTACGCCTCGGTAGCGCACCCACAGACCAACGGTCAGGTGGAAAAAGCAAACGGGCTCGTCTATGGCGGGATCAAGAAGCGACTCCTCCGGCCACTTGAGCAAGCCGCAGGTTGCTGGCCAGACGAACTGCAATCTATACTCTGGAGCCTACGCACAAATCAAAATAGTGCCACGGGCTGCACGCCATTCTTTATGGTGCACGGAGCCGAGGCAGTGCTACCCACCGAGGTATGGTACAAGGCGCCGCATGTGGTCGCTTACAGTTAACAAGAATCATCCCTCGCACTCGAAGACTCCGTCGACCTCCTTGACGAGGCAAGGGAAATCACCGCAGAAAGGTCAACAATCTACCAGCAGAACTTGCGCAACTATCACAGTAGGAGGCTACGCCCCAGATCCTTCGCCGAAGGATACCTGGTTCTGCGACTGAAGCAGCACGGGCATCTCAATCTCGAGTCCCCCTGGGAAGGACCATACGTGATTACAGAAGTAATCCTAGGTGGCACCTATCGCCTTCAAGATTTAGAGACAGGAGTCGCATACTCCAACCCTTGGAACATCGCACAACTACGACGCTTCTACCCCTAGTCGCTTTTTATTTTTTACATTGCAAATAAGGCTACTCAGCCAAAGCTACTTAGCCACACATTGTACCTCGCACTATTCTTCGAATAAATAAAGATAAGTGCCCCAAAACTCTGTGTTCTTCTTTACTTTTCCAATTTTATATACTCGGGGGCTACGCCACCCTATATACATCTGTTCTACGAACCAAAACGCGATATCCTGAGTAGCTGGCACATCAACCGAAACCCTTGACACAAAGATCAACCCAGCTGCAATGCACCTGACAGGTTGACAAGGGACTGACATAAAAGCATGACCAGGCTAACGAAAGGGACTCGCATAGTGCAACGCACTTCATGCTAACAAAGCTCTCTATACGTATTCGACAATAAATTATTTATAACATTTATACGAACTTTACAACACGAGTACACCTATGTGCAGGATACAAAATAAGATACTACTGCAGTAAGAGAACGTTGGTTTGTTCCTCAAAGAAGTCGACGATCTCTTCTGCTGGGCGATCCACCGCCTGGTAGTGCGGCACCATATTCCAGGCAGAACCTGCTGGGGGTATAGGCGGCCCAGACGCAATTGCCACAACATCTATGTCAGGCCTGTGCAGTCGCACCAACGATAGAGCAGCCTTGGCACCAGCCACCAACTGTTGCCTCACGCACTCGCGAACCGCGGATAGGTCTTGAAACTTGGCAAGGAGGGCCAGCAGGCTTGATGGAGTAATATCTAGTGGAAACATCGTCCGATAAATGTGCTTCAAGCATGACTGCGACTTCTTCAGAAAGTGCAGCACTCGCGACGCACGATCCTGCAGGGTAGCCAGTGCAATCGCACGATCATGATCTACCCAGAAGTATCCACTCTCTTGAAGTTGCTCCTGGGTAAGATCATGCATACGAATGGCAATTATGTCCTTCTCATCTTGCGGATGACGTGCGCTGACAACTACACGAAGCAGCAAACAGCAGCATAAGTACAGCATCGCGAGTGACTACACGGAAAAGATAAGAGCAAGCAAACTAACACTTGAATTGGTCGCCCAGCTGCGTCACCTCGCCAAGCAGATACTGCTCTCGGGCGGCGGCTTTCTCCGCCTTCGACTTCCATACATCCGCGTTACCGCGGAGCACGGGCAACTCACGCTCTAACTGCTTCACGCGGTCACGCGGTCGCGAGAGCAGGGACAGTTCATCTACCCTGGAGCACGGCGGTGCCAAATTATCATCAAGAGGTGGCGAGTCCTCAGTTTCCCTCGAAGGATCACTTGATGAACCCTACCACAAGTCAAGATAGAAACAAATAAGACGACCAAATCAGCACAAAGGCAAAAGGCTCAAGTGCATTCAAGACTAGCAAAAGTATCAACAGATACACTCGCCAGCAGGCATGTTCTTAACAAAGGACATAAACTAGTCAACTATTACAAAGACTACTAAGGAGCGACTGGCTTCTTCGACTTCGACGGCTTTAGGGGCTTCATTGAGTCCGTGGCAGTATCAGATGCCACTGACTTTCCGCCAGCCCCTGATGCCAAAGCCTTTACCGCCTTCTTTGCGCGTTGCAGCTCCTTAGAATACTTCACGACAGTATTTATCAGATGATGCCCATATTTGCCATAGGCAGTTGCGAAAGGAGCGAAGACTACCTGTTGGCCGTCCGCGCTAACAGGCATCGCCTTAGACACCGCGGCAGGATCAATCTCGACTCCGTGGTCATGCACCATGGCAAGCGACATGGACGCGCCGGCCGTGCAGAGTGAGTTCTTGAAACTGGAGGGCACACCTTCAGCGAGTGACTCCACCAGCTCGTCTATATTCTCGACTAGCTCCGCCTTGGGCACCAGCTCCTCCCGAAGGCAACTGAGTACGCCTTTGGCCTTGGAGAGCGTATCCTGCACGACGGTGTTGTGGTCTTCAACTGCTGACAGTGCACCCGCCAGAGCGTCATCGCGATGAAGGGCCTGCGGGTCGAAGCTCAAATCGCTAGCATCTGTACATAAATCCACACACGGACAAAACGTCAGCGCCACCGGCGAAAACATTCGAAGCAGAAAAGGATAACGATATCCACAAGCAAAGTACCTGAGAGGGCCTTGGCAATTGAGAACAGTTGTTCTTCGAACAACTTCTCCCTGGCTGCAAAGGAAGCACGCAGATCTTCTTCGTGCCTTTGCACCATGTCACGCGCCGCGATTGCTTCATCGCGACCCTTCATAGCCGTAGCAAGTGTCTTATCTAGGGTGGCCGCGTCACGCAAAAGGACGTTATGTTCAGCTACACAACAAACAAGAATTGATTATCATTCAACTATATCAAAGGAGAAGAAGAAGAAGAGGTGCTGGACACTCACTCTCAACCACGTGATGACGCGTCTTCAGCATCGCATGCTGACGGCCCATCGCAAGCACTTGCTCCGCCAAGTGTGCCGCTTCCTTCACAAGGAGCTATCGCACAACAGAAGGGATCAGCAGAAGCAATAAATAACATCGACTACAACATTTAAAGAAGAAAATCTACACTTACATGATCCTCCAATGACTCCAAAGATGTCTGCTGTACCGTCATTCGGGCAACCATTCGATGCTCCCCTGCATGAGGAGAACTGGAAGACTTCTGCCCGGAGTGGGCCGCCAATGGAGGGGAAGGAGCATGCTCAACCTCTTTCTTGGCCCTTGAGGTCGCGACTCCTGATTCTTTCAAAAATTGGACATCGCCAAAAGACGACGACGCCTCTTGACTACAAGGCAAAACCAACATTAAGAAAGGACAAACCCAGAGACAAGCCAACAAGGGCAAAACAGAGAAGAACAAGTAAACTAGAAAACTTACCAATCAAACTTGTCAAAGTCAAAAGTGGCCTCCCCCGACTCTGACGAGGACTCCTTGGGCAATCGCATCTTCTTGCGAGGAGATGGTGCCACGTCGCTCACAGGAATAGCAGGTGTCGGCGACTCCGCCCCAACACCTGTACCTTCTGGAGTCGAAGGAGACGACGCATCGGAATCCTCGCTGCGCGAACGCTTGTGAGTATCCGGACTACCGGACTCGGGGGCTTCCTCCTCCACATCAAAGGGGACGGTCGACTCCGACTCGTCCTCTTCCAAGGCTTCGCGAGGAATAATCCCCTCAGGAAGAGGATGCATACAAGGTGACACCGCCCAATCCTGCATACAGAGAACAAATTCAGCAAAAAGCAAGTAAACAACAGAGAAGCAATCGACAAATTTAGCTATTGCGTAGCACAACTATACCTCAGGAGGAGGGTAGCATCAAATGGAGGAACAACTGGCTCACTGGGGAGCACATCCTTGACGGTGTACTTGGTGACCAGTCGAACCCTCTTGTCCACTTCACTCGTGGACATGTCATCGGTAGACACGCGAGTGGCGTCATCAGCGCCAGCCCACTGAAAGATGGGATGGACTCTGGCCTGCAGGGGCTGGACACGACGGCACAGCCAAGTGCGAATGAGAGCGCAGCCTCCCTCCTCTTTGCCTATGCGACTCTCGAGATTGCAAACGCGCATGTACAGCACAGCTGTCTCCGCGGACTCGCCATGCATGACTACATTCTTCTAGGAGCGCATCCTCCTGCACGGCGTCGCGGGATCGAAGGGTGCGAGTCCGAAGTGGTCTCCGTCGGCCTTCTGGTCGCGAATGTAGAACCACTTGTCCTTCCACCATTGGACGGACGATGTGAGTTTGATATTGAAATAGGTGGCGGATGGGTCGACGGGAATTCCGCAGCCACCTACATCATATACCAAGGAGCCAGAAGCAGATTGGCGCTTCAACTTGAAGAGGCGCTTGAAAAGGCTGAAGTGCGGCTCGACTCTGAGCCAGCACTCACAGAGGGTGATGAAGCAAGAGATATGGAGGATAGAGTTCGGGGACAGCTGATGGAGCTGAAGCCCGTAGAAACAAAGAAGGCCCCTAAAAAAGGGGTGAAGGGGCAAGGAGAGACCGCGAATGATGAATGCCAAAAACATCACTTGAAAACCAGTGGGAGGAGCAGGAATTGTCTCACCGCCGGGGACGCGCGGATCGGCGACTGCGTCGGACAGCACCCCGTCTTGGCGAAGAAGACGAAGATCCGATGAATTGATGATGGAGGGACGCCACACGCCATTCGTAACGCGGGTGCCTGCGGCCTTCTTCTTCCCACCGGCGGCGGTGCTGGTGCCCGCAGCGGCGGAGCCGCCTTTCTTCTTCTCCGCAGCAGCGGTGGCCGCGGAATTAGCCGCAGCGCCTCCCTTCTTCTTCCCCATTGCGCGATCGTGATGCGAGCAAAGGAAGTAGCTCGGAAACGAGCGGAGCTAGTCCAGCGTCGTGGAAGAAATGAGCGCAAAGAAAGAAGAGGAGCAGCGGCAATGGCGATGGAAGCAAAGGATGAATGAGAGCAGATGAGAAAATTACCGTCGCAACGCAGCTACTTAACCCTTGGAAGATGCAATCCAACGGCTCAGAAAAACCCTACTGGACGCGTGGCAAACATCGTGCTGGACAAGTGGAGGAGTGGAAGGGCGAACTGTCCCTCCAATACTCCCATTACGCGCGGAAATCGAGGAGGCGCAGTTAAAATAAAGATTACGCACGCCCAGTCAAATCAAAGTCAGAAAAGTGGGGCCCACTGCTCGTCACATCCCGTCAAACTCTCTCACGCGGGCTACTGAGGTCATGAAATCGTCAGCACTGACGTCATCAAAGCTACGAAGCAGAAGACTTCTACTACTTTAGTCCTTGCTCGAGTCTTCGACTCCACCAAGCACTCGGGGGCTACTCCCATAGGGAGCGCTGGTCGCACACCCTATGATTTTTTTCTTTTTCTTTTTCAGGTACATGGACTATCAAGCCAAACCCAACCACTCGAAACATAATTCGACTTTGGACATGGGTTACTCCCATAGGGAGCGCCGGAAACAAATTCGACTAAAACAAGCGAACAAAAGATGACAGCAGTCGCGAAAGTTCTTTAGTCCCTGCCTGAGTCTTCGACTCAACCAGGCACTCGGGGGCTACTCCCATAGGGAGCGCTGGTCATGGCACCCTATGATTATTTGTACATCGTACTACGTGTTGATAACATCGACACTCGAAGCTCATGGCGACACCGCCTCATAATTTTTCCCTACAAAGAGACTGCGTCTCCTAGGTCACCCGAATCGTCTCCGCGATGATAAAATTCGGATGCCGTGCTTACAGCGTAAAGGTAAGACTTGAATAAGGCCTGGCAACGCATTAGCTGCGCACTATCAGAAATGTATCCGTACCTACAGGTACGATGAACATGCCTTGACGGACGCGTCGAGTGCTCACACCCATATAACTGGAATTCGACTCCTGTAAGACCTCCGCGGCTTGAGTCGAATTACACCAGCACTTTTCCGGATTCGAGTCCGGGGACTCGAGTTCGAGTAGATTGTGTTGTTTCACCCTAAGGTGATTAACTGATACCGATACTTCGGTTATATCAGGCACGTAGATCAACAATCCCTATGACAATAAAGCAGTCGAAATATACTCATTCATGCACTTGAAAGACTTCAAAAGTCCCCAGTCGAATCTGCGATTCCACTGGACACTCGGGGGCTACTGACATGGGTATACCCTACAGGTACTCAAGCTTGGTATATACGGTCTAAATACGTAAAGGCCCATGGTGTCGCCAAGGCCCAAATGAAGGACTCGAGTAACCTACGGACTCTCGATTGCTTGATGAACAAGAAGAAGCTAAACATAGAAAGTTTGAAGGGGAAAACCCTAACATGTAACCGACTCGACCTGCTACACGAGACCTAGCCTGCCTATATAAGGGCTAGGAGGGGGCGGCGAGGAGGACACACGCAACCCTAGTTTTCCACAACCCTCGCCAGATTACATCTGCGCACCATTGTAATCCTCGATTCCTTCGATAATTCCACGAGCAGACAAGCAGGAGTAGGGACCTCTACGAGGCCTGAACCTGGGTAAATCTTTGTCCCCTGTGTGCTTGTTTGCTAGCCGATAGATGTCTCCAGCGCTCCCTCCTTCTCCAAAACCCAAGTCCATAACAATGGGCATTGATGAGTTAAACCCTCGTCAACTCCGTTGGAGGATATGTTTTCATTGATCCTGGAAAAAGACATGTAAACTATCTAAAATCAGCCGAAAATATAGCTTGTTGTAATTTCTTCGGATGTGTGAATTTTGGAACTTGATATATTTTTGCCGATGACTATTGCAGTTATGCCCCTCGTGAGACCTTTTTGTTAGCATGATGCCCATTGGGCTAGATCATCTACTCGGGTCAAAGCGTGTTTTTGATGTATTTCATGGTGGAAAGGTATGAGATACCTCAGTTGGGATAATGTTCATGTAATATGGTCTCGTATTTTTTTAAATGGGGTGGTACCTTTTCGAAACTTTCATTTGGTGCTTGCCTCACAAAACACTCTGTTTTGGCACTCAAAAAATGTAAAATGGCTTTTTGGTGTGACGAAAGTAAAACTTACTACTACAATATTGTTCTCCATCCCAAGATGCACATTTGTGCACAATATGGGCACATTATCACAAAATATGTCGTGATTATAGCCATAACATTGGTCATTTGGCCTGAAAGCCATGAAACCTGGAACATGATAGCTCATTTCTGAGAAGGTTCTTTGAGATATTTGCAATATTACAAGTTTGATAATTTTTCCTTGGAAATACGTCACATAATATGACACCATACGAAGGAGTTACATTGTTTGGATCATTTATAAATTTCTTATGCCTGTTTAAAACTATGGTCAAAACGGCAGGCATGAGGATTCTTAGCTCGGGGCTGAGCCTCGCAAAACTTCTTGTGGATCTCTGATAAAATAGCATATTGTGAATCTAAAATTGATTTTTGCAAAAAATCATAAGCATTAGATCATGTACATGTAGTTTAAATCGGACCCACTTCCTATCGATTTAGCATGAATTTGTCTTTTTCACGAGGGTGGACAGAAAGGTTTGAGATAAGTTGGTACAATGTGCATGTGATGTGTTGTAATATTTTTGAAAAATGGGGTGGTACCATTTCAAAACTTTCATTTGGTGGTTGCTTCACACGACACCCTGTTTTTGTCACTCAGAAAATGGAAAATGGTTTTTGGTATGACGAAAAGGAAAACTTCCTCCTACAACAATGTTATCCATCCCAAGATGCACATGTGTGCATAATATGGGCATATTATCATAAACTATGCCACGATTCTAGCCATAACATCGGTCATTTGGCTTGCCATGAAACCTCAAACATGATATCTCATTTCTAAGAAAATGTTTTTGAGATATTTGCAATATTCCAAGTTTGCTATTTTCTTTTGGAACTACGTCATAAAATATTACACTATGCGAAGAATTTACATTGTTTGGATTGTTTTTGAATTTCTTATCTCCATTTCAAACTATGGTCAAAACAGTGGGCATGAGGATTCTTAGCTCGGGGCTGAGCCTTGCAAAACTTTCGGTGGATCTCCGATAAAATAGCATATTGTGAACGTAAAATTGATTTTTTCAAAAAAATCATGAGTATTACATCATGTACCTGTAGTTCAAGTCTTATCCACTTCCTACAGATTCGGCAAAAAATTGTCTTTTTCACGAGGGGTGGATGCAAATGTTTGAGATACCCCGGTTGGGACAATGTGCATGTAAGGTGGTCTAATATTTTTTTAAATAGGGTGGTACCATTTCGAAATATTCATTTGGTGGCTGCTTCACAAAACACTCTGTTTTGGCACTCGGAAAATGGAAAATGGCTTTTTGGTCTGACGAAAAGGAAAACTTCCTCCTGCAACATTGTTCTCCATCCCAAGATACACATCTGTGCACATTATCACAAACTATTCCATGGTTCTAGCCATAACATTTGTCATTTGGGCCTGAAAGCCATGAAATCTCGAACATGATAGCTCATTTCTGAGAAGTTTTTTTATATATTTGTTGAAAGTGCATGTGTGCCCCATGTGTGGTTTTGGTAATTAATGATAATCTTTATGGATTTATGTTTGCATTGAGTTTACCTGTAGGATTTGTCCATAGGCAATGCTTGAACCATATGTTGGCTTCAAGGTTGGTAGAAGAAGAAAGTGAAGAAGATTAAGTGTTGACCAAGGTTTCAATGAGTAATCCGGAGATTGGTCAAGTGAGAGTTGAGCCTATAGCAAGTGTGTCTTGAAGACTAAAGTTGGAGTGATATCTCTTATGTACCTTCAAGACACAAACATAATGAAGAAAGAAGAAATGATGTGCAAGTTCAAGATGAGCCATCTTGAATAGATAATTTGCTTGATGCTTGCCATCCTATGGTTATCATGGATATGGAAATATGATATGCCCAAGATATAAGCTCTACCAGAGTGGAGTATGGGAGAGCAATTTGCAAGTCTTCACCAAGCTAGTGCCAGCAAGAAAGGTGTTCCATCTTGAGGTGGACAAGATCGCTATCGTCAAGTTCAAGTTGAATATGCTCAAGGCAAAGGTATGTTCTTGATAGGTTTTTTTCTTACCGGTCTCATGGTGTTAGTTGGGGAGACTTGTTTATAGGATAGATTGTCGTACTATCAAGAGGGGCTCTCGAGTGAGTAACTTAATCATATCCTTCGGAGAGAGCTTAAACCTTTGCATTCTTGGCATCATATTTCTTGCTTATTATTTGGATCTTATCCATGTGAGGTCCTAGAGCTTGTGGTAATATTCATAACAAGCTCTAGTTCATCAAAAATGGATTTCCCCTTATACCTTATTGCATTTTTGATCTTGGAGGTTTTTCCGGTTTCTCACCAAGAGAGGTACCTCACATCATAATACATGAAATGTTCTCTCTTGTTGGGTAGCTCTTGTCACCCCCTTTCCAACAAAATTGGTTTCAGGTCAATTGGAGCCCGAATGCAAATGTTATGATCATTACAGTTTTGTTGTTTCTATCAGTTTTGCCTCTGGCAGGTTTTCAGACCGGAGTCTCCGACGTGCAGAATCAAGTCCTAGCCGGACTGTCCATCTGATATGCGCCAGAGTGTCCAGCCCAGCCGGACTGTCTGGCCCTAAGGATTCGTCAACTTCCTTGGACAATCAGAACATCATATCGGACACCTCTCGGACATAGTCCGGACACTGGCCGAAAAATTTTCTAGGCCAGAGTCCGGTTGTTTTCACCGGGAGTGTCCGGCTGGGCCAAACTGTCCGGCTGGTGTTGGCTGGACTGTCCAGGGTAAGTGGCTCCCAACGGCTCTATTTTCGGGGGGGGGGAGGCTATATAAAGGCCCCTTCTTCTACCTTGAGATGTTGCTCGTTCCAGAATTGAAGAACCCTAACCCTAGAGCCACCAACTCAACAAGAACTCCATCTACAACCATCCAAAGTCCTTGAGCTTTGGAGAATCAAAGGAGGAGGCCTTGATCTACTACTTCACCAAGAGAGATTTCCATTTCCCCTCATTCACTTGAGGGCCCCTTGTTCTAGTGTTTCATCGGAAACCCTAGCTTTTGATTTGGTTCTTACAAGCTTGTCTTTGATTGTTGTGACAGCTTGCTTGGATTCGGGAGCCTCCAATTAAGTTGTGGATGTGTGCCTCGGACTTGTTGTAAAGGTGCCGGCTACCACCTCGAAGGTTGCCTATATAGTGGAAGGGTGGATTGATCCCATTGGGGTGAGATTCATCGGACAATAAGGGAGGCCTTTTGTGGCGTTGGTGGTTTGATACCACGCCCTCTCCAAACGAGACGTACTCCATTATTGGGAGGAACTCGGTAAAACACCATCGTCTCTGTGTGCCTCGGTTATCTCTATACCCGAGCTCTTACTTATGCACTTTACTTTGTGATAGCCTTCGTGCTTGAAGTCTATATCTTGCTATCACATAGTTGCTTATCTTGCTTAGCATAAGTTGTTGGTGCACATAGGTAAACCCTAGTTATTCTAGGTTTTGTGCTTGACAAAGTAAATGCTAGTTTAATTCCGCCTTTGTTGAGCCCCCTCTCGTAAAAGTTTTAAACCGCCTATTCACCCTCCCCTCTAGGCGACATATGTATCCTTTCATTTGCAATATTCCAAGTTTGATATTTTTAGTGGATACTATATCATATAAAATGACACCACGTGACGGTTTTACATTGTTTAGATTGTTTTGGAATTTCTTATGCATGTTTCAAAACATGGTCAAAACGGCGAGCGTGACCATCCTCACATAGGGGTTGAGTCTTGCATTACTTTAGGTGGATATCTGATGAAATAGGATATTGTGAACCTAAAAATGATTTTCGCAAAAAATCATGAGCATTAGATCATGTAGCTATAGTTCAAATTTTGATTACTTTCTACTAGATTAGTAGAAGTTTGTATTTTTTGTGATAGGTGGATAAAAAGTTTTTTAGATAAGCCAGTTCGTTAATAGTCCATGTAATATGGTTTAGTATTTTGAATAAATGGGTTGGTACCTGACGAGTGGTGATCTTGGCAATGCCCATGATTATGGACTTGTGTTTCGTGGAAAGAGAGAGCGTTGGGGATTTCGTCGGCTTAACAGAAAAACAAGGGAGGTGATTTACCCAGGTTCAAGCCCTCGTGGAGGAAACCCTACTTCCTACTTGTCTGCTCGTATTACCATTGGAGAGTACACACTCGCTGAGTCATCTAGATGCGATCTCGTCGAGGGAGAGAGGTGTGTGTATTGTAAGATTGGATGCCCTCCTCGTTGGCCCTCCTAGCCTTTATATATGAGGAGGCTAGGTCTTAGGTACCAATACGAGTTGGTTTACAAGTTACAGTTCGTATCTAGTCTAGTCTTGTAGTTTCCTTGTCTTGTTTCACACGAGTTTGTGTCCTTGTATACTTTGTATCAACCAAACCATCATGGGCTTCATGGATCTTGGCATATCTTCGGGTGAGGCTTCCGTTGGGCCGCACCATATATACTAATAATAGGCACCCAAAGGGTTATGCCCATGTCAGTAGCCCCGGAGACTATATTTGGATGCTTGGATCCGAGCATAGGCTCAAAGTCCTTTTTAATATGTGCGGAAGATGAACTCGAAGATTTCTTCGAATGCATGAATTTGTCGATGTCTTGTTTGGATGATGCAATGGATGATGTTGTCTTGTTCTTGAAGTGATGTCAGCAATTTTATTGGGTGCTCCCAATGGGAGTAACCTTTGAGGCTACACTCGAGTAGACTCAAAGTTATTCTTTATCATTGTAGATAGTCTTTTGTCGCCTCCTGCTGGAGAGTTTCTGTTTTTTTCTATCGGATACGCGGCCAACGCTCCCGATGGAAGTAGCCCCTGAGGCTATGTTCGAGCGCGTGCGTTCGAGCATAGGCTCAAGTATTCATCATCCGAGAAATTTCTTGACTCAGGTGTTGTAGCTTTGCTTTTATGTCGACTCTATGGGAGGAATTTTTTTATCGAATAATTCAATAAGTTTGTCCTAGGGATTTGGGTATAACGAGTCAGGTGCATCCAACAGATCAGGAACCAGTTAATTGCTCTTGGGAAAATACATCATGAACCTACTTCAAACTCGAGTCCCCAGACTCGAATTCAGTATATACTGGCATAATCCAGCTAGGGCCACGGAGGTCTTATCAAGTACTGAATTCCACGCTCATGTTTTATGGGTACCGAACGCGTCCGTCGGGATTTTTCATCGTATCATGGATACAGATAATAACTAGCAGAGCGCATTTGGGTGCGGTTACTAGGCCTCACAGGACGGATCCTGGGGTCTTACCTTCATGCCATGGACACGGCATTCGGAGTTTTATCGCGTCGGAAGCGATCCGAGAATTTTTGATATTGTATCGACTCCATAGGAGGATTTTGGTTTTTCTATCGAGTGTGCAAATATGATCTTCATCCAAGGAGGTTCTCTACTTGGGTATTGTTTGTAGCAATGTAAGATCATTTTCTTGACTCCTCACATGGGTATACCCTACAGGTACTCGAGCTTGGTATATACGGTCTAAATACGTAAAGGCCCACAGTGTCGCCAAGGCCCAAATGAAGGACTCGAGTAACCTACGGACTCTCGATTGCTTGAAGAACAAGAAGAAGCTAAAGATAGAAAGTTTGAAGGGGAAAACCCTAACTTGTAACCGACTCGACCTGCTACCCGAGACCTAGCCTGCCTATATAAGGGCTAGGAGGGGCGGCGAGGAGGACACACGCAACCCTAGATTTCCACAACACTCGCCAGATTACATCTGCGCACCATTGTAACCCTCGATTCCTTCGATAATTCCACGAGAAGACAAGCAGGAGTAGGGACCTCTACGAGCCTGAACCTTGGTAAATCTTTGTCCCCTGTGTGCTTGTTTGCTAGCCGATAGATGTCCCCAGCGCTCCCTCCTTCTCCAAAACCCAAGTCCATAACAATAGGCATTGATGAGTTAAACCCTCGTCGATGGCGCCGTCTGTGGGAATTGGGAGTGCTGATGTTGCGGCTTCTTCGGCCCCATCAACCGCGATCTACAACTCCGCAACAGCGGAGATCCGCTAGCTCTTCGGCGTGTTCGACTTCACCATCCCCACGCCGGCCACTCGCCCGGCCTTCGAGTCCGTAGGCGACGGAATCAGCCTGGCGATAGGGAGCTTCCACTTCCAAGTCAGTCAGATGGGCACGCTTCGCATGCCTGATCAGCCGACGGCACCATCGATTTCCCCAGCATCGTGGTTTCCTCCATCGATCGGCACCCTCAGTGAGCTTAATGCCCCGACAACAGTCGAGAACACGGTCAGCGACAGCAGTTGCGACTCCGATCTGAGCGATTTGGCCACTGAAGATGGAACCTACGGTTCTGGATCTGAGTGTTGTGGAAGCAGCAGCTTACCCAATCACTTCATGTGCGCCGTCATCAACGCAGGCGATACCTCTGCCAATCGCGACAACGGTGGCAATCGCGATAACGAAACCGACCCGCCCAACGCCGGAAACGGTGGCAATCACGGTAACGGAACCGACCTGCCCAACGCCGGCAACGGTGGCAACGGTGGCAATCGCACCCCCATCGACAATGGAGGAGCAGTCGAACCTCCAACCATACTAAATGAGCAAACCGGCGAATGCGTCGTAATCAAGCTCAACGAGCAAGAATGGGCTCGCTGCCGCGTGGCCCTACGAGGCGCCCCTCTACCCTTCGGATCCCCGCAAGAACTACTGATGAGCTATCACTGGCTCCTGAAGGAAGAATTCAAGCGCCAAGTACAAACAATCGCGCAACTCGAAGCGCGTAAAAAGGAAGCAGACGAATCGAGCCTTCATTGTGCTGGGCTCTCCTCCCACGGAGGATCCTCCTCAAGGGGCAACGAGTACCTCGCCAAGAAGAGGCAATCTCAGATGGCCCATCTCACCGAGCAAGAACGCATAGAACCTGCAAAGGTCCTCGATTTCAGCTCTATGACAGTCGACACACAGGGCAACATGGTCCCCAAGACGCCGCAGGCTGTGGTGACAGCGGCCACCATGTACCTCCTTAACAACCAGCCGCCAGCTGGAGACCCCCCGAGCCACCATGCACCGATCTATGATCGCGGGCTTGGGATTAATCGAGGCCGCCCTTGACAAGGAGCCAACACCAGAGCCGAATAAGGGCAAAGCGCTACTCCTCGCCCTCATCCAGCGACGACAGTCACGACCTGTCTCGACGCCGCCGCTCAAGGCGACATGACTATGACTATGATGTGCGCGACGAACTCACGCAGCGCAAGATCGACAAATCAAGGGCACGACGTGCTCGGTCGACTGACACGGAAGAAGAAGATGTGGAGCTCTGCGGCGCCAGATGCTTCAGCAGATCCATCAGGCAGAAATGAATGCCTAAAGGGTTTAAACTCCCGTCAGAGAACCCGAAGTTTGACGGCCTATAGGATCCAAAGATCTGGCTGGAGGACCACATCTCCTCCGTTAGGCTCCACGGAGGCAGTCGAAGCACGGCCATGCAATGCTTATAGCTATAGCTGCAAGGCGCTGCCCGAGCATGGCTCAACAACCTTCCACGCGGATCTATTCGCAGTTGGGATGAGCTGGTTTACAGCTTCGTGCGCAACTTTAAGGACACATACAAGCGGCCCGCATCAATCGAAGAGCTGAGATGTTGCCAGCAAAGATCTGGCGAATCGCTGCGCTCCCACATCCAAAGGTGGTCCATCATCAAGAACTCCGCAGAGAACATCTCGGAGGATCGCACGATTGACGCATCCAACGGCAGCGTCCGCCGCCTAGAACTCCGGGAGGAGCTGGGCCGCTCAAAGCCCCAGACCATCGACCACCTGATGGAGATTGCGTACCGGTGGGCCGATGGAGAAGATTCGGTGAAAAATCGCGTTCACTCCGACAAGGAGGCGGAACTCGAGCGCAGCCGCGATCGCCGAAGCAAGCGCCGAATGCGCATCTACGATGACCGTGACGACGTCAACATGGTCGCGGCTGGCTACGCCGACAGACACGATGATAACCGCAACAGCGGATACCGTAGCGGCGGATACCGCGACTCCGGGAAAACCACGCAAGTGTGGCAACGCCGCACTCGCGATGAGGCACCCGCTACCTCCATTGAGGACAAACTGTCCGGGCCATGTACAGTACACTTCTACATCGACAAGCATGATGGCAAGAAGAAGTCCAGCCACCTCCTCAAGGATTGCCGCGAATTCCTCAAGCTACATGAGGGATTGGTTTGGATGAACCGCAATGCAGTCGAAAGAGGCTACGGAGCCGCTCTAGGCGCCATGGCACATGGCGCACCGCCACCACCACCTGGGCCACCCCCGAATGCAGCCGCACCGGACCAGCACCACGGAGGCGAACCGTACCCACGAGCCATGGACACCATGATGATCCAAAAGGGACGCCCCTCCAATAGGGTGCAGAAGGCCATCACTCACCAAGTCAACTTGGCCACACACTCGCCACCATCTACCAATGAGTACCTCAGTGGAAGCGAGTCATGCATCACCTTCGACAAACGCGACCATCCGCCTCAGGTACCCCGTCCAGGCCATTGCCCCCTCGTACTCGAGGCACAAATCGGAGGCTTTGACATGAGCCGTGTCTTCATGGATGGCTGAAGCGGCATCAACCTTATATTCGCGAGTACCTTGCGAGCAATGAGGATCCCTCTAACTTGCCTGGAGGCCTCGGACACAACGTTCCATGGCATCGTACCAGGGAAAGGTGTATACCCCCTAGGCAAAATCAACCTCGACGTCATCTTCGGCACGCCGAAGAACTTCCGGTGCGAGCGCATCGACTTTGAGGTCGTCGACTGGCCCTCACAGTACCACTACATCCTCGGGCGCGTCGAGTTCACTAGGTTCAATGCAGTGCCCCACTACGCCTACCTGTAGAAAAAATGCTAGGTCCCAATGGCGTCATCACGATCAACGGGAGCTTCGAGAGATCTGACAATTGCGACAGGGAATTCAACAGAATTTCCCAGTCCTTCAGCATGCAGGAGGAACTCGCGAGACTAAAGGAGTTGACAGACAACAGTCTGGCCCCCCTAAGCCGGCCAAGTTCACCTGATCTCTCCTTCGACTTGTTGGTGCACACAAAGAAAGTGCAGGTCCACCCATCGGATCCCGCCAAGACGGCTCTCATCGCCAACAACTTGAGTCCCGCATAGGAACTTGCGCTCGTCGAATTCCTCCGTGAGCACTGGGAAATATTCGCCTGGTGTCCTGCGGACATGCCAGGAGTTCCCAGGGAATTCATCGAGCACACACTCAACGTCAACCCCGACGCAAGGCCAGTCAAGCAAACGATTCGGCGACTGTCTGAGCCACGAGCACAGGCAGTTGGAATGGAGATCAACAGACTCCTTCAAGCCAAGTTCATACGCGAGATCAAGGAAAGCACTTGGCTCGCCAACACGGTGCTGGTACCAAAAAAGGACACGGATATCCTGCGAATGTGCGTGGACTTCACCTCTTTGAATAAGTACTCCCCAAAGGATCACTTCCGGTTGCCACGCATCGACCAGGTCATCGACTCCACTACGGGATGCGAGCGCCTCTACTTCCTTGAAGCCTACTCAGGCTATAATCAGATTCGAATGACGGAGGAAGATCAAGAGAAAATAGCGTTTACAACGCCCTTTGGTGTGTTCTGCTACAACACAATGCCCTTCGGGCTAAAGAACGCGGGAGCCACCTACCAGCGGTGCATGCAGGCTTGCCTCAAGGAGCAACTAGGTCGCAACATTCAAGTCTATGTCGACGACATAGTAATCAAGACCAAGGAGGAAGCCTCCTTAATCGACGATTTGCGCGAAACCTTCGCCAACCTTGACCGCTACCGGATCAAGCTCAATCCGGACAAATGTGCCTTCGGCGTACCATCTGGGCAACTACTCGGGTACCTCATCTCTGCGAGGGGAATCGAGGCAAACCCGAAGAAAATAAAAGCCATACTGGCCATGGAGAAGCCGAAAAGCATAAGAGGCGTCCAGCAGCTGGCTGGGCGAATCGCGTCCCTCAGTCGATTTATCAGTCGGATGGGTGAAAACGCGCTGCCCTTCTACCAGCTCCTCCGTAAAGACGAAAAATTCAAGTGGACTAACGAAGCGCAAGAAGCATTCGAAGACCTCAAGCGCCTGCTATCCACTTCGCCAGTGCTAGTAACCCCACGAGAAAGGGAACCACTGTTGCTATATATTTCTGCCACCAACCAGGTGGTCAGCACAGTACTCGTCGTCGAGCGAGCTGAGGAAAACACGGTCCACGGCATGCAATGCCTAGTATACTACCTCAGGGAGGTCCTCACGCCAACAAAGCAGCGGTACCCGCACTACCAGAAGCTGGCGTACGGTGTCTTCATGACCGCACGACGATTGCGCCATTACTTCTAGGAACACCCAATCGTGGTGGTCAACGATGCCCCGTTGGGACATATCCTCAACAACCCCGACGCCACGGGACGAGTCGCGCTTTGGGGAATAGAACTGTCTCCACGAGACATCACATACGAAAAGCGCGACGCAATCAAGTCGCAAGTTCTCCCTGACTTCCTCGTGCACTGGATGGAGAACCAGCTCCCGGACAAACCAGACATGTCCTACCTCTGGACAATGCACTTCGATGGGTCCAAGCGAAAGGACGAAGCAGGCGTAGGTGTAATACTAACATCACCTCAAGGGGACAAGTTGAAGTATATCCTGCGAATGCAATTCACAACCTCCAACAACGAGGCTGAATACGAGGCCCTGTTGCACGGGATGAGGATGGCAAAAGCCTGCGGCGCCAAGAGGCTCATCATATACGACGACTCCAAGTTGGTCGTCAACCAAACGATGCATGAGTGTGACGCACTGAATGACAACATGATTGCGTACCGTGACCTCTACGACACACTCGAAGGAGACTTCGACGGTTGCGAGCTGCGACACGTAGGTCGCGAAAGCAATGAAGAGGCGGACGCACTTTCCAACATAGGCTCTACTGTGCCCCCATACCACCTGGGGTATTTCTCGAGCGCATCTGCGAATGCTCCATGAAGCCAAAGGCCGTAGAGAAGAAAACAAGCGCAGCAATAGACTCGGCGGCTACGCCTCCCAACGAGTCAATGGTACTCGATGACTTGGAGTTGGACACAGGACTTGAGGGTCCAATGAGCAATCCTGGACGCAGCCGTACATCACGTACCTCCTCAGCAAAAGGCTCCCGGACGACCCGACTGATGCACGGCACATCGCGCGGCGATCCAAGGCGTTCGCTATTATCAACAGCGAACTATATAAACGCAGCATCACAGGAGTACTCCAACGATGCGTCTCCACGGCCGATGGAAGAGTTGTTCTCCTCGACATCCATGAAGGGACCTGCGGGCACCACGCCGGCAGTCGCGCTCTCGTTGCGAAAGCTCTACGAGCTGGATTCTACTAGCCTACGTCCATGCGCGATGCCAAGGACATCGTCCAAAAATGCAACGCTTGCCAGCGATTCACGGACAAGCCGCACGCACCTGGCGTAGAGCTACGGCCAATCCCATTGGCCTGGCCCTTCGCACAATGGGGACTCGACATGGTTGGCAAACTTCCAAGGTCCTCACGAGGAGGCTACGTCTACCTCTTGGTCGCAGTCGACAAATTCACCAAGTGGATTGAGGCCATGCGAGTGACCAACCAATCAGGGCACAGCGTAGTAAAATTCTTCGAATCCATCGTCTACCGCATCGGAGTACCACACAGCATCATCACCGACAACGGGACGAACTTCACATCCAAGGAGTTCCATGAATGCTATGAGAACCTGGGGATCAACATCAGCTACGCCTCGGTAGCGCACCCATAGACCAACGGTCAGGTGGAAAAAGCAAACGGGCTCGTCTACGGCGGGATCAAGAAGCGACTCCTTCGGCCATTCGAGCAAGCCACAGGTTGTTGGCCAGACGAACTGCAATCTGTACTCTGGAGCCTACGCACAAATCCAAATAGTGCCACGGGCTACACGCCATTCTTTATGGTGCACGGAGCCGAGGCAGTGCTACCCACCGAGGTACGGTACAAGGCGCCGTGTGTGGTCGCTTACAGCGAACAAGAATCATCCCTCGCACTCGAAGACTTCGTCGACCTCCTTGACGAGGCAAGGGAAATCACCGCAGAAAGATCAACAATCTACCAGCAGAACTTGCGCAACTATCACACTAGGAGGCTACGCCCCAGATCCTTCGCCGAAGGATACCTGGTTCTGCGACTGAAGCAGCAGGGGCATCTCATGCTCGAGTCCCCCTGAGAAGGACCGTACGTGATTACAAAAGTAATCCTAGGTGGCGCCTATCGCCTTCAAGATTTAGAGACAGGAGTCGCATACTCCAACCCCTGGAACATTGCACAACTACGACGCTTCTACCCCTAGTCGCTTTTTTACTTTTTAAGTTGCAAATAAGGCTACTCAACCAAGGCTACTTAGCCACACATTATACCTCGGACTGTTCTTCGAATAAATAAAGCTAAGTGCCCCAAAACTCTGTGTTCTTCTTTACTTTTCCAATTTTATCTACTCGGGGGCTGCGCCACCCTATATACATCGGTTCTCGGGCGGCTACTGCTCTTGGGTGGCGGCTTTCTCCGCCTTCGACTTCCATACATCCGTGTTACCGCGGAGCACGGGCAACTCACGCTCTAACTGCTTCACGCGGTCACGCAGTCGCGAGAGCAGGGACAGTTCATCTACCCTAGAGCGCGGGGGTGCCAAATTATCATCAAGAGGCAGCAAGTCCTGAGTTTCCCTCGAAGGATCACTTGATGAACCCTACCACAAGTCAAGATAGAAACAAATAAGACGACCAAATCAGCACAAAGGCAAAAGGCTCAAGTGCATTCAAGACTAGCAAAAGTATCAACAGATACACTCGCCAGCAGGCATGTTCTTAATAAAGGACATAAACTAGTCAACTATTACAAAGACTACTAAGGAGCGACTGGCTTCTTCAACTTCGACGGCTTCAGGGGCTTCTTCGAGTCCGTGGCAGTATCAGATGCCGCTGACTTTCCGCCAGCCCCTGATGCCGAAGCCTTCACCGCCTTCTTGGCGCGTTGCAGCTCCTTAGAATACTTCGCGACAGTATTTATGAGATGATGCCCATATTTGCCATAGGCAGTTGCGAAAGGAGCGAAGACTACCTGTTGGCCGTCCGCGCTAACAGACATCGCCTTAGACACCGCGGCAGGATCAATCTTGACTCCGTGGTCCTGCACCATGGCAAGCGACATGGACGCGCCGGCCGTGCGGAGTGAGTTCTTGAAACTGGAGGGCACACCTCCGGCGAGTGACTCCACCAGCGCGTCTATATTCTCGACTAGCTCCGCCTTGGGCATCAGCTCCTCCTGAAGGCGACTGAGTACGTCTTTGGCCTTGGAGAGCGTATCCTGCACGACGGTGTTGTGGTCTTCGACTGCTGACAGTGCACCCGCCAGAGCGTCATCGCGACGAAGGGCCTGCGGGTCGAAGCTCAAATCGCCTGCATTTGTACATAAATCCACACACGGACAAAACATCAGCGCCACCGGCGAAAACATTCAAAGAAGAAAAGGATAACGATATCCACAAGCAAAGTACCTGAGAGGGCCTTGGCAATTGAGAACAGTTGTTCTTCGAACAACTTCTCCCTGACTGCGAAGGAAGCACGCAGATCTTCTTCGCGCCTTTCCACCATGTCACGCCCCGCGATTGCTTCATCACGACCCTTCATAGCCGTAGCAAGTGTCTTCTCCAAGGTGGAGGCGTCACGCGAAAGGGCGTTATGTTCAGCTACACAACAAACAAGAATTGATTATCAGTCAACTATATCAAAGGAGAAGAAGAAGAAGAGGTGCTGGACACTCACTCTCAACCACGCGATGACGCGTCTCCAGCATCGCATGCTGATGGCCCATCGCAAGCACTTGCTCCGCCAAGTGTGCGGCTTCCTTCACAAGGAGCTATCGCACAACAAAAGGGACCAGCAGAAGCAATAAATAACATCGACTGCAACATTAAAAGAAGAAAATCTACACTTACATGATCCTCCAATGACTCCAAAGATGTCTGTTGTACCGTCATCCGGGCAACCATTCGATGCTCCCCTGCATGAGGAGAACTGGAAGACTTGTACCCGGAGTGGGCCACCAATGGAGGGGAAGGAGCGCGCTCAACCTCTTTCTTGGCCCTTGAGGTCGCGACTCCTGATTCTTTCAAAAATTGGACGTCGCCAGAAGACGACGACGCCTCTTGACTACAAGGCAAAACCAACATTAAGAAAGGACAAACCTAGAGACGAGCCAACAAGGGCAAAACAGAGAAGAACAAGTAAACTAGAAAACTTACCAATCAAACTTGTCAAAGTCAAAAGTGGCCTCCCCCGACTCTGACGATGACTCCTTGGGCAATCACATCTTCTTGCGAGGAGATGGTGCCACGTCGCTCACAGGAATAGCAGGTATCGGCGACTCCGCCCCAACACCTGTACCTTCTGGAGTCGAAGGAGACGACGCATCGGAATCCTCGCTGCGCGAACGCTTGCGAGTATCCGGACTACCGGACTCGGGGGCTTCCTCCTCCACATCAGAGGGGACGGTCGACTCCGACTCGTCCTCTTCCAAGGCTTCGCGAGGAATAATCCCCTCAGGAAGAGGAGGCATACAAGGTGGCACCGCCCAATCCTGCATACAGACAACAAATTCAGCAAAAAGCAAGTAAACAACAGAGAAGCAATTGACAAATTTAGCTACTGCGTAGCACAACTATACCTCAGGAGGAGGGTTAGTAGCATCAAATGGAGGAACAACTGGCTCACTGGGGAGCACATCCTTGATGGTGTACTTGGTGACCAGTCGAACCCTCTTGTCCACTTCACTCGTGGACATGCCATCGGTAGACACGCGAGTGGCATCATCAGCGCCAGCCCACTGAAACATGGGATAGACTCTGGCCTGCAGGGGCTGGACACGACGGCACAGCCAAGTGCGAATGAGAGCGCGGCCTCCCTCCTATTTGCCTATGCGACTCTCGAGATCGCAGACACGCCTGTATAGCACATCTGTCTCCACCGACTCGCCAGGCATGACTACATTCTTCCAGGAGCGCATCCTCCTACACGGCGTCGCGGGATCGAAGGGTGCGAGTCCGAAGTGGTCTCTGTCGGCCTTCTGGTCGCGAATGTAGAACCACTTGTCCTTCCACCATTGGACGGACGATGTGAGTTTGATATTGAAATAGGTGGCGGATGGGTCGACGTGAATTCCGCAACCACCTACATCATATACCAAGGAGCCAGAAGCAGATTGGTGCTTCAACTTGAAGAGGCACTTGAAAAGGCCGAAGTGCGGCTCGACTCCGAGCCAGCACTCGCAGAGGGTGATGAAGCAAGAGATATGGAGGATAGAGTTCGGGGACAGCTGATGGAGCTGAAGCCCGTAGAAACAAAGAAGGCCCCTAAAAAAGGGGTGAAGGGGCAAGGAGAGACCGCGAATGATGAATGCCAAAAACATCACTTGAAAACCAGCGGGAGGAGCAGGAATTGTCTCACCACCGGGGATGCGCGCATCGGCGACTGCGTCGGACATCACCCTGTCTTGGCGAAGAAGACGGAGATCCGATGACTTGATGATGGAGGGACGCCACGCGCCATTCGTAACATGGGTGCCTACGGCCTTCTTCTTCCCACCGGCGTCAGTGCTGGTGCCCGCAGCGGCGGAGCCGCCTTTCTTCTTCGCCGCATCAACGGTGGTCGTGGAATCAGCCGCAGCACCTCCCTTCTTCTTCCCCATTGCGCGACGGCGATGCGAGCGAAGGAAGTAGCTCGGAAACGAGCGGAGCTGGTCCAGCTTCGTGGAAGAAACGAGCGCAAAGAAAACAGAGGAGCAGCGGCAATGGCGATGGAAGCAAAGGATGAATGAGAGCAGATGAGAAAATTACCGTCGCAACGCCGCTACTTAACCCCTGGAAGATGCAATCCAACGGCTCAGAAAAACCCTACTGTACGTGTGGCAAACATCGTGCTGGACACGTGGAGGAGTGGAAGGGCGAACCGTCCCTCCACTACTCCCATTACGCGCGGAAATCGAGGAGGCGCAGTTAAAATAAAGATTACGCACGCCCAGTCAAATCAAAGTCAGAAAGTGGGGCCCACTGCTCGTCACGTCCCGTCAAACTCTCTCACGCGGGCAACTGAGGTCATAAAATTGTCAGCACTGACGTCATCAAAGCTACGCAGCAGAAGACTTCGACTACTTTAGTCCTTGCTCGAGTCTTCGACTCCGCCAAACACTCGGGGGCTACTCCCACAGGGAGCGCTGGTCGCGCACCCTATGATTTTTTCTTTTTCTTTTTCAGGAACATGGACTATCAAGCCAAACCCAACCACTCGAAACATAATTCGACTTTGGACATGGGTTACTCCCATAGGGAGCGCCGGAAACAAATTCGACTAAAACAAGCGAACAAAGGACGACAGCAGTCGCGAAAGTTCTTTAGTCCCTGCCTGAGTCTTCGACTCAACCAGGCACTCGGGGGCTACTCCCATAGGGAGCGCTGGTCGCGCACCCTATGATTATTTATACAAAAAACTGTGTGTTGATAACATCCACACTCGAAGCTCATGGCGACACCACCTCATAATTTTTCCCTACAAAGAGACTGCGTCTCCTAGGTCACCCGAATCGTCTCCGCGATGATAAAATTCGGATGCCGTGCTTACAGTGTGAAGGTAAGACCTGAATAAGGCCTGGCAACGCATTAGCTGCGCACTATCAGAAATGTATCCGTACCTACAGGTACGATGAACATGCCTTGACGGACGCGTCGAGTGCTCACACCCATATAACTGGAATTCGACTCCTGTAAGATCTCCGCGGCTTGAGTCGAATTACACCAACACTTTTCTGGATTCGAGTCCGGGGACTCGAGTTCGAGTAGATTGCGTTGTTTCACCCTAAGATGGTTAACTGATATCAATACTTCAGTTATATCAGGCACGTACATCAACAATCCCTATGATACGAATAAAGCAGTCGAAATATACTCATCCATGCACTCGAAAGACTTCAAAAGTCCCCAGTCGAATCTGCGATTCCACTGGACACTCGGGGGCTACTGACATGGGTATACCCTACAGGTACTCGAGCTTGGTATATACGGTCTAAATATGTAAAGGCCCACGGTGTCTCCAAGGCCCAAATGAAGGACTCGAGTAACCTACGGACTCTCGATTGCTTAAAAAATAAGAAGAAGCTAAAGATAGAAAGTTTGAAGGGAAAACCCTAACTTGTAACCGACTCGACCTGCTATCCGAGACCTAGCCTGCCTATATAAGGGCTAGGAGGGGGCGGCGAGGAGGACACACGCAACCCTAGTTTTCCACAACCCTCGCCAGATTACATCTGCGCACCATTGTAACCCTCGATTCCTTCGATAATTCCACGAGCAGACAAGCAGGAGTAGGGACCTCTACGAGGCCTGAATCTGGGTAAATCTTTGTCCCATGTGTGCTTGTTTGCTAGCCGATAGATGTCTCCAGCGCCCCCTCCTTCTCCAAAACCCAAGTCCATAACAATGGGCATTGATGAGTTAAACCCTCGTCAACTCCGTTGGAGGATATGTTTTCATCGGGTGCGCGACCAGTGCTCTCGATGGGAGTAGCCCCCGAGGTTATGTTCGGGTGTTTGCACCAGAGCATACGCTCAGAGATCTTCTCCTTCCGAGAATTTCTCCCTGTAGATAAATAAGGATCCTGGAAAAAGACATGTAAACCATGTAAAATCGGTCGAAAATATAGCTTGTTGTAATTTCTTCGGATGTATGAATTTTGGAACTTGATATATTTTTGTCGATGACTATTGTGGTTATGCCCCTCGTGAGACCTTTTCGTTAGCATGATGCCCATTGGGCTAGATCAGCTACTCGAGTCAAAGCGTGTTTTTGATGTATTTCATGGCGGAGCCGAATTTTTTTTAAGTTTGCGCTGAGTAGCAAAGCCCCCGAGTATCGGAGTATGATCATGTAATAATTTATTCAACTGAGCCCCCGAGTATCGGGTATAATAGAGTATTGAAATGTAGACTCGGTTAAGAGAACTTAGCTTTACTGATAGCGGGTGAGCAAATATGATCTTCACCCGAGGAATTTCTCGGCTCGGGTCTTGATTTTTCTCGGGTGCGCCACCAGTTGACGCGAGCGGTGTTTAGTCAATTCCGTGGGAGGACCCGATAAAATATCTCACAACCTTGCAAAAAGAACATAGAAACTTATGAAGAACTTGCATCTTGTAAAGACTATTGCTTTTCGATTTGTCATAACATTTTCTGGTGCCATCGGACCCGACACTTTTGCACTGTAGCGCGAGACCTTTTTTTTATCCTGACGCCCTTAGTCTCAGTACCTTGCCGACCTGTCAGTTGGGCTGCAACTGGGTCAGAGTTCAAGGATTCGACGCTCAGGCAGAGTCAGCTATTCGGGAAATCGCGTATGAGGTACTCGAATGCACGAAGTCGATGAAACTTAGGTTACTCGAAGAGGGCGCAGCCCCTGAATGTTTCAAGTGCGATTAAAGTAAGAAAGAAATCAACTTGAAGTAGAGAACTTAGCTTTGTTGGTAGTCGACGAGATTGGAGCTGATATGACGATGGCGGCAGCAACTTATCGAGGTTGGAGCTGATATGACGTCGGGTCGCGGAAACTGATGCGACCGGCGGGTCGCTTGACGAATAGAGTCGACACAATTGACGAGTTGCGTGGTGGACTGAGTTGGACGACGGCTCGCAAATAAAATTGGCGAGTTGATCCCGCGCCTCGATGATTCTTGTTTTGCGGATCTGCAGGCTGCAACTTGATTATACTTATACTTGCACGTGCGAAACAATTAGTAGAGACGATAGAATATAGAAAATATGATCAAAAATAGGGTTGAGGGGAGAGTGTGTGTGCATCGTTCGGCGACCGGTAGCTTCTCTAGGCTTTTCTCGGGACTTTTTTTTAACGTGGACTTGATCTGCCATCAGCTGCTCGGTCTTCAAGCCAGAATTCTTGTCGAACTCTAGTCATCCAGCTTTCAAAAGAAAATTTCAATCATTTTGCAGAAATCGACGCCGAGTTGACCACACACCTGTATGTCGATGTTTACCGTCCCTCAAATTGCATTGCTTCACTGGTACTTGCACGCACCGTCGATTAATAGATAGATTAAAATATAATAATAACAAAAGGAAGAAGAAATAAATTGAGTGGAGAAATTCGTTGTATGTCCATGTTGATGCACGTCATCAGAGCTGTTGGATGCTTTTTTTTTAATTGACAAAAAACACGATGATGTGTGGTAGCCCATATTCTGGCCAATAGGATGCTGAAACTTGACGTTCGTGACCCGTTCCCTTGCTTCTTGGATTAGAAAATAGCATGTACACTGGAGCGTAGGTAAAAGCTGATTCGTGTCCGTGTAGTACCCAGCGATTGTGACCGAAAATATTTCCAAACTTCCGGTAGCAATTTTCTCAAGAATTCGCGTCGGTCTTCAATCTTCCATGTGTTTCCACGACTGCATAGCACCAAAACGCCAGGTGAACACAGAAGCGAGACCACGGCCGGAGGGAGCACGCCCCGCGCTGTCCACGTCGGCAAATCCTCTAGCTCGGGTGATCTCCATGTGCAGGTTGATTCGGACGCGGCTTGACACCGATCTCGAGGATGGAACACGATGAAGAGGTTGAACCAGCCGACGATGATGTTGTTGCAGTTCAAGGTGCGATGAAGAGGGAGCCGCCGGATTTTTTGCCGGAGTCGAATCTTTTGCCGATTCAGCAGAGTCGAATCTTCTGCCGGATGGAATTGGCGCGCCAAACGTAGACGACATGGCATAGTTGATCGGGTGTTTTTAGGGGCGCAGCAGAATCGACGATTGACTGCGCGACCAGACGACCATCGTGTATTTCTTGTACTTGCAGACATGAACAAATATTAGTAGGCATATGATATAAAATATAATAACCAGAGAAGAGAAGAGAGAGAGAAAAAGGTGAGAGAGATTTCTGCACGCTGATGTGATGGATGGATATGTTGCATCTCGCTCCATGTGCCACTCGTAATTCAGGATCATATCCGATTCAGCTTTATGGTGCAGCTCTTGCTTTGTCTGTCAGGGGCTCTTCCGCGCCAAAAACGATCCCGATCTCTTCCACGCAGAACACAACCGCGATTAGCACAACAACTCATAGCTGCGGATACTATGATCCAGGTTCATGGCTCCCGATCATCAAATTGCTGCTTGGAAAAGAGAAGCCGCTGAATCCATGGCTCCAGCGCTCAGATTTTCCACAGACGGCACGAATTGACGAGCTGTGATTTCCGCAATACCCATGATTATGGACTTGTGTTTCGTGGAAAGAGAGAGCGTTGAGGATTTCGTCGGCTTAACAGACAAACAAGGGAGACGATTTACCCAGGTTCAGTCCCTCGTGGAGGAAACCCTACTTCCTGCTTGTCTGATCGTATTATCATTAAAGAGTACAAATTCGCTGAGTCGTCTAGATGCGATCTCGTCGAGGGAAAGAGGTGTGCATTGTAAGATTGGATGCCCTCCTCGTTGGCCCCTCCTAGCCTTTATATATGAGGAGGCTAGATCTCGGATACCAATACAAGTTGGTTTACAAGTTATAGTTTGTATCTAGTCTAGTCTTATAGTTTCCTTGTCTTGTTCCGCAGGAGTCTGTGTCCTTATATACTTTGTATCAGCCAAACCGTCATGGGCTTCATGGATCTTGGCATATCTTCGGGTGAGGTTTTTGTTGGGCCACACCCTATATATCAGTAATAGGGTTATGCCCATGTCAGTACCATTTTGAACATTACTCTTGGTTGGTTCACGAAACATCTTATTTTTTGCACTTAGAAAATCGGAAATGGGGTGGTACGATTTTGGCCAGTCAGAAGACATAATTTGCCTACCCATGGATCACCCCAACAAGCAGATCTCAACCGTCTATATAACCACCATCCAATGCCCCAAAATTCTCCTGCCTCCCCCTCGCCCTCCCTCCAAATTTGGAATTGAAATGACCGGAACACCCACACATACAGTCCTACACAACACAAATATCCAGGGTTATTTTGGGGAACTTGTCGACGCCACCCAGACAACACAACCCCAAACCGCTCCACTCCACAGAATCCCTCGAGCCCTAATCGCACACTCTTGCCTCTGCCCTAGAGCGCGGCCACCACCGTCTCGCCTTCGCCCCTCTGATCTCCTCCCCTCATGCAGCCCCCTTCCTTCCTAGAGTCGGATTTCCTCCTTCCACGAATCCACGTGATGCCGCTCATCTCTCTACACCAAGCCCTGGCTTCCATAGAGTGCAGACGACCACGAGATGTGGCAGCATTCTCCTCCTCCCCTTCATGTATGAGGAGCGGTGGCCGCCCCTCCTGGAATATCCGAGCCACCGCTAGCCTCCCTTTCTCTGATCCCGCATCGAGCCATCGAACCGAGCTATCCCAAGCCACATCCCCACCTCATCTAGCTAATGCCTCTCAGATGTGGAGGACGTCCTCCGTCTAGGCGCTGGACGCCACAGATGATCCTCCCTCGCGCAGCCACCCTAGCCTCGTCGCTCTTCCGTGCACTGCTATGGCGTTCTCACCAGTGGATCTCCATTGGGGATGTCGCCATACTGCCCCTCCAACCGCGCTGCCACGCCCGAACCCTAGCGGCGCCTTTGAAGGTCGACATCGAGGACACCTCTATCCCTCCCCTCTCTCTCTCTCGGTTTATCTATCGCATTCTCTCTCTCTCTTTTTCCGCAGGTGCCCACAAATGAGATGAACGGAAGTTGGATCCCCAACCTCGGCATCCACATGGAGGTAGCCTAGAACGGAAAGCTGTCGGTGTCGGAGGAGGAGAAGAACCCGTCGTTGGAGGACAAGAATTCGACAAGCAAGGGTGGCGGCATTGGCATGAATCTTAAGGGCAAGTAGCATGTCTAATTTCCTGCCGCATTAGCATGCACGTGTTTAGTCTTTCTGTGTGAGAAGTAACTAGGTGTTGGTAGCACACATTCAGCACCATGCTATATTCATCCAACCTTTTTGCATGTTTAGTTTTTTAGCAATGATTTGTTCAACTTATGCAAATTCCATGGTGGTTCTTGTCACTCAACTCTTTATTAAGATCAACTACTTAAATTGACAGTCTTACTGCTGCTAATTAGAGCAAAGAAAAATGGTGTGGTTTATGCCCTGTTTTGGATGTCCAATTTGTTGGACCTGTCTCTCAATGAAAAGTAATACCAACTAGATAGATATTTGTTGAACCATTGCTCTAAATTTAACTTCACAATTGCTTCACGTTATCATTTTAGTTGAGCTAGAGTCTCATGATGCTCCTGCTGTAGTTTCTGTTAGATAAGCTGGATGTTTACTTAGTGTAGTTAGTGTAGTCCTATTCTTCCTCATAGGACCTGATTTTTTCCATCGAAGATTCTGGTCTATACACTTAATCTTTTTCTCTATGTATAATTTATTTCTAGCAAATGAGTTGTCTATTCATTTAGTACATTCACATGAAATGCTTCTTACTGCAATGGCATTGGGTGCAAAATATCTGAAACTACAATACTATTACCACATACAGTTTACACGTTTTGTCAGGGCCCACAACATTTTTAACCTGAATTCTTGATTGGCCTGAAAGTAGACTATTTCTATGACCTTCATTAATTTCCTCTGCTTAATTTCTGGAAACCTAAAAAGTTCTCATTCAACACTTTATAGCAATATATATATAGCTTGATATTGGAAATAATTGTCTACACTTTACACTTTTATATAAACACTACCAAGTACAATTGTTCCTACGTGGTGGAGTCCTGCATGAATCCAGCGCCTCCGACCTTGGCATCCACAGGGAGCAGTAGCAGCACCAGACCTGTCTGCTGGTGTTGCTGTTTTGGCTTGGACTAGAGCGCATCCAGGTACATGCATCTTCGTTGGCAGGTGCTTATGCATTCTCCATCTTCCTCTTTCACTAGTGCTCTTTGTACTGCTTATTGTAGATGATACCTAATGATTATGTACTGGTTCTTTCTTATCTCCTTGCCAATTGGGCAGTATAATTTTGATGCGAAACTACGTAGCTCTAGTTGTGACAAGACAGTAGTATATATCTTGTTTTGTTTTGCTATGGAACTTTTTCAACTTAACTAAGTATTTGTATGAGCTGCTATTTGTATGGTAAAACACACTACTTTCACTCAATCTGAGAACTTTGTATGAGCTGCTATTTATTTGTTTGTAATTGTTTTGTGGAACTATTACAGATATACTCTTTACAAGATCTACATGTTGAAGAAGTGGAAGCGTGAAGATGTTCCAGAATATCAAAGTTCTATTTGTAGATTCCATTGTAACGATGGTTACACATGTTGTGATGTGAATTTGAGCGTGGAACTTCAAGCATCCTATGTGTTCCCACCAGAATATTGTATAAATTGATTCATGCTGTTGTTTGAATATGTGCATGTGTTTTCTCTGCTTTTTGATTGCTATATTTCGTTTTAATTAAATTCTGTGAAAAGAATGAACCTAACGATTGGAACCCACTATCTAGAATGATTGGGATCCACCGTCTAGAAGAATCTAACAATTGGGACCCACTGTTCATAATTATAAAATAAATTAATGCAATAAGGCCGTAAATAGAAAATAGCTAGACCCTAAAAAAGGCCGAGGCCAAGTAAATAGAAGGGCTAAAATGTTGGGATTGACCCATGTAGCCTATTAAAATTGATAGGGAAGAAATATAAATAGGCCAAACTACTAAGCTTATTATGGACGACTGAAACGGATCGGGTGAAGGGTTCTGTAGCAGAAAACAAAAAAAATCTATCTACTCGAACACTAATAGTAGGATATATACTATGTAGACATAAGTAACGGAATAGAAAGACGGTATCCATACCTTTGAAGACCGGGGCATGCTTTACGCAGGGGGCGTATATTGATGAAGACGAGCAGATCCAATCACCCCAAGTGTGGTGCCTCCGAAGTACTACACACGTCCGGTGTAGACAGCGTCTCCCGAGCTCCGATTCAGCCGAGCAGCGGAAGAAGAAGATGCCGGACTGAAGATCACATGACGGTAGTGTGAAGGTGGAGAACTCAAATCCCTCGAGGTCCTCCCCAATATTACGGAGAAATCCTCAAAGGAAAATGAGAGAGAGAATGAGAGAATTGGATGCCTCCAAAGGGGTGGGGGAGACCCCTATATATAGTAGGAGGGGGGCACACCACCCAGGGGCTAGGCGGTGTGGGACTAAACCCACACCCACCGGCCACCTAGGGGCTGCCGCCGGCCCTAGGTGGGCCCCACTTGGGAGGCCCACCAAGCCAAGGCTGGCCGGCCCCCTCTCCCTAGGCGCCTTGTCCTATTGGGCCTCCCCTCGGGTGAGGCCCATTAACATTAGGAAGCCTTTAATAATAAAATAAAATAAAATATATATTTAATATTAATTCTCCAATTAACATTCAAATACATATATTATCATATTCCTTTACTCCGGAACTCCTTCCGAACCCCTTCCGATCACCATCGGATGTTACCCGGAACTATTCCAATTTCTCTCTCTTTATTTCTCCTATGGTACATCATCTATCCCTAAGCGCCCCCACCCTTAAGCGTGACATCCTTCGGCTCGGAAACACTCCGGACATGATTGAGAATACTCTCATATCAATGATCATCATCGGGACCTGGATGCCCATGATGACCCCTGTGCATTCAACGAATATTATCGCTTGAACCGTGAATAGTCGTTTCCCGTTCCCTTTGCCACTTGATACCTAGTTCATCCGAGACCTGATATTTGGTATCTCCATACCTTAGTCCGATCTCGTTACCGATGAACTTGTTTACTCGTTCCCATGTCGTTGCATTCCGTGACCCAGTCACACGCTTGAAAGCTTCATTAATGCAACGTCATCGAGATGGCCACATATGTATTTATCTGTTACATGGACTGGCAAATCTTGGTCTTGATATGTACTCCTCTACGCGCTCCTTCGGGAAACCTAAGTGGCACCTTTTTGATCACCTAGTCACGGTATGATACTTGATAACCATCTAAGCTCCCTCCAGAACGGTGATTTGCATTATCTCACAGTCTAAGGATCAGGTTGCGAGGTTTCATACGTTTATCATCAATGGTGAACTTTGTAACTAGATATCATTGAGATACAACTATCGGATGTTTGTTTCTCACGTCATTCAAACAATGACGTGACCTCATTGTCAATTGGCATAAATGCCCATGCTCTTGAAACCCAGATCATCCTCATGACCAATGAACTAGTTCGCTAGACGTAACTAGAGACACGGGTTGTTTACATACCACACGTGTATTAACGTTTCATATTAACACAGTTATAGCATAGTATGAAACATATTATGAACATATATGAGATATATCAAACAATACACTTTATATTTGCCTCTAGGGCATAACTCCTTCAGTCTCCCACTTGCACTAGAGTACAAATTAATCTAGTTTACAATAGGCAGGACCCTAACACCAATAGAATCCCGGTGTTGTTCGTGCTTGGCTTATATGAGAGCTTTAGTCAACGGATCTGCCACATTTAGATCTGTGTGCACTTTGCAAATCTTAATTTCACCTTCGTCAACGTTCTATCGGATGATGTGAAATCGTAGCTTGATGTGTTTGGCCGTGGAATGAGTTCTTGGTTTCTTTGCATTTGCAATAGCGCCTGTGTTGTCACAATAGATTGTCACAGGATCTTGCGCACTTGGAACAACTCCTAGTTTAATGACGAAATTTCTTAGTCAAACAGTCTCATTCGCTGCATTAGCAGCAGCGATGTATTTCGACTCCATTGTAGATTGTGCAACTACCGGTTGCTTCTTGCTCTTCTAGCTTACCGCCCCACCATTCACCAAAAACACAAATCCCGTCTGAGACTTCGAGTCATCAGGATCTGAGTGCTAGCTCGCATCCATGTAACGAGTTACGTTTAGAGCTTCATCATTACCTCCATAGACTAGACCATATCCTTTGTTTTCTTGAGATACCTTAGGATATTTTTCACAGTTGTCTAGTGATCTATTCCTGGATTACTTTGGTATCGGCTCGCCAAACTGAGATCCAATGCCACATCAGGTCGAGTACTTAGCATTGCATACATGATAGATCCTATGGCTGAGGCATAGGGGATGTAATATATCCTTTCTCTATCAGCATCTATTACCGGACATTGAGATAAACTCAGTATGTTACCTTTTGTAATAGGTGCCAAACCTCTTTTAGCATCCTCCATTTTGAACCTCTTCAAAATCTTCTCAAGGTAAGTACTTTAACTTAATGCAATCAGGCATCTTGATATATCTCTATAGATTTTGATGCCTAATATGTATGCAGCTTCACCTAAGTCCTTCATGGAAAATTGACTACTCAAATATGCTTTCACGCTTCTCATAAGATCCACGCCGTTTCCCATGGGTAATATGTCATCCACATATACTACTAGGAATACAACTGAGCTCCCACTCGCTTTCTTGTAAACATAGAACTCTTGTTGATTTTGAACAAATCCAAAACTCTTGATCATTTGATCAAAATATTGGTTCCAGCTTCGAGATGCTTGCTTCAATCCATAAATGGATCGATGAAGTTTGCATAACTTTCTAGCATCCATGGGATCAACAAAACCTTTCGGTTGCACCATATACAACTCTTCATCAATGTGACCATTGAGAAATGCAGTCTTGACATCCTGCTGGCGCGTGGTTGACGTGGGAGCTTCTTCTTCTTCAGTCCCCAGCAACGGCGCCAGAAAATAGCTTGATGTCTACGCACTTCTATTCTTGTAGACAGTTGTTGGGCCTCCAAGTGCAGAGGTTTGTAGAAGAGCAGCAAGTTTTCCCTAAAGTGGATCACCCAAGGTTTATCAAACTTAGGGAGGAAGTGGTCAAAGGTATCCCCTGTCAAGCAACCCTGCAATCAAGATACAAGAAGTCTCTTGTGTCCCCAACACACCCAATACACTTGTCAGGTGTATAGGTGCACTAGTTCGGTGAATACATAGTGAAATACAATTGGTATAGATAATTATAAGTGGTAATGGTGATAGAAAATAGCTTGATGGCATGGAAAAGACTAAAGTAAAACTGAAATAAAGATAGAAGCAAGGAAACATGTAACAGATCTAGTTGCAAACGGTGTTTCAATACTTAGAAACAAGGCCTAGGGATCATACTTTTACTAGTGAACACTCTCATATAAATATCTTATCTTTATGATACTACTCTTAACTACTCTCCGGTTGGACACTCTAATCCATGGTAGGGCTATAACAGTACACCTCAAAGTAAGCCTTTCCCATCTAGATAACCCCACACTGTCACCTTGAGCACTAGATGGGTCAAAGTAAGACATTCAACTCCAAATATAACTCATAACAAGTATTTGAAATCTCTAGCCTAAGTGCCACCAGGGTGTGCACACTGTCAACTTCACACACATGGGGAGAGAAGAGATCTATTAAAGCACTTGAGTAGCAAGGTAGATCTATAGATTACAAGCTCATGATCTCAATAATATCATGCATAGAGAGAGAGATGAACACATAGCTACCGGTAGAACCCTTAGCCTTGAGGAAGAACTACTCCCTCCTCATCATGGGAATCAACAATGGCGATGGAGATGGTGGTGGAGATCGATGGAGATGGCTCCGAGGGCACTTCCCCATCCCGGCAGGGTGCCGGATCAGAGACTTTCTGTCCCCCGAATCTCCCCTTCGATGGTGGCGGCGATGTGGAACTTTTTGTGGCTGCAGGGTTGACGATTTAGGATTTTTGCATCGCAAGGCTTCTTATAGGCGAAGGGGCGAGGTCGGTGGCCAGCTAGGGGGCCCACACCACCTGGTGGCGCGGCCAGGGCTAGCCCATGCTACCATATGGTGTGGCCACCTTGTGGCCCCTCTCCGTCTCGTATTCTGGCTCCGTGAGTCTTCCGATAAAATATCGACTTTGGCTTTTGTCCGGTCCAATTCCGAGAATATTGATTTTCTGACTTTCCTGGAACCAAAAATAGCAGAAAACAGGCAACTGGCACTGTGGCATCTTGTTAATAGGTTAGTTCCAGAAAATGTGTAAAAGTACTCTAAAGTGTGGACAAAACATAAGAACGTAGATATAAAACAAGCATGGAACATCAAAAATTATAGATACGTTTGCAACGTATCACATCCATCTGCCAAATTTCATAGTCGAAATGAGCAGCAATTGCTAGTAACATCCGGACAGCCTTAAGCATTGATACATTGTAAATGTTTCTATAATTTTGATGTTCCATGCTTGGTTTTATCATCTTTCTTGTGTTTTGTCCACACTTTGGAGTACTTTTCATATGATTTATTGGACTAACCTATTAACAAGAGCCACAGTGCCAGTTGCCTGTTTTCTGCTGTTTTTGGTTCCAGGAATGTCAAAAAATGAATATTCTCAGAATTGGATGGGACAAAATCCTAAGTCATTATATTACCGGGGGACACGAGGATCCAGAATACGAAACAGAGAGGGGCTGGGGCCCAGCCACACCACCTGGTCGTGCGGGCTGGGCCTCGCCGCGCCAGGGGTGGTCTGGCCGCCCTAGAGTCCCCCTCGGTCTCCCTCTTCTCCTATAATTTGCCTTCTGACCTAAAAACTCAGGGAGGTTTGACGTTTTTCTAAAAGGAGTTCCGCTCCGCCGCCACCACCAGATTCCACGAAACAGCACCAGAAACTTCGTTCTGGCACCCTGCCGGGATGGGGAATTGGAGGAGATCATCGCCATCATCATCACCATCGCTTTTCCATCGACCATCCATGTTTCCCCCATCTATGAGTGAGTAATCCCCCGCTGTAGGCTATGGGGATGGTAGGGATTGGATGAGATCGTTCATGTAATGGCATCAGATTGTTAGGGGATGGTGCCTAGTATCTTTTATTAGTGCTTTATGACTTTGTTGCGACTTATTGTGCTTAATGCTTGTCACTAGGGTCCGAGTGCCATGATTTCAGATCTGAACATGTTATTGATACATTATGATAGTATTGTTTATGGTCTTATCTGCAAGTTGTATACACACATTGTTGTCCGGAACCAATGGCCCCGAAGTGACAGAAATCAGGATAACTAGAGGGAATGGCTTTGATGTGAGGATCACATGTGTTCACGGAGTGTTAATGCTTTGCTCCGGTACTCTATTAAAAGGAGCACCTTAATTGCCAGTAGTTCCCTTGAGGCGCCGCTGCAAACGGGCTGGCCGGACAAAAGATGTTGTGCAAGTTCTCATTGCGAGCACGTATGACTATATATGGAACACATGCCTAGTATTATCTAGTACTTGGATGCTTTATCTTATTTATCTGCAATTGCCCTATGTTCTGATTGTTATGTGAATTGTCTTTTCCATGCAACGCCCGTCCATCCATCCCTATGCCTACCGCACTCGAATCCTACTGTTTACTGCTATTGTTACTTCTGTCTTTACTTTACTGCTGCTGCTACTTTGCTATTCCTACTATAAAACTGTTGCTACTGATAAACTGCTGTGAGCAAGACTGTTTGCAGCTGAATTGACAACTCAGTTGTTAAGGCTTATAGATATTCTTTGGCTCCCCTTGTGTCGAATCAATAAATTAGGTTTCACTTCCCTCGAAAATACTGCGATACACCCCCTATACTTGTGGGTCATCAAGCATCACTACGGTAGATTAAGTCTCATCGTAGTCGACTCCTTGAATTTGTTGAAACCCCTTTGCGACAAGTCGAGCTTTGTGAATGGTCACATTACCATCCGCATCTGTCTTTTTCTTAAAGATCCATTTATTTTCCACGGCCTTGTGGCCTTCCGGAAGATCTACCAAGGTCCAAACTTGGTTCTCATACATGGATCCTATTTCCGATTTCATGGCTTCTAGCCATTTCTCGGAGTCAACAATATCCATAGCTTCTTTGTAGTTTGCCGGTTCTTCCTATTCATCTAGGATGACACAAGGGTACTGTACCAATCATCATCATTGGGCTCTTCCTCCATGTTGGAGAGCGGTTTCGGAATAGCTTCCGTTGCGCTACTCGGAATTTGGAGAGAAGGATCAACAAGTTCATCTAACTCAATTTTCCTTCCACTAACTCCTTTAGCGAGAAACTATTTCTCGAGAAAGGTGCTGGCTTTCGCGACAAATGTTTTGCCTTTGGCCTGGTTGTAGAAAGTATACCCAACTGTTTCCCTTGGGTACCCCATAAAGATGCATTTTTCCGATTTGGGTTTGAGTTTATCAGGCTGTAGTTTCTTGACGTAAGCCTCACATCCCCATACTTTTAGAAATGACAAGGTTGGCTTCTTGCCATACCATATATCATATGGGGTTGTCTCCACGGATTTGGACGGTGCTCAGTTCAAAATAAAAGCAGCAGTTTCTAAAGGATATCCCCAAAATGATATAGACAAATCAGTCAAAGACATCATGGACCGCACACTATCCAATAGAGTACGATTACGTCGTTCCGACACACCATTACGCTATAGTGTTCCGGCTGGCGTAAGCTGTGGGGTTATCCCATAGTCCTTTAAGTGCATGTTAAACTCATAATTCAAATACTCGCCTCCCCGATCCGATCGAAGATGCTTGATTATCTTGTTAAGTTGATTCTCTACTTCCTTCTGAAATTCCTTAAACTTTTCAAAGGTTTCAGACTTGTGTTTCATTAAGTAGATATATTCATATCTACTCAAATCGTCAGTAAAGGTAAAAAATAATGATAAACATTGTGTGTTGAGACACTCATTGGTACACATACATCTGTAGGTATGATTCCCAGTAGGTCTGTAGCTCTCTCCATCGTGGAGGAGAAGGGTGTCCTAGTCATCTTGCCCATAAGGCATGGCTCACATGTATCAAGAGATTCGAAATCTAATGATCCAAGAAGTCTTTCTGAATGAAGCTTCTTCATGCGCTTTACGCCAATGTGACCAAGACGGCAATGCCACAAAAACATGGAATTATCATCATTATGCTCACAACGTTTAGCATCAATATTATGGATGTGAGTATTGCAATCAAGATCTAGTAAGAATAAACCATTACTCACAGGCGCATGAACATAGAAAACGTTATCCATATAAATAGACAAAACCACTTGTTCTAGATTTAAACGAATAACGATCTTGCATCAAGCAAGATCCACTTACAATATTCATACTCAATGCGGGTACATAGTAGCATTTATTCAAAACTAGAATTAATCCTGATGGTAGATGTAGAGATAACGTGCCGAGGGCCACCATATCAACTTTCGTGCCATTGCCGACGTGCATCGTCACCTCTTCCTTCCCTAGCCGCCTCTTACTCCGCAACTCCTACTGAGAGTTACATATGTGAGCAACAGAACCAGTATCAAATACCCAGGTGTTGCTCCTAGCATTGGTAAGGAACACATCTATAACATGTATATCACATATACCTTTGTCTTTCGCGGCTATCTTGCCGGCTTTCTTATCCTCAATGTACTTGGGGCAGTTGCATTTCCAGTGCCCGTCCCCTTTGTAGTAATAACATGTGGTTCCAAACCTAGGGCCGGGCCTAGTAGCCTTAGAGGTGTTGGCAACTGTTTTACCATCCTTCTCTGGCTTGTTGCCCTTGCCCTTTTGCCCCAACCTTTTAAAGTTAGTGGTCTTATTGACCATCAACACCGTGTGCTCTTTCTTGATTTCTGCCTCAGTAGTTTTGAGCATGGCAAACACTTCAGCAAGGGTCTTAGTCATCCCTTGCATGTTGTAGTTCATCACAAAGATCTTGTATCTAGGGGCAGCGAGTGCAACGCCCTATCAATCGCAAGCTCTTCTGGGATTTTCCAATCTAGGGCATTCAAACGCTTAACGTAGCCAAACATTTTGACTACCTGCTCACTGATACTGGTGTGCTCTTCCATTTTAGTAGAGAAGAAGAGCTCAGAAGCATCATACTTCTCTGCACGAGCCTGTGGAGCAAAGACAGCCCTGAGATCCTCAATGATCTCAAAATCATTCATCTTCTCAAAATGCTTTTAAAGCTCCGGCTCCATGTCATAGAGCATTCCACTCTGGATGAGAGAGAAATCGTCCGCCTTGGACTGCTAGACATTCTTTTCATCTTGGGAGGTGGAATCAGCAGGCTTAGCCGGAAGCTCAGCCTCGATGCCATAAGTCAACTTGTAGGGGACTAGGAGGATCCTAAGATTGCGGAACCATGCGGTGAAGTTGGTTCCATTAGTTTTGAGCTTGTCCTTCTCGAGGAAAGTGCTAAGGTTGAAGGTGGGTGGGCAAGACATCTACAATGGATTTGCAAAGTGTTTAGACCATGTTCATAATAATGAGTTCAAGTTTTAATTCATGTTCCTAAACTAAAAAAAAGAACTCCCACTCAAACTAACACCCCTCTATTCATTTCAGTGATCACATGATCCCAATCCGCTTCACCTCCCCCGACTGTCACGGCCATCAGTGCAGTTTCAAAGGTGGACATTTCCCAATGTCGATCACATCAACCATGTGATTCATGCTCGACCTTTCGGTCTCTTGTATTCTGAGGCTATGTATACACATGTTAGGCTCACCAGTTCTAACTTGTGTGTATCCACAATGCAACATGGCTTACACCCACCATATGCGAACGCAGATATATCTGACACCCGATCGTCATGGTCTGCCTTATAACGGGGAACTTTCTTGGTGGTGCACACACAATGGGAATACAAATATTGGAATTCTGTGAGGGATTATCCTATTATGCTACCGTCGAATATATAATTATACCAGCACAATAAGTAATACTTCATAAAGAGTGTTATGACGTGGTTATAACATCTTGATCATTATCAATAGCTCCAATGGAAGTTTCATAAACTTTTCATTGCCAAGTCACAATGCTAGCCCCTATGCAAATCAAAGATAGACTCCTCTATATTGTCTATTGCACGTTTTACGTGGCTTTAGGGCTTTCGAGGTAGAACCCTTTCCCACTTACGAACGTAGAGCCACAACATGGATTCAATGATTGCCATTTTACTTCCCTTTTCAGGGCCCTCCAATGTCGATGCCATATCAACTACCATAGAGAGACATACACCCCCTAAGCCACTTTGATATGTGGACCAGTCTCGTGAATCACCACGTGAGGTCGGTTGGGGGCCGCTTCATCAAACAGTGCCGCGATATGAACAAGAACATAAAAGAGGGTAGCAACTAGAGAATCAATGCCCACATATTGCTATATGTTCTATCCGTACGACATGTCTACCCATAGACCCTCTCCGATACCACTTAAGGGTTCCGTATCAGAAAACAAAAAAATTCTATCTACTCGAACACTAATACCAGGATCTATACTATGTAGACATAAGTAACGGAAGAGAAAGAAGGTATCCATACCTTTGAAGACCGAGGCACGCCTTACGCAGGAAGGTGTATATTAATGAAGACGAGCAGCTACAAGCACCCCAAGTGTGGTGCCTCCGAAGTACTACACACGTCCGGTGTAGACGGCGTCTCCAGGGCTCCGATCAAGCCGAGCAGCAGAAGGAGAAGATGCCGGACCGAAGATCACACGATGGTAGTGTGAAGGTGGAGAACTCAAATCCCTCGAGGTCCTCCCTAATATTACGGAGAAGCCCTCAAAGGAAAATAAGAGAGAGAATGAGAGAATTGGATGCCTCCAAAGGGGTGGGGGAGACCCCTATATATAGTAGGAGGGGGGCACACCACCCAGGGGCTAGGCGGTGTGGGACTAAACCCACACCCACCGGCCACCTAGGGGCTGCCGCTAGCCCTAGGTGGGCCCCACTTGGGAGGCCCACCAAGCCAAGGCTGGCCGGCCCCCTCCCCCTGGACGCCTTGCCCTATTGGGCCTCCCTTCGGGTGAGGCCCATTAGCATTAGGAAGCCTTTAATAATAAAATAAAAAATATATTTAATATTAATTCTCCAATTAACATTCAAATACATATATTATCATATTCCTTTACTCCGGAACTTCTGAACCCCTTCTGATCACCATCGGATGTTACCCGGAATTATTCCGGTTTCTCTCTCTATATATATTTCTCCTACAGTATATCATCTATCCCTAAGCGCCCCACCCTTTAGCGTGATATCCTTCGGTTCGGGAACACTCCAGACATGATTGAGAATCCTCTCATATCAATGATCATCAGCAGGACCTGGATGCCCATGATGACCCCCGTGCATTCCACGAATCTTATCGCTCGAACCGTGAATAGTCGTTTCCCGTTCCCTTTGCCACTTGATACCTAGTTCGTCCGAGACTTAATCTTTGGTATCTCCATACCTTAGTTCGATCTCGTTACCGATGAACTTGTTTAATCGCTCCCATGTCGTTGCATTCCGTGACCCAGTCACACGCTTGCAAGCTACGTTAATGCAACATCACCGAGATGGCCACATATGTATCTATCTGTTACATAGACTGGCAAATCATGGTCTTGATATGTACTCCTCTACGTGCTCCTTCGGGAAACTTGAGTGGCACCTTTTTGATCACCCAGTCATGGTATGATACTTGATAACCATCTAAGCTCCCTCTAGAACGGTAATTTGCATTATCTCGCAGTCTAAGGATCAGGTTGCGAGGTTTCATGCGTTTATCATCAATGGTGAACTTTGTAACTAGATCTCATTGAGATACAACTATCAGATGTTTGTCTATCACGTCATTCAACCAATGATGTGACCTCATTGTCAATTGGCATAAATGCCCATGATCTTGAAATCCAGATCATCCTCATGACCAATGAACTAGTTCGCTAGAGGTAACTAGAGACACAGTTTGTTTACATACCACACATGTATTAATATTTCGTATTAACACAGTTATAGCACAGTATGAAATGTATTATGAACATATAGGAGATATATCAAACTTGCCTCTAGGGCATAACTCCTTCATCTGGCTGATATCATATTACGATGATTTTGTTTCGTCGCAATTTTGCCACGTCGGATTGGCCACGTAGTATTTGATGTGGCTAGGCTAGACTGTCAGTGATGATATTCGATGATCATAGAGGTTATGACGATCTAATATCGTCATAGATGGTTATGAAGATTTTGCAAAAAATGTTGTTACATATAATTACTGACGCTCAGTTTTTGATGATATGTGTTTCATCATAAGATCGTCATATATTGTAGAAAATGACGATTGACAAAAATTGAGGGTCATGTATCAATAGATTCCTTGTAGTGTCCGCCGACGACACATTCTGCAGTGGAGTGTGCCGCCCGGCTCCATGCTTCACGCTCCTGACTCCACGCTCCATGCGGCCGGCTACATGCCCCATGCGCAAATCCACCATAGATAGTAACCCTCGCTGCAAATAAGTATAAGCAGGAAAGGGGGAGGGACATGTGGCCAAGCAAGAAAGAGGGGTGAGAGGGACAACCACGGATGGTGTTCTCACCAGCATGAGGTCATCCTCCACGGTTCCTATAGAAGGGAGTCAATGGCGCTAGTAGGTGCGAGGCATCATGGGCGATGTGGGGGCCCCACTGATGGGCGTGAGGCTGTCCTCCATGTTGCCCGTAGGAGGTAGTCGACGACGCTAGTACGTGGGACACAACGATGACTTTAGGGCTGATGCGAGGGTCTCGGTGGGAGCCACAAGAGAGAGACGCCGTGCGCCATCCTCCACGTCATCTGTAGGGGGAGGCTACCGTTGGAGCGATGACGGAAAGCCGCACATGAACCGACGGATCTCCTAGACACGGCCGTAAACACGCTCGACACTCCAGTCCTCCGTCAAGGCCGCATCTGACGCGCTGTCGTGTTCTACAAAGATCTGCTAGAAAATTTAAGTGGGCAAGAAGGGGATTTGGAGGTGAGGAGAGGGGATGTGCTTCTTACACAACGATGAAGGGACGGTGACTTGGGAGCTCCGAGGAAGAGGAAAAGAGAGCGATGACCATGGTGGCGCCGACAAAGGAGAGGAGTACAGAGTCGATGCATGCATTGTGCTCGTCAAATCTATCATGTAATGAGATATGGAATTATATCATCTAGTGTTATTCAGGTTCTATAGGAACAAGTAAGTTCCTTTTTTTGTTGTTAGCCAAGCTATCTTCTGAAACTGTAAAATGAATGTTCATGGTTTGTATTGTGGCACTTGCAGGCAGCATCAACTCAACGGTCCCAGACTACACCACCAAGTCATCTCCCTAAAAGCCAGTTTATTGCCAGCTACAGAGATGATCTACCACCTCCGAGGCCACCTACGAAAACCCTTGGTTTAGCTAAGAAGAGAAAGGTTGGGACAATGAAGAAGGAGAACATAGTGCCAGCCTAATGTATATGATGTGAGTACTTCTAATGGACATGTTTAGACCATAGATTATATATTTTGGACAACAAACTCATATTTTGGCTAGGTTTGACAGAAACCTGATGCTCAGATGTAGCCCTGGTTTCACTCAAACCATGTAAGTGCGGTGAACTTGTTAATCCGCCAGTAGTTATTTTGGCAAGTAGTTCTTTTGGATGTAATGATCTAGAGTTGATCTCCAGCTACCATTTCAGTACAATATGATGCCTATTATCTATATTGCTTGTCAGTATATTATGTTCATATAATGGATTTCATACATTGAATTTGAAACAACTAGCATTCATTTCCATTCAAATATTACATCACACTTGATCTACTTAGCAATTGCTACATACAACATTACTGCAATTAGACAAACAATTGCAGCAAACACATTCCTCCCAATGACAACTAGCTCATCCATCCTCTTCAGTACATTAACCATGTTCTTCTATCCAACGTCTTCTCCATTCTCAGTTTCTCCCAAGTAGTACCCATCTCTAACCAGAAAATTAACATAGCTGTCTTCTCTATTTTCCCCGTAGTAGTGGTTGCAAGGATCAGGAGCAACCCGTGGCATAAATCAGGAAAAATACTAAAGTGGTAGTGAATTGAATCTGCTAATCTAAGAACAACATCTTACTCGGTGGTTAGGACATTTGCAGAAGACACGTCCTGGATTGGTGCTCGATTGAGAGACGAGGCCAATGGTTCCGCGAACTCGACAACACGGACATGGGACCAACGGCAGCGTCCCCGCTAGTAGAGGCGGAAGGAGACAAGCTACTGCAACCTCTTGCGACGGGAATGGAGAAGCTGCCTTCCTCCTCGGTCGATTCCACTCAGATGAGCTCGCTGTGGCACTCATGGCGACGAGAGTAGAAGCTAGAGAGCTAACGGATGTGGGAAGAAGGTCTGAGGGCTGGATATTGAGAAGCTGACTACTAATAGGGGTTCATTCATAAAATTGAAGGGAGCTAGCCACGTGAAGCCGATGTGGCCACGACGTGGCACCAGTCAACGCGGGTCAGAGCTATTTAGAACCTCGGGTGCCGCACTTACAAACAGTTATAACTTATATAGTCTATTTAAAAGATTAGGAACCAAACTGACGCGTGTGCCACGAAACATTTAGGACTGCTCATACGGTTTTCTCATTCACACCAACTTCCAGGAAGGTATTGGGTGGGAAGTCTCTTTGTCCGAGAACAGCGGAGAGTGCCCACGCTTTTCTTGTGCTCGATGTTGACCTCGTTTGTCTCCGGCTGGCCGTGGGCGGCAACAATTTTATTCAGGAATATGCATGTACGTTTGCAAACATTTCTTCGAGAAGGTGAAGGATATGATCGCTCGTGTACTACAGGAGTAGAAAAAACGGATTCGGGTAACAAATCTGAAGGCACAAATTTGTCTTTTTGCAGGGAGCAGTACACTACTACAGTGCAGAAATGGCTAGTAAAATGTTCATGTTTGAATCGCCGAATGTATTGACAATACGAGTTTCCCGTCGAGGTGGCCGACGTCGCCGACTCTCAGGAGGATCCACTGCCTGTTGACACCGGGAACGTGGAAGGCTTTCAGCGAGGTGTTGGGGATGTTCCGGCAAACAAAAAGGTAGTTGCTCGAATTAAACTCGTAGGAATAGGCTCTGTACCATCCTCTCATTGATTCAATCTTCACATTTTCATGGCTATGTAATACATGTTGTAAAATGTCTATGTGTTCAAAAAAAATTTAGTACCTGCCCAAAAATACATAAATAGTGGCACCCAATTGAGCAACCCAAACGTCAGGAGTGCATGTTAGTAATTTCCAAGTTATTTTTATATATTTTCATATTTTTGGTATTGTACTTCATGAGTTATGAAATAATCTCCGTGGACCATTTGTTTTGTCGTATAGACTTTCTTTTGTGGCTTAAAACATTTAGGTCACATATGTTCGCCCCGGCTCATCTCAATTCCTGACTCCTCCACTGGTTGAATGTGCATTTTTTTTGCCAAGTTAATAGCATTAGAATTCACTTTGTTGAATAAAATATTTTCACCAAGTGGGAGATGTAGAAATTTATGACATTCAATATTTTTATATGTTTGCTACATTATATACTCCCAAAATCAAAACATCAATGTGGAAGTAATCATGGAAATGATGTTGGGCCATGATCGGAGCCAAGGTGGAAAACGAAAATTTATGGCCAAACTCCATCAAGGCAAAGCCAAGACCCGACTGAGGGAGATGGCCATGGTTCTTTTCCTAGACACGCAGATGTGGAAGTTGAGTAAACATGTCGGGCAGTGCAGTCCTTATTCCTCGTCACTGGTCCGACTCTAAGCTGCAAAGTTTCAATCTAGAGACCTTTCTCCATCTCCGTCGCTGCTTAACTTCACCGTCGCCTAGCGCCGCCGAGCACCACAAGTGAAGTGCCTCTGCTAGCTCACACAAATACGAGGTGGAGCATCGAAGGAAGAGATGCTAGCCTCAGTTCCTCCACCGTAGGACTAGATGTTGGCAGTGATGTCCAAGTCACAATGCCCAACACCCTTTGCCGCCTATCTACCCATCTATATATTGGGAGTAGGTGAGGCAACACCTAGTGTCCTCGGTTCAAAACCCTAAACCTACTCAAAGTGGGTCCAACCCATTGACACTTGTCTCTGTCCGGTCAAGTCGGCCGGTGTTAGACGGAGCACATCCGCCTAGCTCCACTTACTTAACTGTTGACCCTGCAGACTTATAGTAAGCCAAACCCAGCCTAGTGAGCTCTCTCTCAGAATTGATAAAATGCCAACGACAACTGGCAAAGCATGTGACGGTATGTACGATTCCCTTTGCCTCGAGATATTGGTAGTAATTAAGCCACACGGGAGTGCCCGCCATCGTAGCGATGACTTAACTCCCTTTTCTCATTATAATGATATGTGATTCCTTCTGGCTAACACCTTAGTCGGACTACCTCGGTTAACACTTATCAGATTAGTTCATGGCCATGCTTCCGAATCGAGGGGCAATACAACATCTCTTCGAATTGGAGGGACAAATTCCTTCTTGGCCGATCCACGTCAATCGGCTTAATTCTTAGTCGGTCCAAAAACCATGCTTAGTACTATCAGTTATGGACATCGTTAGACACTCAAATTGGGATAATATGTAACCCGAATCATGCTCAGATCTAAGGATTCTATTGTATGAGACAGATCGTATGACGACTTATTCACAGCGACTCACCTTTGTGTCATGTCCTCTTTTGCCTAGCTAGTGCAAGTCGGACATCACCTCTATACTCATGATATGTGGAACAATGGCATCTTCCGCCTTACACATTAGTCTCAAACTACGTGAATACCAACTCGCTGAGACCCCATCAATGTCATCTAGTAGGCCTTTGTGAAAGTTTTCACGACTAGGATCACCCTAGTGATGGAGCGACTCACCCATTCTCTCCATTTTACCTTCTTGAAAGGCTGACTCATTCATGGCGAGGTTCTATCTCTTCATGAGATCATCCATGAGGTTAAGGTACGACGCCAAAATGGTGTGCTCCTGAAACTAGATTTCTAGAATCCCTATGAACATTTTGATTGGGCCTTCCACCGCCAGATTTTAGAGAGGAGAGGTTTTGAGCATAGAGTGATATGATGGATCATGCAGTTTGTCATGAGCGGTAACACGACTATCAACATAAATGGGGAGGTTGGTTCATACTTTAGACCGACCTACAGAGTGAGCCTCGGGACATGATATCCCCCTTCTCTTCAACTCCGCAGTGGATTCGCTGGTGGAGATTTTGGATAGAGCCAAAATCACCAGTCACATTTCAGGTGTGGTAGGGCATATTATCCCTGAAGGAGGAGTTACCCACCTCCAATATGTGGATGGTACCATGATCATAGTTCAAGGCTCAGAATTTGACATCATCAATCTCAAGTTCTTGCTCCTCTACTTTGCATCCATGTTGAGGCTCAAGATCAACTTCCACAAGAGGGAGCTGATGATCCTAGGCTACTCTGATGAGGATAGGTAGTAGATTGCTGACAACCTCAACTGTAGGCTAGCGGACTTCCCTATCACCTACTTGGGATGCCTATATGTGATACTTGGGTCTTCATCAAGACTATTGCACCTTGTGGCGGGGGTGAGATCCAAGGCCGAGCCCCGGCGAGCATGTCTCACATCTAAGGGTAGCAAGACGGTCTTGATTAACTTTTGCTTATCTAGTCTCCCCATGTACACTATGGGTTTGTACCTTCTACCTGAAGGAACACATGTCGACTTCTCCAACGAGTTGTCTCGGTTCTTTTGGATGGCAAGGGACATGCACCAGAAGTACCACATGGTGAAGTGGGTTGACATCTCCGCCCCCAAGGAGTTTGAGGGCATATGAATTTTAGACTCACGCCGGTTTAATGTGGCTCTTATGCTAAAATGGGTATGTCGCATCCTCACATAGAATGGAGGTTTATGGATACATGTCCTTAAATTTAAATACCTTCGTGGACGCTCATGGCAATAACTTCATGTGTACCAACTCGTTGGACTCCAAGTGCAGAGTGTTGCAGCAAGCGTTTTCCCCACAAGGGTGACTCGAGGGTATATATCAAACTCTCGGGGAATTGGTTTAGAGACATTTTTGTTTCTTTCTTCAAGAAACCTACAAAATAAAGTATTTTCCTTGTGTCCCCAACTCCACCGTGTGGTTGTCATGTACACTATTTTGTATTAGTAAAACTGAAATAAATGATAAATAAATAAAATCAAAAGAAATCTATGACTAGACAAGAAAGTAAAAACAATAAGGTAAAGGTCTTTTGGGTTTTGTTTGTGATTGATAACAATAACAGTCTTTTTTTGTTTTAACATTTAATTGGTGTAGAAAATATAAAAACAATGAAAGTAAATGGAAGGTGTTTTCTTATGATAAAAGTTAAACCTGGGTTTCATGGGTTCACTTGTCTATTCTCTCACAAAGTGTTGTGGCATAAAACAATTAATAAGCAATGCCATATTGATAAAACTTCATTATGTGTATGATAAGCATTCATATGGGCATCATGTCCTATCTTAAAGATGATGCAACACATCACACTTATACTCCTCTAGAAAGGGAAACTCCATGCAATCTATAATTAAGATCAAACAGAGTATAGCCTTAGGTAATTTATCGCAAGAAATAGCCTTAGGTACTTTGACCTGATGTTTGAATGACAAACATGCTACCTTGCATAAAAAAGATCATCTGGGTTATCACTAGATGATAATAACACATGAATTCACTTTATCCCTAGTAAGGTAACAACAGAAAGGTAAAACCATAATAGATATTGAATTTCTTGTCACTATCCAATTGCCACCACCATGTTACTCCAACTAATACACACGTTCCCCATGCATGCCCTCTCATACATGTTGGATCAAAACAAGTAATAAAGAACGAGGTACATAATATGCATCTACCAATACATCTCACACATAATAGAAATCCAATCTCAAATGTCAACTCATAGAATAAAGATCCACCACATAGGAATTACATAGATGACCATAATTATGTTGGGAAGCTCGTATGGTACTAGAATAATGATAGATCAAGAGAGAAATATATCAAGCTACTACCACAAACGTGTAGTCCAGAGGTGTACTACTCCCTCTTCTTCATGGTGATGAAGTCGAAGATGTTGGAGAAGGTAGAGATCCCACCAGAGGTGACTCCAGTAACGTTTTCCCCTCCAATTTTTGCTGGTTTTGTCTCTATTTAGGTATTTTTGTGTTTTTGCTCTGCCTCCTCCGAGATCGTCCCGGGGGTCCTTTTACAGGTGTTTTTATAGGTCAAGCCTTCGAGGCTTAGATAAATATGAATGGCCACGGAAGCTCGAGCAGGGAACGACTTAGGGTGGCGCGGACCAAGGTGTGGCCGCACCACCTGGGATCGTTTGTGCCTTGGAGCTACCCTCCCATGATTCTTGTGGTCTAGATGCTTCTCTTCGCAGAAAAATACTCCTTGAAAAAATCTCGGGATCATTTGACTTTATTTAGATCCTTGGAAGATAAAAATATGTAAAACAGGGTTTCCTACCTTGCAGAGTTATAAACCAAATAAAGGGGGTCATTGGTAAATCTCCATAAATCAATCGAAAACATGAATATAACATCATATAAGTTGAAAATGTGTGGGATCATGTATCAATAAACTACAAAGTTCATGTATGCATTTACATGCATCAACATTCCCAATCTTAACCTATGCTCGTTCTCGAGCATAAAAGTGATAAAACTAAACATGCACTTTGGAGTTTATTTATATTATAAATCATAAGTCATGATCTTTGCTACACAAGATCACATTATTCATTCTTTTTAAAGAATAACAATAAGAAAATGAACTATGAAGTGATATCTCTTATATACTTACATCTATGCTTAACAATATGTGACTTATATAATAGCAAATGAAAGTACTATGAACCATTAAGCATATAAAGAGAAGGGGAAATCCTATGTTTGGTCTTTCAGGCTTAGTTTTTCTTGTTTTCTTTCTTTTTGCTTCTTACCTTTCTTCTACTTGTTCCTCCTGGTAACTTGAGTAACATAGAGTAAGCAGAAAATACATGTGCTAAATCTGTGATAAAATATTATAAGATGAAGTAAAATGAAGTTTTGAGATATGTAGCTCATGTCAATAGTAATGGGGTTCTATGCATCTTTTATTGTTATTATTAAAGTGAAGACAAATATGGTCCGTATGCTTGACCCATCACAAATTGAATGTCACATGCCCATTGATCACAAGTACCAAGATGTTCATGCTATCCAACTTAGAACTTTCATCATAATATGCATACAGTTCCAAACAAGGTGGCACTATGGTACCTCTTGCCCCGTTGTACGAGGAGTCTTTGAGGGACTATCCATACTCAAATGACAAGACAAATAGACAAATGTGCATTCTCAATATTTATTTTTATTTACCATTTGCATAGATTTTTATTTAAAGTGCTTCTTTGAATGCCCATGCTGTAAATTTCCACCATAATGCATATCATGGCTTAGGTTAGCGGCTCTATGCTCCCTCTAACACATATGCATTCTTGGAAAGATAACTTGCTCCAAGTTATTTCACATGATAGGCATCCACATCGAAAAGAAAACATGATATAATCAAATAGTAGGCAATGATGAAAGCATGCCCCATGTTAGCATGGTTCTGCTAATACTCAACTCATAAGTTTTCAAACACATAACTTTACATAATTATGTCCAGAATGGTTCAATTTTAAATTATTCTTCTTTATTTCAAGAAGTTGTGCACTAGTGGTTTCACCCCACATCTTACTTTCCCATAAGCTTTAAACTACAAAAATAGATGTTTTTGAAATACTGAAAGATTTAGCACATATATACTTAGAATAACAAGTGCTATATAGGTAGGTATGGTGTACACTGTTGGAATAATAAGGTTTAATGGATTTTGATACAAGTCTTAGCTTATTTGTAAATTTTGGGTTTGTTGATGGGAAGGTTGATATCTACAAGCATACAAAAGTGTCCATAGTACTACCCACTCTCTATTATAAAAAATAACTTAAATATAATCATCCATTTAGGTAAAATAAAAGATACTACTACATAAGGCACTTGCAAATTATCATTCGTTAAAACATATGAAACATTCAACATTATGCATGGCTTGTATCTCAACTTTTGCGTCCCCGTTCCCTTATCTTTAATAGCATCCAACTTAATATTTATTTTTATTCCAATAGCTATTTCATACTTATTTAATATTGTTGGAAAACGCATAGAGCCAGGACAAAAAAAACTTTTCTGCTCTAGCGAGTTCTCTAGCAAGCCACCCCAAGATCCGGCTAAGGTCCAAGGCAATATTTTGTACCTCTCAACGCGTAGGTGTGGAAGCTGAGGAAGCGCATCACGGTGGTGCCGTATGTTCCCCTCGTCTCGTCTGGCTCTGGCAAACTTCTCAATCGTGGGACCACCTTGTCGTCGGCTCCGTGCTCCTCCCCGCCTCTGACTACGCTGCCGCCCAACGTCGTTGACGAGCACCGAAGGTGTGGTTCCTCTACTATCACGCACACATACAAGGTGGAACAACAACAAGAGAGGTGCTAGTATCGATCTTGCCTACGCAACTTCCTTTACATATGAGAGTAGGTAAGGGCACACAACACTTGTGTCCCTCGATCCTAAACCCTAACCCTAGTCAAAGCAGGTCCAACCCATTGACACGTATCCCTGTCCGAATAAGTCCAACTTGCCGGCTTGTGATAGTCGTATCAACATCCATCTAAACCCACTCGCAGGTTTACGGTAAGCCGGACATAACTCAGTAATCATTCATTCAGAGCCGTAGCTCATTGACTTTCCGACTAGAGATGATAGTTGGTAGTGGCCTCTAGCAAGACTTGTCGACTCCCAGTTTTCGCAAGTGCCCTCAATGTGACAATCTGTCTGAGTCCCTTTGCCTCATGATATTGGTGATAACCCGCAAGGGAGATTCCGTCATCCTAGTGCCAGTGTACTCTCTTCTCGTTCTAGTGATAACTGATTCCCTCTGGCTTCCCTAAGTCGAACTACCTCAATCGACACTTGATCAAGTAGCGCATGGCCATGCTTCTTAATCATATCACACGAGAGGGCCCAGAGAATATCTCTCCGAGATGGATGGGGAAATTCCGTCTTAGCTGATCCACGTCATGCAGCTTGCTTCAAAGTCGGCCCAAGACCACCCTTATTACTCCCAGTTACGATGAGCGTTAGATGGAGTCAAAGCCGGCTTTCCCACAACTCGGATCGTGCGATTCCCTCAGGTCTAAGGATTCCATTGTGTTAGTCAGAGCGTATGACGGTGTGCTCACGTCCTACTAACCTTTGGATCGGTCCGGCTATCGTACCTCTTCCGACTAGCCAATGCAAGGCGGATAGCATCTCCATTCTCATGACATATGAAACATTGTCATCTTCCGACTTACAAATTAGTCTCGGTAGTGGGTTTCCCTCCCAACCTCAAATGACTAAGGATAAACTGGCTAGAGCTAGATATGAGTATGTGGTTCCACACCTGCAACAATTGCAGTGACACATGCAACTAGCTCTAAGACGAAATTCAGGTTACAAATACAAGGTGGAATGTGAGCCTCTAGGGCATCATTCCTAACAGTCTCCCACTTGCACTAGAGTCAAACACTCAGGAATCCCCAGGCATTAGACATATCATGCACATTGCTCTTACGTGCGCCTCAAACTTAGGCTATGGAAGCAGCTTGGTCAACAGGTCTGCAACATTTGCATCTATGTGTATCTTGAATAGCTTAATTTCTCCGCGATCAACGAACCGCCGAATCAGGTGAAATTTCCTGAGTATGTGCTTATTCTTCTGGTGTGCTCGTGGTTCCTTAGCTTGTGCAATAGTACCAGTATTGCCACAGTACATGTCTAACGGATTGGACGAACCTGGAACAACACTGAGTTCAATCAGAAAATTTCTGATCCAAACCCCTTTTTTACTGCCTATGAGGCAACAACATACTCAGCTTCTGTAGTAGAATCGGCCACCGATTCTTGCTTGGAACACTTCCATCTCACTAAACCTCCATTTACTATGAACACATAGCCAGATTGCAAGTGCGAGTCATCCAGGTCGGTCAGAAAGCTAGCATATGTGTAACCCTTTACACCTTTCTCTTTGTCACCACCATAGACTAGAAACTCATCTTGGGTACATCTCTAGTAGTTAAAGATATTCTTTACTGTTGTCTAGTGGCCTTCGCCAGGATCCAACTGATATCTGCTCGTTACACTTAGAGCATAGGACATATCTGGCCTAGTACATATCATCACATACATGATCGATCCTACTCCCAAAGCATAAGGGATCCTCTCCGTCTGACTTTGCTCACCAGCCGACACTGGGAATTGAGTCTTACTAAGTTGGATTCCATGTGCTATCGGTAAGAGCCCCTTCTTAGCCGAATCCATATTGAAATTCTTCAATATCTTATCTAGATATGTACTGTGACTCAAAATATGAGTCTCCGGGATCTATCTCTATAGATCTTAATTCCTAGTATAAATACCGCCTCACCCAAGTCCTTCATTTGGAAACACCTTTCCAAAGAATCCTTGGTTTCTTGCAACATTGGGACATTCTTTCCAACTATCAATATGTCATCTACATATAGTAGCATAAAAACAACGAGCTTTCACAAAAATTTCTGTATACACAAGAATATGTCTCCCTTTTGATGAAGCCAAATGATTTGACTACTTCATCAAAATGAATGTTCCAACTCCGAATTGCTTTCTTTAATCCATAGATGGATTTCCGAAGCTTGCAATCTTTGTTAGGACTAGTTGGATTGACAAAATCCTCGGGATGTATCATATACACGTCCTCGGCTAAGTTTCTATTAAGGAAAGCCGTTTTGACATCCATCTGCCATATCTCCCAATCAAAATATGCAGCTAGTGCCAACATGATCCTTACCAACTTAAGAATCACTACTGGCGAGAAAGTCTCGTCGTAGTCAACTCCTTCAACTTGTCGGAACCCTTTTGCAACAAGATGTGCTTTATAGACAGAAATATTTCCGTCTTGGTCAATTTTCCTCTTAAAGACCCATTTGCTCTTGATGGATCTTGCACCGTCTAGCATATCAACCAAATTCCAAACTTGACTGTCATCCATGGACTTTAAATTGGATCACATGGCTCCAAACCATGACTCGGAATCAGTACTTTCCAGTGCATCCTGATAGGTAGTCGGCTCATCGCCATCAAGCATTAGTATGTCTCCACGTAGTCTAGCTATCTTCGTGGCTCTGGTGCATTTGTCGGCTTTGGCACAACATCCGGCTCAACTTCCATGGTTGTTGACTTGTCCCGAGTCGGTGAATCCCAAATTCTTCGAGGTGCACCCTATTCCCACAATCTTTCTGGCTTAGAAACTCTTTCTCCAGAAAGACCCCATTTCGAGCGACAAATACTTTGCCCTCTTCTCGGTTGTAGAAATAGTAACCCAAAGTTTCCTTAGGGTAGCCTACGAAAACTACCTTATCTGTCTTGGGCTGATCTTGTCAGATTGTAACCTCTTGAAAAAAGCTTCACATCTCCAAATCTTAAGAAAAGTCAGGGATGGCTTCTTACTCGTCCACATATCATGTGGTGTATTTTCTACTGATTTCGATGGTACTTTGTTTAGTGTTATCACTGCTGTCTCTAGACAAAAACCCCAGAATGGTAAAGGTAGATCCGTCTTACTCATCATCGACCTCACCATATCTAACATGATTCGGTTTTTCCTTTCCGACGCACCATTCCTCTAAGGTGTTCCCGGCAAGGTGAGCCATGAAACTATTCCACAACTCTTGAGATGGTCATCAAACTCATGGCTCATATATTTGCCTCCATGATCTGATCGCAGAAACTAATATTCTTGCTGAGTTAGTTTTGCACTTCACTCTGAAACTCTTTGAACTTTTCAAAGTTCTCCGACTTGGATTTCATCTGGTAGACATAACCATATCTACTGAGATCATCTATGAACATGACAAAATACTCATAACCACCTCTGGTTGTCATGCTCGTTGGACCGCATACATCACTATATATCAGCTCCAGCAAGTCGGACGCCCTCTCGCAACTCTTTGCAAAGGGTGTCTGGGTCATCTTCCCTAGCAAACTGGATTCGCATGTTTCAAACGGCTCAAGCCGGAGGAATCCAGGAGTCCATCACCATGGAGCTTCTGCATGCGTTAAAAGCTGATATGACCAAGGTGATCGTGCCATAAATAAGTAGAACTAAGATCATTCAGCTTCAACCTTTTAGCATTCAAGTTATAGACTATTTTACATTCAAGATCAAGCACAAAAAGTCCGACTTGGATAGAAACACATTATTCAAATAAAAGGAACAATCATTCTTCTTAATACTTGATTCATAACCTTGCTCCATCAAACATGAGGCAGAAATGATTTTTCGGCTTTGTATAGGAACATAATAACATTTATTTAGTTCTAGTACAAATCCTAAAGGTAAGTGGATTTGCATCATCCCTACGGCTAATGCAGCAACTCTTGCCTTGTTTCCGACTCTGATATCAGTCTCCCCTCTCGCCATGCTCCTATGCCTTACCAGTCTCTGCATCGAGTTGCACACATGAACAACTGATCCGATATCGTATACCCAGGTACTGCTCGGAGTGTCGGCAACATAAATGTCTATAACATTCACAACAAGTGTACCTAAGTCGGAAGTCATACTTCCACTCCTGTGTTTATCCACGTTGTACTTGTCGCAGTTCCTCTTGCCTATGAGGTAAAGGTCTTTTGGGGTTTTTGTTTGTGTTTGCTAATAGTAAAAGTGTTTTTGTTGTTTTAAGATTTTAATTGGTGTAGCAAAGATAAAATCAGTGAAAGTAAATGGAATGTGTTTTCTTGTGATAAAAGTTGGACCGTGGTTCATGTGTTCACTTGCCTATTCTCTCAAAAAGTGTTGTGGCATAAAATAATTAATAAGAAATACCAAATTGATTAAAACTTTATTATGTGTGTGATAAGAATTTATATGGGCACCACGTCCTATCTTAAAGGTGATGCAACACATCTCACTTATACTCCTCTAGAAAAGGGAAACTCCATGCAATCTATAACTAAGAACAAACCGAGTATATCCTTAGGTAATTTGACGTGATGTTTAAATGACAAACATGCTTCCTTGAACAAATAAGATCATCTGGGCTATCGCTAGATGATAGTAACACATGCATTCACTTTAACCCTAGTGAGGTAACAAAAGAAAGGTAAGAATCATAGATATTGAATTTGATATGACTATCCAATCACCACTACCATGTTACTCCAACTAATACACATGTTCCCCATACATGACCTCTCATACATGTTGGATCAAAACAAGTACTCCCTCCGTTTCAAAATATAAGATGTTTTAGGTTTGTGAAGGTAATGTATCTAGACACCTTTTAGTGTGCAAATTCCGAGTGAACCTCTTCGAACCTACACACTAAAAGGTGTCTAGATACATTATATCCACAAAGTTAAAACATCTTATATTATGAAACAGAGGGATTAATAAAGAACGGGGTACATAATATACATCTACCAATACATCTCACACATAATAGAAATCTAATCTCAAATATGAACTCATAGAATAAAGATTCACCATATAGGAATTACACAGATGACCATAATCATATTCGGTAGCTCATATGGTACTAGAACAATGATAGATCAAGAGAGAAATACATTAAGCTACTGCCACAAATGAGTAGTCTAGAGGTCGACTACTCCCTCTTCATCATGGTGATGAAGCAGGAGATGTTGGAGAATGTAGAGATCCCACCGGCGACGACTCTAGTGGCGTTTCCCCTTCCAATCTTGGTTGGTTCTATCTCTATTTTGTTGTTTCTATGCCGCCTCCTCTGAGATCATCCCGAGCGGTTTTTATAGGCGTTTTTATGTCAAAACTTTGAGGCTTAGATGAAGATGGACGACTGCGGAGGATCGAGGAGGGAATGGCCTAGGGTGGCGTGGCCTAGGGTGGGGCCGTGCCACCTGGGCTTGTTTGGACCTCGGGCCTCCCCTCTCGTGGTTCTTCTGCTCCAGATGCTTCTCTTCACAAAAAATACTCCTTGAAAAATCTTGTTGGGGGGATACCCCCGGGTAGGGTAACACCGGGGTATAAGGGCCGAGTTAGCCGATGTACGGCGCGTTCAAAGCAAGTGCTGACCGGGTCACCTCAAGGAAGGACGAATCACGGTGTGACCCAGCTCATGGGGCGCCTCCTTGACTATGGTCCGACCGGCATAAGATTTAAGCCGGCCATGTCTATCTATTTTGTAGGTAACTGGGTAAGCCGGATTAGTTATATGCTAGCCGGATTATCTTAGCCGGATTATCTTAGCTGGTCAAAAGGTGGATTTATTAGCTGTAGCATGAGCAAAGTAAAGTAAAGAAGAGGACCAGCGGGTCCGGGGAGACCAAGGTGACGCGGGCAAAGCTGGATGATGTAGCCCGTGTCTGGTGACGCCAAAAGATAAGGATTACGCCATGGGTTACGTCCAAAGCCCGAACAAGCCGTTAAAAGTTATAAAGAAGCATCTGCTTTAGGAAAGGAGCATATTCATAGAATATGCTACCACCTGTGCACTAGAATTGTAACCCGGGCTTCCCTATATAAGCAGCATCGGGGCCTCCATAGAGAGGGCCGTCCGATCGATCAATCATTCTCTGTCTAAGGTAGAACTCTAGGGCTAGTTGACAGGGAGTAAGAGACATCATCTCCTTCTTGTTGAGAGGCTCAGGAGCACTTGTAAACACCATTGATAGAGAATATACAAGAACTTTCGTGCGTGGAATCACCATGCTCTCCCTCCTTGGATTCCCCTAGCACTCATTGGCCCCATCTTTAGCCTATCCATGGCATCTTCCGTGCCACCACCACGACAATTGGTGCCCACCATGGGGCTAGCGGTGCTAGCAGGGGTGAAAATTCAGACGGGAAACTTCTCAAGCACCGGCGATCGTATCATCTCAGTCTTGGTTCAGCGCTTTGGAGCGCTGGACTACGTCAGCAACAATGCAGGAAGCTTCGGCAGGCACGCTCCACCGCGCCACGTGGTCTTCCTCAAGCTTGGTGCACAGCAGATCTACGTCGGCGTGGACGAGTCCTGCATTCACCCACGGCACATCGTCGAGGGAGGCGAGCCACCTCTCAGCGCAGCTCATGGAATGCGTATCACTCGCCCCACTAGTAGCGTTGAGGTCCTGATGACCGCACCAGACGCAGAACCAAGCAAAGATCCGGCGCCAGAGCCAGAGGTAACACCAAAACAGACCAGGTCTAGGTTTCCCCCGGTAGAGAGGCCAGAGAATGTGCTCCGGGAAGCGATAGATAGCTTAGCAACGTCAATAGCACCTGTGGTAGATCCGGCTCATGCACAAGTTGAGTTAGAGGAAACTAGGCGGAAAATGTTAGCTGGAGAAAAGCAAGTAGCAGAGCTGCATCAGTCGTTGAACACCACCTTGAGAGAGTATGCTAAGGCAAATTGTATCGATGAAGTGAAAATCTGGGGTAGGAACCTGATCACTGAGTTTGACAAGGAGTACGAGCCTAGGGCGGGTTAGACAGCCATGATAGTAACATGAGGGTTGGATCGGTACAGTACCCCGGCAAAGAACCTGAGGGCAGCAAATGCGGCCGCATCCGAATTAGAAGGTTTAACCGGAGAAGCCCGACAAAGGTAGCAAGAGAGGGTAAATCACTTGTTGAGAGTTGCATGCCAACAAAATGAAGAAATAAACAAGGCTAACCCGGCACCACCAGGGGCCTCACAGGTGGTACATTCAGCTAGAAATAACCCGGCAAGATCCGGAGGAGCCGCATCATCTCCGGGTCACAACCCAAGGAGAGAAAAAGTAGTAAACTCCAGAAGAAGAGATAAACAAATGGTCCATTACGATCCGGTAAGGGCCAGAAAAGGCAAAGTGGTGCAAGATGATGAGGATAGGCACAGTACCAGCCGAGGTGTCCCTGGACGAGCTAACCATGACCAAGGAAATGCCAGTCAGAGGAACATTGTCAACAGCAATGCCGGACAACATGATCCCGCATGGGCAGGGCAAAACGTACCTCGGCAACAGCAACAACACGCACCTCGGCAAGAGGGAAGTGCAGGACAAGAAGCACAGCAACAGGATGCTCGTCCAGATCAGGAAAGATATAATGACGGTTATTCGGCTATGGTCAACGACGGATACCCTAGACCGGATCACAACATCATTGGGTCTAGGCTGGGGAGCAGGAGCTTGCAATCGGATGACGGAAGGCTAAAATTGGATAGGATCTATAGGTCAGAGCAAATTGAGATACAAGGTCCAGCGGGTCCAGCATGCTTTAGGCCCCGGATCATGAACGAGCCACCGATACCGAACTTTCAGCTGGCCAGAGGAACCCAAACTTATGATGGTAGTACGAGGCTGGAGGATTGGTTGATTGACTATGCAACAACAGTCAAGATCGTGATGGGGAATTTAAGATGGGCAGTGAGATATGTGCCGCAGATGTTGGAAGGACCAACGCGAGTTTGGCTGAACAACTTACCACCAGGAAGCGTTAACTGTTGGTTGGATTTCCAGGAGCTGTTTGTTAGTAATTTCTCAAGCACTTACAAGAGACCCAACAGACCACAAACCCTTGTGTTATGTCGGCAGAGACCGAATAAGCCGGACCGAGATTTCCTAACCCGTTGGTGTAACGTGCGTAACTCATGCGAAGGTGTAATTGAATCACAAGCTATTGCGTGGTTCGCCTAAGGGTGTAGATATGGAATTATGATGTGGAAGAGGTTGCAGCGAGATATACTAACTACTCTGGCTGAAACGATTTGGATTGCAGATTCATATGCCTTGGGAGATCCAACGCAACCCCGGCTGATGTCGAGCGAGGCAAACGAGGAGTATTACAACCGAGATATCTCCGGGTCATCAAGAAGGAATGATTTCCGAGGAAAAAGAAGGGACGAGCGTCCGAACTATTGATACAGCTCACAACAGGTGGCAGCGGTAGATCGGGATCAGGCCAATGCCGGAGCAAGCCAACGCCAAAAAACTGGAGGGCAGAGCTGGCAACAGAAAAACGAAGGGAGAAAACCTTGGACCCCGGAGCAGAAGAAGCAGTGGCAAGAACGAAAGGATAGACCGAGGTATACATTTGAGTCTATGCTAGATCAACCTTGCAAGTTCCATACGCCAAGCCTGAATAGCCCGGCGAATCATACAACCCGGTAGTGTGAATGGATGAGGAAATTAGAACAGGGAAGTTCGGGGAATGCTCAGGCACCTCGGAAAGAAGCACCTAGAAATGAAGCACCCCAGCCACCGTTACTGACAGGGGGAATGGACAGCAACTGATGCTGCCACCACCTCCTCCGAGGTACGAGAATCTCGAAGGAAGGGATGTTGTACATCAAGTGGGCAATAACCAGCAACAAGGTCAAGGTTACAACGAGAATGAGGGACGAAATGAGTACAAGGAACATCATCAAAGCTACTGTGTGTTCACCACAGAAGAGAATGACCAGAAAAGCTTGCAGCACCGCATATGGAGGTAAACGCATTAATGCCAGCGGTGATGAGATATATGCCCTGGGCGGATCAGGAGATTACATGGAGTGTCAAGGATCACCCAAAGATCATGTCAAGCCCAGGAACCTACGCTCTCGTCCTGGATCCGACGTTCATCGGGCCGAATCTCAATGTAAGATTTTCCAAGGTATTGATTGACAATGGCAATAGTATCAACATTATGTACAAGGATACCATGCACAAGTTGGGGATAACAGAGAACATGTTGCAAGCAACAAGGACCACCTTTCATGGCATTGTGCCAGGTATTTCTTGTGAACCAATTGGTAAAGTCCGGGTTGACGTGTTATTCGGCACAAGAGACAACTGCCGCACTGAGAACTTGGAATTCGAAGTGGTGAATCTGGAGAGCGCTTATCACGCGTTACTCGGCAGGCTAGCGCTAAACAAATTCATGGCAACTACCCACATCAGTTACCTTAAGATGATGTTGCCTGGACCAAGGGCGTGATAACTGTATCAGGGGACTTCCGGCGTTCGATCGAGTGCGCCACAGCCGGATCCAATTTAGCCGAGTCACTCGTGATAGCTCAAGAAAAAAGGAAGATACTGGAAGTGGCGGCATTAGCTCAATCTGCGCAACAACATATGCCGGCCCTGACCAACTCGCATGGGAGCGTATCGTTCCAAGCAACTAAGGACATGAAGAATGTGCCAATCGATGATCAGTTCCCAGAGCACGCCGTGACCATTGGTGTCGGGTTAAGCAGCAAATCGGAAAGCGAGCTTGTCGACTTCCTCCGTGAGAATCGGGATATCTTTGCTTGGTCTACACAAGATCTACAAGGTGTATCGAGGGAGTTGGCTGAGCACTCATTAAATGTAAGACCCGAGGGTAAGCCAGTGAAGCTACCACTCCGGCGTTTCACCGAGGACAGGAGGAAAGTCATTGGAGACTAAATAACCAGACTCCTAGCGGCCGGATTTATCATGGAAGTACTCTATCCAGATTGGCTCTCTAATCCGGTGCTGGTGGAGAAGAAGAAAGATGATCCGAACATGGATGTGGTATGGCGCATGTGTATTGACTACATGAACCTGAATAAGGCATGTCCTAAAGATCCATTTCCGCTCCCTAGAATAGATCAAGTCATAGACTCAACGGCCGGATGTGAACTAATGTCATTCATTGACGCGTATTCTGGTTTCCACCAGATACCCCTGAATTCGGATGATCAAATAAAGACTGCATTTATTACCCTGTACGGGGCTTATTGCTTTCGCACTATGCCGTTTGGATTATGTAATGTAGGAGCAACGTACCAGATATGCATGCAAAAATTCTTACATGATCAGATAGGTCGGAATGTGCAAGTCTATGTGCATGATGTGGTAATAAAGACCAAGGAAAGCAATACGCTCCTTGAGGATATCCGGCAGACATTCGTGAACTTGAGAAGGTTTCGGATGAAACTGAACCCGGAGAAATGCACCTTTGGCGTACCCGCTGGAAAGTTACTCGGTTTTTTGGTGTCTAGCCGTGGCATTGAAGCTAACCCGACAAAAATCTGGGCCACAGAAAGAATGGAACTGCCAAAATGTCTTAAAGATGTGCAGAAGTTCACTGGCTGCCTGGCATCGTTAAGTCGGTTCGTCTATCGGTTGGGAGAGAAGGCCTTGCCCCTCTATCAGCTAATAAAAAAGGCAAACAAGTTCACATGGACACCACAGGCGGATCTTGCATTTCGAGGATTGAAAAAGATGTTATCTACCGCGCCAATCCTAGCTGCACCACTACCTAAGGAGCTAATGTTGCTCTACGTAGCCGCGACCAACCGAGTCGTAAGTGCAGTAATCATAGTGGAGCGCGAAGAGGAAGGAAAATCCGTGCAAAGGCCAGTGTATTATCTGAGCGAGGTATTATCAGCCTCAAAACAGAACTACCCTCACTACCAAAAGATGGCATACGGCGTATATAAGTCGGCCAAGAAACTCAAGCATTATTTTGAGGAATACCCCATCAAGGTGATATGTGAGGCACCCATTTCGGAGATTATGAGTAACAAAGATGCAAGCGGGCGAATAGCAAAGTGGGCAATCGAGTTAGCTCCCAATGCACCACAGTTTGACAGAAGGGATGCAATCAAGTCACAAGCAGTGGCGGATTTCTTTGTGGACTGGGCTGAAATGCAATACGAGCCGCCCCTGCCGGACTTCAATTATTGGAAAATGCACTTCGATGGATCGAAACTGAAATATGGGTTGGGCGCCGGAGTAGTGCTTAGCTCGCCCAAGAAGGATCAACTAAAATATGTCCTTCAAATCCACTTCAGTGCCTCGAATAATGTGGCGGAGTACGAAGCATTGGTGCATGGTCTCAGAGTGGCAAAAGAAGTAGGGATACATCAGATACAATGCTTTGGAGATTCTGATTTGGTGGTGCAGCAAGTACCTGGAAATTGGGATGCCTTGGATGCTAACATGGCCCTATACAGGTTCCATGTTCAAAAGATAAGTGGGTTTTTTGAGGGATGTGAGTTCCATCACATACCTCGGATTGAAAACGAGGCGGCAGATACGCTGTCCAAGCTAGGCTCATCCCGGCAACCAATCCCACCAAATGTTTCCTTGGAGCACCTGATAAAACCATCTACCACACCATTAACCGAATCAGATTCCATTTACATCCCGGCACTCTCCGGATCAGGAGATGCACCTATGGAGATAGAATAGGGGAGCACCTCAGCAAACCCGGGGACTACCTCAGCAGACCCAGGGACTGCCTCAGCAAACCCAGGGACTGTTTAGTCTGATCCGGCAGGAGTTATGTCGGTGGATGCAATGGAAGTTGATGAGGAACCATTTCCCGTCCGGACTGTGCCAACTTGGGCCAAGCCAATTTTCGATTTTCTTAAAGAGGTAATCTTGCCGAATGATGAAGTAAGTTCAAGGCAGATTCAGAGAAGGGCAAAGGCCTATACAATTATCAACGCCGAACTATACAGAAGAAGTGTGACAGTAGTGCTACAACAGTGTGTTGATCTAGAGGAAGGACTTGACATACTCTGGGATATTCACCAAGGGGAATGTGGCCACCATGCCTCCTCGAGGGCCTTAGTATAAGCTTTCCGGCATGGATTTTATTGGCCCAGTGCTTTGGAGCAAGCAGAGGACTTGGTGAGAAAATGCAATGGTTGTCAAAGATATGCCACAAAAACTCACCTACCAATGTCGGAGCTGAAAACTATCCCCATTACATGGCCATTTGTTGTATGGTGCCTAGACATGGTAGGACCATTTAAGCCGGCCAAAGGAGGGATGACCCATATTCTGGTCATGGTTGACAAGTTCACCAAGTGGATTGAAGTAAAACCAATTCGAAAATATGATGGGGCAACAACAGTAAAATTTCCCAAGGATATAAGATATGGCTATCCCCATAGCATCATAACTGATAATGGAACAAATTTCTCCAAAGGAGCATTCGCGAGGTTCTGCCGAGAAAAGAAGATCCGGTTAGATGTTGCCTCAGTCGCCCACCCCGCATTGAACGGGCAAGTGGAAAGATCCAACGGACTGGTATTGTCCGGGATAAAAGCCCGGCTCATAGAGCCGCTGCAAAGATCAGAGGGGTGTTGGATATAAGAACTACCAGCGGTACTGTGGAGTTTAAGAACAACTCCAAATCGATCAATAGGCTATACGCCATTCTTTCTGGTATATGGGGCAGAAGTTGTATTGCCAGCCGACATAGAGCATGATTCGCCAAGAGTCACCCAATACACAGAAGCCGAAGTGCGCGAAGCCTGGCAGAATGATATTGATCTGCTGGAGGAAGCGAGAGAACTGGCATTGTCCAGATCCGCCATATATCAGCAAAATCTCCGACGCTATCATAGACGGAAAGTAAACCCCTGATTTTTCCGGGAAGGTGATTTGGTACTCCTGTTGATACAGTGCACTGCTGGCATGCATAAGTTATCCCCGCCATGGGAAGGACCTTTCATTGTAAGCAGAGCCTTGCGCAATTATTCCTACTATCTTATTGATGCACAGCCCCAGGAAAAGAACAAGGCGGATAGGTCAGGAGAAGAATGCAAAAGACCGTGGAACATAGCACTGCTTCGTCCTTTCTACACCTAAGAGGTGAATGTATCCGAGCTAATCCTATGTCGGTATGTATGTCGGCAGCGGGTTTATCAATAAAAATTTCACCACCCCGGGCAGAGACTTGGGGACTGCTATTTTAGTTATCTTTCATTTTTGTATTTTTATGTCAGCTGGGTTAAGTCGCTTATATCTTAGTTGGATTAGTACCGTGTGAGCACCAAAAACCTAACTCTTCGACTTTGCTGCTGTCCAACAAGAATTGGCTTCATGGCAAGTAAGAGAACAAGTTTGGAATGGCAAAGCACATGAAAACGACTAAGGGAAAGAGCTTAAGCGGGCCAACATTGGTTCTTTGACTAACCTCTAGTTTGTTTTATCACTGAAATGTCGAATCATTTTGAGCTAATCTCAAGGTTTCAAGTATTGTTAAGTCAATTTTTTGAACCTCAGACTCGTAAGTCGAAAAACCGAATCAAGGTAGATGCGAGCCTAGTCAAAAGTTGGAAGAACAAGAAAATGAAACTCGGGGACTTCGCCCATGATAATCCGGCAATAAAACTTAGTTCGGAACTTAAAATTGTAGCACAACCAAACCAAAGTATTTAAATACATCCGCGCCCAGCATTTCGGGGATTTGATAACTGTGACAAGTGTTATTTCAAGGAGCAGGAGCACCATACAAATCATTTGTCGAGGAGGGAGGTACTCCGGAGTGTGGGGTAGGAGCGCTAGCTTCGGCTTCGTCCTCCGGGTTAACCTCGCTATCCTCTGGGTCTTTAGCTTCCTCGCCCAGTTCGGAGCCCTCACTATCACTCCCTTCTTCTTCATCTCTAGAGACAATTTCTTCATCAGCAACATCAAGATAACTCAGCCCCTCATTCAAAGCATGGTAGAAGGAGTACTGGATGAGCTTGTTAGCACAGGCCTGGTGACGCACGATCCACTCCGGATCCTCGCACCACTTAGACCCGGTGCGCATACGAGTGGGCAATGCCAGGTCAATTCCTTCATACCATGAGAGCGCAAATTCCATAGCAATGTCGGCCCTAGCCCATGCGGCAGATTCGCGCCACAGATGCAGCTGCGTGTCACACTCCATTAACTTGGCTATGAAAGCCGAGCCTTTCTTGGGAATGGTTTCATTGGACCAGAGGCAGCTGAACATCCGTGTTGCCGCCGGGATGATATCCGCACCATGGTTCTTTACTACCTCAAGATGAGCGGTGAGACTCGCCAGGAGATCCTCTGTGGTATAAGGGATTGGCTCGGCATCAGGGGAAGCAGGAATTCCACGCTGTTCGTGGGACTAGCGTACGGCAGAGGCAGCGAGCGTATTGCTCTGTGGAAATTTTCCTAAGGATAAGAAGAAAGATAGTGAACAAAAGAACCAAATCCAGATGGTAGAAGATCAAGCAAGGGCAGAAAACTTACGCGCAATTTGGAAGAGGAGTCGCTGAAGCTTGGAATCAACATTGGCATTATGGACCTGGAGTTTCTCATATTCGGTGGTCACCGACGTAAGCTTGTCGTCGGCTTCCTCCAATAGTCTCTTGTCCTTGGAGATTTGCATGGTTAAACATTCTTTCTCCTTGGAAAACTCTTGGTCAGCCTTCTCTAGCTCGGACTGATGGGACCTCTTAAGCCTCTGGATTTCGGCATTCAACCGAGTGAACTCCGAGTCCTGTTGTTGGAGCTGAGTTATCTCTGCGTCTTTCTTTTTTAGCTCAGCCTCATGATTCCCTGCTTGTTCGAGGAGATGAGTCATCATTTCATGCATGGTGACACTATCCTCGAGAGCAACTACAACATCACAATGATCCGGGGGACCCAAAGTATAAGTGTCCACCGGATAAGGCAAAGAAAGTACAACGATCATGTGAAGGGGATAAGTTTACTTTTGATTTCCGCAAGGGTTTTTCTCATGATTATGTTCTCAGCTTCAACCTCGGCTGCATGATTCGGACGAGAAATTCATATGGGTCCTAAGAAGTTCGAATAAATACAGAGGATGAAGAATGAAAAATTATCCCTCTTTTGATACTCCGCCAGGACTTTACCATAACGCACGCGAATGTCTTTGTAGGAGTCCAGCAGGCGCTGGAACTCAGCGGTTTGGCGGTTAGTGGTAATCTGAAACAAGCAAGGCAATGGCAAAGTTCAAAGGCAGGGTAAAACCAATTCGAAGTCTACAAGATCCGGGCCAAGTGGAACTTAACCCGGCTCTAGGTGTGTGGATATTCGAAGTCTACAAGACCCGGGCCAAGTGGAACTTAACCCAACTCTAGGTGTGTGGATATTCGAAGTCTACAAGATACGGGCCAAGGGAACTAGACCCGGCTTACTAAAATTTGATGTCATTATGAATAAAAGCTAAGTTCTACGAGAAGCATCCGGCCGAATAACAAGTTATTCCCTCGGAGGCTCAGGGACTAGGGGCTATATATCTACAAGTGCTCAGTTATGGAAAACATTAACAGCGGAGAAAAAGAGTTACCTCCATCATCCGGCCAGCTAAGGAAACAGCCTTGGTAGCGGAGTTCATCTAGGCGCTGAACTCGGTTGGGCCAAACTTCTCTGGCAGGTCACCTTGGTTGACGAATTCTGCGTCGTTCCAGTTCTACACATACTGAAGGAGTAGTGGACTGTAGCTTTTGCCGCTCACAGAATAGCTCGCCACAAGGCCCTTCACGTGGGCCTCCCACCTGGCGGATTGAGCTGCAGCGGGGCTGGTATGCAAAACCAGCTGTTGGCTGCCCTCTGATCCGGAAGAGGCAAAACCGAATGAAGTTACTTTTGCTGACCCGGAAGCCTTCTTGACTTTGCCGGATGAAGGTGCAGGAATTGATTGAAAAATATCTGCCACGGAAGGGGTAGACCCGGAGGGAGCCGATGGAGCTTTTCCCTTGGGAGGTTTGGAGGTCTTTGTTGCTGCTGGTGCTGGTGCTGTTACTAGTGCTGCTGGTGCTGCTGGTGTTGCTGATGCTGGTACTGAGACAAAAGGATTTGCTGGGGCAACGCCGATGAAGCTAGCACCTCAGGATCTGGCGCTGAGGCCGGGGGAGATCCGACATTGCCATATCTAGATCCGCCCTACTACCCCCCGCGCCGACGTTGCCATCCTCTTGGCGAGATGGGCTCTGATCAGGCGTAACCGCGGAGCCCTCCTGAATAGGGCTGAGCGGACGATAATCATCGTTGCAGGGGGGAGGGGGAGAGGGACTGCTCCGGAGTGGAGAGGCAATGCTGAAGCCTCTCTAAGGGATATCCCTAGGAGCTTTGAGAAAAGAAAAGCACCAAGTCAAAAAGAAAAGAGTCAATAAGAGACAAAGGCAAGAAAAGGAAAAAATCCCAAGGAATATTAAAGAACGTACTCATCTGCGGTAGGAGGAGCCTGGGGTTTGGGCGCCCTCCGAACCGTTCTCTTGGTGGCAGGCTTGGCCGAGGGTTTAACCCTAGACTTCTTTTGCCTCTTCTTGGGCGGCGGCACCTCCGAAGCTGCGGCCGAGGTAGCTGCGCGCTTCTGGGATGGAGCCGGGGCCGGGCCACCAGTGGCGAGGGGAGGAACCTCGTGGACCTGATCTTCCGGGTTAGCGGAACATTCAAACATAAGCCAGGTGTGAGTAAGAGATGAGAACCGGATCAAATACCTCAAGGACCTCAACGTCCGAGTCATCATCGTCTGGCCAATCCCTTAGAGAAGAAGCCTTACCAGCGCTGCGTCTGACGACGTCTAGGGTAGGCAGGAAGGCCCCCGGATCAGGCTCCTTGTCGTCCTCCTCGGTGCGGTCCGGCAACCACTTGCTCGCCAGCACCTCGCCATCCTCCAGAGGTTGCTGGAGGAATCACTGAGAACAAGGCAACAATTGACAAGTTACAAGGGTGAATAGACATACATAGAAGATTCGGAAAACAAGAACAGGAAAACTCACCTGTGGTGGAGGGTTGAGCCGGGTGAAGGGCTCGAGTCCCCACTCCCAATCCACGGAGAACTCCTTCTCCACATTAAATATGGACTTAACCCGGCGGTAAACCGCCGAGTTATCTAGCTCGATGCAAGAAGTCCGGTGAGGATCAAGGGGGCCGTAAGATAGCAGATCTTGTGGGCTCGCTTCTGGAGGGGGAGACCTGGCTATGGAGGAAAGTAACCATAATATCCTCCCCCGGGGTTTATCCTTGAGAAGCTCCTTAATCTGGCACTCCACTTGATTCGCCAGGGCCGTGGGCCGCTTCGGAATGCTCTCCCAACGCGAGGTGTCAGGAGGGCCAAGTTTGAAGGGGAGCAACCAGATCAGGTCCTCCTTAGTGGTGTTCCGGACATAAAAGAAAGTCTGAGCCTAGCCCTTGCAAGATTCGAGTCCGGTGACCCGGGGGAACACGGACTGCTTTCGGGGAGAAATGGAGGCGGCGCCGCACTAGGTCAAGTGCTTGTCCTCCGGGGCACGCTCCTTGTTTGGAACTACGTTCCTCCGGAGGCCAAAGAACTTGATCCAAAGTTCTTTGGTTGGCCAGAGGCCGATGTACCCCTCGATGCCAGAAGCAAAGGAGGACAGAGAGGTAATGGTATTTGCGGGGAGGTGATGCGGCTGCAACTTATATGTAGAAATGAAATCGAATAAAAAATCAGAGGTGGGAAGGCTGAATCCATGCTGGAAATGCGACAGAAAAACAACGTACTCCCCAGATTTGGGGGAAGGAGTGACTTCACCGGAGGCGAGGCGGCAGGCAATGCCAGCGGGGATGTGCTGCGTGGCGTGGAGCCAATCGAGGTCCTCCTCGCGGACGGTGGAGACGTCCCAACAGCTGTGCTCGCGGCCCTCTGCTCCTTCTTCCTGCTGCGCCACCACCGTTGCCTCCGCCTCTGACATGGTGGATTCGAGGTCTTCCAAGGAGTAATCGGAGTAGAGATAGCCGGAGGAAGGAAATCGGGAAGCGCAAGGCCCCGTGATGGAAAGTGTGAATGGGAACGGCGACGTAGATGTGAGTGGCTGCCTGAGCATGGTCGTAGTGGCGCTCGTGGAGCAGAAAACTGGCGGTGGTGGCGGAGTTGCTGTGAAAGAGAAAGGATGGGAAGCGCGGAAGGAATGGGGGAACTTCCCTAAAATCGCCCCACGCCTCCTACTTAACCGCGCTACACGCGCGTCGTAGGATCCTTTGCAGGCGACACGCCGCACGCAACGAGCGTGTACGCGGCCCGAACAGCCAATCAGAGCAAGGCCACAGGAAGGGCTACAGGAGCGAGCGATCCCATGACATGACGCGGTGTTACGGTTAACGAGGCGTTGCAGCGATGGGACGTTTACAGCAGTTATGTCTGACACTGCGACAGTAACCGGCACAGTAAATGGGCGTGGCCCTTAAAATGAGGCAAATGATGATTACCCCCCACGTAAGATATGGGGAAGCGTACAAGGGAAGGAAAGGTAACCCGGATAAGCGAGCAAAAGACCTGGCCAACGAGGAATAACTCGGAATGAGCAAAGGGTCGCAAGATGAGAAACTCCGGCCTACGAGGTAACTCGGCCTAAGTTGCAAAAGATCTGGATATGGGAACCTGTTGTGGCCTTAACAACTAAAGGTTGCTAAGATTGCACCAGTTTCGGGGACTAATGTTGGGGGGATACCCCCGGGTAGGGTAACACCGGGGTATAAGGGCCGAGTTAGCCGGGGTACAACGCGGTCAAAGCAAGTGCTGACTGGGTCACCTCAAGGCAGGCCAAATCACGGTGTGACCCAGCTCATGGGGTGCCTCCTTGACTATGGCCCGGCCGGCATAAGATATAAGCCTGCCATGTCTATATGTTTTGCAGGTAACTGGGTAAGCAGGATTAGCTATATGCTAGCTGGATTATCTTAGCTTCCAAGAGAAGGAATCCCCCGCTGGTCAAAAGGTGGCTTTATTAGCTGTAGCATGCGCAAAGTAAAGTAAAGAAGAGGACCAGCGGGTCTGGGGCGACCAAGGTGACGCGGGAAAAGCCGGATAACGTAGCCCGTGTCTGGTGAAGCCAAAAGACAAGGATTACGCCATGGGCTACGTCCAAAGCCCGGACGAGCCGTTAAAAGGAATAAAGAAGCATCTGCTTTATGAAAGGAGCATATTTGTAGAATATGTTGCCACCTGTGCCCTAGAATTGTAACCCGGGCTTCCCTATATAAGGAGCACCGGGGCCTCCATAGAGAGGGCCGGCCGATCGAACAATCATTCTCTGTCTAAGGTATAACTCTAGGGCTAGTTGACAGGGAGTAAGAGACATCGTCTCCTTCTTGTTGAGAGGCTTAGGAGCACTTGTAAACACCATTGATAGAGAATATACAAGAACTTCCGTGTGTGGAATCACCACGCTCTCCTTCCCTGGATTCCCCTAGCACTCATTGGCCCCATCCTTAGCCTATCCATGGCATCTACCGTGCCACCACCACGACAAATCCCTAGGTCATTTGACTTCGTTTAGGTCACTGAAAGGTAAAAATACGCATGACATGGTTTTCCTGTCCTATAGAGTTATAAACCAAATAAAGGAGATCATTGGTAAATCCCATAAATCAAGATAAACCATGAATATAACATCTTTTATAAGTTGCAAATATGTAGGAGCATGTATCAATAAACTATAAAGTTCATGTACACATTTTACATGCATCAGACACCTGCTCTTGGCGTGTGAAGGATGGGAGGGTTCACAGTTCTGGAGATCAATCTAGGATATCATGGAGATCCGCCAAGGGATATCCTTCACCACTGGCAATGGAGAAGGAGCCTTGTTTTGGCTTGACCCATGGCTCTCGGCGTCCCCACTTAGAGCAGAGTTCCCTTCCCTCTTCTCTATATGTGCGGAGCCAATGTTATTGGTGGCTGAGGCATACCATGATGGGACCTGGAAGATCCCATTTCGGTGAACCTTTGGCGTGGAAGAGGCCACACCCTTCACGTCCTTACGAGGATCTCTCCCTCAATCCCTCTCGGATGCACCTGATTGTGTATCTTGGCATTTGTCCCTGTCAGGGACCTTCTCTGTTAGCTCGTCGTACCGAGCGTACTGTCTTGGATACTCCCTTTCAGAAAGTGCCAATATCTCTAAATTTCAATCTCAAGATCTTTGTGTGGCAATTTCTACGGGTTTGTCTTCCCTGTGGCGTGGGGGTGGCCAAGCGGCACGGGCCTGTCAATGGCCTATGTCCGCTACGTGGGATCCTGGAAACGGGGACCTATGTAATATTCATATGTCCTGCTGCTCAGTTTCTTTGGAGCTTCGTACATGTGGCTCTTGGGCCTGCCTGACGGGCCTAGTACCTAGGGGTGTTCCTAGAGACTGAGACAAACTGTACTGGTAGGAGCGACATCTCTTCTGGTTTGTATTTGCTGCGATGACCTGGATATTATGGAATATTTATAATAAAATAGTTATCGAGAGAGTTTTTCCGAGATGCTTCTGACTCCATATTTAAATTTTCTGCGTTTCTTCAGCAGTGGCACCCGCTTGGAGCATATGGATGACATTCTTCAGGGCTTACTGGTGGCGGCATGCCAGTACTGTTCGCTGTCGGTCTGCGACCTTGTTGTAGCCGTTGTGTTTTTCTCGCTTTCTCCTTTTTTGGAATTGTTGTGTTGTTGCCCAAGTGGATTTTTCTATATTTTTTCTTTGCTTGGACACCTGTATAGGCTTAGATGGTTTTGCTTTATTTATAAAGTGGGACTTTCGGGTAAGTGCCCCTTATCTCTAGCAAATATAAAATATTTGACTGAGCAGTAATTCTGAACATATATAGCAACATCCAATAAAATTGACCGATCGAACATGCTTTTGTGTGAAGCCATGGATTGGCGAATTTATCCACGAAACGGAGAAGAAAGTACACCCTCCGATTTATATTAATAGCCTTAAATTTAGATATTAATAGCCTTATATTTAGATTTGTATATATCTAGTTATGGAACGGAGGGGGTAGCACATGGTCAGGCAGACGCGGTATCGCCGCCGAATGCGTCCTCCAGAAATCCACCTTGTCCGAGATGGCCGACGTCGCCGGCCTGGTGAAGGATCCACTCGCCGCCGCCGATACGGAACAGGCAGATCGAAGTGTTCTGAAGCTTCCCGCGCACCGGGCAGGTCGGGTCGGCGTGCAAGCAGAGCTCCTCTGTGCTCGCGCCATGGGTGACCACGATCACACGGTCCCCTGTCAAGGCCGATGAGAATTGCTGAGTTCAACTAATGACCGAGGAGTCACAGTCACAGATCGTCATGGGGGGTGAGGATTGCTTACCCTTGTGTTTCTCAGCGACCGTGTTCAGGTACGAGACACACCGCCGGGACAGCTGATCAAGGCTCTCTCCACCACCCTGCAGAAAACGAGAATGCTTGATGATAACGAAAATTTTCCATGTGAAGCCGGAATTCATAAATTTCTGCAGGGATCGATAAAAAATTTTCAAATGTGAAATAAGCTTTTCGATCGCCAGAAGTATGGAAGTTTACGGGGATTTCTTGGGTCCTTTGTTCCGAAGAGAAGACCTCAGGGTTCCTTCTGTTGGCAACATCGTACACCAAGCCGTGGAGATCTCCCATGTGCCTCTCTCTCAGCGCTGGGTCAAACACCAGCTAAAACCATAAGAGGCAAATGAACCGATCAAGAAGAAACGTCCTGAGATCACCAATCAGTGGGTTAATTGGCTGAGACTGAGACGTGGCATGCATACATACATTGGATACGCCGCAAGCTGTGGCTATGGCCTGAGCGGTCTCGGCGGCGCGCCGGAGATCGGAGGAGTACACAGCGGCCGGCTTGGCTTCCCTTGACAGCCGACGCGCGACCTTCGGATTCAAATTCAGAGTTTCAGACAACACCCGAACTGCTATCATTCAGTACATCATGATTCGAGGAAACGTACCACTAGAGCTTGCTGTCTGCCGGTCTCGTTGAGCTCCGGATCCATTTGCCCCTGGATAATATGGGAGGCGTTCCACGACGTCTCGCCGTGCCGCACCACCACCACCTCCGCGAACTTCTTGCCGCGCGACGGCGGAGCAGGAGTAGACGTCGCTACCTGATCGGCCATGGTTGTGTGGCGTCTGCTACCGCTACCCGCGCTACAGAGAAGGGGGCATAGGATATATCCGCTGTTAATTAGCAGTTGTTGGCTGGCAGCTTCCAGGAAATAACCCCCTACGGGCGATGCATTGTTCTGTAGTAGTATTATCTTATCATTTGTTTGACTGTAAACCTGGCCGGAATCTCGTGCTCTTATTTTAAACAAAGGCGGGAAGCTGACAAGAGCAAGAGCAACTAGCCCAATAATATTGCTGCGCCAGCTGGTCAAACACAAGGAAGGAAGTTCACTCATTTACAAGTACTCCGTGAAGTTGCTCTCAGCTAATCTGGGAAGAAGATGCTCTGCATGAGAAAATGTGGGAGGACAAGAGCAATGGACGAAACAACATGCATGCGCATGTCCTAATTTACGACGTCTCGCCAAGAAGATGATACAAAATGCAGGTCTGAATTAATCACCGATGCATGCACGGACGAACTGGACCAAGAAGAGCTTGCTCCCTTTTGGCTGGCTGGATGTACACACACTTGCTCATCAAGCAGAGGTCCCGTCGCCCGCCGAATGCCATTCAGAGCGCCGTTCCCGTCCAGGTGGCCGCCCAACGTCGCCGACAAGACGAGCACCCACTGCCCGGTGACACTGGAGACGTGGAAGATGTTATATGTTGATCCAAATTCTACAAAATAGAGACAAACTTCTGATGCAGCGGAGAAAGACCCGTCGCCGGAGGCTTGGACCGATGCGGAGCGGAGTCTGAAGTTGGCACACTCCGTGCTCAACAGGGACGCATGTGTGGGGTGCGGAGGGCGACAGCCCCCGCGGTACGGATCGTTGATGACCTAGGTTACCACCGCTATATATACTTCTTGTAAGCCGCCGGCTGGGATAAGTTGCATCTGTGAAATCCTCAGCGTTGTGTAAACACTTTCCGTTATAGTGAAATTTCGCTGGCTGGCGCCCATGGTTTTTCCCCTCTCTTTGTTGGAGAGGGTTTTTCACGTTAAATTTGTTTCCTCTTGCTGTGATTTCGTTTTCGTTCTTCGTTATTTACTTATCGCAAAGCTAATATAACATCCCAAAACTTTAATCCAAGTTTATCCAGATCCAAATCCTCAAATTTAGGGTTAACAAAAACTTTTCCAAAATAAAAATGAAAGCATTCACGTGTATGTGCATTTGATTTAGAAATTGATTTGAATTGCCATGGTTCTGTGATCCATTGCTTGTAAAATGTTTTTTAGGTGAAATAAACATCATCTAAGTCATTCCCAAACTTTTCCCAAAGAAGAATAACTCAAAATGAATATTTGAAGTGAATGGTCATTTTGGCCAAATTAACTCTCATGCCTACTTTGGCTATTCCTAGTTTTCAAAACTTAACAGAAACATGTGTGGATCTTTACACCCCTTGATAGTACACATAATGAGGTACCAAGGCCCACTTCGTGATCTGCAAAAATCTTTCAAATGCTAATTTTAAATTACAGTTCAAAAGTGAATATTTCATATGAGAAGATCCCACTATTTCAAAAACCATCAATTTGAGCTTCACTTTCGAAACCCTTGCAACCAGAGAATACTTAGCATTAGTATAGATCACTCAAAAAAATTGAACTCAAAATTCAAAAGTTTTTCTCTTTCGGTCATTTTGTCAAACACCTTGTGGGCAAGATCAAAGTGGCCTAACTATTACTGTTTTGGGGTTGATCTTGTCTAGCCAATTGAGGTGCTTTGATCACCCTTGTCTCCCCCAAGTCTAACCAGACCAACACCAACCCATCCCCTACCTCCTAGCTGCACTGCAAGGCCATGCCGAGAGCACCTTGCCGGCCAACTTAGCCCTCGCAGCAGCGGACCGCTTCCCCCTCTCTCGCCATATCTACATGCTAGCTCGTGGTCCACCGCCACCGTCCAACCAGCCCCAGCCAAGAGACAGAGACCAGAACCGCCGGAACCGCCGTGCGCGGAAGCTGGTCGACCATGCCGAACATGCCCAGTGCGCCGCGCCCGACCCGCGTGCACGGACCGCCCCTCGACCGCAGCCCGCGCCCACGCCTTCGCCGTGACCCAGGGAACACCCCAGACACCCCCGTTGGATGCCCAACGCGCCACAGCCACCGCTCTCCATCGAACCCGCAACCTCTGCCGCCTAGAGCGCGTGACGCGCCCGACCAGCACAGAGCTCGCCTTGCCGCGCCTTTAAGCCTCAGAGCACCACCAGGAGACAGACCATCGTCCCCTACCTCGAGCCACGCCGCTAGCCCCCTGTGCCGCCCTCGCCGGAGTCGCCTGCCCACACCGCTCGATCTCATCGTCGAGCCTATATAAGCCGGCCTCCCCAGCACGAAATCCTCACACTCTCACACTTCTCACCTCTCACTGATCCTTTCCCCTCTCTCGCAGGAGCCAATCGAGCCGGAGTTCACCGGAATTGCACCGGAGCAGCCCGCTGCAGAGGAGGAGAAGCCCCGTCGATTGCGACCACCCCCGGAGCTACCTCGATCGTCCCTGAGCTCGCCGTCGACCACCAGTTCTTTCGCCCGCCTCGCCGTCGTCTCTGGAGCCATGGTACATCCCCGGTAGACCCCCACCGAGCCGCTAGGGCTAACTCTCGTCGGCGACAGGTTCGTCGTCAACGACGACCCTCAGCCGTAGATCTCACTTCTAATCCTACGATCCACATCGCGCGTACCGTTTCACGTGTTAAGAGCCACTGACAAGCGGGACCCCCCTGTCAGCCGAGCCCCACGTCGCGGAGCGCCACTGGGCCGGCCCATGTTCGTTCCCGCGTTAGCCCAGCCGTTCAAAATTGGATTTTTCTTTTTAATTTAAACCTTAGTTCTGTCCCCTAGTTTGAAAATCAATTCAGAGAGATTTATAAATCCAAATTGCATTTTGCTAGAAAGGTATTAAAAATCTCTATCCAAGCCCGTCGGATTTAAATCAATTGGAGTTATAATGAATCTATAGCAAAAATAACAAGGCAAAGACTTTTCTAACTTCAAACATTTTTCAAAAATAAACTATAAATGCTTTTGAGTTGATTCGAAGTCTCAAAAATCACATTTGACAATATCTATCTGAATATATAAAAATATTAAGATTTACATGCAATGACTTTGGACTAGTACCAACATAATGCTATATAGGCATTTCTAGTCACTTTAGATCATTTATTTATTAAACTTAGACCTATTTAAATGTAATCCAACATTTAAATCGCATTCCCATGTATTAAGATATGTGGTGATGACATGTGTCAATATGATCCCATATTTTAAATGGAGAATATTAAATCTTAGTTAATTTTTCAATGAGTAGAAATTACTTTTCTAAATTAAAAAAAATTAAACTTCTGATGCTTGTGATGATAATAGATCATCAAATGTGTGTCTTAGAATGCTATTTAGTCTAGTTAAGTATTGTTTGGTGATTGTGTACTCCGTATGTATTTATAGACGATAGTACTGACCAAGTCTATGAGGAGGAGGATTTCTACAAAGAAGAAGAAGAAATCTTCAACCATTGCACCAACCAAGGCAAGCTAGCACTATCCAAGTTAACCCTTGCAAGTTGTACTTGCAAGCCACCATTAACAATGCAAGCTAACACTTGCAAGTTTAATGCTTAGCAAGCTAGGATCAAACTAGATGGTTTAGCCAAGATGCTTTAGGCATGCTTTGATCACACTCCTTTAACTATTAGTTACCCCAAGTCTTATTTACAAGTTTTACTCCCCTTACTTTACCCAAAGTCCTTTACTTGTTTTGAAGGTAGCATAAAAAGTATAAAACTTGACCTATTTAGAACCCCTTTAGATGTCATTCTATGGCATGAGATTGAACCCATCTTATCCACCTTAGTGAACACTCTTAACTTAGTAGTTTAGAGTAGATCAAAAACTTGAGTCACTTTAGATGGGAGCACTTGGTAAAATGAATTGTGAAAACCTTGGAATGATGAGTCATTCTATTGAAATGTTTTGACATGTGTTGAGAAACACAAATGGTTTATGATGGTGAAATGATGAGGCATGAGCCTTAACCCCTTTTATAAAACTGATGGTTGGATTCGGATGCGATACCATTCCAAATTTACCGTACAACCACACTACCTGAATTGGGTAAGGCTTAGCTGGAAATTTATATGCATTAGTATTAGTTCCCTCGTGGGAGAGGTTTGAGCTGAGGCTACCTCTCAATGTTGTCCACCTATGCAGTGCCCAAGATGACTGATGGTCATGGTTGGGAGGCCATGCTCATAGGAGAGGTGCTTATACTAGGGTGTGTAAAGGGAAGGTTATGTTTGATTATCTGCATACTAAGTATGATGATTCAGGGTTACCCCTGACAGAGGTATCGAATCTTGTGGTTAAAATGTACCACCTCTGCAGAGTGTCAAACTATTCGAATAGCCGCGTCCGCGGTTATGGACAGTTGGAATGGCCATACTGTTTCGTTGTCAGATGTTTTCCAAATAACTTATGAAATAAATGATGAACCTTGACTTGACCACAACAGAGTTGTGTTTATGATAATAGCTTCCCAACTTAAGTGATTCTAGAACTTTACTTTATCTTTCTTTGCTTTCTGAACTCAGCTTAGGTTTCAAACTTAACTTTATAGTTAAACTTAGATTTAGCACTTTAACTAGAACTATAGTACTTGTTAGTGGTAGTTTGTGAGTACTTAAAGAGTACTCATGGCTTTTGTACCTGGCTATTCTCATGGCCAGACTATGAAGGAGACTATCAAGATGATGGCCAGCAGGACGGCTATGATAACTAGGACTATCTGCCTTCGTCAGCATTGCCTGTGCCCCTGAAGATGGACCCCACCTCTACGCTTATCTTTTAATTCCGCTGCTTGTTGTATTAATACTGGATCATGAGATCCTTATTTTTGTAAGACCTTATGTATGGTTTGTAATGGATGATGTACTGTGATATCCAATCCGTTATGTCTCGCAAAAATGGTAATCCTGGGATTGCGAAGTATGGCATAACGGGCATCTAGGATTAAACATCCGGGTGTTGACAAGTTGGTATCAGAGCCATCCTGACCATAGGAGACCCTAGTTAGAATGGACGTCCGAACAAAAAACTTAGTTTCAAAACCAACGTGGGTATTTATGAAAAACTATCTCCTCTCTTATCCTTGGGGATTCATTCTTTCTCAAAAATTCATGTTCCTCAAAAAAAAAATCTTACACTACTACTTAAAAATTTGACACACTTGATCACTTCACTAACTTCCTTATCCTTAATTCTTGTAGATGGAGACTCAGTTCATCAAGTTTTACCAGTTGGGAAACGGAGGTCAGCTAATCTTTGCGAGGGATCTGGATTCACTGTCAGAGTTACTAGGACGCCCACATCCGGAGTTTCTTGGAGCTCAACTTCCAGGACCCCCAGGAGGAGACCTACAGTGGCTAGGCACCGCGGATCTTAGAGAAAGCATCGAAGCACCAACTTCTAGGAGAATTCAGTTCTCCATGAGAGAGAACAACTGGCTAGATGGATTAGCCAGGGCAATGCATGAAGCTCTTGCATGTCTATGTGCCCTCAGTGTCAACAAGATCCAAGGAACCCGTTTTTCCCACTATGCAAGACTCGACTTCATGGGAATGCCGATGGAGATGCCAGGTCACCCCGAGTTGAGGCGTCAAGTGGAGAATCTTGACTTCTTGCTGCATGACAGACAACAGGAACTGGACAATGCCGGCGAGTTAGCCAACCAGTACCATGCCATTGCCAACTAGAAGGCCCAGACTTTCGCATTGCTCGTCCAAGATCGCTAGTCTCTTCGCCGCCAGCGTGCAAAGAAGGATCGCACCATCGCCCGTCTTCATAAGAAGGTGGCCGACCTCGAGAAGACTGTCAAGGAGCAAGAAGCTCAGTTTGCCGCCAAGGAAGAAGAAGATGAGGGTGAAGACATCTAGGGAGACATGGATTCTTACCTCAGCAACGATGATGACTTTCTGGAGGAGGATGCCGTGGACTTCTACACTGATGATGAGGACTCCGACTTCATCGACGATGAGTAGATGCACTAGAGCACTGTCGTAGTCTGAGATGTATCAATCTCACTGTATCATAGCTTACAGAATGGTTCTTCAAACCATCTGTTTTCCCTTTGATTGTTGTGTTGTGTGTTGTATCGTGTGCTTGTTTGCATGAATGAAAAATGAAGTAAGTTGAAAAACCTGAGTCTGACTCAAATTTTTAGATTTGAAAACCCAAAACCATGAACCTTAGAACTTTCCCTCTTACCCCCATATCTATCTCAATCTTCAGATGACTCATGGAAACCAAGGAGGGAGAAGCTCGTCGCAACACCCAATGCTGCAGATCTTGTAGAATCTCATCGCAGACCGTGAAGCAAGCAGGGCGGAGCGCCAAGATAACTTAGCAACACTTCAACAGATCGCCCAGATGGCTCTCAACAACCAAGGTCATGGAAATCAGGATCATCAAGGATCCAAACTGAAGAATTTTTCAGAACACCAATCCCCCAATCTTCAGCCAATCTGAAAACCCACTAGATGCTGATGACTGGTTGCAGACCATGGAAAACAACTTAGAAGTTGCAAGAGTTGATGAAAATGAGAAGGTTCTCTTTGCCACCCACTACCTGGCATGTGATGACATGGGAAGCATTCAAAGTCAAGTTCAGCCGCACCCATGTGCCGCAAGGTCCAGTCAACAGAATGAGAGATGAGTTCCGCGAACTGAAGCAAAGAAGAATGACTATGGTGGAGTATCGTGATAGATTCCTGTCACTTGCCAGATATGCACCGGATGAGATCAACACGGAGGCCAAGAAGAAGGAGAGATTCCTGAACGGACTGCATGATGAAATGCAGACTGTCCTCGTCAACATCCGTTTCGAGGATCTCGAAGAGTTAGTCGACTCTGCCATCCAGATGGAAGGGAAGATTAACCAGGCAAACGACAACCGCAAGCGTCGTATGATGCAGCAGTCTGGATCCAGCAGTCACCAGAAGTACCATCCCAACCATTCATCGGGATATGCACCAAGGAACAACCGACCCCCAACGTCTCGCCTAAGCTACCCCAACCATAGCGGAGGCAATGGGAAGCCCGGAGGAAACAATCACAACTCCGGCAATGCCAACAATTACAACCGTGCACCTCCCAAAAACACCAGCAACAACAACACCGCACCCAGAACTGGCAGCAATGCTGTGCCTATCACAGTCAAGGACAACTCCCAGATCACTTGTTTCGAGTGTGGAGTGAAGGGTCACTACTCCAATGAGTGTCCCAAGAAGACTGCAGCCAATGCCAATGTGAATGCCCCAGCTCAGCAGCAGCGTCGTGTTCAACCAGGAAGAAGATTTGCCCCAGGGAACCCGCACAACCGCAACGGCCGTCTCTTCCACATGAACGCAGAAGAAGCCCAGGAAGCGCTAGATGTAGTGCTGGGTATGTTTTCTGTCAACTCAGTTTTAGCAAGAGTATTGTTTGATTCGGGAGCATCGTATTCATTTGTCACCGAAGAATTTGCATGCACTAGTAAGATTCACCCAACCAATCTGAAGCATGTCATGATAGTTCAAATCCCCGGTTCAACAACCAAAGCTAGAAAAATTTGCAAAGTTGTGCCTATCAGAATACATGGGATAGATTTTTATGCCAACCTAATTGTACTTGGAACCAAAGGATTGGAAGTAGTACTAGGTATGGACTGGATGTCAAGGCATAAAGGACTGATAGACTGTGCTAAGAAAGCCATCACCATGACCAGTAGTTTTGGAGTAACAGTAGATCATATCTCTGAAACCTTATCCCGTCAATTCAAGTGCAAACGAAGTGTAGCCCTGCCCACCATTGACCAAGTCAGAGTAGTCTGTGAATACACCGACGTATTCCCAGATGCATTGCCCGGTATGCCCCCGGATAGGTATATTGAGTTCATTATCGAACTAATCCCCGGAACCAGACCCATAGCCCAGAGACCCTATAGCATGAACCCCTCAGAGTTAGTAGAACTGAAAAAACAGTTGGATGCTATGTTAGCCAAAGGCTTGATTCAACCAAGCGCATCGCCATGGAGATCACCAGTGTTATTCGTCGACAAGAAAGATGGAGGCAACCGTCTGTGCACAGATTACAGAAAGTTGAATGACGTCACTGTCAAGAACAAGTACCCCTTGCCAAAGATAGAGGATCTATTTGATCAGTTGACTAGAGCCCAGGTATTCTCAAAGATTGATCTTAGGACTGGTTATCACCAACTTAAGATTCGTGCAACGGATATTCCGAAGACCGCCTTTACTACTCGCTATGGTTTATACGAGTATACGGTTATGTCTTTTGGATTAACCAATGCCCCTGCTTATTTCATGAATCTCATGAATAAGATCTTTATGAATTTCCTAGATAAGTTTGTAGTTGTGTTTATCGACGACATCCTTATCTACTCCAAGTCAGAAGAAGAGCATGAGCAACATCTGAGAGTTATCCTAGAAACCCTGAGAGAGCATCAGTTATATGCCAAGTTCAGCAAGTGTGAGTTTTGGCTGAAAGAAGTAGGATCCCTAGGACATATTGTGTCTGCCGGAGGAGTCTCTGTTGATCCCGCCAAGATCAAAGATGTCGAAGAATGGGAAGCCCCAACCACTCAAACCCAAGTCCGTGCATTTCTCGGATTAGCGGGATACTACCGCAAGTTCGTAGAAGGATTCTCGAGCATCGCCCGACCAATGACCCAATTATTGAAGAAGGACAAGAAGTTTGAATGGACAGACAAATGTGAAGCCAGCTTTTAGGAGCTGGAGAAGAGATTGATATCAGCCCCAATATTAATCATGCCAGATATCAAGAAGCCATTTGATGTGTATTGTGACGCATCCAAGATTGGTCTCGGATATGTATTGATGCAAGAAGGCAAAGTCATCGCGTATCTGTCTCGACAACTGAAGCAGCATGAGCAGAACTATCCGACCCATGATCTTGAGCTAGCAGTTGTGGTTCTAGCGTTGAAGACATGGCGTCATTATTTCATGGGTAATCGCTGTGAAATTTACTCAGATCACAAGAGCTTAAAATATATCTTCACTCAGAAGGAGCTGAATATGAGACAAACGAGATGGATAGAGTTAATCAAGGATTATGACCTTGACATTCACTATCACCCCGGCAAAGCCAATGTGGTAGCGGATGCTCTTAGCAGATTGCCGTGTAGGCTAAATACCATGATCAAGGAGAAGCAACCAAATTTGTATGAAGAATTGGAGCAATTCAGGACTGAATTAGTTAGCAAAGGATTCTTAGCTAGCATGGAACTTCAACCCACTTTGATTAGCCAAATCAAGGAAGCCCAGAAGGGGAATGAAAGTATCGACGGAATCAAACGTCGTATTGGTACAGGAAAGGTACCTGGATTCACTGAAGACGAAGGAGTACTGTGGTACAAAGGACGTATTTGTGTGCCAGCAGATTCGGAGCTAAAGGAAATTATCATGAAGGAAGCTCATGATACTCTTTATTCTATCCACCCCGGAGGAACAAAGATGTATCAAGATTTGAAGGAGCAATTTTGGTGGCACAAGATGAAGAGGGAAATCGGAAGCTACATCGCCAAGTGTGACATCTGTCAAAGAGTCAAAGCAGAGCATCAGAGACCTGCAGGACTGTTGCAACCAGTGCAGATTCCGGAATGGAAATGGGATCCCGTCGGAATGGACTTTATCACCGGTTTACCTACTTCCAGTAGGGGAAATGACTCAATCTGGGTCATAGTTGATAGACGGTCCAAGGCAGCCCACTTTATACCTGTCAAGACTACCTACCAGAGTGCGAAGCTAGCAGAGCTGTACATCGCTAGAATTGTTAGTCTGCATGGAACCCCCAAGACCATAGTATCAGATCGAGGAACTCAGCTTACCTCGAGATTTTGGCAGAAAGTTCATGAAGGATTAGGAACCAAGTTGAACTCGAGCACCGCGTATCACCTGCAAATAGATGGACAGACTGAGAGAGTCAACCAGATCCTAGAGGATATGTTTAGAGCTGGTGTGTTGGAATACAGATCAAAATGGGAAGACTGCCTACCTTTCGCAGAATTCTCATATAACAACAGTTATCAGGCTAGTTTGCAGATGGCACCATTTGAGTTCCTATATGGAAGAAAGTGCCGTACCCATTTGAATTGGTCTCAAGTAGGAGAGAGTCAGATCTTTGGACCCGACATTCTCCGAGAAACTGAAGAGAAGGTTCACAAAGTCCATGAGCACCTCAAGACCGCCCAATCCAGACAGAAGAGTTATGCTGACAAAGGAAGGAGAGACCTGACTTTCAATGTCAAAGATTTTGTGTATCTCAAGGTTTTGCCATTAAAAGGAACCCAACGCTTTAGTCTAAAAGGAAAGTTAGCCCCCAGATATATCGGGCCATTCAAGATTTTGAACCGTCGAGGAGAAGTATCGTATCAATTGGAACTGCCTGAAGAGATGTCAGCCATCCACAATGTGTTCCATATCTCGTCACTTCCCAAATGCCTGGAAGTGCCCGAGAACACTGAAGTTTTCAAGAACATCGATCACAGAGCTATAGAAATCAACAACGACCTGACCTATCGGGAAGTGCCCATCCGTATCTTGGAAGAAGCCTATAGAACCACCAGGACCAGGAGAATCAAGTTTCTCAAGATTCAGTGGAGAAACCATACCGAAGAGGAAGCCACTTGGGAGCGCGAAGATTACATTAGGACATAGTTCCCAGATCTCTTTAGTTCCTAGTTTTCTTTGTAAATCTCGGGACGTGATTTTGTTTACGGGGGGGGAAGGTTTGTAACATCCCAAAACATTAATCCAAGCTTATCCAGATCCAAATCCTCAAATTTAGGGTTAACAAAAACTTTTCCAAAATAAAAATGAAAGCATTCATGTGTATGTGCATTTAATTTAGGAATTGATTTGAATTGCCATGGTTCTGTGATCCATTGCTTGTAAAATGTTTCTTAGGTGAAATAAACATCATCTAAGTCATTCCCAAACTTTTCTCAAAGATGAATAACTCAAAATGAATATTTGAAGTGAATGGTCATTTTGGCCAAATTAACTCTCATGCCCACTTTGGCTATTCCTAGTTTTCAAAACTTAACAGAAACATGTGTGGATCTTTACACCCCTTGATAGTACACATAATGAGGTATCAAGGCCCATTTTGTGATCTGCAAAAATCTTTCAAATGCTAATTTTAAATGACAGTTCAAAAGTGAATCTATTTCATATGGGAAGATCCCACTATTTCAAAAACCATCAATTTGAGCTTCACTTTCAAAACCCTTGCAACTAGAGAATACTTAGCATTAGTATAGATCACTCAAAAAATTTGAACTCAAAATTCAAAAGTTTTTCTCTTTCGGCCATTTTGTCAAACAACTTGTGGGCAAGATCAAAGTGGCCTAACTATTACTGTTTTGGGGTTGATCTTGTCTAGCCAATTGAGGTGCTTTGATCACCCTTGTCTCCCCCAAGTCTAACCAGACCAACACCAACCCATCCCCTACCTCCTAGCTACACTACAAGGCCATGCCAAGAGCACCTTGCTAGCCAACTTGGCCCTTGCAGCAGCGGACTGTTTCCCCCACTCTCGCCATGTCTACACACTAGCCCGTGGTCCAGCACCACCGCCCAACCAGCCCCAGCGCAGAGACAGAGACCAAAACCGCCGGAACCACCGTGCACGGAAGCTGGTCGACCATGCCGAACACGCCCAGTGCGCGGCACCCGACCCGCGTGCACAGACCGCCCCTCGACCACAGCCCATGCCCACCGCTTCACCATGACCCAGGGAACACCCCAGACACCCCCGTTGGCCGCCCAACGCGCCACAGCCACCGCTCGCCGTCGAACCCGCAACCTCTGCCGCCCAGAGCGCGTGACGCTCCCAACCAGCACAGAGCTCGCCTTGCCGCGCCTTTAAGCCTCAAAGCACCGCCAGGAGATAGGCCACCATCCCCTACCTCGAGCCATGCTGCTAGCCCCCTGTGCCGCTCTCGCTGGAGTCGCCTGCCCACACCGCTCGGTCTCACCGTCGAGCCTATATAAGCCGGCCTCCCCAGCACGAAATCCTCACACTCCCACACTTCTCACCTCTCACTGATCCTTTCCCCTCTCTCGTCGGAGCCAATCGAGCCGTAGTTCGCCGGAATTGCACCGGAGGAGCCCGCTGCAGAGGAGGAGAAGCCCCGTCGATTGCGACCACCCCCGGAGCTACCTCGACCGTCCCTGAGCTCGCCGTCAACCACCAGTTCTTTCGCCCGCCTCGCCGTCGTCTTTGGAGCCCTGGTACATCCCCAGTAGACCCCCACCGAGCCGCTAGGGCTAACTCTCACCGGCGACAGGTTCGTCGTCGACAACGACCCTCACCCGTAGATCTCACTTCCAATCCTACGATCCATAGCGCGCATACCGTTTCACGTGTTAAGAGCCACTGACAAGCGGGACCCCCCTATCAGCTGAGCCCCGCGCCGCAGAGTGCTACTGGGTCGGCCCATGTTCGTTCCCGCGCTAGCCCAGCCATTCAAAATTGGATTTTTCTTTTTAATTTAAACCTTAGTTTTGTCCCCTAGTTTGAAAATAAATTCAGAGAGATTTATAAATCCAAATTGCATCAAACCAATTTTTCTAGAAAGGTATTAAAAATCTCTATCCAAGCCCGTCAGATTTAAATCAATTGGAGTTATAATGAATCTATAGCAAAAATAACAAGGCAGAGACTTTTCTAACTTCAAACATTTTTCAAAAACAAACTATAAATGCTTTTGAGTTGATTCCAACTCTCAAAAATCACATTTGACAATATCTATCTGAATATATAAAAATATTCAGATTTACATGAAGTTACTTTGGATTAGTAGCAATATAATGCTATATAGGCATTTCTAGTCACTTTAAATCATTTATTTATTAAACTTAGACCTATTTAAATGTAATCCAACATTTAAATCACATTCCCATGTGTTAAGATATGTGGTGATGACATGTGTCAATATGATCCCATATTTTAAATGGAGAATATTAAATCTTAGTTAATTTTTCAATGAGTAGAAATTACTTTTCTAAATTAAAAAGAATGAAACTAGTGAATTAAACTTGTGATGCTTGTGATGATAATAGATCATCAAATGTGTGTCTTAGAATGCTATTTAGCCTAGTTAAGTATTGTTTGGTGATTGTGTACTCCGTATGTATTTATAGACGATAGTACCGACCAAGTCTACGAGGAGGAGGAGTTCTACCAAGAAGAAGAAGAAGAAAACGTCAACCATTGCACCAACCAAGGCAAGCTAGCACTATCCAAGTTAACCCTTGCAAGTTGTACTTGCAAGCCACCATTAACAATGCACGCTAACACTTGCAAGTTTAATGCTTAGCAAGCTAGGATCAAACTAGATGGTTTAGCCAAGATGCTTTAGGCATGCTTTGATCACACTCCTTTAACTATTAGTTACCCCAAGTCTTATTTACAAGTTTTACTCCCCTTACTTTACCCAAAGTCCTTTACTTGTTTTGAAGGTAGCATAAAAAGTATAAAACTTGACCTATTTAGAACCCCTTTAGATGTCATTCTATGGCATGAGATTGAACCCATCTTATCCACCTTAGTGAACACTCTTAACTTAGTAGTTTAGAGTAGATCAAAAACTTGAGTCACTTTAGATGGGAGCACTTGGTAAAATGAATTGTGAAAACCTTGGAATGATGAGTCATTCTATTGAAATGTTTTGACATGTGTTGAGAAACACAAATGGTTTATGATGGTGAAATGATGAGGCATGAGCCTTAACCCCTTTTATAAAACTGATGGTTGGATTCGGATGCGATACCATTCCAAATTTACCGTACAACCACACTACCTGAATTGGGTAAGGCTTAGCTGGAAATTTATATGCATTAGTATTAGTTCCCTCGTGGGAGAGGTTTGAGCTGAGGCTACCTCTCAATGTTGTCCACCTATGCAGTGCCCAAGATGACTGATGGTCATGGTTGGGAGGCCATGCTCATAGGAGAGGTGCTTATACTAGGGTGTGTAAAGGGAAGGTTATGTTTGATTATCTGCATACTAAGTATGATGATTCAGGGTTACCCCTGACAGAGGTATCGAATCTTGTGGTTAAAATGTACCACCTCTGCAGAGTGTCAAACTATTCGAATAGCCGCGTCCGCGGTTATGGACAGTTGGAATGGCCATACTGTTTCGTTGTCAGATGTTTTCCAAATAACTTATGAAATGAATGATGAACCTTGACTTGACCACAACAGAGTTGTGTTTATGATAATAGCTTCCCAACTTAAGTGATTCTAGAACTTTACTTTATCTTTCTTTGCTTCTGAACTCAGCTTAGGTTTCAAACTTAACTTTATAGTTAAACTTAGATTTAGCACTTTAACTAGAACTATAGTACTTGTTAGTGGTAGTTTGCGAGTACTTAAAGAGTACTCATGGCTTTTGTACCTGGCTATTCTCATGGCCAGACTATGAAGGGAGACTATCAAGATGATGGCTAGCAGGACGGCTATGATAACTAGGAGTATCTGCCTTCGTCAGCATTGCCTGTGCCCCTGAAGATGGACCCCACCGCTACGCTTATCTTTTTATTCCGCTGCTTGTTGTATTAATACTGGATCATGAGATCCTTATTTGTGTAAGACCTTATGTATGGTTTGTAATGGATGATGTACTGTGATATCCAATCCGTTATGTCTCGCAAAAATGGTAATCCTGGGATTGCGAGGTATGGCATAACGGGCATCTAGGATTAAAAATCCGGGTGTTGACAACTAACAAGTGGTATCAGAGCCCTAGGTTCTAATCTAGGGTTTGCGACATGTCGTCATTGAAGTTCGATCTACCGCAGCTGGACTACTCCACAAGATTTTGCTTGTGGCAGGTGAAGATGCGGGCGATTCTCGCCCAAACTTCAGATCTGGATGATGCGCTGGATGGATTCGAGGAAAAGGATGCTAAGAGCTGGTCTGACGAAGAGAAGCGGAAGGACCGTAAGGCTTCGTCTATGATTCAACTTCAGCTATCGAATAATATTTTGTAGGAAGTCTTGACAGAGAAATCTGCCGCTGCCCTTTGGGGGAAACTGGAATCGATCTGCATGTCAAAAGATCTAACCAGTAAGATGCATGTGAAGATGAAGTTGTTCTCGTATAGATTGCGGGAAGGTGGATCGGTAATGAATCACTTATCTCTTTTCAGAGAGATTATTTCTGACTTGCAATCTATGGAAGTAAAATATGATGATGAGGATCTAGCTCTATTACTCTTATGCTCACTGCCTAGTTCTTATACTCACTTTCGTGATACAATGTTGTTGAGCCGTGATAAGATAACCCTTGATAAAGTGCAAGATACCCTCAAACAGAGGGAAAAGATGAAATCTATGGTGCAGGCAGATGGGGCGTCTTCCAAGGCTGAAGCTCTGCAGATTCGTGGGAGGACCGAGCAGAGATTTAACAACCATGGCAACCGAGATAAGAGCAAAGACGGCAGAATTCGTTCGAAGTCCAAGGGAAAGGACAAGTTCTGCAGGTATTGTAAGAAATCTAATCATGTTATTGATGATTGTTGGAAGCTGCAGAATAAGGAGAAAAGGAATGGTACTTACCAACCGAAAGATAAGGATCAAGGTAATGGTAAGGCTGCTGTTGTTTCAGGTGATAGTTCTGACGGTGAATGTTTAGCCGTTTTTGCTGCTTGTGCTTCTCGGGATGATGAATGGATACTTGATACTGCATGTTCGTTTCATATTTGATGTAACAAAGATTGGTTCAATTCATATGAGTCTGTGCAGACTGGAGATTTTGTACGTGTGGGGAATGACAACCCGTGACATATTGTCGGAGTTGGATCTGTTAAGATCAAGACACATGATGGCGTGACGCGTACGTTGAATGAGGTGAAGCACATACCAAGCATGGCCAGAAATCTGATCTCCCTGAGTACCATGGACGTTGATGGATACAAGTACGCTGGTGGGCGTAGATTGTTAAAGGTATCAAAAGGTTCTCTTATTCACATGATAGGTGATATGAATTCTGCCAAGTTATATGTTCTTAGAGGTAGCACTTTTCCTGGTATTGTTGCTGTTGTTACTTCTAATGATTCTGATGATTGTGGTAAAACAAATATGTGGCATATGCGTCTTGGGCATATGAACGAACATGGCATGGCAGAATTGGTTAAGACAGAGCTGATTGATGGTTGCAACTTGGGTAAGTTTGAGTTCTGTGAGCACTACATTTTTGGTAAGCATAAGAGAGTTAAATTCAATACTTCCATTTATACCACCAAAGGCATATTAGATTATGTGCATGCTGATGTATGGGGACCTTCCCGTAAAACTTCTATTGGTGGTGCTAATTACATGCTTACTATTATTGATGACTACTCAAGAAAAGTGTGGTCATATTTTCTGAAACATAAATCTGATGTTTTTGATGCTTTTAGGAAGTGGAAAGTTATGGTAGAAAAGCAAACTGAAAAGAAAATAAAGGTACTACGTACTAACAATGGTATGGAATTTTGTTCTAATGAGTTTGAGGAGTTTTGAAGTAATGATGGTATGATCAGGCACCACACCATCCCTTACACTCCTCAGCAAAATGGCGTGGCTGAGCGCATGAACAGAACCATCATCTCGAGGGCTCGCTGTATGTTGTCCAATGCAGGTATGCATAGACGTTTCTGGGCTGAAGCAGCCAACACAGCATGCTATCTTATCAACAGGTCACCTTCTATTCCACTTGAGAAGAAAACTCCCATTGAGGTATGGTCAGGTTCGCCTGCTGATTATTCACAGTTGAGAGTTTTTGGTTGCACTGCTTATGCTCGTGTTGATAATGGAAAGTTAGAGCCTAGAGCTGTTAAGTGCATATTCCTTGGTTATGGTTCAGGAGTTAAGGCATATAAACTATGGAATCCTGAAACTAAAAAGATTTTGTTGAGTAGGAATGTTGTTTTCAATGAATCTGTTTTGTATCATGACAGCTTGCCATCAGATCCCTCTCCTGTTGCTATTGGAGAGGAGGGAGTTCGTGTGCAGGTGGAGCACCTGCAGAAAACTGTTGATAATAATGTTGTTGTTGATGATACTCATAAGGAAAATATTGATGATGATGTTATCTAGCACTCACCTACTGTTTTGCAGCAGCCACAGGAATCTATTGCTGCTGATAGACCGAGGCGTAACATAGTTCCACCTCGTCGTTTAATTGAAGAGTGTAATCTTGCTCATTATGCTTTGAGTTGTGCTGAACAGGTGGAGCATGATACTAAACCTACTACATACAATGAGGCTGTTGCATCCGTTGACCACGAGAAGTGGGTTTCTGCTATGCAAGAAGAGATGCAATCGCTTGATAAGAATGGCACATGGGAAGTTGTGCGCTTGCCTAAACAGAAGAAGGTCGTCCGCTGTAAGTGGATATACAAGAGAAAGGAAGGTTTGTCTCCTAATGAGCCTCCAAGGTTTAAGGAAAGGTTAGTAGAAAAAGGTTTCAGCCAGATTCCAGGTATTGATTATAATGATGTTTTCTCTCCGGTTGTGAAGCATAGTTCTATTCGTGCTTTCTTTGGTATTGTTGCTATGCATGATCTTGAGCTTGAGCAGCTAGATGTAAAGACTGCTTTTTTGCATGGTGAACTAGAGGAGGAGATTTACATGGACCAACCTGAAGGGTTCATAGTTTCTGGAAAATAGGATTTTGTATGCAAATTGAAGAGGTCGCTTTATGGTTTGAAGCAATCTCCAAGATAGTGGTACAAAAGGTTTGATTCATTTAGGATCTCACAAGGTTTTAAGAGGTCTCAGTTTGATAGCTGTGTTTACATAAAGTTTGTTAATGGATCACCTATTTACTTGCTGTTATATGTTGATGATATGTTAATTGATGCCAAGAGCATGAAAGAAATCACTACTTTGAAGGCGTACCTAAGTAGTGAATTTGAGATGAAAGATCTTGGTGCTGCTAAGAAAATCCTAGGTATGGAAATTAAACGGGACAGAAAATCTAGGTTGTTGTTTCTTAGTCAGCGAAGTTACGTTGAGAAAGTTCTTCAACGTTTTAATATGCATGATGCAAAGTCAGTTAGTACTCCTGTTGCTCCTCACTTTAAATTGTCAGCATTGCAATGTCCTAGTTCTGATGAAGATATTGAGTACATGTCTCGAGTTCCTTATTCTAGTGTTGTTTGTTCCTTGATGTATGCCATGGTTTGCTCTCGCCCTGATTTATCATATGCTATGAGTTTGGTGAGTCGTTACATGGCTAATCCTGGTAAAGAACATTGTAAAGTTGTTCAGTGGATTTTCAGGTACCTCCGTGGCACATCCAACGCTTGCTTGAAGTTTGGCAAGATTGATGAGGGACTCGCAGGCTATGTGGATTCAGATTTTGCTACCGACTTGGATAAGAGGAGGTCCCTTATAGGTTATGTGTTCACGGTAGGTGGATGTGCCGTGAGTTGGAAGGCAACGCTGCAACCAGTTGTTGCTCTATCTACAACCGAAGTAGAATATATGGCTGTTGCTGAAGCTTGCAAAGAGTCTGTTTGGTTGAAAGGTTTGTATGCTGAGCTTTGTCAGGATGATTCTTGCATTAACCTGTTTTGTGACAATCAAAGTTCTATTTACCTTACTAAGGATCAGATGTTCCATGAGAGAACAAAGCACATTGATATCAAGTACGATTATGTTCGTGATGTTGTTGCACAAGGTACACTCAAGGTATGCAAGATAAGCACTCATGATAATCCTGCTGATATGATGACAAAGCCTGTTCCTGTTGCTAAGTTTGAGCTATGCTCAAGCTTAGTTGGTATAACTACTTAGCCCAAGTTGTTGTTGGTGCCGAAAGTGTTTTCTTTGTTTGTTCAGGGAGATGATTACTTTTGATGATACAAGAAGGAATTTGTCTCAAGGTGGAGTTTGTTATATGTTGATCCAAATTCTACAAAGTAGAGGCCAACTTCTAACGGAGTGGAGCGAGGCCCATCGCCGGAGGCTTGGGCCGATGCGGATAAGTTGCATCTGTGAAATCCCCGGCGTTGTGTAAACACTCTCCATTATAGTGAAGTTTCGCTGGCTGGCGCCCGTGGTTTTTCCTCTCTCTTTGTTGGAGAGGGTTTTCCACGTTAAATTTGTGTCCCCTTGTTGTGATTTCATTTTTGTTCTTCATTATTTACTTGTCGCAAAGCTGACAGAAGACGTTCAGCGACGTGTTTGGGATGTTCCTGAAGAAGGTAGCCTCGTTGTAGTTGTTAGAGTTTGTTTTACCATATGTATACAATACAGAGTATTGCTCTGATTGTATAGGTACCTCTCAATGTATTGTCAAGCAGAGGGCTTTTCCCTACCATATAACACACAACCGATGGTTCGAGAGGTGTTAGGGACGCACTTGCGATGTACAAGCTAGACAGGAATTCAGCAAGAAATCTGAGATTGATTCATACAAACTCTAAATTCGACAATGTCTATTACAGCCGCGTACAGAACGAGAACAAGTTTGAGAGCACAAGAAACGGCCGAAACCTACTTCCTATTCACCACCTCTTTCTGTATTGACGTCGTCCTTATATATTGGACCAACCAGTCTACGCCAGCTTAGAGCATCTCTAACAAAGACTGTAAACAACCCGAACTATAAAATAACCGTCCGTTTGCCGTTTGCGCAAAAGTCAGTCGCTCTAATGAACCCTGTATAAGGTGACGACCCTTACTTATTTTTGAGAGGGGGGCGGTGAATTGTGGCCAACAGTCGGTACATACGCGGAGCGAGAGGCCGACCGAGCATGAAACCATATCCCCTCGCGGGTGTTGGCGTGCTGACATTTCTGTTCACCTCTCCTCCTCCCACCCGCCACCGCCATTCCCTGCCGCGGAGCCCGTCCTTTGCAGCCCGATTTGCCGACGGGCTGAATCGGATCCGATAGATCCACCCTTCCCGGAGCCATTTCAGCAACGGGGAGCGCTGCCGCCTCGTGAGCCAACTGAATCGCCCGCTACTGAAAGATCACGGATGTCGCCTAGAGGAGGGGTGAATAGGCGATTTAAAACTTCTATGAGATGGGCTTAACAATGGCGGAATAAAACTAAGGTTTTCTTTTATCAAGCACAAAACCTAGATATACTAAGGTTCACTTATGTGCACCAACAACTTATGCTAAGCAAGAGAAGCAATAACGTGAAAGCAAGATAGATTACTTCAAGCACAAAGGCTATCACAATGTGAAGTGCATAAGTAAAGAGCTCGGGTATAGAGATAATCGAGGCATTGGGGACGACGATATTTTACCGAGTTCCTCCCAACAAGGGAGTACGTCTTGTTGGAGGGGTGGGCGGTACTAAGTCCACCAACGCCACAAGATGCCTCGTCCTATTCTCCCGAGCACCCACCGCACGGCAAGCACCTGTTCCACTATGGGACACTTGAGGGCGGTCACCAAACCCGTACAAGATTGGGGCAATCTCCACAACTTAATTGGAGGCTCCCAATAATCACCACCAAGGCCAATATATTGAGTAGAGCTCCACAACTTAATTGAAGGCCCCAATAACACGCCATAAAGGCCACACAACTGTCTAGGATTCCAAGAACCCAAGAGGGACAATCTTCTTAATTTTACCAACCAAATCCTCCAGGAAGAACTCAAACCGATGCACATAATGCAAAAGGTAAGAACACCACAAAGATGCTCCAATCCCTCACTCTCAAATTCCAACAAAGCTACTAAAGCAATTGGGGGAATAAGAGAGGAAGCACAAAAGAGGAAATCCATAAAAGCAGCCCCAAGATCTTGATCCCAAGATGTTCCCCTCACATAGAGGAGAGATAGATTGGTGAAATTGTAGATCTAGATCTCCTCTTTCAAATCTCCCAACAAGATTCAAGAAATATGGGGGGGATTGAGAGGAATAGCAAGCTCTTGAAGGTAGAAACAATGGAGGAGAGAGAGAGCAAGCAACCAGCCCAAGGAGGAAGAAGGGGGGCTTTTATAGGCCCTCCCACGAAACAAGCCGTTGCAGCATCACTAACCCCGGAGTCTCTGGTCACCAGGGTCGGAGTCTCCGGGCATGGCCGAAGTCTCTAGGGTGGACGCTGGACTCCGGGCAGGACTTCGGTGGGGGTTACTGAAAGCTTTACGAGCCCCTGGAGTCAAGGCCGGAGACAGGGTCGGAGTCTCCGGGCACTTGCCACGGAGTCTCCGGTGAGGCGCATGACTCCGGACCCAACTCCAGGGGAGGACACAGAGAGAAAAACTAGGGGGGCGGAGACTAGCCCGGAGACCAGGGCCGGAGTCTCCGGTCCAAGACCCTGGAGTCTCCGGGCCTGGACCCCAGAGTCTCCGGACTCAGAGGACGCATCAGACCAAAGCTTCCAAGAAAGGCACCTTCTTCATTAAAACAAATAGGCAAACTTCAAACACTGATAACTTGAGTTTGGCAACTCCGATTGACCTGAAACCAATTTTGTTGGAAAGCAGACAACAAGAGCTACCCAAAAAAAGTGAGAATGTATTGGATACCACCAAGTGAGAATGTATCAAGTATTATAATGTGAGATACCTCTTTTGGTGAGGATCCGGAAAACCTCCAAGATCAAAAACGCAATAAGATATAAGGGGAGATCCATTTTTTGATGAACAAGAGCTTGTATTGACCACAAGATCTAGAACCAAAGATGGATAAGACTCAAAGAACAACCAAGAACGAGAATGCTAAGAATGAAATGGTTTGAGCTCTCTCTAAACGATATGATCGAACTACTCACTCGAGAGCCCCTCTTGATAGTACGGTTATCTATCATAAACCCGGTCTCCCAACAACCAACAAGAGACTGGCAAAAGGGGAAAACCTATCAAGATAATACCTTTTCCTTGAGCAATCCACTTCAGCTCGATGTAGATGATCATGTCCTTCTCAAGATGGACACCTTTCTTGATTCCTCTTCCTTGCGCTTGCTAGATGAAGACTTGCACTTTGCTCCCCCATACACCATGGGGAAACTTTTACTTTGACGTTGTCTTCATCGATCCATGACCACCGAGAATGGCAAGCATCAAGCAAGAGATCTTCTAGAGATGGCGCATCTTGATGTTGCACAACACTTCTTCTTCTACAAGATTCCAATAGGCCCAAAGCCCCTGGACAATGTTTCTTTTTCTTCACTTCTTCTACCTTGAAACCAACTCATGCTCCAAGCGATGCCAAAAGACAATTCCTACAAGTGCAACTTAATACACACATTAGTTCATAAAGATTGTCATTAATTACCAAAACCACACATAGGGGCCCACATGCTCGCCGCCAAGGTATGAAATTGTTCGATCCCCCCCCCCCCACCACGGATAAATTTCAAGGATTTCGAAGGCCATATTTGCTTGATTCAGATGAGTTCGTCGTTGATGGAGAGCAGGGAGATGTACTTTGAGAACTCCTTCGACAACGACGATTCGGACCTCGACGAGCTGCTCCACGACGACGACACCGAGTATTTGGCAGTCATGCTCGCCGTCAAAGAGGTCGAGGATAGGAGGAGGATGTTGAATCGGCACCGCGGATCGGTGCTCGGCCGGATTTGATCAGACCATTTGTGTAAAACATTCATTTGATCAAACCATTTGTGTAATAATTTTATTTGATTTGATGGGGATTATTTGTGTAATAATTTGTTAAACTATTTGCTACTATTTCTATGAATCAATTTGCATATGATTTATGTAATATGCTGAAATGTTTAAATCCTCGGTTTACCATTCTGAAACTGTGTCTGACGCAGAATGATGAGTTTGCGGGCATCGTTATGCGCTGGCTGTTTCATGATCTGCAAAACTATTTTCCGTGGACTGTATCCGCCTTTTACAGTTTGCGAGTTTACATACTTCGCTAGAGATGCTCTTAGCTCTTGACCTAGTCACTATGAGGGGAACCTCGTGCTCTCCATGCGTGCACGTCGCTCACGTAATGCTACAGCTTGTGGGCTTCCATCATCCGGTATAGCGCTGCATGCCCTCCTCCTTGGATACCGGCTTGTACCCAAGCTGGTGCACGCAGGAAACGCCTCATCAAATCATCATGATCCTCCCAGGGCGCAAGAGATTCAGGCTGTCCTGACCATTGCACGAGCACTCGATTGACAGCGACAGGACCTTGTTGTTGAAGACGACGCTGCATCAGGTGAGATGGTACCTACAGGACATTAGAGGAGAAGGCAAACGTTTCTGTACCTGAACATTTGGACCAATTTCTTTCTTTAGTTGTGAAACATGTATTACTGGATGAATATGGCTAGCTTCAGGTAAGTCCAATCGGTAAGCCACTTTCCCCACGTGTTCTAGGACAGTGTACGTGCCATAGTACTTGAAGAGAAGCTTATGATGAGCACGAGGAGCAACTGATGATTGGACATAGGGTTGCAATTTTAAGAAAACCAAGTCACCAACTGCGAATGAGCATTCACTTTGCTAATTGTTGGCTTGATGTTTCATACGTAGACGAACACGCTCCAGTTGCGGCCGTAGTAACTCTTGATTTTTCTTCCATGAAGCCTTGCTCGTAAGTCAGGTACTGTACAGAGGAGTGTAGGAGTAATGCCCAGATGCCGAGGTGTGCCGTGTGCGACCAAATAGTAGTTCAAAAGGGGATTTGCCCAAAGCAGAGTGAAAACTTGTATTATACCAGAACTCGGCCAAAGTTAACCCCTGGATCCACTTCACTGGACAAGCATTTGCGAAGCAACGCAGGTAACCCTTTTTTTAGATCGAAGACACGAAGTGCCTAGCTTTAAATTAATAAAGCCCCACATGGCCAGGTTTTGATACAGGATGATGAACCAGCTTACAAACAGTGAACACCACAAGCACAAAACAAAGAAAAATGAAAGCACAACTTGTAGATGTCGATGCCCTCCTCGCTAAGCCATAAGGAAGAAGGCTGCAGGGTTGAAGAATCCACCAGCTGTGTTGAGGAGGAAACCAGCATCTGCAGCACAGGTTGGGGGTGCCTGCAGCACCATCCTTATCTAGAGCCGAAAAGGGACCCTTCCCTCTCGTCCTGGCTCGAAGGACGCCGCACCATCGGACGCCGGATGCGCTCACCTGAGCTAGAACATGTAGTGACCACACGGCCTTAACAGGGGCAGAAACTAGGGGCACCTTGATAAGCTGACATACCTCCGCAGTTGTAACCAAAGCCCGAGCGAAGAGCATAAGTAGGGATCACAATGGCTGAAGAAGAAGGAGCAGGGCACCGGGAGAAGCAACGATGACGAGAAGGAACTTCACGGCAACAGATAGGCCCAAGCACTCACACCCACTGGCCAAACTATCGTAGGGCGAGGGATCGAGGGCACCGACCCGCCAGCGAAAAGCAGCACTAGGAGGAGATGGGAGCATGCCAGCGAGATGGCCACGAACCCTCCAACCTCGCCGAAGATGACATCAAACGGACAACACTACAACCAGTCGCCAACCACCCATGGCAACCCTCAATCGGCCTCCAACGTTCCTGCAGCGATGCCTCCATGGAGGGAGCGACGCCCATGGCGCCGCCGTCACCCAATCCAATGGATATTAGTTTTTCACCTAGAACTAGGAGCCAGGGTAGGGAGATCGAGACCTCAACGACACCTCAAGAGGGAAGACGGCGCCCAAGGGCGTCGCCACCACCATGGTCAGGCGAGCCGACTAGGGATTTCTCCCGGTCCTGGTCTGACACCACCAAACCCTTAACCATCCCACAGATCCAGCACCACAGAGCCGTCGGTGATCGGAACTGGTGGGGAGAGAGAGACGAAGGGAAGGTGGGACTGACCTTCAGATCCGGCGGGAAGAGCCAGAGGAAACCTCCATGCCACGACCGCCGCCCACCGCCACCTCGCTGCCCACATGGCAGAGGACGTCGGCGCGCATCCGCGGATGCCACTAGCCGACGTAGTCGACGCCGTCTCTCCTCCTGAGGCCGCCGCCCTAGCGCCCGAAAGAGCCCCCGCCAGAGAAGCAGAGCAGCGAATCCCCACCGCCACCATCCCCGGAGGCGACACGGGCTTACCCGACGGCCTCCTCAGGTAGCGACGAGGAGGAGGGAGGGCAAGGGAGGGGGCTGGGGGCAGAAACCCTAGGTCTAGTCGCCCTGGAGAGGACGACGCGAGGGCCTAGTCGTCCTACTGTGGTCGACGCAGGTAACCCTCTCACTCAGACCGCCCTGTCAGTCTGGGGATGATAAGCAAAACACGTCCTTAGAGTTGTACCAGTGAGAGAGAATAGTTGTTGCCATAAGTTATTCTTGAACACTCTATCATGATCAGAGATAATTTTCTCCGGTGAACCATGGAGTTTATACACATGATGCATGAAGGCAGAGGCGACAGTAATAGCTGAGAAGGGATGTGCTAGTAGAATAAAGTGTGCAAATCGACTGAACTTATCCACCACAACAAGGATGCAATTGTATCTACCATAGCATGGTAATCCTTCGATAAAGTCCATGATGGTGACCACTTGCCAAGATGAATCAGGCACTTAATAGGTTGCAATAATCCTGGATATTTAGCTTTGTCAGGTTTAGATTGCTGAAAAATAGTGCAAGCTTGGACAAACAGTTGAACAGGTTTGACCATGCCCTTCCATGCAAAACGTTGTTTGATTCTATGTAATTTCACTGGTATGTCAGAATGACCACCCATTGGGCTGGAATGAAATTTCGTGACAATTTTTTCATGCAAAGCAATATTATCCGGCAACCAGATACGCCATTGCTTGCGAATGACACCATTATGAAGAGTAAACTTAGCATCATCAGTAGCAGAAATTGAAATTGCCAAACGTTGCAGTAATTCTTTAGCATATGCATCTTGTTGATAGGCATCAATAATGGTAGTGATCCAAATTGGTTGTCAACTAGAGATTAGCATTAAGCTCAGAATTAGTATGAGGTCGACGAGACAAGGTGTCAGCCACTCTATTCTCAGATCCCCTTTTTGTACACAACACGATACTGCATTCTCATTAATTTAGATCGAACTTTATGCTGCCATGCGGTGTGTAGACATTGATCTGTTAAGTAAGCTAAACTAGCATGATCAGTTCTTATAAGGAACTCCTAAAGTTGTAAGTAAGCTCGCCATTGTTCCATAGCTAACAATATTGTCATATACTCTTTTTTTGTAAGTAGACAAACCTTTAGTATGTGGACCAAGTGCTTTACTGACAAAGGCCAAACAGTACAAAAATATCCACCATATCCGGCGGATTTTTAAGGCGGCAAGCGAAAAGTACCTGCAACAGTTGGATATGCGGCGGATGGGCATTGGCGGCACCAATCGAGGGAGGCACAAATATTTACGCCGTGGTATCACCGATACCGACACTAAAGTGTGCCCCGGTAGGTGGTAGGAAAGTGCGGCGTTGTTTATTGCCACGGTTGACTAGGCGCAGGCACATTAGGTGGCGTCGTGGATTATACGTGACCTACACAGTGGGCCCGTCTGGGCTTGCAGGTTAACCCTGTCCGACTGACCGCTAAGCCCCACCACGGAAGTATCTCTTATGTACTCGTCATCATCTCACCACTCCGATCCCCACTTATCTTGACCCTCTCTCTGCACGAAAGCTTCACCCGGTGGCAGGGCGAATCCGATGAGAGCTAGGCGCCGCGCTACCAAGATCGATCTATGTTTTCACATTTTGGGGAAAATCTCGTTTCGTCAAATTTTCTCACCCATCCCGTAGATTCTTCATGTCTTACCTCCTAATGATATTATTAACGACCCGAATGGAATGAGGTTGAGACGGAGACATAACTTCTGTGCGTGTGCGGCCTTCCACCGTGTCGCAGAGTTATGTATGACCGTCGATGGACTTGTGATACTAGCTGCATGTTTCTTGGATGCGGTCAGGAGGTTCCAAACTGCAATGCCATTGTATGGGTTGATCTGGAGCACATGTCTACGCACCTGAAGATGACGTTGTGATGTCTCTGGAATCGAGTTAAACATAAGGAAGCGTTGCGCGAGCAGAAGATGTTCAAGATTGAGCAAGTGAACACCAGAGCTCAACAAGAGGTGGTCAAGTTTCTCCGCGAGAAGGAGGAATGTCGTGAGTTCTCCTACCAGATGCTCGACGTTATTACTAGAATTAGACATCTAGTTCATATGGATAATGTGAAAGACCTGCTGGATGACAATGCAGACTCTGTTACCTCCGCTGAGTATGTTGACGAGGATTAGTTTAAATATGTTTTCTATAATTGAATAGTAATTCATGTGTTGTTTTCCTGATTTGTATGGTATAATTATTACCTAAGTATAAGTACTTTATTTTTTGTTATTATTGTCTCTCTATCTTGTTCAATGGACCAGAACGACCAAGCCCACCAAGTTTCAGATCTCAACCTTATCCAAAAGAAATCGCCCAGTTTCATATCTCACTATCACTTCCCATCTCTAGATCTCAATTTCACCCATCACCGCTTCGTCGCCCTTGTCCGCGGTTGCGCGAACATCTTCGGCACCATCGTCCGCGGCTGCGCAAACCGCTCCGGCTCCCTCGTCTGTGGCTGCACGAGCTCTCCAGCGTCGTCGTCCACGACTGCGCAAACCGCTCCGGCGCCCCTCGACCGCGGCTGCATAAACCGCTCCAGCGCCCTCGACTGCAGCTGTGTGAACCACTACCTACTACCTCCCATTGATCTGAATGGTATTTGTATGTTAGGAATTTTTGTTCTAAGAGAATATGGTAGCATTGTTGGACTCTGTAGGTTAGGAATATTTAATACGGAGAACAAGGTACCTAGCTCTTGTCTGGATGTGCCCTCTACCATGTGAGGTATAGTGGTGAGACTAGATCAATAACATGCATGTATGTGTGTGTGTGAAGTAATATAAGTTCATTTCAGGATCAGATGCCCAAGATGTAGATAAGTACGACCTTCGCTATAGGTTTGGCAATGTTGTCTACATGACTAGATTAAGAAGAAGAAACCTCAAGAGGATAGTCAGAAGATACAAGCCAACAATCCCTTACTAAATTTGCACCGTGAACAAGAACACCATCTCCAAATGAATAATAGTATCTTCCTTACCAAAACAAGTAATTGTTTCTTTCTTCCTATTGGTGTTCGTACTTACCACAACTAGTAACTGTTTCTTTCTTCATATCAAGTCTTTTTCATGCCCTTTTCCCACATGTTTATCATTCCTCACATTTATGAAGATCACGGTGGCAATGAGACCGTCGAAGAAGTTCATGTGAAGCATGGAAATGATGGCACTGTCATCTTGACTTCAGATTGGGAAGACTGTGTTGTTCAGAAGTAGCTAAAGGAAGGAGATATTTGTGCCTTCTAAAGCCAAGGAGGGCTATTTGGTCGTGATAGTGCATAAAATCTAAGTCAGTTGTTATGAAATTGTTAGTTAGTTTTTTAGAGATGTATGTGAACTACATTGGATGATGAACCTACATCTGAACTATATGTATCACTCTATTGTGTGATCTGATTTTCTGTATATTACGAGTTTCTGGATTTTCTATATGTGATCTATATACTAAACATTTTGGATTAATTATCAACTTAATTATATTGCTATGCACCAACGCATCTACCAAGATATATCAGACCAGACAGTATCTTTATGTCATTGTGTCAAAGCTACCATGTCACCTAAGGCAGTGCCTCCCTACATGGGCAGCCGTGTAACCCCTTGCTGCCACGGAAGCGTTAGTTCAGCGGATCACATTGTGCTGCGCCAAAAAATCTGTCCCCGTTCATGAATCCCTGACATAGTTATCTGTGACGTTTTATTTTGCCTCACCAGCGCGATCATGACGACTAAGTTTGTGCCTCGGCATATATAAGCGCCAGCGCCCAGGCTCTGTGTTATAGTGAAAGGATGATTATTTTGCATCAAAACAACACCAATACCAGATTCACTAGCATCAGTTTCAACCACGAATTGGCAAGTGAAATCAGTCAGGGCCAATACTGAAGTTGACATCAACATTGTATTCAGTGTTTGAAACGCCAATTCAGTTACCATTGTCCACACAAAAGGCACATGTTTACGCAACAGATTTGTCAACAGTTTACTGATAGATCCACAACCACGAACGAACTTCCTGTAGTAACCTTCTAACCCTAGAAAACTACGAAGTTGTTTGACATCCATGGGTGAAGGACAAATACGAATAGCCTCAATTTTTGTCTCGTAAGTAGCTATTCCTTTCTCTGAGATCACATGACCCAAATAGTTTACACTTGGTTGAGCAAATGCACATTTGGACAATTTAAGTTTCCATGCATTCTTTACCAATAACTGCAACACAACCTTCAAATGCACAAGATGATTAGTGTAGGTACTGATATAGATCAATATTTCATAGAAAAGACATATGCACTCTTTTGAATAAGAAGAGCCAATGTGGGATTTCTTTCTGCATGTAAAGTGGCTGGGTCTCCTATCAAATGAAAAGCCATGACCGTGAATTCGAAATGGCCATGGTGGGTATGACATGAGTCTTATTCTCATCTCCTTCGGCCAACCGTATTTGATGATAGCCCTTACGAAGTTATCAACTGCAAGCTAGATGATGTGCGAGAGCAGGGACACCACTACAGTGGAGCTTCTCGATGATGTTGTAGGATTCCGTCCTGAGACATCTTCGAGGAGCTCGCCATAGAGGCACTCCCTAATATGTGAAATTAGTTAGATCCCCACCATATTGATCTAGCTAGAGAAGTTATAAAATGCAAGATGGTGTGCAAGAGTAGGGACACCACTATGGCAGAGCTTCTCGAAGACGTCTTAGGATACCTTCCATAGACATCTTTGAGGAGCTCACCATAGAGGCACTCCCTAATATGTGAATTTTTTAGCTCCTCGGTGTGTTCATGTTTTTGGTTCTTGCTTTTTGCAATGGCTGATGATTAAAATGCTAGGGCACCACTGTACATGTGTTCCTTCATTTGAAATGTGATCCTAGGGGCGGTGTGAGCGAGCCTTGTGATATGCACAAGGACATATATTGGGTGTCCTACTTGGCTTGCTCACTCCGTCCCTATGATTTTTGTGTCCAACATAAGTATGGGGCCCTATAGTACTTGATCTTTATAGTTTTGGTTCTTATTTTTGTTGCAATGGCCGATGAATAAAATGCTAGTTTTGGTTCTTATTTTTGTTGCAATGTTATGTAGATGCAACTAGCTTTTTTATGCTGAAAGTTTTATCAGATTCAAAAGTATGCAAAAGATATGATTTAATGCATTTTAATTTAAAATGGCAAAAATTACTCCCAAACTAAACCCACAAAACCCTTAACTTATACTTTTATTAGATATATAGTTCTTTTATGAACATTTTGATATGATATTTATACTTTTATTAGATAGATGTTTCTATTATGAACATTTTGATATGATATATATACTGTTTTTTAGATAGTTATTCTTTTATTTTATTTAACATTGTAATATGCAATAAGGCGAGAACCAAAGTTTGTAGAAACAAAATTCAAAAACAATTCTCGATAGGACCTTTAGTCCTGGTTCATGCCAAGAACCGAGACTAAAGGGGGGGGGTTGGCGCCCTCTAGGCTGCTGCCAAAAACCTTTAGTCCCGGGTCATGGCATGACCCGGGACTAAAGGGCCCACCTTTAGTTCCGGTTGATTGCTCGACCCGGGACTAAAAGGGCCTTTAGTCCTGGGTCATGCCACGACCTAGGACTAAAGGTCATGGACATATATATTCCGCTTCGTTCCCAGCTCCTCTTCTACTAGCCCATCTCAATTTTCGCTAAGTTCATGACGCAGGAGGCGCCACCGAGCCCAATCGAGTGATGCCGGCAGGCTTCCCAACTCCGCCGCACGCAGTCCTCCTCCTCTCTGTCACCGTCCACCATCGTCGTCCGCGATCCTCCTCCTCTCTGTCACCGTCCAACTTCACCGGCCGTGGTCGACATCACCGTCATCGTCCTCGCGTTGCGTCGTCGTTGTCCTCGCGCCGCGCTCAGCCGCCGCGCCACACCACCGCCACCGATGATCGTAGCCTCCGCCAGCCCCAGCAGGTAGGTGCACCCCTCGATCTCCCGCCCTATGGTTAGTAGTAGTATTAGCTAGGCAATTAGCTAGGTAATTAGTCTAGGGTTAGTAGTAGTATTATCTAGGCACTTAGTTAGGTAATTCGCTAAGTAATTAGTCTAGGGTTAGTAGTAGTATTAGTAGTAGTAGTATAGTGGTAGTGGTATAGTAGTATTATTAGTATTAGTAGTAGTAATATTAGTAGTAGTAGTATAGGCATAGTAGTAGTAGTAATATTAGTAGTGGTAGCGGCTAGGCATATTTGATTTAACAAAAGGAATGATTATAAAGAAAGTGTATGTATATATTTTTATGTATGAACAAAATAAATGATTGTTATGGAAGTGTATGTATTGTAGTGTATGTATACATAAAAAGTGTATGTATATATAAGAAAGTGTATGTATACATAAGAAAAGAAAGTATAGGTGAGTTATTTTTATTTGTTTATATAGTTATTTTCTTTAGTTGTTTAATAAGTTATTTAGTTATTTTCTTAGTTGTTTAGTTACTTTAGTTATTTGGTTATTTTAGTTACTTAGTTATTTTAATTAGTTAGTTGTTTAGTTACTAAGTTGTTTACTTAGTTATTATACTTAGTTTATGGATTATTTAGTACATATTTGATTTTATTTGATAGGAATTTGTTACCAGCGGTGATACCCATCCCGCATCCTCGTCGTTGATTCGGCGGCAATGATGGAGGACTGGGCTCCGCTGGGCTGGCACTAGGAGGTGCTACCTTCCGGAACATGTAACTTGGTGAGGAATCTAGGTCCTATCATTAACCTGGAGCTTTTTTGGTGGCGGTCGAGTGGTCCACTATCGGTGCAGAGGGAGCTGGCTCCCGAGCACGTCCATTGCTATATGGCTGCGTTGGACGTCAGAGTCTCCCATTCCTGGCAGTTTCTTCAGGGATCTCACCCAAGCTATGTTTTTGTGATGGTTCCTTCGGTTTGGGTGTTCACTGCCTGTGACTTAGGACCCGAGAGTCGACGTCTAGTTTGATTGAGCTAGATATGTATTAGTGATGTCATATTCGAGATGTATTAATTTACTTATTGTTTCTTCAGGGATCTGATATTATTGTTGCATTAATTGGATTATTCGAGATGTAATATCTTTACTTATTGTTTCATTAGTACTTTCTTCTGTTGTTGCATTAACTTAGTGTTTTTATATTTAGTGTTTTTAGAAAATAGAATTTTATGATAATGCTAAAAAAATATCTTCTTTTTAGTAAATATATGGACATCAACCGCAAAGAAGGTGAGGAGGATATGTTCTACGTAATATGGAATCCCCTTGGTGGAGTAGAAGACAGGAGCATATCAGGGTGGAGCAGAAGACGATAGAGCGAAAGATGGCTTACAGTTTTTGAATGCGTCCGGTGAAAGAATGGAGATAGAACAAAAAACGAAGCGCCAACAAGTTTTGATTGCGATGACGGGGCGCAAAATGATGAACCGGCCTGAACAAAGTCTGGCAAGATATATTAAGCGCCAACGAGTTTTTATTGCGATGACGGGTCACAAAATGATTAACCATCCTGAACAAAGTCTAGCAAGGTATATTAAGTGCCAACAAGATAGATGCATTAATTGATTTGTGTATATATATTAAAGAATATGGTTCCTATTTTAGACCTCCGCGTCGACCAAATCTGGTAAAAGTAAACAAGAACCAGCCAAAGGGATGGTCGCCGATAGTGTTGGCGGCCTATCTCAGGAGAGAAGCAGCGTAACTTCCACGACGGTCGGGGCTAATGAGGCACCGATGGATCACTACCCCATGGATAATATTAGTGTGAAGACAAGTTTTGAGCTAAATGTGAGAGTGGGCAATTTATCCTTCAAGGTGGCGGTCGGTTTTGCTTTATCCTTTGAACTCAATATGATTTAGTGATCTCCATGTAATTAAATAGTTGTATATATATCAAATTGTATATATATGCTTGCAAGAGATCGAATATAAATTATATATGCATCAATGTGTACTATGTATGTAGTAGCGTAGAATATGTGTACAGAAACATATTTAAAATTATAATCAAATACAAATTGAAAAAGGAACAAAATGGGAAAAAATGAAAAGGAAAACACCAAATCGTGTCGCGGCAGAGAAACACACGAATCACTATCGCGGAAGGGAAAGCTTTAGTCCCGGGTGGTGTTACAACCCAGGATAGAGGTCCTCCAGCCCCCGCCGCATTGCCGCTACCACGTGGTGGCCTCTAGTCCCGATTCGTAGCAAACCGGGACTAGAGATAGGAGCCTCTAGTCCCGAATTGGCAATCACGGGTGCGAAATCGGGACTAGAGCCAGTTACTGCCCGGACTAGAGCCCTGTTTTCCACTAGTGATGGGAGAGGCTTTCATCAAGGTGGCCTGCTATCTATGCTTCTCTTCGTTCTTGCGATAGACTCGCTAAATCACTTCCTTGTGAAAGCTACCGACCACGCACACCTACACCGAGTGAGAGGAAGAGCAAGTACGATGCGCGCATCCCTTTATGCCCATGATGCGACCATTTTTTCATGGTGCCATTTAAAGTGGACATCAACTTCTTGGCTTTCACCTTGGACCGGTTTGGCATGGTGACCAGTCTTGTCACTAAATATATGAAGAGTCAATTTGCCTCTATAAAATGCAAAGAGATTGATATTGACGATGTCCCCCAACCTTCCCAACCACTCTCACCACCATTCTGATGCATTGGATTACCTCTCCCCTCACAAGGATAAAAAGGATTCACCTACAAAACCTTGAAGATAAAGTGGTAGAAACCTTGTCCCATGGCTTGCGAATCATGCTTCTATGGCCGCTCAAAATTTTCTTATCAAGGCGGTCTTCACTAGTGTGGCTATCTACTCAATTGGAGGTCTTGTAATTCTGTTGGAGGTCCTTCTCAAGATTGATAGTATCCACTGGGACTATCTTTGGGCGGTTTGTGACAAAGTTTTGGGAGAAAAATGTAAGGTTAATTGGGACTTAATTGCAAGTCAAAACAGGGGAGGCCGTGGCATTCTAAAACTCAAAAAAATTGATGTCGCCCTCAGATTGTGATGACTTTTGATGGAATGGATGGATGACACAAAGCCATGGGTTGCCCTTGGGAACCCTTTCAATGGCCACAACCATGATCTTTTCACTGGAGCCATAAAGGTCACTATAGGTGATGATAGGAAGGCGATTTTTGGAATCCTCTTGGCTTGATAGTTCTCGCCCCATGGACATCGCCCCCTAATATTTGAGCTCTCTCGCAAGAGGAAATGCAATATGCGGAAAGTATTGGAGAATAATTATTGGGTCTATCAACTAAACATCCAAAATGGCATATGCATAGAGCATATTACTCCATTTTCCAAGCTTTTGAATGCTTATCCTCCATTAACCTCAACAACAAGATCCCTGGCGTGATCACCTTGAAGCTCGCCAACAATGTCATGTACATGTCAGCCTCAGCTTACAATAAGCGATATGAAAGTCTTGTTACGTAAACTATGCCACTCTAGGTTTGGAGGCCTTAGGCAATTCCCAACTGCAATTTTCTTGGTTGGTGCTCAAAAATATAATTTGGATGGAGGATAGATTAGAGCACAGAGGTTGGAAAAATTGTGGTTTGTGCAATCTTTGAAACCAAGTTGAAGAATCTGCCACCCATCTTCTTTCAAGTATTGTAGCATGGTTAGAGTTTGGTCAAGCCTAAATTGATGTCTTGGGCTCCATGATGTCAACCCAAGCGATTGGCATGAGTCTCAAACCGTCAAAGAATTGTGGACAATTTTGTGCAAAAAGGGGCCAATCGAGAAAAGTATTTGCTCTATTGAAATGCTTCTTTCATGGGAAATTTAGAAGTACATAAATGGTCATGTCTTCTAGAACAACTCTTCCTCCTTTGCTATGGTGGTGGCAAGAATCAAGGATGCAACGAATTGGTGGTCCATGGTCGGGGCTAAAGCTTTGAGTAATATAATGCCATGAGAGTAGGCCTTTTGTTTTTGTGTCTTGGATTTTTCCTTGACTTAGGGATTTTTAACACTCTAAACCTTCTTCTTTATTAATGAATATGGCAAATATTTTACCTTCTTTCAAAAAAAATCACGCAGGACACGCCGCCCACTAGTTAAGGTCCTCTCCACCAGCCTTAACACGAGTTAGAAAATACCAGATCTTCAGAGCAGAGCACCACACTGATTTTTACTACAGTACTAACATGTAACTATTTGGTTCTATAAAAATCTATGAATCTTTTGGAGAGTTTGCTTCTTATTGGATTTTAAGCCTTTTTGTGCCCAAAGATATCGAAACCTTTGAAATCCACTGGGTTCTGAACAAACTCCCCGCCCACTTCACACCCTTGGGATGCCCCATGTGTCTCTCTCTTAGTCCTTCATTCAGCAACCAACTGAAACACCCCCAACATATTAATCATAAATCATGACGAGGAAGATAAAATTGGTAACAAATTGTTGGTTGATCTGTACGGTTTGAGAACCAGGTCAAAATTGAAAGTAGGATAAGGGGTAGGACCACGAACCAACTTTCGACCCCTTTGCTTGTACGATAACAGAACGTCCTAATCGGGGGTGTCCCAAACCAACTAATGGTTCTTGCCCTCTGTTGCATGCGCACAACTATTTTTTGACCATATTAATATCGCATGAATTCACATTGTTGAATAAACTATTTTCATCAAGTGGGAGATGTAGGAGTTTGTGGCTTTCAATATTTTATATGTTTCCTACATTGTTATACTCCCCAAATCAAAACCTCAGTGTGATAATATTGATGGAAATAATGTTGGACCACGCTAGGAGCCAGGGCGAAAAACAAATTCTTTTTGGCTAAACTCTAGCAAGGAAAATCCAAAACCCGACTAAGGGAGATGGCCATAGTTCTTACCCCTAGATCGTCAGATGCGAAAGTGGAGTAAGCGCGTCGGGGCAGTGGACGCCATGTTCCTCATCACTGGTCTGCCCCTGAGCTGCAAGGTTTCGATCCTAGGACCTTTCTTTGTTTCTGTCGCCGGTTAACTTCGCATTGCGTAGTGCCACCGAACACCACAAGTGCAGCGCCTATGATAGCTCACACACAAGGTTGAGAAGCGAAGGGAGAGGTACGGAGTGAATCCCATGTTACAATGCAATGAATACCCTTTGTTGCCTCCCAACCCATCTATATATAGGGAGTAGGTGAGGTGACACCTAGTGTCCCTCAGTCTAAACCCCTAAACCTAGTCAAAGTGGGTCAAACCCATTGACACATGTCTACATCTGATCAAGGCGGCTTGTGTTAGTTGGATCACATCTTCTAGCTCCATTCTCTTAAGTGTGTGACCACACAAGCTTATAGTAAGCCAGCCAACACATCGTAAGCTCTCGCTCAAAACTGAAAAAAGGTAACGGCTTCTAGCAAAGCATGATGGCTCTCATGTACCAATTAGTACTCTCAGTGTGATGGTCGGACCAATACCCTTTGCCTCACGATGTTGTTGGTAAGACGCAGGGGAGCGTCAACCATCCTAGTGTCGGCTTATCTATCTTTTCTCGGTCTAGTGTTATCTGCTTATTTCTGGCTAACACCTTAGTGGGACTACCTTGATTAACACTTAACCGAGTAGTGCATGGTCATACTTTCAAATCATATCACATAGAAGTCCCATAAAATATCTCTGCAAGATGGAGGGGCAAATTTTGTCTTGGCTGATCCACCTCATGTGCCTTACTTCTTACTCGGCCCAAGCACCGCACTTATTGCCACTGAAAGAAATATGCCCTGGGAGGCAATAATAAAGTTGTTATTATGTATTCCTTGTATATGATAGATGTTTATTTTGCATGCTATAATTGTATTGATCGTAGATGTCAATACATGTGTGTTTAATAAACAAAAAGGGTTCCTAGTTATGCCTCTCTTATAGACTAGCTTGTTGATTAACAAGATGATTAAGGTTTCCTGATCATAGACATTGGATGTTGTTAATAACAAGGTCACAACATTTGTGAAATGATGTGATGAACATTCATCTAAAGTATAGCATTACGATCAAGTCATTATGTTTATATTGCTATAACATCATACGAAGTAATCTTTATCCTTAGACCATGAGATCATGTTAATTGCTAACACCAGAAGAGTATCTTGATAACATCAAACGTCACACCATAACAGGGTGACTATAAAGATGGGTTTAGTGCTACAAAGGAGTTATGTTGAGGCTCATGGATCAAGAGTGGAATTTGTCAATCCCGATGACAGATAGATATACTCTGGGCCCTCTTGGTGATATCACATTAAGATAGCTTGCAAGCAAGTGATGTGATCACTAGAATGTTATATCACGCGAACGAGAAAAGAGTGCATGTCGGTAACGAGATCAAACTAGGTATTTGTATACCGATGATCTCGGACATGTATTATATCATGAGACAAAGGGATTAAGTTACTAGCGTTAAAGGTTCTCACGATCACATAAGTCATCGTTGAATGTGCAGGGGTCAGTATGGATCTCCAGGTCCCGTTTCTGATTATTGATCTGAGAGGAGTCTCAATCATGTCTGCATTATTCACGAACCGTAGGGTGACACACTTAAGGGTTACCGGACACCATTTTGGAGCACATATGTTTCAGATGAAAGAATTGCAAAGCGCAGGAATTGTTTCGATGGAAACCGGAATTGTTTCGGATGAAATTGCAGAAAGTGGTTCTGCATGTGATATTGAAATGTTGCAAGGGGTTTTATGTGAATGTTTGTTAATTAAATTAATTAACAAAATTCTGAATAAATTTAATAAAAGAGTTTTATTAAATGAGAGAGCATTAAACTTAGAGAATTTTAATGCATTTAAAGTGGAGACTTTAAAAGGGAATGTGAAGAGGCATTTTAATGTGGAGGGAGTTACCACCGCATGAATGGAGGAGGTGAGGGGTCACCTCCATGAGGCGCCATCCATGGAGGGGGTACCCCCCTCCTCCTATAAAAGGTCACCCTCTTCCTCCTTCTTCCTCACACCTCCTCGTGAAGGATCCGTCTCCCCCTCTAAAATTATTCCCCCATGGTCTAGTAAGATACATGTTCCCGGTCGCATTTCGTCTAGAAGGAGATGCTTCTTCCGCTGCATCGCTAGAGCGAGGAGGTGGAGGTTGTCCGGTGGCTTGAACGTGTGTGCTAGGACGGATGCGCTGCTGATTTGCTACGCTCGGACTTCCACACGATCTTGAGATTGGCAAGCGTACGACTACATCAACCACGAGTTCCTACTCATTAAAAAAACTCGTTGTCTTTGAGGGTAAGTTCTCGATGGATGTATGTCCACCTGTTGCTCTGTATCTAGTAGATAGATCTTGGCATATAGTTCTCATCATAGAATTTTTTGTTTTCTATGCTGCGGACCCAACAGTGGTATCAGAGCCTGATCTATGCATAGGTGCTTTGCACGGGTAGTACACATATGTTTATATGTGGGCGATGATGATCATGTTATTGCATCTTTCATGTATTTTGGATATTGGTGGCATAGTGAGATGAAGCGGCCCGGACCAACCTTACATGTCATCGTACATGAGACCGGTTCCACGACTGACATGCAACTTGTTTTGCATAAGTGGCTGGTGGGTGTCTGTCTCTCCTACTATAGTCAATATCTGATTTACAACGAGTTGCTAATAACTTGGTTATCCTCGTTGTGGTTAATGTTCATAGGTAAGACCGGTTCTATCTCTGAAAGCCCTAAGCCACGTAAAACTTGCAATTGATAAATTAGAGGCGTCTAGTTTAGGTCGTTGATGGGCTAGTGTCTTGATATGGTATTGTTGTAAGTAGATGTATGATAGATACTCTTACAACACACTCACCGTGTAAGTTCCATAGACCTTGGCCTTACACACAAAGGAATGATAGAGATCATACCACGATGCAAATGATAGAGATCAAATGCATGGACCATATCATCTCACTTTACACATTAGATGTTAGCATCTTATACTACTAGTTTGGCGCTTTTTGTAGCATTGTAAGATGATCCCTCATTTAGATATCAAGATAAAATGCATTCTTCCTTAAGTATGCACCGTTCTGTGGATCGTGTTTCGAGACATCACGTGATGATCGGGTGTACTCGACTCTACGCTTTCATATAAACGGGTGTAAGACAGTTGTAACACCCTCAAATCGGCCCTATGCAAGTTTTAGCCATTTCCGCCAAACCCGCATAGAAACGATTCAAGGACGCCCACCAGGAACTTTCGTGCGGGTGGAAAACGAAGTACTACCATTAGACAACAGTCCTCGATGGGACCCACAGAATAGATATATATATACAACACGACTCCACGAGCCAAGAATACATATATACCATACAAAGATCCAAATCACCTTGAAATAGATAGGGTGTCCGACTATGGACAAGATGCAAATGGGGCTAAGAGCCTTGAAGAATAACCAATGGCGTCCATAACCCGGCCCAGGCCAAGCTGGAAGGGTAACCCTGCTAACGACGTGGATCTCAAACCTGCTAAAAACAAAAGGGGTGCCGACAAAGGGCAAAGGAAAAAGAGGAGCGTCAGTACTGAGGCCAGTACACGACGAGGCTAGAATTCGGTGGCTCTCACCTACATAGGTATGGTGGGCTGAAGCGGCAGCGCACCGGCACTAAACAAACTATAGAGACTCGGTATCACTGGCGGCTATTAGAGAGGGGTAAGAAAGACCTATCCGGATCCAACCTGAAGCTAACACCAAACAAACCCATCCTGGTATTTCCCCCTCGAGACCAAACGAGGAAGTCAGACCAAGGAACTCACAAAGTTGGCAGTTTTATTTATTCCATTATAATTGAAGCACTTACTAGTCAGATATAGATAGCGTGGGCCGTCCTGATAGCATAAGTAGTGGCCAGTTTTAATCACCATTCCATTGTAGTTGGGACATTTACTAGTCAGATATAATTGTTCTGAGGAATCCCAAAACCCAGCAATTGTTGGCACTTTTATCACATTCCATTGGAGTTGCAATACTTACTTGGCAGATATAACCAAACGACCCAGATCCAGCAGCTGTTGGCATTTTCAATATCCATTCCGTCATAGTTGAATCTGATTACTAGTCATATATTAAGTCAAGTTTATGGCACTACTTTAGTTATGCTTGTCTATGATCGAGATATTGTGCTCCAAGTCGTCCATAACCGCGGACACGGCTTTCAGAATGTTTTACCCTGCAGGGGTGCACAAATAGCAACACACACTCGATCAACCTCGGAAAAACCAACTCAAAACCCAACAAGGCATTCACGACAAAGCTATCACGGGATTCAGAAATATTTCAGGGGGCCACCCCACTAAGCTACCCGCAACAAAGTTGGCCAGCTCCGGAACGGACCCAGGGTTTGCGAGAACGGCTGTAAACGACAGGGAACCCGAAAGTGTGACTGGGCTTGTCGATACCGCGAAATCGTGCCGCGATCCAAAACAGTACAGGTGCTCCACGCACCATCTTAAATAAAGCAGTAAGCATGGCATAAGTACAGGATAGTAATAAAGCCCCAAACTACTTGTGGCCCCAAGAAATAGAAATGAATCAAGCTCTGGCTCAAGGGGGTCCATAAGGCCTCCCGGATGTGGATAGTGCAAAAAATCAAGGAACAGGTATCAAGTACTCGGGGTCCTACGGGACACAAGTGAGCATGGAAGAACCAAATAACATCTATTGCCCACTGATGCCTCTGCATTAGTTATATCTAGCATTTTAATAGTGGTATTTAAAGTCATGATCATATCCACCAATAAGCTTCTCCACCAATAAACATCTGCCCGCATTCCAACAACGGTGGTACTCGACATCACGAGATCGCACCTGAGCAAGCAACTACGACTCGCAAGGCCAGCTATCTACCAACCAACAGATAATAGGAGGTGTCCATGGCAATATAGAGGCTGCACGGGGTATAACTGGTGCACGGAAACTAAAGCATCGCGAAACAGATAGCAGTAGATCAACAGGAGGAAATAAAGACTATAAATGCAAAATAGGTAGAAGGGGGAGAGATGCTCGCCTGGGAAACACTCCCGAAGGATCATATCCGGAGAACTTGTCGATACTCGCATCCACTCATCGGCCTCATCCGCGAAGAAGCAAACACTAGAAGAAACACCGGATGCAATATTTAATACTACGGTAGAAGAATCGGCATGTTTATGATATGATGCATGGCATGGCACAGATGCGGTGCAACTAGACAGGATTAAGCGGAACCGGGGTCCCGACATTTAATTAATAGGTTCAAGTTGTTTAGAACCCCCGCAATTTAAATGTTGTCTTAACAAGATAGAACATGGCATCGGTTCGCTACACCAATGTAAATGGAGTCCGGGATAAGACAAGGATATCCCGCATATGGACTCCATATTTAATTATGAGGTGAATCGGCATAATGCCCCTAACACACAAACAGATATGCATGCATGAACAATTTAATATGCGACAGTTTTATATAGATGGCATTTATAAAATAGAGGCTCGGGAAGGGGTCACACATTGACGTTTGGGCGATCTTGGTGCTTGGAAGGTTCGGGGGTTCGGTCTCAGGGTTCGACGGGGACAGTGGGATCGGTCTTCGGAGGTTGTTGCAGGACTTGGTTTCGCGTGAGGGGCTCGTTGGACTCACTCTGGTCGATGTCGATCTTGCCGTCGCGAAGATCTTATCAGGTCCGCGCCATCGAGTCGGTCTTGGCATCCGGGGTGAAGTACTTGGCGTATCCGAGATGAAGCGCTTGTCGTTCCGGGAAGGAGACCTTGGCGCGCCAGAGTTCGGTCTTCGGGGTCCATGAAGGAGGTCTTGTCGATCCAGGAGGTCCGGGACTCGCCTTCGAGCCCGCTCTTCGGTTCTAGGGTCGAGGATCTTGTCGATAGCCCCTCGAGTGTCACCATGTACATTCTTCCGAGGTACCGGCCGACAAGAAGATCTTGTGGTAACTTTTCACCTCTCAAGCACATAGCTTCCTAGTAGATCTTGATGAGCTTGGTCTTAGACGACGTGGTTCAGACGGCAGAACTTGAAGGGCTCGACGCAGACGCAGGACAATATTACCACAGTAGCATCAGCACAACATGGAAACAAAAACACAATAGCACAGGCAGCGAGTCTGGCCGACAGAGGGACCGGCGGCAGAGGGAACAGCGACGACGGGCGCTGCTGCTGCTGCGGCTCAAGGCGATGAACGAGGCACCGGCGGCAGCGCTCGCATGGGGACCGACGAGGATGGCGTCCAACGGGCGAGTTCGACGCAGAGGGGCCCGGGAACGGCAGCGCAGAGGAGGGGCTCACGCCGAAGGAGACTGGCACGGAGCGGTGCCCAGACCGACGGCGGCTCCCTGCTTGGTGAGGGAGGCGAGCGGGAGCTCGGGGCACGAGGGAGGACGGGCCCCAGCGACTAGTGCTGCCGGGCGAGGTGGAGGCGGGGGCCCCATGACTGCTGGGGTCGAGCGGGCTAGAGGCGGGGGACGGCAAGGAGACGAAGCAGGGCGGCGTGGCGAGCACAGCCTAGGGGCGGAGAAAGGGCAAGTGCAAGCTCGGCAGATGGCGGCGGCGGAAGTCGCAGAGGGTGGCGGGGAAGATCGGCGAGGCGGGGGCCCGCGGCGGGGAGGAGGATGCGGGGAAGGTTGCCGGGGCGGAGGGAGCGCGGCTGGCGGCGCCAGAGGGGAAGATGGAGGCGGCGGGGTTGGAGGTGCAGACGCGAGGAGGACGGGACGGCGAGGTCGCGTGGGAGGCAGGGGCGGCCACGCGGGGTCGAGGACAGGACGAGGGACGGGGAGGGGAGACAGGTGGGCCAGGGGGGCAGGGAGAGAGAGAAGGGAGTTGGTGGCCGGTGTGGGCGGGTGAGTGGTGAGGGGGCCAGGGTGGCATGCGTGTGTTGTGAGTGCGGGTTGGGGTGGGCAGTGTGTGTGTGTGTGTGTGTTGTGTGTGGAGAGGAGGTGGGTCCAGGAGGTGAGGTGGCGGCATGGGAGTGGAGGGGGTAAGGTGGAGGGTTGGAGGAAGGGGCTGGGTACACTAGGATTGGGTAGAAAAGGGTTTTGGTGGTTCTGGTTTTTGTACTTGGGGTGGCCGACTGGGTCGGATCGGCCCGGTTTGGCTGCCCCCTAAAAATAAAATAAATATTTTATTATTTAAAACAGGGCTTTTGAAAACCATTGGTAGACGAAAAAAATATTCCGGAGACCCGGGTTTTGATTTGAAATAAAGGCGGGGTATATAGAAAACAAAATATGCTTTTTCGAAAATAGTTTCAGACAAACAGATGCATGATGATGACGATGCTCAAATGCAATGTGGCATGATGACATGAGCATGCAGTCATGATGATGCAATGCACAAAAACACAGCAATTTTCTAGTAGTGGTTTTAGCGGGATGCCACAATTCGACACCACTAACAAAGGATCTCGCCCTCGAGATCCGCCTCATGGTATCGGGGAGAAGGCTGATGATCGGATTCTTCTCGCTTCATGTAGATTCTCGCGACACCACTAACAAGAGGTCGTTGTCCGTGATCGTCAAGAGAACACTCCGGGAACAAAGGGCGAAGGTAGAGGTATCCACAATTAAAGCCACCTCTAACTTCGATACAAAGAGAGAGCCGATGCATCTAATCCACTTCAATGTACGAGAGCAAATAGATTGAGTAGTCGGCATGCGGGCCAATCCATCACGCACCCAAACTATTACTCCGCACAATCCGTAGAAAAACATGCAGCCATTCTCGGAATCAGACTGAAGATCTCGACAAACGAGGTTCGGGAATAAAAGAGTGATGCAGGCTCTGCATCAGATCTGGCGTAGATGATGTTGTCGCGTCGGAAAACACCGGAAAGCACAACAAGGAACAGAGAGAAGTCCAATAGGTGAAGGATTCCTTAGATAGCACGAAGACCGGATGTAGAAGCACCGTTACCAAAGGAGGAAGCGAAACCCTGAAGGTATGACGGAAAGCCAACCACGAGAATTCCTGGACTCGAAGAAAAGGGAAGAGAGCAGATTCAAAACACGCAGACGTAAGAGGAGAATAGCAGAGGGGTACGGAGTAAAACAGACTTAATCAGATCTATCCAACCGATTTTGCAAAATAGTTTGGACACTCTACTTCGGCCGTTAGCTAGGTTATCCTGCAGGCTGGACTTGTGGGGTATCGCAACTGCTGAGCTATAATACCACTCTGTAACACCCTCAAATCGGCCCTATGCAAGTTTTAGCCATTTCCGCCAAACCCGCATAGAATCAAGGACGCCCACTAGGCACTTTCGTGCGGGTGGAAAACGAAGTACTACCATTACACAACAGTCCTCGATGGGACCCACAGGACAGATATATATACAACATGACTCCACGAGCCAAGAATACAGATATACCATACAAAGATCCAAATCACCTTGAAATCGATAGGGCGCCTGACTATGGACAAGATGCAAATGGGGCTAAGAGCCCTGAAGAATAACCAACGGCACCCATAACCCTGCCCAGGCCAAGCCGGAAGGGTAACCCTTCTAACGACGTCGATCTCAAACCTGCTAAAAACAAAAGGGTGCCGACAAAGGGCAAAGGAAAAAGAGGAGCGTCTGTACAGAGGCTAGTACACGGCGATGATAGAATTCGGCAGCTCTCGCCTACATAGGTATGGTGGGCTGAAGCGGCAGCGCAGCGGCACTAAACAAACTATAGAGACTCGGTATCACTGGCGGCTATTAGAGAGGGGTAAGAAAGACCTATCCGGATCCAACCTGAAGCTAACACCAAACAAACCCACCCTGGTATCTCCCCCTCGAGACCAAACAAGGAAGTCGGACCAAGGAACTCACAAAGTTGGCAGTTTTATTCATTCCATTATAATTGAAGCACTTACTAGTCAGATATAGATAGCGTGGGCCGTCCTGATAGCATAAGTAGTGGGCAGTTTTAATCACCATTCCATTGTAGTTGGGACATTTACTAGTCAGATATAATTGTTCTGAGGGATCCCAAAACCCAGCAATTGTTGGCACTTTTATCACATTCCATTGGAGTTGCAATACTTAGTAGGCAGATATAACCAAACGACCCAGATCCAGCAGCTGTTGGCATTTTTAATATACATTCCGTTATAGTTGAATCTGATTACTAGTCATATATTAAGTCAAGTTTATGGCACTACTTTAGTTATGCTTGTCTATGATCGAGATACTGTGCTCCAAGTCGTCCATAACCGCGGACACGGCTTTCAGAAAAGTTTTATCCTGCAGGAGTGCACAAATAGCAACACACACTCGATCAACCTCGGAAAAACCAACTCAAAACCCAACGAGGCATTCACGACAAAGCGATCACAGGATTCAGAAATATTTCAGGGGGCCACCCCACTGAGCTACCCGCAACGAAGTTGGCCAGCTCCGGAACGGACCCAGGGTTTGCGAGAACGGATGTAAACGACTGGGAACCCGAAAGTGTGACTGGGCTTGTCGATACCGTGAAATCGTGCCGCGATCCAAAACAGTACAGGTGCTCCACGCACAATCTTAAATAAAGCAGTAAGCATGGCATAAGTACAGGATAGTAATAAAGCCCCAAACTACTTGTGGCCCCAAGAAATAGAAATGAATCAAGCTCTGGCTCAGGGGGGTCCATAAGGCCTCCCGGATGTGGATAGTGCGAAAAATCAAGGAACAGGTATCAAGTACTCGGGGTCCTACGGGACAGAAGTGAGCATGGAAGAACCAAATAACATCTATTGCCCACTGATGCCTCTGCATTTGTTATATCTAGCATTTTAATAGTGGTATTTAAAGTCATGATCATCTCCACCAATAAACATCTGCCCGCATTCCAAAAACTGTGGTACTCGACAACACGAGATCGCACCTGAGCAAGCAACTATGACTCGCAAGGCCAGCTATCTACCAACCAACAGATAATAGGAAGTGTCCATGGCAATATAGAGACTGCACGGGGTATAACTGGTGCACGGAAACTAAAGCATCGCGAAACAGATAGCAGTAGATCAACAGGAGGAAATAAAGACTATAAATGCAAAATAGGTAGAAGGGGGAGAGATGCTCGCCTGGGAAACACTCCCGAAGGATCATATCCGGAGAACTTGTCGATACTCGCATCCACTCATCGGCCTCATCCGCGAAGAAGCAAACACTAGAAGAAACACCGGATGCAATATTTAATACTACGGTAGAAGAATCGGCATGTTTATGATATGATGCATGGCATGGCACAGATGCGGTGCAACTAGACAGGATTAAGCGGAACCGGGGTCCCGACATTTAATTAATAGGTTCAAGTTGTTTAGAACCCCCGCAATTTAAATGTTGTCTTAACAAGATAGAACATGGCATCGGTTCGCTACACCAATGTAAATGGAGTCCGGGATAAGACAAGGATATCCCGCATATGGACTCCATATTTAATTATGAGGTGAATCGGCATAATGCCCCTAACACACAAACAGATATGCATGCATGAACAATTTAATATGCGACAGTTTTATATAGATGGCATTTATAAAATAGAGGCTCGGGAAGGGGTCACACATTGACGTTTGGGCGATCTTGGTGCTTGGAAGGTTCGGGGGTTCGGTCTCAGGGTTCGACGGGGACAGTGGGATCGGTCTTCGGAGGTTGTTGCAGGACTTGGTTTCGCGTGAGGGGCTCGTTGGACTCACTCTGGTCGATGTCGATCTTGCCGTCGCGAAGATCTTATCAGGTCCGCGCCATCGAGTCGGTCTTGGCATCCGGGGTGAAGTACTTGGCGTATCCGAGATGAAGCGCTTGTCGTTCCGGGAAGGAGACCTTGGCGCGCCAGAGTTCGGTCTTCGGGGTCCATGAAGGAGGTCTTGTCGATCCAGGAGGTCCGGGACTCGCCTTCGAGCCCGCTCTTCGGTTCTAGGGTCGAGGATCTTGTCGATAGCCCCTCGAGTTTCACCATGTACATTCTTCCGAGGTACCGGCCGACAAGAAGATCTTGTGGTAACTTGTCACCTCTCAAGCACATAGCTTCCTAGTAGATCTTGATGAGCTTGGTCTTAGACGACGTGGTTCAGACGGCAGAACTTGAAGGGCTCGACGCAGACGCAGGACAATATTACCACAGTAGCATCAGCACAACATGGAAACAAAAACACAATAGCACAGGCAGCGAGTCTGGCCGACAGAGGGACCGGCGGCAGAGGGAACAGCGACGACGGGCGCTGCTGCTGCTGCGGCTCAAGGCGATGAACGAGGCACCGGCGGCAGCGCTCGCATGGGGACCGACGAGGATGGCGTCCAACGGGCGAGTTCGACGCAGAGGGGCCCGGGAACGGCAGCGCAGAGGAGGGGCTCACGCCGAAGGAGACTGGCACGGAGCGGTGCCCAGACCGACGGCGGCTCCCTGCTTGGTGAGGGAGGCGAGCGGGAGCTCGGGGCACGAGGGAGGACGGGCCCCAGCGACTAGTGCTGCCGGGCGAGGTGGAGGCGGGGGCCCCATGACTGCTGGGGTCGAGCGGGCTAGAGGCGGGGGACGGCAAGGAGACGAAGCAGGGCGGCGTGGCGAGCACGGCCTAGGGGCGGAGAAAGGGCAAGTGCAAGCTCGGCATATGGCGGCGGCGGAAGTCGCAGAGGGTGGCGGGGAAGATCGGCGAGGCGGGGGCCCGCGGCGGGGAGGAGGATGCGGGGAAGGTTGCCGGGGCGGAGGGAGCGCGGCTGGCGGCGCCAGAGGGGAAGATGGAGGCGGCGGGGTTGGAGGTGCAGACGCGGGGAGGACGGGCCGGCGAGGTCACGTGGGAGGCAGGGGCGGCCACGCGGGGTCGAGGAGAGGACGAGGGACGGGGAGGTGAGACAGGTGGGCTAGGGGGGCAGGGAGAGAGAGAAGGGGATTGGTGGCCGGTGTGGGTGGGTGAGTGGTGAGGGGGCCAGGGTGGCATGCGTGTGTTGTGAGTGCGGGTTGGGGTGGGCAGTGTGTGTGTGTTGTGTGGAGAGGAGGTGGGGCCAGGAGGTGAGGTGGCAGCATGGGAGTGGAGGGGGTGAGGTGGAGGGATGGAGGAAGGGGCTAGGTAGACTAGGATTGGATAGAAAAGGGTTTGGGTGGTTCTGGCTTTTGTACTGGGGGTGGCCGACTGGGTCGGATCGGCCCGGTTTGGCTGCCCCCTAAAAATAAAATAAATATTTTATTATTTAAAACGGGGGTTTTGAAAACCGTTGGTAGACGAAACAAAATATTCCGGAGACCCGGGTTTTGATTTGAAATAAAGGCGGGGTATATAGAAAACAAAATATGCTTTTTCGAAAATAGTTTCAGACAAACAGATGCATGATGATGACGATGCTCAAATGCAATGTGGCATGATGACATGAGCATGCGGTCATGATGATGCAATGCACAAAAACACAGCAATTTTCTAGTAGTGGTTTTAGCGGGATGCCACAATAGTTTTACACACGCAAATACTAAGGTTCTTACTTGGCGAGCCTAGAATGTACAGACATGGCCACGGAACACGGACCGAAAGGTTAAGCATGAGTCATATAGTTGATATTATGCCCATATAGATGCTCGCCTTTGAAGCTACATCAACTCACGTGATGATCGGACTTGGTGTAGTGGATTTGGTTCATGTAATCACCAAAAAGACACGAGGGATGTCGTTTTTGAGTGGGAATTCATTAGTAATTTGGATTAGTTGAACTCACTCTATCATAAACTTAGTCTAAATAAACTTTACAAATTCTGTTGTAGGTGGCACCACCTGATTTTAATTTCAATGTGTTCATGGAGAAAGAGAAACTTGCTGCGAATGGTAGCAACTTCACCAACTGGGCTATGAATTTGAGGATTCTCCTCACTGCTGCACAAAAACAATATGTTCTATGGGCATTGTGGCATACTGTATGCTTCACCATTGTATGCTTCACCAACTTAGTTCATTGCAGCATACTGTATGGGCTAGAGCCAGAACTTCGAAAGCGTTTCGAAAATGGCAATGCCTTTGGTACCATGGGAGCATTGAAAATGATTTTCGATACCCATGCTGCCGTAGAGAGTTATAATGCTTCTGAAAAGTTCTTTAGCTGCATGATGGAGGAGAACAGCTCCGTTAGTGAGCACATACTCAAAATGTCTGGGTATGCCAATAAGCTTGTGTCCTTGGGAATAACGATTCCCATTGACTTAGGCATACATCGTGTTCTCCAATCTCTGCCACCTAGCTACAAGAGCTTCGTGATGAACTATAATATGCAGGGCATGAAGAAGTCTCTTCCCGAGCTTCTATCAATGCTTAAGACTGCAGAAGTGGAGATTAGGAAAGAACATCAAGTGTTGATGATAAATAAGACCGCCGGTTTCAAGAAGGACAAGAAAGACAAGCACAAGGGAAAGAAGGGTGGCAAATCTGTTGCCGCACCTAAAAAGAAACCCCGAGCTGGCCCTAAGTCTGACACCGAGTGTTACTATTGCAAGGGGACTGGCCATTAGAAGCGCAATTGCCCCAAGTATTTGGCGGACAAGAAGGCCGGCAAGGCAAACAAAGGTATATGTGATATACATGTTATTGATGTGTACTTGACTAGTACTTGCAGTAGCACCTGGGTATTTGACACGGGATCGGTTGCTAATATATGTAACTCGGTTCAGGGGCTACGGAACAAGCGACAACTAGCAAGGGATGAGGTCATGATGCGGGTCGGCAATGGATCAAGAGTTGATGTGATCGCCGTCGGGACGCTACCTCTCCATATGCCATCGTGATTAGTTATAAATCTGAATAATTGTTATTTGGTGCCTGCACTGAGCATGAACATTGTATCCGGATCATGTTTGATGCAAAGTGGTTATTCCTTTAAATCTGAAAACAATGGTTGTTCGATTTATAAGAATGATATCTTTTATGGTCATGCACCTGTGTTGAATGGTTTATTTCTATTGGATCTCGATAGTAGTATTACGCATATTCATAATGTTGATGCTAAAAAGATTAAACTTGATAATGATATATCTGCATATATAAGGCACTGCCGTCTAGGTCATGTTGGCGTTAAATGCATGAAGAAACTCCATTCTGATGGACTTTTGGAATCACTTGATTTTGAATCATTTGATACATGTGAGCCATGACTTATGGGAAAGATGACTAGAACGCCGTTTTCCGGTTCAATGGAACGGGCGACAGATTTATTGGAAATCATACATACTGATGTGTGTGGACCAATGAGTGTGTCGGCACGAGGTAGATATCGTTATTTTGTTACTTTCACAGATGATTTGAGTAGATACGGGTATATCTATTTGATGAAACACACGTCTAAAACCTTTGAAAAGTTCAAAGAATTTCAGAATGAAGTGGAAAATCATCGTAACAGAAAGATCAAATTTCTGCGGTCTGACCGTGCAGGTGAGTATCTATGTTACGAGTTTAGCACACACATGAAAGAGTGTGGAATAGTTTCACAACTCACACCTGCCGGAACACCACAACGTAATGGTGTGTCGGAACGTTGTAATCGTACTTTATTGGATATGGTTCGTTCTATGATGTCTCTGACTGACTTGCCACTGTCATTTTGGGGTTATGCACTGGAAACCGCTGCATTCACTTTAAATCGGGCACCATCTAAATCCGTTGAAACGACACCCTATGAATTATGGTTTGGAAACAAATCTAAGCTGTCATTTCTTAATGTTTGGGGATGCGATGTTTATGTGAAGAAACTTCAGTCGGATAAACTCGAACCCAAAGCGGAAAATGCGTCTTCATAGGATACCCTAAGGAAATGATTGGGTATAACTTCTATCATAGATCCGATGGCAAAGTTTTTGTTGCCAAGAATGGATCCTTTCTTGAGAAGGAGTTTCTCGGGAAAGGTGTGAGTAGTCGGAAGGTAGAACTCGAAGAGGTTATTGAACCTTCTCTTCATGAAATGGCGAGTAGCACAGCACCAGAAATTGTTTCGGAGTTGACTTCACCTAATGAAGAGAGAGCTAATGATATTGATCATGAAACTCCGAAAGAGGACACTACCGAACCTCATAGGTCAAGTAGGACACGTGCAGCTCCTGAACTGTACGGCAATCCTGTTGTGAATTTCATGGTTGATGAAATGGATGACCCTGCGACGTACGAAGAAGCGATGATGAGCCCAGATTCCAACAAATGGCTCGAAGCCATGAAATCCGATATAGAATCCATGTACGAAAACTAGGTTTGGACCTTGGTGGACTTACCTCATGATCGAAAGGCCGTTGAGAATAAATGGATTTTCAAAAGAAAAACTGATGTTGATGGTAATGTGACCATCTATAAGGCACGACTTGTCGCAAAGGGGTTTCGACAAATTCAAGGAGTTGACTACGATGAGACATTCTCTCCCGTAGCGATGCTAAAGTCGGTTAGGATTATGTTAGCAATTGCTACATATTTTGATTATGAAATATGGTAGATGGATGTCAAAACTGCGTTCCTCAATGGTAATATTGAAGAAGAGTTGTATATGATACAACCTAAGGGTTTTGTCAATCCTAAGGATGCTGATAAGGTATGCAAACTTCAGCGATCCATCTATGGACTGAAGCAAGCATCTCGGAGTTGGAATCTCCGCTTTGATGAGGTGATCAAAGAGTTTGGATTTGTCCAAACTTATGGAGAGGCTTGTATTTACAAGAAAGTGAGTGGGAGCAATGTGGCATTTTTGATATTATATGTGGATGACATATTATTGATTGGAAATGATATAGATCTTTTAAATAGTGTTAAAAGTTATCTAAACAACAAATTTTCGATGAAAGACCTTGGTGAAGCATCATATATATTAGGCATTAAAATCTATAGAGATAGATCAAGGCGCCTAATTGGGCTATCACAGAGTACATACCGTGATAAGATATTAAAGAAGTTTAATATGGACGGAAGTAAGAAGGGGTTCTTACTTATGTTGCAAGGCAAGACATTGAGCAAGACTCAAACTCCGGCTATGGCGGAACAAAGAGAGATAATGGATAAGGTCCCCTATGCCTCGGCCATAGTCTCTATAATGTATGCCATGCTATGTACAAGACCGGATGTGGCACATGCTATTAGTTTGACTAGTAGATACCAATCTGATCCAGATTCGGAACACTGGATAGCGGTCAAGAATATCCTTAAGTACTTGAGAAGAACTAGGGATATGTTTCTTGTATACGGAGGTGAAGAAGAGCTAGTCGCTAAGTGTTATGTCGATGCTAGCTTTGACATCGATCCGGATGACTCTAAGTCTCAGTCCGGATACGTATTTCTCTTGAACGGAGCAGCAGTTAGTTGGAGGAGTTCCAAACAACCTGTGGTGGCTGGATCAACGACGGAGGCGGAATATGTTGCTGCTTCAGAAGCGGCGCAGGAAGCGGTTTGGATGAAAGAGTTCATAACAGAACTAGGTGTGGTTCCTAGTGCATTGGACCCAATGGTGATCTATTGTGACAACAATGGAGCCATAGCCAACACCAAGGAACCGAGGTCTCACAAGAATTCCAAGCATATTAAGCGCCGGTTTTACTCCATCCGCGAGAATGTCAAGGATGGAGATATAAAGATTTGTAAAGTACACACGGACCTAAATGTAGCCGATCCGTTGACTAGAGTTCTCCCTAGGGCAAAACATGATCAACACCAGAAATCCATGGGTGTTAGATTTATCACTATGTGAACTAGATTATTGTCTCTAGTGCAAGTGGGAGACTGAAGGAAATATGCCCTGAGAGGCAATAATAAAGTTGTTATTATGTATTCCTTGTACGAAAAGGCTAGAAAAAGTGCGCGCGTTCATGAGCGCGCTCTGCAATCGCTGATGTTGCTGCACGTGGCGTCCAGAGAGTCCTTTGTGTGTTGTCCCTATCCTTCCCCGCATGACACGTGGTGCCTATATAGAGAGGGGTGGCTGTCCTTTTTCCCTTTCTTTTTTAGATTCAAACACGAAAAATGCGATATCTTTTAAACGAATCATCCAAACTGAGATCCATTTTTACAATTGCACTAGTCGCCTCGAGATCTACAAAACTAGATCCCATATGATAGGTTTTGAAGAACTTTTTGTTTTGCACTTCCCTTTGACCCTACATTGCACTGCCTTCGGTTGTGGTGCACAGCATGATGTCCTGGCGGTGCACGGAAGGTGCACTTCCTTTTTCTTCTGCATTGCACTGCCTTCGGTCGTGGTGTACAAAACGATGTCCTAGCAGTGCACTGCCTGCGTACTGCCTTTTTGTATTATATTGCACTGCCTTCAATCGCAGTGCACGGCGAGGTGTCCATGCACTGCCTTGTTGTTCTGTGTTGCACTGCCTTAGTTCGCAGCACACTGCGCGGTGCCCGGGCAGTGTACTACGCACTGTCCGGGCAGTGTACCGTCCATGCACTGCCTTGTTGTTCTGTATTGCACTGCCTTAGTTCACAGTGCACTACATGGTGTCCTGGCAGTGTACTACGCACTGTCCAGGCAATGCACCGTCCATGCACTGCCTTGTTGTTCTGTGTTGCACTGCCTTAGTTCGCAGTGCACTGCGCGGTGTCCTGGCGTACTACGCACTATTCAGGCAGTGCACCGTCCATGCACTGCCTTGCTGTTCTTTGTTGCACTGCCTGAGTTCACAGTGCACTGCGTAGTGTCCTGGCAGTGTACTGCCTCGTTGTACTGTCTTGCACTGCCTTCGGTCGTAGTGCACTGTGCGGCGTTCAGCCAGTGCACCGTCCATGCACTACCTTGTTGTACTGCTTTTGCACTGCCTAAGGTCGCAGTGCACTGCGCAATGTTCTTGGAGTGCACAGTGTACTGCGTTGCACTGCTTTCGGTCGACAGTAAACGAGTTGCACCGCTCGTGCACTGCCTTATTGCACTGCGTGGAACTACCTTTCGTCGCGTGCACTGCATGAGCAGCTAGCCACGTGTCGGGCTGCCGTGTGACCGGAAATACACGCGTTGCCATGCTTCCGGGAATACACGCGCTGCCGAGCGGCCGGAAATACGCACGGGTGAACTTCCACACGCCACGTGTCGGGCTACCGTGCGGCCGGAAACGTGCGGGCTGCGGCCGAAACGCGCGCTTCCTGAAGAGCGCGCTCCCGCTAGTCGTCCTCTTTGTATATGATAGCTGTTTATTTTGCATGCTATAATTGTATTCATCGGAAACGTCAATACATGTGTGTTTAATAAACAAAAAGGGTTCCTAGTTATGCCTCTCTTATAGACTAGCTTGTTGATTAACAAGATGATCAAGGTTTCCTGATCATGGACATTGGATGTTGTTAATAACAAGATCACAACATTTGTCAAATGATATGATGAACATTCATCTGAAGTATAGCATTACGATCAAGTCATTATGTTTATATTGCTATAACATCATACGAAGTAATCTTTATCCTTAGACCATGAGATCATGTTAATTGCTAACACCAGAAGAGTATCTTGATAACATCAAACGTTACACCGTAACAGGGTGACTATAAAGATGGGTTTAGTGCTACAAAGATGTTATGTTGAGGCTCATGGATCAAGAGTGGAATTTGTCAATCCTGATGACGGATAAATATACTCTGGGCCCTCTCAGTGATATCACATCAAGATAGCTTGCAAGCAAGTGATGCGATCACTAGAATGGTATATCACGGGAACAAGAAAAGAGTGCATGTCGGTAACGAGATCAAACTAGGTATTTGGATACTGATGATCGAATCTCGGACATGTATTATATCATGAGACAAAGGGATTAAGTTAGTAGCATTAAAGGTTCTCACGATCACAGAAGTCATCGTTGAATGTGTAGGACTTAGTATGGATCTCCAGGTACCGCTTTTGATTATTGATCTGAGAGGATTCTCAATCATGTCTGCATTATTCGCGAACCGTAGGGTGACACACTTAAGGGTCACTGGACACCATTTTAGAGCACATATGTTTTAGACGAAAGAATTGCAAAGCGTAGGAATTGTTTCGCTGGAAACCGGAATTGTTTCGGGTGAAATTGCAGAAAGTGGTTCTGCATGTGATATTGAAATGTTGCAAGGGGTTTTATGTGAATGTTTGTTAATTAAAGTAATTAACAAAATTCTGAATAAATTTAATAAAAGAGTTTTATTAAATGAGAGAGCATTAAACTTAGAGAATTTTAATGCATTTAAAGTGGAGACTTTAAAAGGGAATGTGAAGAGGCATTTTAATGTGGAGGGAGTTACCACCACATGAATGGAGGAGGTGAGGGGTCACCTCCATGAGGCGTCGGCCATGGAGGGGGTACCCCCCCTTCTCCTATAAAAGGCCCCCCTCTTCCTCCTTCTTCCTCACACCTCCTCATGAAGGATCTCTCTCCCCCTCTAGAATTATTCCCCCATGGTCTCGGATTAGCGAGATACATGTTCTCGGTGGCATTTCGTCTGGAAGGAGTTGTTGCTTCCGCTGCATCGCTGGAGCGAGGAGGTGGAGGTTGTCCGGTGGGTGGAACGTGTGTGCGAGGACGGATGCGCTGCTGATTTGCAGCGCTCGGACTTCCACACGATCTTGAGATCGGCAAGTGTACGACTACATCAACCACGAGTTCCTACTTGTTAACAAAACTCGTTGACTTCTGGGTAAGTTCTCGATGGATGTATATCCACCCGTTGCTCTGTATCTAGTAGATAGATCTTGGCGTATAGTTCTCATCGTAGATTTTTTTTGTTTTCTATGATGCGGACACAACAGCCACCAATTATGGACAACGTTAGATGGACTCAAAGTCGGCCAATCTGTAACCTAGATCATGTGATTAGCTCATGTCAAAGGATTACATTGCATGAGTGAGATCGTATCACGACTTACTCATGCCGACTCACCTTTGGATCATTATGAATAGCGTACCTCTTTCGCCTAGCCGGTGCAAGTCAGATAGCATATGTATGCTCATGATATGTTAAACCTTGGCATCTTCCATCATACACATTAGTCTCCATAGTGGGTGCCTAGCCAACCTCAAAGACTAAGGACACGAACTTGCATGCAACAAATAAGGTAGATGGTTCTACAACCAAATCACATATTTGGTGACTAGCATCACAGCTCATACATGGACTACTTGTGAGTACAAAATTGAGAAGTGAAGCCTCTAGGGCACCATTCATAACAAATAACATGAAATAATTGATGTGGAATTATAACCCAATATATTTTTTTGAATTTTTTTAACCGAATATAGGAAATTCGGTACTACTATACTGGAATACAATGTATATGAATAATCTAGAATTACACTCGAGAACAGTCTATAGAGTATGTCAGGTTGTCCATAGGATTGGCTCTATGGATCACCATATTAAAACTCAATGCACAACTCAGACATGTTTAGGACGATAAGTGCATTAGTAGAAAAAGGGCATTTGGTTCGTGCCATTAGTCCCAGCTGTGGCTGGGGCCGGGACTAATGGTCCAAACCTATGGCCCGAAACCCCCGAAATCATTTGTCCCGGCCCATAAGATACCATTAGTCCCGGTTTGTATCTCAACCGGGACAAATGGGATGGCCCTATATATATGTCACAACTCTCCTCTATTTTTTCATGGGGGAAGGTGTGGCATAGTTTGTGCTAGGTTTTTTCTCTTATGCACTAGAGGTGCTTGATGAAATGCCTGTGAGAGCAATGCCACTTTAGTTCACACAAGACAAACATGATATGAGGTGTCCGAGACACACTTAAGCTTTCTCCTCTTTGTTTCCAAGTGTCCTAAAAGGTTAGCAACTGTTTTCTCGTTTAGACCGCGTGGTCCTAATTTTAGCATTGTGATTGCATTTGATATATATGATTGTATGATGCAGATGAGCCATCCATGGATGTACGGTGACCGACGCTCTGACGCTTACAGATAAGGCGTGCGTTCTTTTCCCCTTGTGGCTAAGGCGAACAAGCAGCGGGATGGTTTTATGTGTTGTCCATGTGTTGAATGTCGGAATGAGCATCCTCACACCTACTCAAGAGTCATTCAGAGCCACCTGCTTCAGTCCAATATCACGTCCGGCTATAATGTTTGGACCAAGCAAGAAGAAAGTGGGGTTATGATGGAAGACAGCGATGAAGAAGAGAACGATGATGACAACTACCGTTCTATGTTCACTGAATATGATGATACCGCAATGGATGACAATGAAGAAGAAGGAGGTGAAAAACATGCACCAGATGAGCCCGATGATGATCTTGGTCGGATCATTTCTGATGCAAAGCAAGGCTGTGACCCATAAAAGGAGAGGTTGCGGTTCGAGTAGATGTTACTAGATCACAATAAATTGTTGTACCCAACTTGTGAAGATGGCCATAAGAAGCTAGGTAGCACATTGGAATTGCTAAAGTGGAAGGAAGAGACCGGTGTGACTGACTCGGGATTTGAAAAGTTGGTACTAATGAAGAAAATACTTCCAAGAAAGAACGAATTGCCTGCCAGTACGTACGAAGCAAAGAAGCTTGTCTACCCTATAGGATTAGACATGCAGAAGATACATGCATGCCCTAATAACTGCATCCTCTACCGCGGTGAGAAGTATGAGAATATGGATAAATTCCTGATATGCACTGCATTGCGGTATAAGATCAAAAAAGATGATCCTAGTGATGTTGAGGGCGAGCCACCTAGGAAGAGGGTTCCTTCCAAGGTGATGTGGTATGCTCCTATAATACCACGGTTGAAATGTTTTTTTAGAAACAAAGAGCATGCCAAGTTGTTGCGATGGCACATGGAAGATCGTAAGAAAGACGGGATGTTGAGGCACCCCACTAATGGTCGGCAGTGGAGAAAAATCGAGAGAGACTTCCCGAACTTTGTTGGTGACGCAAGGAACTTATGGTTTGGTCTAAGTACCGATGGCATGAATCCTTTCAGGGAGCAGAGCTGTAGTCACAACACCTGGCCCGTGACTCTATGTATCTACAACCTTCCTCATTGGTTGTTCATGAAGCAGAAGTTCATTATGACGCCAGTGCTCATCCAAGGCCCGAAGCAACCCGGCAACGATATTGATGTGTACCTAAGGCCATTAGTTGATGAACTTTTACAGTTGTGGGCCAAACCATGTGTACGTGTGTGGGATGAGCACAAACAACAGGAAATTTGACCTACAAGCGTTGTTGTTCGTAACCATAAATGATTAGCCTACTCTTAGTAACATTTTAGGACAGACAAACAAAGGATACAATGCATGCACGCACTGTTTAGATGAGACTGAAAGTATATATCTAGATAAATATAGGAAGAATGTGTACCCGTACAATCATCATTTTCTTCTGCCCAACCATCCCTTAAGAAAAAGCAAGCATTTCAATGGCAAGGCAGAAAGCCGGACGAAGCCTATCCCCCGTGCTGGTGTTGATGTATTTGGTATGGTCAAGGATTTAAATGTAATCTTTGGAAAGGGCCCTGGAGGACAACCTGTTCTGAAAGACGCCAATGGACACGCACCCATGTGGAAGAAGAAATCTATATTTTGGGAGCTACCCTATTGGGAAGTGCATGATGTACGCTCTGCAATCGACGTGATGCACCTGACGAAGAATCTTTGCATGAATATTCTAGGCTTCCTGGGCTTGTATGGGAAGTCAAAAGATACCCTTGCAGCACGGGAGGGCCATCAACATCATAAAGGACGAGACGACATGCATCCAGGGCAGTTTCAAGGGACTGCCAGCTACGCTATTACCAAACAATAGAAGGAAATATTTTTTGAAGTCCTTTTCACTATCAGGGTCCCGTCTGGCTTCTCGTCGAATATAAAGGGAATAGTAAATATGAAAGAGAAAAAATTCCAAAACCTGAAGTCTCATGACTGCCACGTGCTTATGACACAATTGCTTATGGTTGCATTAAGGGGAATTCTACTAGAAAATGTTCGACTACCCATTGTGAAGGTATGTGCATTCCTCAATTCAATTTCTCAGAAGGTAATCCATCCAGAAAGTATATCAGGGTTATAGATTGATGTGGTCCAATGTCTGGTCAGCTTTGAGTTGTTGTTCCTGCCATCCTTCTTCAATATTATGACGCACCTCCTAGTTCACCTAGTCGAAGAGATTAGAATTTTCGGTCCTATGTTTCTACACAATATGTTCCCCTTCGAGAGGTTCATGGGAGTATTAAATAAATATGTTCATAACCGTGCTAGGCCACAAGGAAGCATCTCCAAGGGCTGTGGAACAGAGGAGGTCATTGAGTTTTGTGATGACTTTCTTTTTGACCTTAAGCTGACTGGTGTTCCTGAATCTCGGTATGAGGGGAGGCTAACTAGAAAAGGCACACTAGGAAGGAAATTAATGGTATGTAGGGACAAGTATTCTTTCACTCAAGCACACTACACAGTTCTACACAATTCCACCATGGTGGCTCTGTATATCGAGAAACCCAAGAATATTCCACGGTCTGAAAACCCGAGGAAGCCCGACTCCTAGATTAAAGGGGAACACAAGGAGACTTTTGGCAGTTGGTTGTAGGCACATGTCATGAATAACACCACTGTTGGAGATCAGCTCTACTTGTTGGCCAGGTTACCATCCTCGACTATATGTACTTTCCAAGGGTATGAGATAAATGGTAATACATTTTACACGATCGCCCAAGATAAAAAGAGCACCAACCAAAACCGTGGTGTCTACTTTGATGCAACAGATGACAATGGGAAAAGGATACATATTATGGCTACATAGAGGAGATATAGGAACTTGACTATGGACCTACTTTTAAGGTCCCTTTGTTTCGGTGCAAATGGGTCAAGCTGATAGGAGGCGGGGTACATGTAGACCAAAATTACAGCATGACAACAGTGGATCTCAACAATGATGTGTACATGGACAAACCATTCGTCCTAGCCAATGATGTGGCTCAGGTTTTCTATGTGAAGGACATGTCTACCAAACCGAGTAAAATAAATCAGCAAAATAATACATCGTCCGATGAGCCAAAGCGCCACATAGTTCGTTCAGGGAAAAGAAACATCATGAGAGTGGATGACAAGACAAACATGTTAGAAGATTATAATAAGTTTCATGAAATTCCGCCCTTCAAAGTGAAAACAGACCCAAGCATCCTGTTAAATGATGAAGATTCTCCCTGGCCACAATGCAGAAGAAAACCACAATACTAGATAGGGATGTTGGTGATGTGTAATAATGTATTAAACCTTTTATGTAACTTGCATTGGATTTCTAAAGAAACATCGTATTGTGAGTCTAAAAATGATTTTTCAAAAAATCATGAGCATTAGATCATGTACATGTAGTTCAAACCGGACTCACTTCCTACCGATTCGGCAGACATTTGCCTTTTTCACCCGGGAAGTACATAAAGGTGGTTGCTTCACAAAACGCCCCTTTTTGGCGCTCGGAAAATGGAAAATGGTTTTTCCGTGTGACGAAAAGGAAAACTTCCTACTAAAACATTGTTCACCATCCCAAGATGCACATGCATGCATAATATGGGCACAGTATAACAAACTATGTCACGATTATGCATATAACATTCATCATTTGGACCGAAAGCAATGAAACCTCGAACATGATAGGTTATTTTGTGAAGATTTTTTGAGACACACTCAATATACCAAGTTTGGTATTTTTCTTTGCAACTATGTAACATAATATGACACCACATGAAGGATTTATATTGTTCGAACTATTTTTTAATTTCTTATGCTCATTTCAAATATTTCCCGTTTCAAACTATGGTCAAAATGGTGGGCATAAAGATAGGGGATGGGCCACATCAAAACTTGCATTGGATCTCTGAAGAAACATCATATTGTGAGTCTAAAAATGATGTTTTTCAAAAAATCATGAGCGTTAGATCATGTACCTATAGTTCAAACCAGACCCACTTCCTACCGATTCGGCAAACATTTGTCTTTTTCACCCAGGAAGTACGAAAAGGTATGAGATCTCCCGGTTGGGAGATCTTCCATGTAAGGTGTTCTAGTATTTTTGAAAAATGGTATGGTAGCATTTTGAAATAACATTTTGGTGGTTGCTTCACAAAATGCCCTGTTTTTGGTGCTCGGAAAATGGAAAATGGTTTTTCCGTGCGATGAAAAGGAAAACTTCCTCCTGCAACATTGTTCTCCATCCCAAGATGCACATGCATGCACAATATGGGCATAGTATCATAGACTATGTCGTGATTCTGCACATACCATTCGTCATTTGAAACAGAATCCATGAAACCTCGAACATGATAGGTCATTTTGGGAAGGTTTTTTGTGACATAATCAATATACCAAGTTTGGTATTTTTCTTTGCTACTATGTCACATAATATTTTTATACCCGGTTGAAGAAATCAACCGGGACTTAAGGGGTTCTGGCAGGCCGGAGCCGGCGCGAGCATGTTTAGTCCCGGTTGAAGAAACCAATCGGGAATTAAGGGGTGAGTGTCCATACTATGATAGGGGTGAGTGTCGAAATTATGTCGTGAGTGTCGACACTATGTTGTGCTGCTTAATATATAAATAGGCATCCTTGTGAAGTTATCAACTGCAAACAAGATGGTGTGCAAGAGCAGGGACAACACTATGGCTAGTTTGAGGGAGATGCCGGCGGAGCCCAGTCCTCTAGCATCTCCAACAAACTGGCCATAGATGCACTCCCTAATATATGAAATTAGTTAGCTCCCCGGCATATTGATCTAGTTAGAGAAGTTATAAACTGAAAAATGGTGTGCGAGAGTAGGGACAACACTACGGCTAGATTGAGGGAGATGCCGGCGGATCCTAGTCCTTCGGCATCTCCAACAAGCTAGCCATAGATACAAGGGATTATTAATTTTGTGCCCTTGGTTCTCAAGTTGTGCTCAGTTTTCCCCATGCTCCAAAATTTTGCTCACTTTCCCCACTTCCTTAGTTGAAACTCTCACAAATGCTCATAGCGGACGTCTGCCGTCTTGACCGTCAACTCTGACGAGTGGGGCCCGTGTTGGACTATGTTGACGACCTGACGAGTGGGGCCGTGTTGGACTCTATTGATGACCTGGTTTTGCCTGTTGGGCCCTGTTTGTGTTTGTAGGATGGGTCCGTGAATTTAATATCGAGGACGTTGCGCTGGATGCCTGGATCAGCCTTTTATGCATGCCCGGCTTTGGCATCGATGCAGCCTGCTAGCATACATGCGCGCCGGAACGCACACATCGCTTGATTGCATGCCTACATGCATGGGATTCTTGCCACGCACACATCGAGTCCATGCATTGCCCTGCTAGCATGCATGCCTGCTTCGATTCCTGCTACACCGCTGCTTCCCTGCCGCTCGATTCAGTCGCTCCGCAGGCAGCCGCCAGCATGCACGCAGACATGCACGCTCGATTCATTAGCTACGTCATTTCACACGTCGAGTCACGCTCGCAGCCGCCAGCATGCACGCTCGATTCAGGTCCTGCCTCGTTTCACACAGTCGTCACATTGATTCATGCATCCCTTGATGCAGTGTGTAAACGGCCAAAAAAATCCTAGCCTAGAGATACAGATCATCACGACGCTGTTTTGTTTCCTCTTCCTTCTACACATCCATCCACGCGTCCTCTCTTCCTCTCCACGACTATTTAAACCGCCCTTCTTTGCCTCTTGATTGTACACATCCATATGTGCCTCCTCCCTTCTCTTCTTCCTGAAGAGCCAAAGCAAACACGCAGTGACGCGGCGACGATGCAGTTCTACGCGTCGACTTTCTGCGTGCCGCCCACCGTGTCGGAGAGGTGGTACCCCGCCTTCGTCGTCATCGAGTCCTCGCTCCACGTGTGGGTGTTCTCATGCTGGAGGGGTTCTCGTGATCTTGCTGAGGGGTTCCTTCGTGCGGGCTATCACTACCTCCCGCTGGGCTCGCCGTCCATGTTCCGCCTCGAGGAATAGCGCCACCACTCCAACGCTCCACCGATAGGGCTTGTTGCCCACTTCACCAATAGGTTCGATGCCTACTACCTGCTCGGCCGTGTATTTTGGTGTGGATGCGAGTTCATCACATTCACCACCTACAATATCTACACCGACTTCGAAAGCATATTCCCCACTACAAACCACATGCACACCCTCCCGTACTACCTTGGTGAGAACGGCCTGGAGGAGGAGGAGGAGGAGGAGTGAAGACGGCGGCAAAGATGGAGGTGAAGACGCCGGTGTTGCCCTAACCTATCTATATGTAGTGTGAGTTTGGTGTGTGTGTTGCCCATGACACAAGTTCTATCTAGGTTTCTATCTATGGTTAGCTATCTGTGTCGTGTTATATGTAAGAACTTGTGTCCCTTTGCTTTATTTACCTAAGGGGTTATCTGTTGTTACTTTTGTTTTGTTTGTCCCAAGTTTAGACACGAATAATTGACGTGGGAAAAACTAACCAAACTTCGTAAAAATGATGTGTTTAAAATGACCCATAAATGAAAGCTTGGGCAATCAGATCCCATCAAAATTAATGAAAGCTTTTGGAATCATAGAAAGAAAAATCTACCAGAAACATAAAAGAACAAAGCAATCATTCAAAAACAAAAACAGAGTCATCGCTTATTTCGGCGCCTCATTTATCCTTTGTGGGCCTATTACAGCTTGATGCTCTTTGGGCCCGCGAACTACGTTTTTTCTCTAGCAGTCAGTGTAACTGACGAAATCGAGGAGAAAATTTGGCAAGTGCAAGAGAGAAGAGATGAACTCGATGTATTTCTGCAACACAAGTACCGCTTAGTGTCATCTGACGAGCGAGGGTATGATCCAACACTCAAGGTAGTTATCTTCTGGTGAAACTGAAAGTATCGAAAACTAACACTAAACTACATACATTCAGAGATCAAGAGAGTTGCAGGGTTTGCTCTCGCATTTGAGATACACATGGTGAAATCCATCACTTTAAGGTTCCATCACATGGATTAAGCTAAATAGTAGCAACAACACAGTACAAACATCTCTAACGAGAGATTAACATCAAGTAAAAAAATCCTAGAGCAAGTGTACCAACATAAAATCCTAAATCTATCAGATTAGATTGCTTCTTAAATTCAATCATCTTGTTCAAGTTCTTGTTCATCTTCTTCAATTCCCCCTTCAGTTTTGCATCCCCCACTGTCAGAGCGATGCTGTCATGGGGAAATTCTCCAAAGCTGAGGCATTGAGCTCGGGGGTTGCGTCCCCCCTGAATCTAGCAAGCCCAACCCTTGAATCCTCTTGATGTACTCATCCATCCACTCAAAATGGTAGAATTTTCTTCACGATCTGAAAACAAAATCATGAACCCTAAATCCCAAATCTGACAGAAATTTGTTAAAATTAGAGATAAAGGATGTGAGAAGAACTCAGATCTAACCTGCCCCTCCAGCTTGCTCTCGCATTTGACGAACTCATGCCCAAAGTTCCCATTCTTGCTCTCCTTCGAAGTCAACCGCTTCAGTGGCGCAGTGCGTGGGCACTCATTGCATCGAGTCATCGGCACTAGACCATACACCGACCACGTGGTACGGGAAGCTGATGAGACGCTCGACATATCACCGGACAGTAAGAAGCAGAGGAATGGGTGCTCTGTGCGAGGAAGAAGCAGAGGAATCGCCGGAGAGGAAGAAGAACAAGAAGATGGGGAAAAACATGTGTGAGCACGAGCTGCTATGCGCCTTTGGCTGTCAAATGGAGAAGGGGAGATTTGACGATTTGCCACATTGTATTTTGCAGTTTGAATATTTGCAACATTCAGTTTCACTAACATGTGGTGGTCATGTGCACAAAATCCAATATCATCTATAAAGAGGGGCAGGTCGTAAAAAACCCGAGAAGGACAGTGCACTAGCCTCACTACCCTTGCGGCCAATCAGGATGCAGAACCAGCATCGCGCGGATCGCCCTTCCCGTGGAATTCCTTCTAGAAGGCCATATCTGATGGGTGTAGTTTGGCGCTAGGGTACAATCCTATGGCGGACGTTGGACCCTAGGGTTTGGAGAGATGCTGCAGGGTTTTGAGTCAGTCAACGGTTCGATTAGGGTTTGGCCATAGTTTCAAATGACCATAATTAAATCAAAAAAATCAAAAAAATGCAAGACCTTCGTGTGGCATCATATTATGTGACATAGTTGGGAGGAAAAATATCAAACTTGGTATATTGATGATGTCTCAAAAAACTTCACAAAATGACCTATCTCATTTGAGGTTTTCTAGCTTTCGGGTCAAATTACTAATGTTTTGGCCATAATCATGACATAGTTTGTGATATGTGCCCATATTGTGCATGCATGTGCATCATGGGATGGCGAACAATGTTGCAGGATAAACTTTTCTTTTTCGTCGCATGAAAAAGCCATTTTCTATTTTCAGAGCGCAAAACTCGAGGCATTTTGTGAAGCAACACAAACGGTGAATACAAAAATGCTAACACCCATTTTAAAAAATACTATACCACCTTACATGAACAATGTCCCAACAGGGTATTTGTAAACCTTTCCTTCCACCCGTGCTAAAAAAGACAAATGTCAGCTAAATCGGTAGGAAGTGGGTCTAGTTTGAACTACAGGTACATGATATAATGCTCATGATTTTTTGAAAAAATAATTTTTAAACTCACAATATGATGTTTCTTCAGAGATCCAGTGCAATTTTAGCAAGGCTCAACCCCTAGCTAAGAATCTTCATGCCCACCGATCGATTAGGGTTTGACCTAGTTTCAAATGACCATAATTAAATCAAAAAAATGTGAGACCTTCGCGTGGCATCATATTATGTGACATAGTTGGGAGAAAAATATCAAACTTGCTATATTGATGATGTATTCAAATGACCATAATTAAATCAAAAAAAATCTTCACAAATTGATAAGTTTTCAGAGTAGCTCAAATTGATAACCTTCATAAAAAGGGATCCCTCATTATTAAGACTGATAACTTTTCATAGTAGCTCAAATTGGCAACACAAACATCTTAATATAAAGTTCAAATTCAAATCTTCAACCTGCTCCTTGTGTTCGCAACTGGCTTCACCGACTTGCTACTGGTTTCCCTAGTTGAGATGCTCCTTTTGTTCTTCTTTACTTAAGGTGCTGATGAAGTACTTCCACTCGCGAGCACTTGATGACCAACTGACGGTCATCTGTGGGGTCAATAATCTTTAAAGGAACAACTGGAACAATTACCCCCTCCTCTTCCTCTCTTATAGCTTCAAAACCTTCAAAATCCATGGCTTCAAATTCTAAGCCATCAGATGATGGTTGAACTTTAGTTTCTTCATCTCTGGGCCTTTTCTCGCTAGAGCTAATAAATAAAATTATAAGCCATAGGTAAAAAATAGAACAAATGCAAACAAAAGGGTAGTTGCATTCTACAAATGCAAACAAAAGGGCATGTATGCATGGCTTCCCATGGATCTGCCATTGCCTACAACTACATTCTCTAGCAGTTAGGTTCACAGGATACCTACATTGCCTATTTTTACTGTCAGTATAGGCTACCTCGCCCACATATTTATCAGATCGAATGCATTTCATCATTAGTCCTCTTGCCTTCAAATTCAATGCCTTAATCAGTGATGGGAGCATTTGATGACCAACATATTGTGTTTCTGCAATTATTTTGAGAAGAGCCATCTTTATCATGATCATCTGCCTTATCTTGTCAAATTCTTGCCACAACAAGAGCCCTTTCAATGACTTGAACTTTGCATTGAAGCATTCTACAAGGTTACTGGTCACATAGTCTACTTTGCAGATTTCATTGAATTTGCTTCTTGACCACACCTTGCCATGATGGGCATCCATGTACTGCTTCACAAGAGAATTTTGAGCATACAACACTCTCAAATAGTGTTCGTGCTTCCTTTGGCTGCATCTGTATGATGCTGGCAATAAGTTCTCATCATAAACTTTACTAGGGAACTTCTTTTTGAAATTTTGCCCTAGGTGTCTCATACATTCCCTATGCTCAACTCCAGGGAATACAATTTCTACTACACTCTCTAAACCCTTGCAAGCATCTGTGTGTATAATTAAACCTAGGGGTGTGCCTATAATGTTGCGCAATTGCTGCAGAAACCAAACCCAACTTTCCTCGGACTCTACCTCCACCACACCAAATGCAACTGGGAATAGCCAATTGTGTCCATCAACTGCAGAAGATGCTACTAGTTGTCCTCTCCATCTTCCAGTCAAATGTGTAGCATCTACGGCTAAATAGGGTCTGCAACCATCTAGAAACCCCTTCCAGCAAGCCTTGAAGCAAATAAAAGCCCTTCTAAAGCACTCCTTCTCAAATGATGTCCCTTTTATTTTGGATGGAACTGTATAGTTGTCAATCTCTACGACACTCCCTGGACTAGCCATCTCCATTCAGCTTTGAAGGTGTAAAGCAGCTGAAAACTATCATTCCATTGACCATTAATTCTATGAAGAGCCCTTTCCCTAGCATTGAAAATTCTCATGTAAGGAATTTTTATCTTGTACTTCTCAAAAATCTTACCATGGAGTGTTGTTGGACCAAGTACAGGTTCTTCCCTAAGCCAATCCAATATTGCATCTGCCACCCACCTAGTTTTTGCTAGCTTGGTTTTGTCCTCCACCCTAAAGGTGGACATGTGTGCTTGTGTGGGTTTTTCTTTATCTAAAACAAAATAAAAGTGTAAAAAACAATTAAGAAAGATTACTCATTGATTTGAAACTAAATTACTGACTGAAATTGGATTACCTGAATCAGTTTGCTCCTTAACATATGAGATGCATGCAACCTCCACCTACACCTATCATATGGACAAAAAACAGTGAACCTTCCTGGCTCACTCCTTTTAATCTCATAGTTTTTTTGATTTAGAATGCACCATGTTGTCACTCCATTCTGACAGTCCACCATGGATTGGAAAGTGGTGCCTTCAGGAAGCTTAGGTGCTTCCCTATTCCACTCAATTGTTGGCATGTCCTCACCATCGTATTCATTAACGATTAAGCTATCCATGTTCTCCTCCTTATCTTCATCATCAGTGTCATCAAACCTAGCTCGGCTGATGGGATCCTCCGGATATTCATCATCCACTGCTTGCTTACTGTCTATATCTACCAGTTCAGGGTACATCATCTCGTCTTCATCATCATTTCTATGCACTTCCTCGTCAGGTTCTGCATCTTCCTCTACACCGACTACAGAAAGTACACGAGAACCAACAGCTGAATCAGCAACAAAAGTCGCAACAGGCATGTTGTGGCTTTCAGAACCACTTGCTTTACTCGGTGTCGACCTACAAGGAGTGTCGGAGTGCTAGCTGTTAGCAGAGACAGATGATGTCTGAACTCTCTTCCCCTTCCCCCGTTCTGTGCGTGGCTGAACCACATCGATTTGGATTTTACTGATTCGGCTACCAGCATTCAGAGTAAAAAGCAACCCCATATGCTCGTCGCAAGTTAATGGGAGGAATCTTTGCTCGTCACTATTGAAATAATTCAGTTCAATAGCATCGGCATCGCTCCAGGGATAGGTGTTACGGAGCTCAGCTCAAAAATCTTTGAAAGATATGCTGGTTTCTACCACTTTGGGATAGAAAAAAGTAGAAATCCTACGCGGTTTAGTACCACACAGCACACTAGTTTCCATTCTAATCACCAGCCGAAAAGCCAGCGCGGGATCAATCCTATTTTGTTCAAACAAAGGTTGCAGTTAGGCTGGGTACAATCGAGCAAAATATGAACGATTCAAGCTAATAGAAGTCAAATACAGCCTATATTCTGATTTAGAACGTCAATTTGAGGGGAAATGATGCTTACCCATGTGTAATCCATGAATTATCTGCTGTGGATTCGACCCAATACTCTCCATGGTCGATGGCCTTCCGGGCGTCCTCACCCAAAATCGCTTTGTAATCCCAGACGGGGAGGTGGGTTAGATCTGGTGGAGATGCGGCGCCGCCGACGAACAGAATAGGGGGATAGGGTGGAGGGTGAGGAGGTCGACTGAACTGAGGGAGAAGCCGATGACTCCGATGATGGAGAAGCCGACGGCTCCGGTGGACCCTTAATGTAGTCCGGCGAGGTATTAATTGAATTGTATATATATAAAATGACGAATGTTTCTTCTCTTAGGCCTCCACATTGAGCAAAAAATATTCCAAACGAGGCCCGACCAAAATGTTGGACGCATCTATGCATTATACAATTACGGTGGTATCAGCACTAGGTGAACAATTGGAACCCAAAAAGGCTAAAAATGTATTTATACAACAATGCGGAGTTATGGTTAGGGATCGCATCCCGGTCTCCGTTCGAGAGTGGAATAAGACCAAAGGGGTGGAAGAGAGTGAGTATGTTACCGAAAGGTACAAAGAGAGTCTTTGGAATAACCTCATGGCACATTTCACTCTGCCAGAATATGAGGATGATGCCGACACAACTGCATTGAGGAAGAAAGTGAAGTAGTGGACTCTTAAGAAGATGGCCGAACTATTCAAGAACTGGAAGAAAGCATTATGGCTAAAGTATCAGAAGGACAAGACTGCTCCGAAATTTGAAGGCTATCTAGCGAAGCAACAACCTTAGTGGGATGCATTTCTGAAGTACAAGGAGTCAGAACCAGCTCAGAAAAAGCCAGAAAAAACAAGAAAAATGCTGCGAAAAAGAAATATCACCATCACCTGGGGCCAGGGGCTACGCGACTGCCATGCAAAAGTGGGATAAAAAGAGAAAGAGCTTCTTGATAAAGGGGTCACTCCAGTACCAATACGCAAAGAATGGGATTTGAGGGCAAGAAATTGGTTCCTTGGGCCTGGGAGTGAGTATGACGATTATACAGGGGACCTTGTTTGCAGTGACGGGATTAGGATACCCAGGCAAACATGACTGACAGTGGTGAAAGAAATTAAAGAGGGGAAAACAAATTTCCATCCCAATAGAGAGAAAGACTTGCTGACAAAGGACCTCGGGAATAAAGAACACGAAGGATGAGTACGAGACTTTAGCCCTAGTTATATGTGGGATATTGGGTTTCCCAATGACAAAGGTAGTTATAGAAGCCGAGAGAGAGGAAAGAAGCGACGGGAGGAGGAGGAGGGAGACATGTTCAACCAGTTGCTACGAAGAATTGAAAAGCATCAGCGGCAGATTGACGAACTTCGAGGAGTAGCGTGCCTGTAAGATCCTACGCTCTATATTACCGCTATCCCATCTCAGCGGAGAAGCAGCGTGGCTGAATCGGAGGTCCCGTCTAACGATGCACGGATGATAGATGGTAGTCCCGGCTACCCCGTGGATGGAATTAAGGAGCAGATATCTTGTAAGCTCCATCATAAGGTGAAGCACATATCCCTAAAGGTCGCGGTCGGATGTGCTTTACCTTGTCCACATGACGCACGCTGGCATGGCCGTGAGATTCTAGCTGGCTATGCTAAAGTCGGGGTGGATGAAATGACAACGGGATTTGACTGAATGGAGCTTGACATCCCTAGACCTGAAGGTGAGAGGACACTCGGAGAAGTACTGGGTGGTATCATTCTATGGGACAAGAACAACATCAAGCTTCCAAGCTCGGCGCCAAGGCCAACACCGCCTCCGAGTCATCGCGTGTCACCTTCACCTCCATCACCTGCAAGAAGCCCACCCCATGACTATGGGTCCATCTCGATCTCCGCCGCAGGGTCAGCCGTCTTCGCCGCCTACTGAGGACAATAAGCGGAAGCGTGCCCTATCGATGAGTACTAACAGATGTAGTAGCCCAAAACGACAAATGTCGCTCCTCCCAAGAGTATCTCATAAGAATCTTCTCATCAGACCTTACAATCGTACTAACGAGGAAAACGCAGCCATCGCAAAGGCCAAATATGATGCACATTTTCAAAAGAAGAAACCCGACCCCGCCCCGGTATACACCGAGAAGCAAAAGGCATATGCACTTGATTTTCTAAAAACAAAATCACAATATGGGTTGCATCATAAGCCAGATGACTATGTACGCACACTTCAGAAGGAAGTGAAGAAGAGCAAATCAAGTAAAAGTGCAAGCGAGGGCAAATCAAGTAAAAATGCAAACAAACCAAGTGCAAACAATCCAAGCGGGAGCAAAGCAAGCGGCAAAAGAAGGGACATTCCCCATCTCGGTAAACAAGCCAAACAATCGATCACACCCCTCAAGGTGTTATCCAAAGACGTTTCCTAGCAGGATATAGAAGAAGCTGCGAAGTTGGCGGCCGCTATGGGTCTGAGTTTTGATGAATTGCTAGGTTCCCAAGACGACAGGTTACCCAAGGCTAATATAGTCCCTAGATATTTCTCAGGGATTCCTTTGGTCAGCGAAGAGAAGATGCAACAACTGCCAACACAAATGTGGAGTTTACATAAATGGTACTTGACAACCGTAAAGGACGACATAATAATGATCATGGCGAAAGTCCCACATGAGTACTACTTCCGAGCCAAAGAGGTCCATGTTGACTTTTAGAACTCTTTCAGTTGTACAATTTCTACTCCCTCGACAAATCTCTCATGAGCTGCTATTGTTTGTAAGTTGTTGAATTCGATCATTGTCTACATATAAGTTGTTCAGTTTTTCAGTTACTCAGTTTATTACATGTAATTATCCTCACTATATCCTTTTGTGCTCGATTATTATGCAGAATGAAGATCCAAAAAATGTAAAATAAAGTCACTCTATAGTGTTGGGTTCATTGACCCGGATAAAGTACATATAAAGACACTAACGGATAAGCCCGAGGAGACATAGGAAAACCTTCTAAGGTTTCCAACGGAGCAAAATTTCTATGACCACATATTGTTTCCTTACAGTTTTAAGTGAGGGTCTTACTCTGTTGTACACATTCACTTTTGCTTACTCGATGTTAAGTGTAATTAATGAGTTACTGATGTATATATAAACGTGTGCAAGTTTTACTGAATTCTTCTAAACATTCAACTTGATAAGGGAATAGTTAAAGTCATGGACCCATTAAAGATACACCTGGAAGAGTTTAGGGACATGCAAGACATGCTCCAGACGTAATTTTCATGCTATATCAGTCTGTTTTGTTGATTTTCTGAGATATCAGGTAATAAATAACTCATTCATTCATTTTTTTTACCGGACAGGGTTTGGGACCTGTTGAAGAGTGTGGTTACGGGTTCGTTTAGTGAGAATTTGATGTTTAAGACGGTCTCGGTAAGTAGTACATTATATATCCGCGCATCTCTTTACTTCTAGTTTCAATACAATTATGATGTTAGATTATTATTTTGATTAAATTCTATTCTCGTAAAGTGCGTGAGGCAGCCACCGGGGACGAATCTATGTGGATACTATGTCTGCGAGTTCATTCGCACGTTTACCATTTAGCACAAAGATTATAGAGTCAATGTAATTAATACATTCACCACTGGCTCCACGCTCGCTGTCGATGCCAACGGTCGTGGCCATTGCTTCTGCGCATCTGAGTTGCTGTGTTGCTGCGTAACTGCTCAGGTGATTTTTAAAGAGTGTTTCGGGCTTCCGGCTCGCCGTCGCGTGCCGGTTTCGCGCCAGTTTCCAACAAGATATCAGGCGGGAAGTCCTTTTTGTCTCGACTGGGAACGGCGGAGAGTGCCCGGACTTCTCTTGTGCTCGATAATGACCTCGTTTGTCTCCTGCTGGCCGTGGGCGGCAGTAATATTGATGCAAGGATACATACGATCGCTCGTCTTCGAAGCGCACCCCTCTTCGACAAGGTCAGAAGGATATGATCGCTCGTCTGTACTCTGTACTGGAGTACAGGAGAAGGAAAAGACGGACTAGGGTCGGGTAACAAATCTAAACGAACAAATTTGTCTTTTGCAGGGGCAGTACAGTCTACGGTGCAGAAATGGCTAATAAATTTTCTTCAAAAAAAAGAAGGGCTAATAAATCATTCATTTTTGAATCATCGAATGTTTTGACGATACGAAAGTTTTGTTTAGGCAGAGGCCCCATCGCCGCCCAATGCATCCTCCAGGGCGCCGTTGCCGCCGAGGTGAGCGGCGTCGCCAACCCTCAGGAGGACCCACTGCCCGGTGACACCGGAGACGTGCAAGAAATTCAACGAGGTGTTGGGGACATTCCGGCCTACCGAGCTGACCACGATCACCCGCTCCCCTGTCAACGGCTGAACGGCAGCAACAACCAAGTCTTCGTCAGGGTTCAGAATTTGATTTATTAACCGCAGACAAACTCAGCAGAAATGAAGTTGCATCTTACCGTTGTGTTGCTGAGGGATTTTGATCACGTAGGAGATGTGCCGGTCGTCGCACTGGTTATTGGTTAAGGCTCTCTCCACCACCCTTTAACACGGGTTAAAAAATGCAGGATCATCAGAGCACCACACTGATGTATGGTACTGAAACGCTCATGCCTTGTTTGGTACTAAAGTTTTTGTTGGATTAGTGGAGATAATTTCCTAGAGTACCGGGTGAAATCTCTACCTTCACCCAAAACCTCACTCACAATCCACTAGGTATGAGTAGAGTGTTGGGGATTAAGAAAAATACAAGGGAAAAGTGGGGATAAGCGAAGATTAAACTCGCTCAATACTCTAGTACCAAATATATTTTTAAAAGTAAGTGGGGATTTGAGGTTTGGTGTGGATTATCCGCACTAATCCCAGTTAGCTTTGCGACAATCAAATAACAAAGAACGACAAAGAAATCACAGCAAAGGGGACACAGATTTAACATGAAAAATCCTCTCAAACAAATAGACGAAATAACCACGGGCGCCAGCCAGCAGAACTTCACTATACGGGAAGTGTTTACACAGCGCCGGGGATTTCATAGATACAACTCATCCCAGCCGGCAGCTTACGCTGACGGGTATCGCTCCGTTCCGTCAGAAGTTAGCTCCTTAATAGAATTTGGATCATACTTTAACAATCCCTGCAAAACCTCTAGTATCAAACAAGGCCTCACTGTTTTGGTCTAAGCAAAGCTATTACTCTCTTGGAGAAAGTTGAACTCTTTACCGGGATTTCTTGGTCTATGTCGTCGAAATCCAAACCCTTTTAAGCTCAAAGGTATCGAAACCCCTGAAGGCCGCTGGGTTATGAACAAACCCATGCATCGTCCCACTTCACACCTTGGAGATGATCCATTTGCCTTTCTCTTCGTTCTTTCATTCAGCACCAACTGAAACCACCGAAGACACTAGTCGTCAATCATGATGAAGCATTAAAATGTGCTATGGAGTTTAGGTCCTGATGACTCCTAGTAGATAGCTGAATCAGAATGGTCTTAAGTTTGCTACGTCCCAAAGCTTTAGGGCGTGTTTACATGCTCAGACCTATATTTCCTCTTTTTTTCTTTCTTGACCCGCGGGATGTTGCGTGGAAGATTTGATTTGAGCCATTTTGACCTCTTGATTGGTAAACGATTTTCTCGTTTCCTCCAAAATAAATCCTTAGCGTTTGGTCCGCGTGTGTCACAGGAGGCAATGGGGTGTTATGGTTTTAACAAACATACTTGATCTTAATCTTCTTTAGTTTATGTAACTGTCTTCATTCGAGATAATGTCTAGATGAAAAAGATGCTCCTCGATGTTATGAATTTATTCCTACAAACGATTTGCAATTTCGTTGAGTGTTTCAAACTCTACGTCAAGTTCCTTTTTAGAGCTTTTTTAAATGAATTTTTCGAATCGGTATATGGTTATGTAGATTATTAAGTTAACCATGTTTAAGTAAGCAAAGTTACCTATCATGGTTGCACCCAGCGATCCAAAGTTTGCACGCATAGGGCGTGGCTCCGTGGAAACGCCAAAATAGGCGTTCCTAGCAGTCCAACTTTTGGCCTTTTTTAAAACTCGTGTCACTGTTCAAAAAAATCGTCAGAGTCAGCGATTAATAGGCCGATCAAGCTACTAGGGACCTAACTGTGTCGATTACCACTAATTTGTTGTGTTAATCTTTTAGCCCGACTAATATCTCTGACAGACCGATTACTAGGTATATTCCCCATCAACTACTACACTTGGTCAAAAAAGTTGCAAAATTTTCAAGGCGTATCACCCATCCAACCGCTAACCCGCCCCAATGAAGTAGGTTTTGCGAAGCTCCCGCTCGATTCCCACCTCCAAGAGCTCGATTCCCACCGCCACCAACCAGTACCCTGGGTAGGTGGTGGGAGAAGAGCAACTTCAGAGGTCAAAGAAGGATAAACGGAAGAATAGCACATGGTACCAGCTGGCGGATTTTGAGTCGCTCGTCACCATGAAGATTAGGTCGGCGAGGCGAAGTTGATGGCTCAATGCACGGCGTCCAGAAAAGTTCTGGTGCGTGGTTGATGTAGAGCTCGTTAGGAACCCGAAGAGAAAGGTATGATGAGCACAGCAGCAAGTTTCCCTCAGTTATAAAACCAAGGTTTAATCGAACCAGTAAGAGTAAGGAAACACCTCAAAGGTGTTGCTACCTGAGCCTTGGCAGGGCGCACTACCGGTGCTAGTAGCAACGTGGAGACCTGCACAACACAACCACGGAACTTTGTCCCCAACTTGCGATGAGGTTGTCAATCTCACCGCTTTTTGCGGAAAACAAAGGATTAAACGTATCGAATGAAAAGAAGTAAAACTTTGCAGAAAGTAAACACAAAGAAGTAAAAGATTGTAGATTGCATATAAAAGACAAGGACCGGGATCCATAGTTCACTAGAGGTGGCTCTCCTTAAGATAGATAACATACTGGGTGAACAAATTACAGCGGGGAAATTGACAAACATCGAGAATGCAATACATGCATATACTAATCATCTTGACTCCTTTGAGACTTTATTGGACATTACAACATTATACATAGACCGCCATCCAACTGTATCTATGACTAATAATCCATCTTCAGGTTATCATCCAAACTCCCTCCAGTATTAAGTTGCAAGCAACCTTTATTGAGTGGGAGTTGATATTTAATGGTGCCTTCGTTCATATCAATGATGGCACCAACAGTTCTAAGAAAAGGTCTTCCCAAATTAATAGGACAAGAAGCATTGCATTCAACATCCAAAACATAGAAATCAACGGGGACATAGGCATCGTTAACCATAATAAGGACATCATTGAGACTCCCCATGAGTTTCTTTTTAGCATTATCATCAAGTGGGACATTCAAATAACAATCTTCAAGAGGAGGCAAATCAAGCATATCATAAATCCTTCTAGGCATAATAGAAACACTACTATCAAGATCACATAAAGCTTTGGAATCAAAGTCATTCACTTTCATATTAATGATGGGTTCCCAACCATCTTCTTGTTTTATAGGAATAGAAGCTTTATGTTTCATCTTTTCTTCTTTAATCTTTATGAGAGCACCAGTAATCTGTTTTGTAAAGGCCATGTTCATAGCACTAGCATTAGGACTTTTAGCAAGCTTTTGTAGGAACTTAATAAATTCAGAGATATTACACCCATCAAGATCAAAATCAATTTTATCATCTACAGTAGTAGAACTATTACTAGCCTCACCACTAGTGGTGGTAATAGTAGAAACACTAATCTTTCTAGCAATTTCATCTTCTCTTTCCCACTTAGCATGTAATCCAGCTAATAGTCTAACATTTTCATCAATTCTTACTTGTATAGCATTAGTAGCTGCAAAGGGATTATCATTAGTTTCAAGTTTAGCAGGCATTTTATTCAAAGAAGATTGAGCTTCAGCCAAAGATGCTATATTTTGTTTTAGTATTAGAGAGTTTTTCCTCAATAGTTTTATTGAAAGCAGTTTGTTTACTAATAAACTCTTTAAGCATAACTTCAAGTTCAGAGGGAGCACTCCTATTATTGTTGTAAGAATTTCCATAAGCATCACCATTGTTGGGAGGATATGGCTTATAATTGTTGTTACCAAGATTACTCATATAAGCATTATTGCCAAAGTTGTTATTTCTTATGAAGTTCACATCAACTTGCTCTTCTTGAGCAACCAAAGAGGCTAAAGGAACATTATTTGGATCAATATGGCCTTTCCCATTAACAAGCATAGACATAATAATATCAATCTTATCACTCAAGGAGGAAGTTTCCTCAACAGAATTTACCTTCCTACCTTGTGGAGCTCTCTCAGTATGCCATTCAGAATAATTAACCATCATATTGTCCAGAAGTTTTGTTGCAGCACCCAAAGTGATGGTCATAAAGGTACCTCCAGCAGCAGAATCCAATAGGTTCCTTGAAGAATAGTTCAATCCTGCATAAAAAGTTTGGATGATCATCCAAACAGTCAGTCCATGAGTGGGACAATTCTTAACCAAAGATTTCATTCTTTCCCAAGCTTGAGCAACATGCTCATTATCAAGTTGTTTAAACTTCATTATTTCACTTCTCATAGATATAATCTTAGCAGGAGGATAGTATTTTCCAATGAAAGCATCTTTGCATTTATTCCAGGAATCAATACTATTCCTAGTTAAGGAATTCAACCATTCTTTAGCTTTTCCTATAAAAGAGAAAGGAAACAATTTCAGCTTAATAATATCACCATCTATATCCCTATGCTTTTGCATCTCACAAAGTTCAACAAAGTTATTTAGATGGGAAGTAGCATCTTCATTACCAATACCAAAAAATTGCTCTCTCATAACAAGATTGAGCAAAGCAGCTTTTATCTCAAAGAAAGTATCTTTAGGCACATGTGGAGCAATAGGTGTGCTCATAAAATCATTGTTGTTGGTGCTAGTGAAGTCACACAACTTAGTGTTTTCAAGAGTAGTCATTTTTTTGGGTTTTCAAATAAGAAAGCAAACTAGTAAAACTAATTTTTTTGTGTTTTTGAATAACAAAACAAGAAAACAAAACGAAAAGAAACTAAGCAAAACAAAAATAACAAAGTAAAGAGATTGTTATGAGGGACTCCCCTTGTGAAGATGTCCTTGACTCCCCAGCAACGGCGCCAGAAAAATGCTTGATGGCTTAATGCATGGCGCCCAGAAAAGTGCTGGTGCGTGGTTGATGTAGAGCTCGTTGGGAACCCCAAGAGGAAGGTATGATGAGCACAGCAGCAAGTTTCCCTCAGTTATGAAACCAAGGTTTAATCGAACCAGTATGAGCAAGGAAACACCCCAAAGGTCTTGCTAGCTGAGCCTTGGCAGGGCGCACTACCGGTGCTAGTAGCAATGTGGAGACCCGCACAACACAACCATAGAACTTTGTCCCCAACTTGCGATGAGGTTGTCAATCTCACCGTGTTTTGCGGAAAACAAAGGATTAAACGTATCGAATGGAAAGAAGTAAAAGTTTGCAGAAAGTAAACACAAAGAAGTAAAAGATTGTAGATTGAATGTAAAAGACAAGGACTGGGGTCCGTAGTTCACTAGAGGTGGCTCTCCTTATGTTAGATAACATGCTGGGTGAACAAATTACAGCGGGGCAATTGACAAACATCGAGAAAGCAATACATGCATATACTAATCATCTTGACTCCTTTGAGACTTGATTGGGCATTACAACATTATACGTAGACCGCCATCCAACTGCATCTATGAGAAATAATCCACCTTCAGGTTATCATCCGAACCCCCTCCAGTATTAAGTTGCAAGAAACATATTATTGCTTTACGAACTGCGTGTAAAGTAAACAATACGATTGTTCTATGAACAAAGGATTGTTGTTTTCTCCCTAGTAGCAACAACACATCTAGTACCTTAGAGATTTCTGTCACTTCCGCAGATTACCAGAGGCATGAACCCACTATCGAGCATAAATACTAACTCTTGGAGTTGCTAGCATCTACTTGGCCAAGATAGCTACTAACAACAGAAAGCATGCAAGATCATAAATAACAAAGACATGATAGAATCAATAATCAATCTGAAATAGCATCTCAATATCCTTCGGATCCCCGCAAACACAACATGCAGAATTACAAATAGATGATCTTGATCATGAACAGAGCTCACAAGATCTAGACATGAAAGCACAAAGGAGGAGAACCAGCCATCTAGCTACTACATGGATCCGTAGTCCAAGGATGAACTACTCACGCATCACACCGGAGGCTTGCATGGTGATGAAGAAGGCCTCTAGGGTGAATTCCCCTCTTCGACAGGGTGCCAGGAAGAGCTTCAGATCCCTCCCGATCTAGGGATGGAGATGACGGCGGCTATAGACTCTTTCGTGGATTTTTGATCGGGTACTTAGGGTTTACGTCCCGAGGGCATCTTATAGTCGGATGGGGAGGCCGAGGGGGTACCAGGGGCCACCACACCACCCCCTGGCGCGGGCCCAGCCTGGCCGCACGGCCAGGTGGTGTGGCCGGCCTCTGGCCCCTCTTCGTCTTGTATTCTGGCATCTGATGGCTTCCGGAAAAATAGGCACTTTGGCTTTTGTCCCGTCCAATTCCGAGAATATTCATTTTCTGAGTTTCCTGGTACCAAAAACAGTAGAAAATAGGCAGCTGGCACTGTGGCTTTTGTTAATAGGTTAGTCCAAGAAATCATATGAAAAGTACTCCAAAGTGTGGACAAAACACAAGAAAGTGGATAAAACCAAGCATGGAACATCAAAAATTATAGATACATTTGCAATGTGTGAACATCCCCAAGCTTAACTCCTGCTCGTCCTCGAGTAGGTAAGTGATAAAAAGAAAGAATAATTTTTGAGGTGACATGCACCATCAATGACTTGATCAAAGTATTTGCAAAACATTCAAAGCTGGGATCATAGTACTTCAATCATAACATGAAAGACAAAGTTCTAGCAATAACCAAAGAAACTATGATGCAACATGAAAATGCACGAATAAAAGATTCATAAATAACAATGCTTTGCAAGACGTTTGTTTGTTTCACATAAAGAAAACATAGCATAATAGTATTCAGGTTGTCCCTCATAGAATAGCAAATATAAATGCATAGGACACCTTCAAAGTTCATAAGAGTGACTAGATACAATAGTTTAAAACAAACAATATCAAAGTATGCATCAATCAACCTGTCTTGGAACAATGCACATAGAACTAAGAATGGCCACTATGCTCTCAAAGTAGGTGCATAAAGTTAGAAGGTGGAGACTCAATAATAAGGTGGAAGAAAGGCCTTTCTAAAAGGAAGTAGGGATTCAAGTCTCATAAAGAGCTTCCAAAAATTATGGTACTTATAGCTTTCAGCTCTCATTGCCCCTATCATAAGCATCTTGAAGTGATTGGGGTTAAAGTGAACAAACTATGGTGTACGTGCTTGACGAAGTATAAGTCAGAACTCTCATGTCCCTTATATACGATGGCCGCTCCTCATGCTACTCAAGTTTAGTCACCGATAAGTTTTTGTCATCGTAAGTATATGTGTATCATAGAGAACCGCCAACGGGGTACCCCTTGCCCGATGATATGGAAGAATCTCCATATCAAAATGACAAGGCAAGCAGACAACGAGCATCTCAGCAATCTTCTTATTTACCATGGGAATATGGTGCTTTTTTCTCTCTTTCCTCTTTTCATAGTATCTCTTTTTTTCTCTTTTCTCTTTTTCTCAATATAGGACTCTTTTTTTATAAGAAGAATGCTTCATAGACAGCTCATTATGGTTACGCTGCAGGTTTCCACCATGTCAGCATGGATTAGACCAGCGGCCCAGGCGTTTCTCTAACACATATACATAACTCCATGGACTTACAAGCTCCCCTTTCATTTCACACTGACGACATCCATATACAAAAGAGCATGATATCAACTAGGTACAAGTATCAAGTACAATGTTGAAAGCGTTCCCCATGAAAGCATGGTTCTGCTAATTCCCGACAAATAAGTGCAAGCATATACAACATAGAAGACACAATGGTTCAAATTTATTAAGGGCGAGAAAAGTAAAGTGTGCCATCAAGTTCGTGAGAGCTTTAATCACTAGTTTTCTCATAACAAGTTTAATTTGGAAGGTAAACAAAAGCATGAATATACTTGGAATAGCATAAGCTAGTAGGTAGGTATGGTGGACTCTTTGGAATAACTTGGTTTAGGGAGTTGGATGCATGAGTGGAACTCATACTTTGTTGTGGAGGCTAGCAAAAGACTGGGAGCGACAAACTAAGATAGCAATAATGGCCATAATCATGCAGAGCGACAAAACATCATTGATTAAAGAATAAAGTGATACTACAAGTTGAAAACTAAAGGATCATAAAGGCTATGGTGACTTGAGATAGTCATAACATGGTGTGAGCATGCGGCAAGTCAACCCAAATAAAGCATCAAAGGAGAATATCACTATAGTATGCTTTAATATGCTAAAACAACGCATGATTCATCAAAGGCACATTAAGCAATCTCAGTTGTTTATAACAAGTCATGCTACAGGAAATAATACTAAGCATAAAGCCAAAACAATATCAAGCATGGCATGACAAAGCATAGGCCACAGTCAAAAAAAGCTCTTTTTACCACAAAAGCATGAACTTTCCTACTCTTTTCCAAACCAAACAAAACTATTTGAAAACCAATGTATGAAAGAGGGGGTCCAACCAATTTATTCAGAAAGATAAGTAGACCAAGCAAACCAAAATCCAAAACGAAAACGAAAAACAAGACGCTCCAAGAACAACACAACTGTGCATGAAACAATAAAAATGAAGCGTTCGGAAGAAACTTGGGATTTTTATTGATGAAGAAGGGAATGCCCAAGGCATCCCCAAGCTTTGAAGCTTGTACTTCTTGGATATTTCTTGGGGTGACACGTGTGGCATCCCCAAGCTTGAGCTTTAGTCCATCCTCCATCTCATTACTCATTCCCATACACTTGAAAATTTTCCTTCATACAAAACTTCACACAATCTTTATTAGCAACATTAGTGCACTCAAGATAAATAAGTCTTAAGGTTCAGTTATAACACAAAATAAACTTCCATTAGAACACTAGATACTGTAGCACTTCCCTCAAAAATCTCAATTCCCCAAAATAACTCAAAAAGGAACCAACAAGAAGAAAATGCAGAAAATGGCAGAAATCTGTCAAAACAGAACAGCAGGTAAATACGAATTTTTTCGAAGACCTTCTGTTGCTCAAATCAAAACGTGTTGAACTAACAAAAGTTAGATAACAACCGGGGGAAGAAGCACAAAAATTCACGCCTCAAAAAGACGTTCAGAGATTTTACACGAATTTTTACGGTAAAGCACAGAAATCTGTTTCGGCACAGCAACTTTCCCAATCATTACTTCTCTCTCATTAGAGGTTACTCTTGCCACAAAAAGCAAATAAAAAGGATAAGGAGAGGTTATTACAGAGGTAATAACTTCCAAGACTCATCTAAAACTTTTTGGTTATCTCCCAATAAGTACTTTTTAACGCCTTTAAGTTAGGCATAAGAAGCAAGAAAGAATCAAGTGTTCTCAAATGAAGAAGGATTAAAACCAAATTTTGTTTTTACCGGAGAAGCAAAAGAAATATTTTCTCTCTTTTTAGGGAAGTGTTCTATACCTTTATTGAGTGGGAGTTGATATTTAATTGTGCCTTCGTTCATATCAATGATGGCACCAACAGTTCTAAGAAAAGGTCTTCCCAAAGTAATAGGACAAGAAGCATTGCATTCAACATCCAAAACATAGAAATCAACGGGGACATAGGCATCGTTAACCATAATAAGAACATCACTGAGACTCCCCATGAGTTTCTTTTTAGCATTATCATCAAGTGGGACATTCAAATAACAATCTTCAAGAGGAGGCAAATCAAGCATATCATAAATCCTTCTAGGCATAATAGAAACACTACTATCAAGATCACATAAAGCTTTGGAATCAAAGTCATTCACTTTCATATTAATGATGGGTTCCCAACCATCTTCTTGTTTTATAGGAATAGAAGCTTTATGTTTCATCTTTTCTTCTTTAATCTTTATGAGAGCACCAGTAATGTGTTTTGTAAAGGCCATGTTCATAGCACTAGCATTAGGACTTTTAGCAAGCTTTTGTAGGAACTTAATAAATTCAGAGATATTACACCCATCAAGATCAAAATCAATTTTATCATCTACAGTAGTAGAACTATTACTAGCCTCACCACTAGTGGTGGTAATAGTAGAAACACTAATCTTTCTAGCAATTTCATCTTCTCTTTCCCACTTAGCATGTAATCCAGCTAATAGTCTAACATTTTCATCAATTCTTACTTGTATAGCATTAGTAGCTGCAAAGGGATTATCATTAGTTTCAAGTTTAGCAGGCATTTTATTCAAAGAAGATTGAGCTTCAGCCAAAGATGCTATATTTTGTTTTAGTATTAGAGAGTTTTTCCTCAATAGTTTTATTGAAAGCAGTTTGTTTACTAATAAACTCTTTAAGCATAACTTCAAGTTCAGAGGGAGCACTCCTATTATTGTTGTAAGAATTTCCATAAGCATCACCATTGTTGGGAGGATATGGCTTATAATTGTTGTTACCAAGATTACTCATATAAGCATTATTGCCAAAGTTGTTATTTCTTATGAAGTTCACATCAACTTGCTCTTCTTGAGCAACCAAAGAGGCTAAAGGAACATTATTTGGATCAATATGGCCTTTCCCATTAACAAGCATAGACATAATAATATCAATCTTATCACTCAAGGAGGAAGTTTCCTCAACAGAATTTACCTTCCTACCTTGTGGAGCTCTCTCAGTATGCCATTCAGAATAATTAACCATCATATTGTCCAGAAGTTTTGTTGCAGCACCCAAAGTGATGGTCATAAAGGTACCTCCAGCAGCAGAATCCAATAGGTTCCTTGAAGAATAGTTCAATCCTACATAAAAAGTTTGGATGATCATCCAAGCAGTCAGTCCATGAGTGGGACAATTCTTAACCAAAGATTTCATTCTTTCCCAAGCTTGAGCAACATGCTCATTATCAAGTTGTTTAAACTTCATTATTTCACTTCTCATAGATATAATCTTAGCAGGAGGATAGTATTTTCCAATGAAAGCATCTTTGCATTTATTCCAGGAATCAATACTATTCCTAGTTAAGGAATTCAACCATTCTTTAGCTTTTCCTATAAAAGAGAAAGGAAACAATTTCAGCTTAATAATATCACCATCTATATCCCTATGCTTTTGCATCTCACAAAGTTCAATCAAGTTATTTAGATGGGAAGTAGCATCTTCATTACCAATACCAAAAAATTGCTCTCTCATAACAAGATTGAGCAAAGCAGGTTTTATCTCAAAGAAAGTATCTTCAGGCACATGTGGAGCAATAGGTGTGCTCATAAAATCATTGTTGTTGGTGCTAGTGAAGTCACACAACTTAGTGTTTTCAAGAGTAGTCATTTTTTTGGGTTTTCAAATAAGAAAGCAAACTAGTAAAACTAATTTTTTTGTGTTTTTGAATAACAAAACAAGCAAACAAAACGAAAAGAAACTAAGCAAAACAAAAATAACAAAGTAAAGAGATTGGTTATGAGGGACTCCCCTTGTGAAGATGTCCTTGACTCCCCAGCAACGGCGCCAGAAAAATGCTTGATGGCTTAATGCATGGCGCCCAGAAAAGTGCTGGTGCGTGGTTGATGTAGAGCTCGTTGGGAACCCCAAGAGGAAGGTATGATGAGCACAGCAGCAAGTTTCCCTCAGTTATGAAACCAAGGTTTAATCGAACCAGTATGAGCAAGGAAACACCCCAAAGGTCTTGCTAGCTGAGCCTTGGCAGGGCGCACTACCGGTGCTAGTAGCAATGTGGAGACCCGCACAACACAACCATAGAACTTTGTCCCCAACTTGCGATGAGGTTGTCAATCTCACCGTGTTTTGCGGAAAACAAAGGATTAAACGTATCGAATGGAAAGAAGTAAAAGTTTGCAGAAAGTAAACACAAAGAAGTAAAAGATTGTAGATTGAATGTAAAAGACAAGGACTGGGGTCCGTAGTTCACTAGAGGTGGCTCTCCTTATGTTAGATAACATGCTGGGTGAACAAATTGCAGCGGGGCAATTGACAAACATCGAGAAAGCAATACATGCATATACTAATCATCTTGACTCCTTTGAGACTTGATTGGGCATTACAACATTATACGTAGACCGCCATCCAACTGCATCTATGACAAATAATCCACCTTCAGGTTATGATCCGAACCCCCTCCAGTATTAAGTTGCAAGCAACATATTATTGCTTTACGAACTGCGTGTAAAGTAAACAATACGATTGTTCTATGAACAAAGGATTGTTGTTTTCTCCCTAGTAGCAACAACACATCTAGTACCTTAGAGATTTCTGTCACTTCCCCAGATTACCAGAGGCATGAACTCACTATCGAACATAAATACTAACTCTTGGAGTTGCTAGCATCTACTTGGCCAAGATAGCTACTAACAACAGAAAGCATGCAAGATCATAAATAACAAATACATGATAGAATCAATAATCAATCTGAAATAGCATCTCAATATCCATCGGATCCCCACAAACACAACATGCAGAATTACAAATAGATGATCTTGATCATGAACAGAGCTCACAAGATCTAGACATGAAAGCACAAAGGAGGAGAACCAGCCATCTAGCTACTACATGGATCCGTAGTCCAAGGATGAACTACTCGCGCATCACACCGGAGGCTTGCATGGTGATGAAGAAGGCCTCTAGGGTGAATTCCCCTCTCCGACAGGGTGCCAGGAAGAGCTTCAGATCCCTCCCGATCTAGGAATGGAGATGACGGCGGCTATAGACTCTTTCGTGGATTTTTGATCGGGTACTTAGGGTTTACGTCCCGAGGGCATCTTATAATCGGAAGGGGAGGTCGAGGGGGTTCCAGGGGCCACCACACCACCCCCTGGTGCGGGCCTAGCCTGGCCCCACGGCCAGGTGTTGTGGCCGGCCTCTGGGCCCTCTCCGTCTCGTATTCTGGCATCTGATGACTTCCAGAAAAATAGGCACTTTGGATTTTGTCCCGTCCAATTCCGAGAATATTCATTTTCTGACTTTCCTAGAACCAAAAACAGCAGAAAGTAGGCAGCTGGCACTGTGGCTCTTGTTAATAGGTTAGTCCAAGAAATCATATGAAAAGTACTCCAAAGTGTGGACAAAACACAAGAAAGTGGATAAAACCAAGCATGGAACATCAAAAATTATAGATACATTTGCAATGTATCAGAAGCGTATGTGTTTAGTGGTCTTTTGGGCTCTAGGTAAGTAGGGTTCGGCATATAAAGGCTCATGTACTATTTCTTTCTTATATACACGTGTTTTAGGTGCTAATTTGTGTAGGTTGCTCTGATTAAATCAATTAATCATCCGAATTTCGATTAGTCGCTACTCCCAAGCCGACCGAGCAGTTAATGATTTCTGATTTTTTCACCATTGACCCGTGCCATGCAAGAAAACGATGCGACCCAACACAAAAAACAGGCTTATTTCTTCCCGCTGGATGCGAGATACGAGAAAGCGGGCTAGCAAACACGCCCTTAGATATGGTTTGTGCGGTCTTTGCAGCATGTTTCAGATCGGAGGATTATGCAGTAGCCGGTTGGTTTCTCTCGACAGACGACGGGACACCTAGAGCGTGTTCGGTAGCCAGTATGGGTTTCCCGGCGGAGTCTGGCAGTGTCACAGATGGCACTGCTACACTCATATGACTTCCAAGCCAGCTTTTGCAAGTAGTTTGATAGACTACATAACTTTTTTTATGACGATAGCAACAAATGCTTGTTGTTTGGTTGCATGTGCTGGATCTGCCTGCCATGTTAATATACACACTAAACATTCATTACCAGCTTGTTCTTTGTGTTTGTCGGCTGCATTTGCCAGCACGGCACCTATTGTGGCTACGCTGGCAATGGAGGGCGGCTGCACCAGCAACGGAGCATAGCGACACAGCTGTTGCGGATGCACCAACGACGGAGGTCGGCGGGACACCTGTTGTGGATGCGCTGGCGTTTGGTGTTGGACTAGGAACTGCTCGACCTTGCTCGCCGTCTTGACATCATTACCCACAGCGTTCGGGAACTCGATCTTGAATATGGAAGACTAGACCGCCTAAAACGGGAACTCGATCTTGAATATGGAAGACTAGACCGCCTAAAACACGTACGCGACGAAGGGGAGCTATGTGCGGCCGATGGCGATGACCACCTTGGTGTTCCTCTACCTTCATGACCGCCTATCGTGCGGTCAACGACGACGACCACATTTGCATTCCTCTACCTGCACAACTGCCCATCGTGCGGCCGATGACAATGACCTTGGTGTTCCTCTACCTGCACGACCACGCGTCGAGTAGACCTTCTTCCTCTACCTCATCTTCAACCTCACATACAAGCTGAGAAGTTCATCTACTACAATTGACAGTTGAGAGAGCAGAGCTACAGATAAATCCTCTACCTCCATGAAAACGAGCCATTTGTGACACAAAAATTGTGAGGAACGGTGAGATCAAGCTGCTCCTAGAAGGAGATTTTGAATGGTTGATTCTGCGATGAATCTGAAAAAATTACTCAAAAAGCTCCAACTTTCACTATGAATCAAAGAAGATACAAAACATCTACCTCGGCAGTGGTCAAAATTGAACCCCATCATCGATACACATTTTTTTCATATAGAGATGGAGTCGATTTGAAGCCTTTTTGTGCTAATCAAAAGTGGTTGGGATGAACACGGGTTAAGAGGAGAGAGAAAATTCCATTGTATGTGAGTATGCAACCATGGGCTCGATGGACTCCTTTAAAGGGCGTGCTCATACAGGCTCCACGGAAACGCTCGATTCGAGCGTTGTTCCTAGGTTCTGAGCTGCTTTGAGAAGCGCGCTAGCACAAGCCAAACTCACATGTACAATATCTAAACAACCCGTTTTCATATTCCTAGAGGCTGGCTCACCCCATGCAGGCGTCCCTAATGTCGCATGACATATTTCAGGGAACGTCAGTGGCTTAGTGCTACAACAGGGGAACTCCTAAAATTTTGATGTATGTTCACGATTTATGCCCACAAAACTAATATCTTTTTAGAAAACAAAAATCCAGCAAAAGAAATTAATACATACCCACAGCACCTTGCTGCCTGTTAATCTCATTTAGTTCTAGATCCATTTGCCATGTTGCAGGATTAATTTCAAAAAGATCTACTAATCAGTGAATTATTTTCACACAATTAGGACTATTCATAGTTACATGTTGGGCCAGTCCATAGAGCGAGACACATGAGCGCTCGCCCTAGGCCCCTATGAGGTAGGGCGGTCCAAGAATTGTTTATATAGTCGTAGTACTCTTATTTATTAGGTCCAACAGTTTTGTGAGGTAGGCTACCTCCGCCTCGCTGGACATGCTAGCTTTTGGGCCTTCCCACATGGATGGCTTCGCTACCTTCTTCGTGGAGCTCACCCTAGACCCAGCCCCTCAGGCGTCTCCGGGCCAGGTTACCGACATGGACCAGGTGCCATCAAGTGAGGCAGCCAATTCGGCCGCATCTCCTCACGGCTCGCCACCCACTCCGTCTCAGCCTCTGGTAGCTTCTCCGGTGCGAGACAGTGTGACGTGGCTGGGAACTCCTGGTGGCATGGACCCTGCTACACCAACATCGTCGGACATTAACACACAACTAGCATGCTTCAGAGATCTTTGACGCTCCAGGAAGGAGGCTATCCTTCCAAGTCCACCACCGAGACGTCCGATGCAGAAGCGCCCCCTCCCACTACCTTTAGCTGTAGTAGGAGAGTGGCCGGCAAGTTTGCGCTGGATACTCCGGTGTATCTCCAGCAAAAAACGTTGATGACCCAACTGGACATCGGGGTGAGGGTGAGGTGATCGGCGAGGAGGCGTTGCAAGCCTATTTGAGATTCTTTGAGGAGTCGGTTATAGACAAGCATGTCACAATGGTTTTGGCTGGACAACGGGGACACTCCCATTGGCAGACAACGAGGATGTAGGCTTGGTTGCCTAAGGGGCCTTGTATTCTTGACATTGTGGTGCTAATCTAGCATGGCTAGGTCTTCAACCCAAATGGGAGGTGAAGGAGGTGTTCGCACCGCCGACGAGGCGCATACCGTTTCGTGGAGTCGTCATCCACGAGCCGCGTCAGCCGATGCCGACTAGCGAGAGACCCTTGCACCGCCCCAAGTTGGAGCCGGAGACCGGCGAGGAGTCTGTGCTAGCCACCTACCTCTGACAGTAGTGGCTCCAAGTGAATGGCGATGACCCCAAGGACAAGCCCGGCTACGACAGGACGTGCATGGAATCTATGAACAACCACAGTCCCTGGTGGGGATTGATCGAGAATCTGATCACGATGTCCATCCACGAAACCGGCTGGGAGCTCATCGACCTGATGCGCTATGACGATGGCACTGGGCCCAATGCGATTGTCAAGGACAAGACCACTGATGAGCCTCCTAGTGAGCCTAACGAGCGTGGGAAGAATCCGATCAGCAATGACAACGTGTTACCTAAAGTTATACTACCACGACGGCCACAGTTAGATTTCATTTGTTAAGTTAAATTTAATTTGAATATTATGAAATATAACGAAGTTAATTTTTGTTTGTTTAGGACATCCAGCTGAAAACGGGTCCGCCTCAAACATGGCACTCCGCGGTAGCATCCCCAAACAATCACTCTAGCGCTTATGTCGGACATCGTTTAGGGACGCAACGGGAGATGCTCTGAGTCACAAAGCAATAGACGATCTTGTATTGGAGTCCTAAGGGCATCTCCACCGGGTCGATCCATTTTGGACATGGGAGGTGTCCAAATCGGTCTGTTTGGATCGGCCCGTGGACACAAAAAAAGACATTTGGCCTCTATCCGTTTGGGTTGAGGGTTCCCCTAGCGGCACCGACCCATTTTTTAAAAATTCATGTCTAAAGTTGACTTGTATTGCATACATAGTTTCATAGATTTTGCTTACAATTACCTTGCATTGCATACATAGTAAATTTAATCTAGAAGACCCTGTCTAGGCATATGCATGGGCTATTTTCTTGCTGCAAAGTCATACAGGGAAGATACAAAAACAAAGTAGATTTAATATAGAAGACTATGTCTCATCTTCTCCTAGTCATCGGACTTGGAATCGGTGTGGTGGTGCTGACGGCACATGGTATCGTTGAAGATGCATACAGAGAGCATGGCTTTGCCATCGTAGGTGAAGACGAGGAAGGGTCGAACCTTAATGTCATGCGCATGGTAGAACTTCTTCCACTCGTTGTCTAGGTACATCTAGTCGAGGCAGTTGAATAGCACCACCACGGACTAGAGGCCGGTCGCACCGTCGGGTACCTGCATTACGACATGGTGGGGCTCCTTCCCATCGACAAGGTTCGCAAACTTCATGGTGAGACAAAGCCTATCCTCATTCATGACTAGGTGGATGGTGACGCAAAACTCGAAACAGTCGAGGTTGTCGATGGCCATAGGTGGTGGCGGAGGTGGATGTGATGGCGATGCCTATGGCGATGGGTAAGGCACTGGCGAAATGGTCTGGCCTCACTAAAAAGATAGAGATGTAGCCTAGAGGTGTGAATAAGAAATTTCAAAACTATTATGGGTTTGGCTTGATAGAATACGGAATTAAACTAACGTTTATTTTACAAGCACAAAACCTAAATACACTAGGTTCAACTAAGTGCACAAACAAAAAGTTAAGATAAGCAAGATAGCACAAGATATAAGTACTTCAAGTGATAGGCAAGATATAAGTACTTCAACCTCAATGGATATCACAAGGAAAGTAAACTCGGGTATAGAGATAACCGAAGCACGGGGAGACGAAGATGTATTCCCGTCTTCCCTTAAAAGTAAGGTATATCATATTTGGAGAGGTGTGAGATCCCATGAAAGATTTCACCAAGCCACAAAGGGCACCTTATCTCCGAGGCTATCCCAATGAGGAAATAGCCACTTTCCTTATCGCTAGATTTTCCTCCACTACAGAGATGGCAAGCTCCACAACCACTTTCCTTATGGCTAGAATGCAAAGAAAGAACACCAAATGTGTTCAAATCCGTCACTCTCAAATCCCACCAAAGCAACAAGTGCTAGGGAGGAATTAGTGAGCAAGAACAATGGTGGAATGCAAACAATGACTCTAAGATCTAGATCCAATGGGTTCCCCTCAATTAGAGGAGGAATTGAATGGTGGGGAATGTGGATCTAGATCTTCTCTTCAAAAGACCTCAAAAAGATGCAAGAATCATAGAAGGGACGAAGAGGAAGCAAACTCAAGGGGGTCAACAATGGAGGTAAAAAAGTGCTCAAGAACCCTAGAAAGCCTTGGGGAAGAAGCCCCGTTTATAGGGAAAAGCAAATCTGCCCGTTGGGGCTGAAAACGTGTAGTCCAGGAAAAACCAGCGGTAAGTCCGGTGGCACCAAAACATATGCCGGACAGATGGGGGCCAAGTCTGACGGACTGGATCCCAAGCTGAACGAAACGACGCCAGGTCTAGTGTACCAAATCCTAGGTCGGACGAACCGGCGACCTCCAAAATGCTTCTCAGTATTCCGTTTCGGCATAGAGTCTAGCAAATCGTAATTTTTGCCAATCATTCTGGCGTACAACCTGGTGGGTCGGATGTTCCACTTATAGAATACTAAGCTTAAGAAAACAGTGATATCTTTTGTGTCCGAACTTTGATTTTATCAAACTTGGTTACGAGGGGCAGCCTCAGCAATGCCCATGGTAATGGACTTAGGGTTTTGCGGAAAAGAGAACGCTAGGGATTTCGTCGGATATCAGGCAAACAAGGGAGTCAAAGTTTCCTGAATACTTTATGAATAACACTATTACAGATCGCTTGGGAATTTTTCGGGTGCCCCTCATAGGCTTCTCTCGTCCTATATATAGTAGGTCGGGTCTCAAAGCCATATACAGATAGGTTACACATACATGATTACAACTCTAATATATTGTCGGTTCATAGTTTCTTTCCAAATACAACTGAAGCTTTCATTGGATGCTTTCTTGGGCCATCATCTTGAATCTTCATGGGTCGTGAGCCTTTATACAGTTAGGGTAACAAATTATGGGCATCTGAATAATCGTACCCATGTCAGTAGCCCCCGTGACTCTACTTGAACCATAGATTCTGGTTGAGTCTCAAATATATATTCAGTATTTTTTATGTTATGAATTGTTTCTATTTTTTCTTATTTCATAGGAATTTGGTACAACAGGCCTGATGCATCCGACGGATCGGGGAATCAGTTAATTTCTCCTAGAAAAAACGCTGTAGACCTACATCAAACTCAAGTCCCGAGGCCTGAATTCGGAATTTTTACTAGCATAATTCTGTTCGAGCCATTGAGGTCTTACTGAATTCTAAATCCCAGTCTTATTTTATCGGATACCCAACGCATCCGTCAGGTTTTTTCATCGTATCGTTGATACGGATATTTTTCTGGCAGAGCGCATTCTTGTGCAATTACCAGACCACCCAGGACGAATCTCAGGATCTTATCTTCATGTTGTGGACACGGCATTCGGAGTTTTACCGCGTCGGGTGCGATCCGAGATTTTTGTATTTGTTTTTGTTGGCTGCCTTGTTTGGCTGCTGGAATTTCTAACATTTATCAGATTCTTGTTTTATTGATTTTATAGAATATCCCGATGGGAGTAACCCTGTTGAGGATACATCAAAGTAAAACTCATAGGTCTAGGTGAAAACTGTTTTAACTCAATGTGCCCAATTTAATTTCTATTAGGTGCACTCCAGCGCTCCCGATGGGAGTATCCCCCGAGGCTATGTTCGGATACCTGTATCTGGACATAGGCTCATAACTATTTGTTAGTTTTTTTAGAATAATGCTTATAGAGAAAATATATATCTTCTTATTTACTGGTAAAAATTATAAATAAATACTTAGAGTATGAAGAACTTATCTTTTTATTTATTATTCCAAAGCCGAAGATACATTGTTTTGGCGGATTTCTGCCTAGTCGTTGGCCTTAATATTCTGGCTAAGAAGCCGAGCCTTGTAATTTTAAATTGCGAGAAAACATATATTCTAAGGGTAAAAGCGTCGTAGTTGTGCGACGTTCCATGGATTGGAGTATTTGACTCATGTCTTCTTGTCTTGTAGCCGATATCCTCCAGGGATAACTTTTGTAACGATATAAGACCCTTCCTAGGGTGACTCTAGTTTTCGGTGACCATCTTTCTTGAGGCAAAGAACTAGGTCCCCTATGACGAAGGACCTAGGACGTAACTGTCGATTGTGATAGTTGCGCAAACTTTACTGATATATAGTAGCTCTTTGTAAGACAGCGTCATGGGCTTCATCAAGTGCATCAACATCATCTCCAAGCGCTTCTCTTGACGCTTCTTCATCATACGTAGCTACTCGTGGAGAGTCGTGTGATACTTCGACTGGAAGGATGGCCTCAGCGCCATGGACCAGAAAGACGGGTATTTCTTGTGTCAAAGTATTGTGAGTAGTACGCAAGCTCCACAAAACAGATGGTAACTTATCAACACATGCTCCTTTTGCCCTATCGGGTGGTGCTAGTAGTCTTTTCTTGAGGCCAGCAGTTACTAGGCCATTGGCTTTCTCCACTTGCCCATTGGTTTGTGGGTGGGATACTAAGGCATAACTTACTTTGATGCCCATCTCCTTATAGTATTCCTTGAACTCATTGAAAGTAAAATTAGTTCCATTATTTGTGATGATGTTATCTGGCACACCAAACCAGAACACTATGGATTTGATAAAATTCATAGCCAAAGTTCCGTCTATACTGGTAACATGCATTGCTTCAATCCATTTAGTAAATTTGTTGACTGCTATCAGCAGAAAGACATGTTGTTCCAGGGATGATTTGTGAAGCTTTCCCACCATATTGAGTCTCCATTGAGCAAAAGGCCAAGCAAGAGGTGTGGGATTTAACTCAGCAGTGGGTACACCAGGTTTTGATGCGAAGGAGTAGATCTGATTGGATATAAAGATGCAACAGAGAACAACAATTCACTTGCGACCTTCGGTGGCGGCCGAGGTGGCCAGAGCCAGCCAGATTCGTGTGGCGACGGCAATGAGGCCGCGGCATCTCTAGAGGGATAGAGGAAGGTCTCAGGGAGAGAGAAAGTGTACCCGACCTAGTGTACACGGCCGCATTCACTACCTAGAGCATCACCAGGAGACCACCTGTCGATCGCCATCCTCCGCCATGCCGCTAGCCGCCCGTAGCCGTGTCACCGGAGTCGCCTGCCCATACCCTTCGGTCTCACCGTCGGGCCTATAAAAGGAGGCCTCCCCAGCCTCTTCTCTCCACACCACTCCACTCCCCTCACTTCACTGAACCTCACCCACCTCTAGCTGGAGCAAGGGGAGCAGCAGCTCGCCGGAATTGGAGCCGGAGCAGCTGCCTCTGGAGGAGAAGGGCGCCTGCGATTTAGGGCACCCCAAGCTCCGTCGCAACCGCGCCTCGCCTCACCGTCGTCTTCTAGTTCGTTTGCCTGCCTCGCCATCGTTGCTGGAGCCCTAGTACGTCCCCAGCAGACCCCCACCGAGCCGCTAGGGTTCGAGCTTGTCGGTGACCTGTTCGTCGTCGACGACGACCCTCAGCCATAGATTCCCCTTCTAATCCTACGACCCACAGCGCGCGTACCGTTTCGCGTGTTAAGTGCCGCTGACAACCGGGCCCCCCTATCAGCCGAGCCTTGCGCTGCGGAGCACCACTGGGCCGGCCCAAGTTCTTTCCCGCGCTAGCCCAGCCATTCAAATCTATATTTTTTCTTTTTAGTTGAATCTAGTTTCTGTCCACTAGTTTAAAATTCAATTCTAGGATTTTCACAAATCCAAATTGCATGAAACTAATTCTGCCTGAAAGGTAGTAAGATGATCTATTCAAGCCCGTTGGATTTAATTCAATTAGAGTTATAGATCTCTCCTAATAAAAATAACAAAACAGAAGTATTTGCAACTTGGAACATTTTTATAAAATCAACCAAGTTAGCTTTTGAGTTGATTCCAACTCTCAAAAATCACATTTAATCATATCTATCTAACTATGTAATAATATTAAGGTTTACATGCAGTGACTTTGGACTAGTACCAAAATAATGCTATATAGGCATTTTTTGTCACTTTAAATCATTAAATAATGAACTTAAACCAAAGTAATATTGATCCAACCTTTAATTCTCATTCCCACATGTTAGGATATGTGGTGATGACCTGTGTCAACATGATCCCATATTTTAAGTGGTGAATATTAAATCTTAGTTAATTTTTCAATGAGTAGAAATTACTTTTCTAAAATAAAAAGGATGAAACCATTGAATTAAACTTGTGATGCTTGTGATGATAATAGATCATCCAATGTGTATCTTAGAATGCTACTTAGCCTAGTTAAGTATTGTTTGGTGATTGTGTGCTCCATATGTATTTATAGACGATAGTACCGGCCAAGCTTTCGAGGAGGAGGAGTTCTACCAAGAAGAAGAAGAAGAAAACTTCAACCACTACACCAACCAAGGCAAGCCACCATTAACAGTTCAAGCTAACACTTGCAAGTTTAGTGCTTAGCAAGTTAGGACCAAACTAGATGGTTTAGCAAAGATGCCTTAAGCATGCTTTGATCACACTCCCCTTTGACTAGTAATACCCCAAGTTTTATTTACAAGCTTTACTCTCTTAGTTTACACCAAGTTCTTTACTTGTTTGAAGGTAGCATAAAAAGTATAAAACTTGACCTACTTAGAACCCTTTAGATGTCATTCTATGGCATGAGATTGAACCCATCTTTTCCACCTTAGTGAACACTCTTAACTTAGTAGTTTAGAGTAGATCAAAAACTTGAGTCACTTTAGATGGGAACACGTGAAAATATTATGAAAACATTGGAATGATGAGTCATTCTATTGAGATGTTTTGACATGTGTTGAGAAACACAAATGGTTGATGATGATGAAAATGTTGAGGCATGAGCCTTAACCCTTTTATAAAACTGATGGTTGGATTCGGATGCGATACCATTCCAAATTTACCGTACAACCACACTACCTGAATTGGGTAAGGCTTAGCTGGAAATTTATATGCATTAGTATTAGTTCCCTCGCGGGAGAGGTTTGAGCTGAGGCTACCTCTCAATGTTGTCCACCTATGCAGTGCCCAAGATGACTGATGGTCATGGTTGGGAGGCCATGCTCATAGGAGACGTTCTTATACTAGGGTGTGTAAAGGGAAGGTTATGTTTGATTATCTGCATACTAAGTATGATGATTCAGGGTATCCCTAACAGATGTATCGAATCTTGTGGTGAAAGTGTACCACCTCTGCAGAGTGTCAAACTATTCGAATAGCCGCGTCCGCGGTTATGGACAGTTGGAATGGCCATACTATTCGTTGTCAGATGTGTTTTTCCAAAAAACTTGAAATGAAAGATGAATCTTGACTTGACAACAACAGGGTTGTGTTTATGACAATAGCTTCCCAACTTAAGTGATTCTAGAGCTTTACTTTATCTTTCTTTGCTTCTGAACTCAGCTTAGGTTTCAAACTTAACTTTATAGTTATACCTAGAGTTAGCACTTTATCTTGGAAGTATAGTACTTGTTAGTGGTAGTTTGTGAGTACTTAAAGAGTACTCATGGCTTTTGTCCCTGGCTATTATCGTGGCCAAACTATGAAGGAGACTATCAAGATGATGGCCAATAGGACGGCTATGATAACTAGGACTATCTGCCTTCGTCAGCATTGCATGTGCCCCTGAAGATGGACCCCACCGCTACGCTTATCTTTTATTTCCGCTGCTTGTTGTATTAAGACTGGATCATGAGATCCTTATTTGTGTAAGACCTTATGTATGGTTTGTAATGGATGATGTACTGTGATATCCAATCCGTTGTGTCTCGCAAAAATGGTAATCCTGGGATTGCGAGGTATGGCATAACGGGCATCTGGAATTTAAAAATCCGGGTGTTGACAAGTTGGTATCAGAGCCATCCTGACCATAGGAGACCCTAGTTAGAATGTACGTTAAACAAAAACTTAGTTTCAAAACCAAAGTGAGTATTTATGAAAAACTATCTTCTCTCTTACCCTTGTGGTTTCTTTCTCCAAAAATTCATGTTACTCAAAATTCTTACACTACTACTTAAAATTTGACACACTTGATCACTTCACTAACTTCCTCATCCTTAATTCTTGTAGATGGAGACTCAGTTCAACAAGTTTTACCAGTTGGGAAACGGAGGTCAGCTGATCTTCGAGAGGGATCTGGATTCACTGTCGGAGTAACTGGGACTCATGCACCCGGAGTTTCTTGGAGCTCAACTTCCAGGACCCCCAGGAGGAGACTTATAGTGGCTAGTCACCGCAGATCTTAGAGGAAGCATCGAAGCACCAACTTCTGGGAGAATTCAGTTCTCCATGAGAGAGAACAACTGGCTAGATGGCTTAGCCAGGGCCATGCATGAAGCTCTCGCACGTCTATGTGCCCTCAGCGTCAACAAGGTCCAAGGAACCCGTTTTGCCCACTATGCAAGACATGACTTCATGGGAATGCCAATGGAGATGCCGGGTCACCCCGAGTTGAGGCGTCAAGTGGGGAACCTTGACTTCTTGTTTCACGACAGACATCAGGAACTGGACAATGCCAGAGAGTTAGCCAACCAGAACCGTGCCATTGCCGACCAGAAGGCCCAGACTTTCGCACTGCTTATCCAAGACCGCCAGTCTCTTTGCCGTCAATGTGCCAAGAGGGATCGCACCATCGCCCGTCTTCGCAAGAAGGTGGCCGACCTCGAGAAGACCATCAAGGAGCAGGAAGCTCAGCTTGCCGCAAAGGAAGAAGAAGATGAGGGTGAAGACATCCAGAGAGACATGGATTCTTACCTCAGCAACGATGATGACTTCCTGGAGGAGGATGCCGTGGACTTCTACATCGATGATGAGGACTCCGACTTCATCGACGATGAGTAGATGCATTAGATCACTGTCGTAGCATGAGATGTATCGGTCTCACTGTATCGTAGCTTACAGAATGGTTCTTCAAACCATCTGTTTTCCCTTTGATTGTTGTGGTGTGTGTTGTATCGTGTGCTTGCTTGCATGAATGAAAGTGAAGTTAGTTGAAAAACCTGAATCTAACTCAAAGTTTTAGCTTTGAAAAGCCAAAACCATGAACCTTAGAATTTCCCTCTTACCCCTATATCTCAGTCTTCAGATGACTCATGGAAACCAAGGAGGGAGCAGCTCATCGCAAGACCCAATGCTGCAGATACTGCAGAATCTCATCGCAGACCGTGAAGCAAGCCGGGCAGAACGTCAAGCCAACTTAGCAACACTTCAACAGATCGCCCAGATGGCTCTCAACAACCAAGGGCATGGAAACCAGGATCACCAGGGATCCAAACTCCAAAAATTTCAGAACACCAATCCCCCAATCTTCAATCAATCTCAGAACCCATTAGATGCTGATGACTGGTTACAGACCATAGAAAACAACTTAGAATTTGCCAGAGTTGATGAAAATGAGAAAGTTTTCTTCGCCTCCCACTATCTGGCAGGAGATGCAAGAGCTTGGTGGAATAGCATCCGCAATATGAACCATGGTCAAGTGATGACATGGGAAGCATTCAAAGTCAAGTTCAGTCGCACCCATGTGCCGCAAGGCCTAGTCAACAGAATGAGAGATGAGTTCCGCGAATTGAAGCAAGGGAGAATGACTGTGGTGGAGTACCGTGACAGATTCCTGTCACTTGCCAGATATGCAACTGATGAGATCAACACGGAGGCCAAGAAGAAAGAGAGATTCTTGAAGAGCTAGTCGATATCCGTTTCCAGGATCTCGAAGAGCTAGTCGACTCTGCCATCCAGATGGAAGGGAAGATTAACCAGGCAAACGACAACCGCAAGCGTCGTATGATGCAGCAGTCTGGATCCAACAGTCACCAGAAGTACCGTCCCAATCCTTCACCAGGATATGCACCAAGGAACAATCGACCCCCAACATCTCGCCCAAGCTACCCCAACCGTAGCGGAGGCAATGTGAAGTCTAGAGGAACCAATCACAACTCCGGTAATGCCAACAACTTCAACCGTGCACCTCCCAAGAACCCCAATAACAACAACAACACTGCACCCAGAACTGGCAGCAATGATGTACCTGTCGCAGTTAAGGACAAGTCCCAGATCACTTGCTTCGAGTGTGGAGTGAAGGGTCACTATTCCAATGAGTGTCCCAAGAAGACTACAGCCAATACCAATGTGAATGCCCTAGCTCAGCAGCAACGTCGTGTTTAACCAGGAAGGAGATTTGCCCCAGGGAACCCTCACAACCGCAATGGCCGTCTCTTCCACATGAATGTAGAAGAAGCCCAGGAAGCGCCAGATGTAGTGTTGGGTATGTTTTTTGTCAACTCGGTTTTAGCAAGAGTATTGTTTGATTCGGGAGCATCGCATTCATTTGTCACCGAAGAATTTGCATGCACTTGTAAGATTTGTCCAACCAACCTGAAGCATGTCATGATAGTTCAAATCCTCGGTTCAACAACCAAAGCTAGAAAAATTTGCAAAGCTGTACCTATCAGAATTCATGGGATAGATTTTTATGCCAACCTAATTGTACTTGGAACCAAAGGATTGGAAGTAGTACTAGGTATGGACTGGATGTCAAAGCATAAAGGACTGATAGACTGTGCTAAGAAAGCCATCACCATGACCAGTAGTTCTGGAGTAACAGTAGAGCATATCTCTGAAACCTTACCCCGTCAATTCAAGTGCAACCAGAGTGTAGCCTTTCCCACCATAGACCAAGTCAGAGTAGTCTGTGAATACCCCGACGTATTCCCAGATGAATTGCCAGGTATGCCCCTGGATAGGGATATTGAGTTCATTATTGAACTAATCCCCGGAACCGGACCTATAGCCCAGAGACCCTATAGCATGAACCCCTCAGAGTTAGTGGAACTGAAGAAGCAGTTGGATGCTATGCTAGCCAAAGGTTTGATTCAACCAAGTGCATCGCCATGGAGATCACCAGTGTTATTCGTCGACAAGAAAGATGGAGGCAACCGGCTGTGCACAGATTACAGAAAGTTGAATGATGTCACCATCAAGAACAAGTACCCCTTGCCAAAGATAGAGGATCTATTTAATCAATTAACTAGAGCCCAGGTATTCTCAAAGATTGATCTTAGGACTGGTTATCACCAACTTAAGATTCGTGCAACGGATATTCCGAAGACCGCCTTTACTACTCGCTATGGTTTATACGAGTATACGGTTATGTATTTTGGATTAACCAATGCCCCTACTTATTTCATGAATATCATGAATAAGATCCTTATGAATTTCCTAGATAAGTTTGTAGTTGTGTTTATCGACGACATCCTTATCTACTCCAAGTCGGAAGAAGAGCATGAGCAACATCTGAGAGTTATCCTAGAAACCCTGAGAGAGCATCAGTTATATGCCAAGTTCAGCAAGTGTGAGTTTTGGTTGAAAGAAGTAGGATTTCTAGGACATATTGTGTCTGCCGGAGGAGTCCATGTTGATCCCGCCAAGATCAAAGATGTCGAAGAATGGGAAGCCCCAACCACTCAAACCCAAGTCCGTGCATTTCTCGGATTAGCGGGATATTACCGCAAGTTCGTAGAAGGATTCTTGGGCATAGCCCAACCAATGACCCAATTGTTGAAGAAGGACAAGAAGTTTGAATGGACAGACAAGTGTGAAGCCAGTTTTCAGGAGCTAAAGAAGAGATTGATATCCGCCCCAATATTGGTCATGCCAGACATCAAGAAGCCCTTTGATGTGTATTGTGACACATCCAAGATTGGTCTAGGGTGTGTATAGATGCAAGAAGGCAAAGTCATCGTGTATCTGTCTCAACAACTGAAGCAGCATGAGCAGAACTATCCGACCCATGATCTTGAGCTAGCAGCTGTAGTTCTAGCACTGAAGACATGGCGTCATTATTTGATGGGTAATCGCTATGAGATTTACTTAGATCATAAGAGCTTGAAATATATCTTCACTCAGAAGGAGCTGAATATGAGGCAAAGGAGATGGATAGAGTTAATCAAGGATTACGACCTTGACATTCACTATCACCCCGGCAAAGCCAATGTGGTAGTGGATGCTCTTAGCAGATTGCCGTGTAGGCTTAACACCATGATCAAGGAGAAGCAACCAAGTTTGTATGAAGAGTTGGAGCAGTTCAGGACTGAATTAGTTAGCAAAGGATTCCTAGCTAGCATTGAACTTCAACCCACTTTGATTAGCCAAATCAAGGAAGCCCAGAGGGGAAATGAAAGTATCGACGTAATCAGACGTCGTATTGGTACAGGAAAGGTACCTGGATTCACTGAAGACGAAGAAGGAGTACTGTGGTACAAAGGACGTATCTGTGTTCCACCAGATTCGGAGCTGATGGAAGTTATCATGAAGGAAGCTCATGATACTCTTTATTCTATCCACCCCGGAGGAACAAAGATGTATCAGGATTTGAAAGAGCAATTTTGGTGGCACAAGATGAAGAGAGAGATCGGAAGCTACATCGCCAAATGTGACATCAGTCAAAGAGTCAAGGCAGAGCATCAGAGACCTGCAGGACTGTTGCAACCATTGCAGATTCCGGAATGGAAATGGGATTCCGTCGAAATGGACTTTATCACAGATTTTCCTACTTCTAGTAGGGGAAATGACTCAATCTGGGTCATAGTTGATAGACTGTCCAAGGTTGCCCACTTTATACCTGTCAAGACAACTTACCACAGTGCAAAGTTAGCGGAGCTGTACATTGCTAGGATTGTTAGTCTGCATGGAACCCCCAATACCATAGTATCAGACCGAGAACTCAGTTTACCTCGAGATTTTGGCAGAAAGTCCAAGAAGGATTAGGAACCAAGTTAAATTTCAGCACAATATATCACCCGCAAACAGATGGACAGACTGAGAGAGTCAACCAGATCCTAGAGGATATGCTTAGAGCTTGTGTGTTGGAATACGGATCAAAATGGGAAGATTGCCTGCCTTTCACAGAATTCTCATATAACAACAGTTATCAAGCTAGTTTGCAGATGGCACCATTTGAATTCCTATATGGAAGAAAGTGTCATACCCCTTTGAATTGGTCGCAAGTAGGAGAGAGTCAGATCTTCGGACCCGACATTCTCCGAGAAGCAGAAGAGGAAGTTCACAAAGTCCGTGAGCACCTCAAGACCGCCCAATCCTGACAGAAGAGTTATGCTGACAAGCGAAGGAGAGACCTGACTTTCAATGTCGGAGATTTTGTATATCTCAAGGTTTCACCATTGAAAGGAACTCAACGCTATAGTCTGAAGGGAAAGTTAGCCCCTAGATATATCGGACCTTTCAAGATTATGAACCGTCGAGGAGAAGTATCGTATCAGCTGGAACTGCCTGAAGAGATGTCAGCCATCCACAATGTGTCCCATATCTCGTTACTTCACAAATGTCTGGAAGTGCCGGAGAAGACTGAAGTTTTCAAGAACATCGATCACAGAGCTGTAGAAATCAACAATGACCTGACCTATCGGGAAGTGCCCATTCGTATCTTAGAAGAAGCCTACAGAACCACCAGGACCAGGAGTATCAAGTTTCTCAAGATTCAGTGGAGCAACCATACCGAGGAGGAAGCTACTTGGGAGCGCGAAGATTTCATTAGGACAGAGTTCCCAGATCTTTTTAGTTCTTAGTTTTCTTTGTAAATCTCGGGACGAGATTTTGTTTAAGGGGGGAAGATTTGAAACATCCCAAACCTTCAATCCAAGCTTATCAAGATCTAAATCATCAAATTTGGGGTTAACAAAAACTTTTGCAAATTTAAAATGAAAGCATTCATGTATGTGTGCATTTAAAATAGGAGTTGTTTTGAATTGCCATGATTATGTGATCCTTTGCTTCTAAAATGTTTCTTAAGTGAATTAAACACCATCTACATCTTTCCCAAACTTTTCCTAAATAAAATCAAATAAAAAAGAATTAAAAAGGAGGAATGGTCATTTTGGCCATTTTAATCCACCACACTACTTTGAGTGTTCCTAGCACTCAATTCTTAACAGAAACAATTCATGATCTTTGCACCCCTTGCTAGTACACATAATGAGGTACCAAGGCCCACCTTTTGATCTGCTAAAAACATTCTGTTAACTATTTTTTTTGGCATTTGAAAATTGAATCCAATGCATATTCATAGATCACCCCTATTTCAAAACCCATCTATTTGAGCTCCACTTTCAAAACCCTTGCAACTAGAGACTACCTAGCACCAGTGGAGATCACTCAAAAAATTTGAAACCAAAATTCAAAAGTTTAGTCCTTGCGGCCATTTAATCAAAAACTTGGCAGGCAGGTTTAAACCTAAATCATAGCTCACTGTTATGAACAGGGTTTTGCCCCCATTTGATCTCCATTTAATCTCTTTGTCCCCTCTTGATCTAACCAGGCCCTTAGCACCCACTCCCCTATCCCCTAGTGGCATTGCCATGCCATGCCGAGACACCACTCGCCGGCCAACCTTGCCCTCACCGCAGCAGACCATCTCCCCCTCTCTCTCCATGTCTAGGAGGTAGCCAGCACCTCACCGCCACCCTCTGTCCCCTGCCCCAGCCAAGCCCTGCAGTGGACCACCGAGGAAACCACGCGCCCAGTGCCACCGCACCATGCCGATGCCGCCCCCAGAGCACGATCTGTCCCCGCTCGCACAGACCGCCCCTTGGCCACAGCCTGCACCCACCGCTCTGACACGACCTGGGGAACACCCCAGACACCCCCATTCGCTGCCCAACGCACCACAACCACCGCTCGTCTTGGACACCGCCGCCTCTTCCGCTCAGAGCGCCACCTCGCACAGACCACATGCCACCGCCCCTACGACCGCATTCACTTCCTAGAGCATCGCCAGGAGACCACCTGTCGATCGCCATCCTCCGCCATGCCGCTAGCCGCCCGTAGTCGTGTCGCCAGAGTCGCCCGCTCATACCCTTCGGTCTCACCGTCGGGCCTATAAAAGGAGGCCTCCCTAGCCTCTTCTCTCCACACCACTTCACTCCCCTCACTTCACTGAACCTCACCCACCTCTAGCCGGAGCAAGGGGAGCATCAGCTCGCTAGAATTGGAGTCGGAGCAGCCGCCTCTGGAGCAGAAGGGCACATGTGATTTAGGGCACCCTAAGCTCCGCCGCAACCGCGCCTTGCCTCGCCGTCGTCTTCCAGTTTGTTTGCCCGCCTCCCCATCATCGCTGGAGCCCTGGTACGTCCCCAGCAGACCCCCACCAAGTCGCTAGGGTTCGAGCTCGCTGGCGACCTATTCGTCGTCGACGACAACCCTCAGCCGTAGATTCCCCTTCTAATCCTACGGCCCATAGTGCGCGTACCGTTTCGCGTGTTAAGTGCCGCTGACAAGCGGGACCCCCCTGTCAGCCGAGCCTTGCGCTGCGGAGCGCCACTAGGCCGGCCCAAGTTCTTTCCCGCGCTAGCCCAGCCATTCAAATCTGGATTTTTTCTTTTTAGTTAAATCTAGTTTATGTCCACTAGTTTAAAATTCAATTCTGGGAGTTTCACAAATCCAAATTGCATGAAACTAATTTTGCCTGAAGGTAGTAAGATGATCTATCCAAGCCAGTTGGATTTAATTCAATTAGAGTTATAGATCTCTCCTAATAAAAATAACAAAACAGAAGTATTTGCCACTTGCAACATTTTTATAAAATCAACCAAGTTAGCTTTTGAGTTGATTCCAACTCTCAAAAATCTCATTTCATCATATCTATCTAACTATGTAATAATATTAAGGTTTACATGTAGTGACTTTGGACTAGTACCAAAATAATGCTATATAGGCATTTCTAGGCACTTTAAATCATTAAATAATGAACTTAAACCAAAGTAATATTGATCCAACCTTTAATTCTCATTCCCACATGTTAGGATATGTGGTGATGACATGTGTCAACATGATCCCATATTTTAAGTGGTGAATATTAAATCTTAGTTAATTTTCAATGAGTAGAAATTACTTTTCTAAAATAAAAAGGATGAAACCATTGAATTAAACTTGTGATTCTTGTGATGATAATAGATCATCAAATGTGTGTCTTGGAATGCTACTTAGCCTAGTTAAGTATTGTTTGGTGATTGTGTGCTCCATATGTATTTATAGACGATAGTACCGGCCAAGCTTTCGAGGAGGAGGAGTTCTACCAAGAAGAAGAAGAAGAAAACTTCAACCACTACACCAACCAAGGCAAGCCACCATTAACAGTTCAAGCTAACACTTGCAAGTTTAGTGCTTAGCAAGTTAGGACCAAACTAGATGGTTTAGCAAAGATGCCTTAAGCATGCTTTGATCACACTCCCCTTTGACTAGTAATACCCCAAGTTTTATTTACAAGCTTTACTCTCTTAGTTTACACCAAGTTCTTTACTTGTTTGAAGGTAGCATAAAAAGTATAAAACTTGACCTACTTAGAACCCTTTAGATGTCATTCTATGGCATGAGATTGAACCCATCTTTTCCACCTTAGTGAACACTCTTAACTTAGTAGTTTAGAGTAGATCAAAAAATTGAGTTACTTTAGATGGGAACACGTGAAAATATTATGAAAACATTGGAATGATGAGTCATTCTATTGAGATGTTTTGACATGTGTTGAGAAACACAAATGGTTGATGATGATGAAATGTTGAGGCATGAGCCTTAACCCTTTTATAAAACTGATGGTTGGATTCGGATGCGATACCATTCCAAATTTACCGTACAACCACACTACCTGAATTGGGTAAGGCTTGATGTATCGAATCTTGTGGTGAAAGTGTACCACCTCTGCAGAGTGTCAAACTATTCGAATAGCCGCGTCCGTGGTTATGGACAGTTGGAATGGCCATACTGTTTCGTTGTCAGATGTTTTTTCCAAAGAACTTGAAATGAAAGATGAATCTTGACTTGACAACAACAGGGTTGTGTTTATGGCAATAGCTTCCAAACTTAAGTGATTCTAGAGCTTTACTTTATCTTTCTTTGCTTCTGAACTCAGCTTAGGTTTCAAACTTAACTTTATAGTTATACCTAGAGTTAGCACTTTATCTTGGAAGTATAGTACTTGTTAGTGGTAGTTTGCGAGTACTTAAAGAGTACTCATGGCTTTTGTCCCTGGCTATTATCGTGGCCAAACTATGAAGGAGACTATCAAGATGATGGCCAACAGGACGGCTATGATAACTAGGATTATCAGCCTTCGTCAGCATTGCATGTGCCCCTGAAGATGGACCCCACCGCTACCCTTTTCTTTTATTTCCGCTGCTTGTTGTATTAAGACTGGATCATGAGATCCTTATTTGTGTAAGACCTTATGTATGGTTTGTAATGGATGATGTACTGTGATATCCAATCCGTTATGTCTCGCAAAAATGATAATCCTGCGATTGCGAGGTATGGCATAACAGGCATCTGGGATTTAAAAATCCGGGTGTTGACAAGTTGGTATCAGAGCCATCCTGACCATAGGAGACCCTAGTTAGAATGGACGTCAAACAAAAACTTAGTTTCAAAACCAAAGTGAGTATTTATGAAAAACTATCTTCTCTCTTACCCTTGTGGTTTCTTTCTCCAAAAATTCATGTTACTCAAAATTCTTACACTACTACTTAAAATTTGACACACTTGATCACTTCACTAACTTCCTCATCCTTAATTCTTGTAGATGGAGACTCAGTTCAGCAAGTTTTACCAGTTGGGAAACGGAGGTCAGCTGATCTTCGAGAGGGATTTGGATTCACTGTCAGAGTTACTGGGACGCCTGCACCCGGAGTTTCTTGGAGCTCAACTTCTAGGACCCCCAGGAGGAGACTTATAGTGGCTAGTCACCGCGGATCTTAGAGGAAGCATCGAAGCACCAACTTCTGGGAGCATTCAGTTCTTCCTGAGAGAGAATAAGTGGCTAGATGGCTTAGCCAGGGCCATGCATGAAGCTCTCACACGTCTATGTGCCCTCAGCGTCAACAAGGTCCAAGGAACCCGTTTTGCCCACTATGCAAGACGTGACTTCATGGGAATGCCAATGGAGATGCCGGGTCACCCCGAGTTGAGGCGTCAAGTGGGGAACCTTGACTTCTTGCTTCACGACAGACAGCAGGAACTGGACAATGCCAGAGAGTTAGCCAACCAGAACCGTGCCATTGCCGACCAGAAGGCCCAGACTTTCGCACTGCTTGTCCAAGACCGCTACTCTCTTCGCCGTCAACGTGCCAAGAGGGATCGCACCATCGCCCGTCTTCGCAAAAAGGTGGCCGACCTCGAGAATACCATCAAGGAGCAGGAAGCTCAGCTTGCCGCAAAGGAAGAACAAGATGAGGGTGAAGACATCTAGGGAGACATGGATTCTTACCTTAGCAACGATGATGACTTCTTGGAGGAGGATGCGGCAGACTTCTACATCGATGATGAGGACTCCGACTTCATGGACGATGAGTAGATGCACTAGATCACTGTCGTAGAATGAGATGTATCGGTCTCACTGTATCGTAGCTTATAGAATGGTTCTTCAAACCATCTGTTTTCCCTTTGATTGTTGTGGTGTGTGTTGTATCGTGTGCTTGCTTGCATGAATGAAAGTGAAGTTTTAGCTTTGAAAACCCAAACTCTGTCCCCAACTTGCGATGAGGTTGTCAATCTCACCGGTTTTCTGAAAACAAAGGATTAAACGTATTGAGTGGAAGAAAGTAATAGTTTGCAGAAAGTAAACACAAAGCAGTAAATAGTTGATTGTAGATTGATGGTAAAAGAAAGGACCGGGGTCCATAGTTCACTAGTGGTGGCTCTCTTTAATATAGATGACATGTTGGGTGAACAAATTATAGCGGGGCAATTGACAAACATCGAGAAAGCTATAAGCATATACTACTCATCTTGACTCCTTTGAGATTCGATTGGGAATTACAACATTATACATACACCGCCATCCAACTGCATCTATGACTAATAATCCACCTTCAGGTTATCATCCGAACCTCCTCCAATATTAAGTTGCAAGCAACGGATAATTGCATTACGAATTGCGTGTAAAGTAAACAATACGATTGTTCTATGAACAAAGGATTGTTGTTTTCTCCCTAGTAGCAACAGCACATCTAGTACCTTAGATATTTCTATCACTTCCCCAGATTACCAGAGGCATGAATCCACTATCGAGCATAAATACTAACTCTTGGAGTTGCTAGCATCTACTTGGCCAAGATAGCTACTAACAACAGAAAGCATGCAAGATCACAAATAACAAAGACATGATAGAATCAATAATCAATTTGAAATAGCATCTCAATATCCATCGGATATCCGCAAACACAACATGCAGAATTACAAATAGATGATCTTGATCATGAATGGAGCTCACAAGATTTAGACATGAAAGCACAAAGGAGGAGAACCAGCCATCTAGATACTACATGGACCCGTAGTCCAGAGATGAACTACTCACGCATCACACCGGAGGCTTGCATGATGATGAAGAAGGCCTCCAGGGTGAATTCCCCTCTCCGGCAGGGTGCCGGGAAGAGCTTCAAATCCCTCCCGATCTAGGGATGGAGACGATGGCGGCTACAGACTCTTTCGTAGATTTTTGATCGGGTACATAGGTTTCTGTATCGGAGGCAATATATAGGCGGAAGCGGAGGCCGAGGGGGTGCCTGGGCTGGCCACACCACCCCCTGGCGCGGGCCAGGCCTGGCCGCGCGGCCAGGTGGTGTGGCCGCCCTCTGGCCCCTCTCTGTCTCGTATTATGGCTCCGGGTGTCCCTCGGTGAAAAACTGACTTTGTCTTTTGTCCCGTCCAATTCCGAGAATATTCATTTTCTGACTTTCCTGGAACCAAAAACACCAGAAAATAGGAAGCTGGCATTGTGGCTCTTATTAATAGGTTAGTCAAGGAAATCATATGAAAAGTACTCCAAAGTGTGGACAAAACATAAGACAGTAGATAAAACTAAGCATGGAACATCAAAAATTATGGATACGTTAGCAACGTATCAACATCCCCAAGCTTAACTCATGCTCGTCCTCGAGTTGGTAAGTGATAAAAAGAAAGAATAATTTTTGAGGTGACATGCACCATCATAAACTTGATCAAAGTATTTGTAAAACATTGATAGTTGGGATCATGGTACTTCAATCATAACATGAAAGACAAAGTTCTAGCAATAAGACAAAGCAACTATGTTGCAACATGAAAAGGCACAAACAAAAGATTAATGAACAACAATGCTTTGCAAGGCGTTTTTTAGTTTCACATAAAGAAAACATATCATAGTAGCATTCAGCTTGTCCCTCATAGAGTAGCAAACATAAATGCAGAGGACACCTTCAAAGTTCATAAGAGTGACTAGATACAAATAGTTTTAAACAAGCAATATCAAAGCTTTGCATCAATCAACAAGTCTTGGGACAATGCACATAGAACTAAGAATGGCCACTATGCTCTCAAAGTAGGTGCATAAAGGAGACTCAACATAAAAGTAAAAGAAAGGCCTTCATAGAAGGGAAGCAGAGATTCAAGTTTCATAAAGAGCTTCCCAAAATTATGGTACTTATTAGCTTTCAGCTCTCATTGCCCCTATCATAAGCATCTTTAAGGTGATTAAGGTTAAAGTGACACAACTAAGAGGATATGCTTGACAAGTTATAATCTAAAATCTCATGCCCCTTACTTACGAAGACCAAACCTCATGCTACTCAACTTTAGTCACAAGTAAGCTCTTGTCATTGTAAGTACATATGTATCATAAAGAACCACCAACGGGGTACCCCTTGCACATGATACATGAGCTATCCCATAATCAAAATGACAAGGCAAGCAGACAATGAGCATCTCAGCGATCTTTTTATTTGCTATTTGCATAGGTTTTTATTGAGGATGCTTCATAGAGTGCTCATTATGGTGATGCTGCAAGTTTCCACCATGATTAGGTATGGCTTAGGCTAGCGGCCCAGGCGTTTCTCTAACACACATACAAACTCCATGATCTTACAAGTTCCACTTTTATTTCACAGCGTCGGGATCCATAAGCAAAAGAACATGATATCAATGGGGTACAAAGTACAAGTGAAATGTTGAAAGCGTTCCCCATGTTACATGGTTCAGCTAACTTCAACTTATAAAGCGCAAGCATATACACAACAAAGATGGACGCAATGGTTCAAGTTTATTAAATGCCAGAAAAGTAAAGTGTGCCATCAAGTTCGTGAGAGCTTTAATCACTAATTTTCACATAACAAGTTTAATTTGGAAGGTAGACAAAAACATGAATATAGTTGGAATAGCATATGCTAGTAGGTAGGTATGGTGGACTCTTTGGAATAACTTGGTTTAAGGAATTGGATGCATGAGTGGAACTCATACTTGGTTGTGGAGGCTAGCAAAAGACTGAGAGCGACAAACTAAGAGAGCAATAATGGCTATAATCATGCAGAGCGACAAAACATCATTAATCAAAGCATAAAGTGATACTACAAGTTGAAAACTAAAGGATCATAAAGGCTATGGTGACTTGGGATAGTCATAACATGGTGTGAGCATGTGCCAAGTCAACCCAAATAAAGCATCAAAGGAGAATACCACATACTATGCTTTAATATGCTAAAACAACGCATGATTCTTCCAAGGCACATTAAGCAATCTCAATTGTTTATAACAAGTCATGCTACAGCAAAGAATACTAAGCATAAATCCAAATCAATATCAAGCATGGCATGCCAAAGCACTGGCCACAGTCAAAAACAAGCTCTCTTTACCACTTAAGCATGAACTTTCCTACTCTTTTCCAATCCAAACCAAACTAATTGAAAACCAATGCAAGAAAGAGGGGGTCCAACCAATTTATTCAAAAAACTAAGCAAACCAAGCAAACGAAAAACTAAAATGAGAACGAAAAAGAAGACGCTCCAAGAACAACACAACTATGCATGAAACAATAGAAATGAAGCATTTGGAAGAAACCTGGGATTTTTATTGATGAAGAAGGGGATGCCTTGGGCATCCCCAAGCTTTAAAGCTTGTACTTCTTGGATGTTTCTTGGGGTGACACGCGTGGCATCCCAAATCTTGAGCTTTAGTCCATCCTTCATCTCATTATTCATTCCTTTCATACACCTGAAAGTTTTTCTTCATACAAAACTTCACACAATCTTTATTAGCAACATTAGTGCACTCAAGATAATAGGTCTTTGGGCTTAGTTTCAACACCAATAAAACTTCAATTAAAACACAAGGTACTGTAGCACTTCCCTCAAAAAGCTCAATTCCCCAAAAGAACTCAAAAAGGAACCAACAAGAAGCAAATGCAGAAAATGGCAGAAATTTGTCAAAACAGACCAGCAGGTAAAGACGAATTTTTTCGAAGACCTTCTGTTGCTCAAATAAAAAAGTGTTGAACTAAAGAAAGTTAGATAACAACCTGGGGCAGAAGCACAAAACTTCACGCCTCAAAAGGATGTTCAGAGATTTTACACGAATTTTTACGGTGAAGCACAGAAATCTGGTTCGGGACAACAACTTTCCCAATCATTACTTCTCTCTCATTAGAGGTTACTCTTGGCACAAAAGCAAATAAAAAGGATAAGGATCAGTTATTACTGAAGTAATAACTTCCAAGACTCATCTAAAACTTTTGGGTTATCTCCCAATAAGTACTTTTGTTTAACGCCTTTAAGTTAGGCATAAGAAGCGAGAAAAAGGATCAAGTGTTCTCAAATGAAGAAGCATTAAAAGCAAATTTTGTTTTAATAGGAGAGGCAAAAGAAATCTTCGCTCTCTTCTTAGGGAAGTGTTCTATACCTTTATTGAGTGGGAGTTGATATTTAATGGTGCCTTCTTTCATATCAATAATAGCACCAATAATTCTAAGAAAAGCTCTTCCCAAAGTAATAGGACAAGAAGCATTGCATTCAATATCCAAAACATAGAAATCAACAAGGACATAGCATTGTTAACCATAATAAGAACATCATTAATACTACCCATGAGTTTCTTTTTAGCATTATCATCAAGTGGGACATTCAAATAACAATCTTCCAATGGTGGCAAATCAAGCATATCATAAATCCTTCTAGGCATAATAGAAAAACTACTATCAATATCACATAGAGCTTTGAAATCAAAATCATTCACTTTCATATTAATGGTGGGTTCCCAACCATCTTCTTGTTTTATAGGAACAGAAGCTTTATGTTTCATCTTTTCTTCTTTAATCTTTATGAGAGCATCAGTAATTTGTTTTGTAAAGGCCATATTCATAGCACTAGCATTAGGACTTTTAGCAAGCTTTTGTAGGAACTTAATCACTTCAATGTTGCAACCATCAAGATCAAAATCACAAATATCATCTATGGTAGTAGAGTTATTACTAGCCTCAACACTAGTGGTAGTGATAGTAGAAACACTAATGTTTCTAGCAATTTCATCTTCTCTTTCCCACTTAGCATGCAATTCAGCTAATAGTCTAACATTTTCATCAATTCTTACTTGTATGGCATTAGTAGCTTAAAAGGGATTCTCAATAGTTTTAGGTTTAGCAGCCATTTTATTTATCAAAGAAGATTGTGCTTTAGACAAAGATGATATATTTCTTTGAGCATTATAAAGTTTCAATTGTAAACTAGGAATTTCCCTATTTAAATTCTCAAGATGATGGCTAATATTCTTCAAAATGGTAGATTGTTCCTCCATAGTTTTAGTAAATAATTTATTTTGCTCATATTGCATTTGCATGAAGTTCTTAGTGGATCTTTCAACTTCTAAAATTCTTCCTTCACTAGGTAATCCAAGTTTTCCATTATAACCATAAGTATTATTAGGAGGGTAAGGCCTATAATTGTTATTACCATAAGCATTGTTGCCAAAATTATTATTTCTTATAAAGTTCACATCAACTTGCTCTTCTTGAGCACCCAAAGAGGCTAGGGGAACATTATTTGGATCAATATGGGCTTTCCCATTAACAAGCATAGACATAATAACATCAATCTTACCACTCAAGGAGGAGGTTTCCTCAACAGAATTTACCTTCTTACCTTGTGGAGCTCTTTCAGTATGCCATTTAGAGTAATAAACCATCATATTATCCAGAAGCTTTGTTGCAGCACCCAAAGTAATGGTCATAAAGGTACCTCCAGCAGCAGAATCTAATAGATTTCTTGAAGAAGTAACAAGATAAAATGCGAGTATTGTGTAAAAAGGTGTTTTCGGGTTTTGGGTATAAGAGCAATAATAAAGTAAAGCAAGTAACTTAATACATAAAGTAAGTATCGCGTATGTAAGAGAGATTGGAACTACAGTAGGGAAAAAGGCGTTCTCAGGGAGTAGCAGATACACCACTAGTATTGTAAAGATCTAAGATAAAGATTATCATAATGAAGATTCTCAACTATGTATGTGTGGGAGGAACTCCGTATGTGGACGAATAGGCAACAACCGCTGCTCACATCATCCTCATAACCACAGCAGTCAGCAATCGACATCAATCGAATTACTGCACTATTAAGGGACGTAATCCCGTAGGATGTATCCCATGGCATGGATAGTGTTCCATGAGTTTCCTCGATTTCCCAAGTTGATATGTCAGTAGTGCTAACAGCTTTATAGTCACTATAAGTGCTAGCACGCCTCCGTCTACCAACAAGTAGTTCCCTCCATCAAGTCCCCGTAAGAGGCAAATATTGAGAGGTCGACTTCTCTCAACATCAAGATGTATCTCTAGAATCTAACACATGGTCACAGAGATGAATATCATAATAGAGTTTATCTTATTTCAATCTCATACTAGGGTTTCTCCATCTCCCCAAGAACTAATGATCTACTCAAACATGGAGGCAATCAACATCATAGCAATGATAATGGAAACAATCATAGATGAATATTACTTGTATAAATCCACAATGAGTATAGGAATTACAACAAGATCTAGGAAAGATGTAGATGGGATGGATGGAGATGGTGGTGATGAAGCGGTGGATGATGAATATCGATGCCTTAGCCTCCCGGATCTACGTAGGGCGAAGATGGATCCCTTGTGGATGAGTTCCCCCTCCAGATGCCTTCCTGAGGTGAGGTTTCTGTGATTTCTAGGTGTTCTGTATGTCGTCTCTCCAAACCAATTGCACAGGGTGAAACTATTTAACGAGGCAGAGGCGGCGGAAACTATACGGCCAGAGTTATACGGGAGGGAGAAATGCTCACGCCATATAGTTGGTCGTTGCACTCTCTGCCTCCTTTGTTCGCTTCTGGTATTATTAATATTTCCCAAATAAGCGATTTATGTTGTTTTTTACTCCTTTTCTCCTCAGTACAATTGCTTCAATAATTGTATCCATTGGATCCATCATCTATCTTGATCCTAGTGAAAACAGACATAAAATGTGCGCGCAAGCGCCGTAAAATTCCAAGATCCTACATCTACAATGCAAAATAATAATATAAAACATGATGCAAATATGCACTCATCAACTTCTCCAAGCTTAGACTCTTGCTCGTCCCGAGCAAGTTTTTTGCTTAATGGATGTGATCCTCATGTTCATGAAGCTGAGTCGATAAAATAAATGAGGCAATTGCAGCATGTGTTTATCATGTATGATACAGGGGAATTGTTGGGTTCGCAGCATAGAAAAAAAAAATTCCTACGATGAGAACTAAACGCCAAGATCTATCTACTAGATATAGAGAAACGGGTGGATATACATCCATGGAGGAATTACCCTTGAAGACAACAGAGTTTTGTTAACGAGTTGGAACTCGTGGATGATGTAGTTGTACGCTTGCCAATCTCAAGATCGTGTGGAAGTCTAAGCGGCGCAAATCAGTAGCGCATCCGTCCTCGCACACACGTTCAAGCCACCGGACAACCTCCGCCTCCTCGCTCCAGCGAATCAGCGGAAGCAGCAACTCCTTCGAGACGCAAGGCCACCGGGAACATGTATTTCGCTAATCCGAGACCATGGGGGAATATCTAGAGGGGGAGAGAGATCCTTCACGAGGATGTGTTCTTTGTGAGGGAGGAGAGGGGGGCTTTTTATACGAGAGGGGGGCTCCTCCCCTCCCATGGCCGACAGCCAAGGGGGGTGCCCCCACCTCTTCCTCATTCATGTGGTGGAAGCTCCACTCACATCAATTTTGACTCCACCCAAAATTCCACTCACATCCATTAAATTTCCACCAAATTTAATGCAACTCTCAATTAATAAAACTCTTTTACTTTTATTCAGAATTTTGTTAATTACTTTAATTAAAAAACATTCACATAAAACCCCTTGCAACATTTCAATATCACATGCAGAACCACTTTCTGCAATTTCACCCGAAACAATTCCGGTTTCTATCGAAACAATTCCTGCGCTTTGCAATCCTTTCATCTGAAACATATGTGCTCCAAAATGGTGTCCGGCAACCCTTAAGTGTGTCACCATATGGTTTGCGAATAATGCAGACATGATTGAGACTCCTCTCAGATCAATAATCAGAAGCGGGACCTGGAGATCCATACTGACTCCTACACATTCAACGATGACTTCTATGATCGTGAGAACCTTTAACGCTAGTAACTTAATCCCTTTGTCTCGTGATATAATACATGTTCGAGATTTGATCATCGGTATCCAAATACCTAGTTTGATCTCGTTACCGACATGCACTCTTTTCTCGTTCCCGTGATATAACATTCTAGTTATCACATCACTTGCTTGCAAGCTATCTTAATGTGATATCACCGGGAGGTCCCAGAGTATATCTATCCGTCATCGGGATTGACAAATTCCACTCTTGATCCATGAGCCTCAACATAACACCTTCGTAGCACTGAACCCACCTTTATAGTCACCCTGTTATGGTGTGACATTTGATCTTATCAAGATACTCTTCCAGTGTGAGCAATTAACATGATCTCATGGTCTAAGGACTAAGATTAGTTTGTATGATGTTATAGCAATGTAAACATAATGACTTTGATCGTAATGCTATACTTCGGATGAATGTTCATCACATCATTTCACAAATGATGGGACCTCGTTATTAACAACATCCAATGTCCATGATCAGGAAACCTTGATCATCGTTTTAATCAACAAGCTAGTCCGGAAGAGAGGCATAACTAGGAACCCTTTCTGTTTATTAAACACACATGTATTGATGTTTCCTTTAAATACAATTATAGCATGCAAAATAAACATCTATCATATACAAGGAATACATAATAACAACTTTATTATTGCCTCTCAGGGCATATTTCCTTCAGTCTCCCACTTGCACTAGAGACAATAATCTAGTTTACATAGTGATAAATCTAACACCCATGGAGTTCTAGTGTTGATCATGTTTTTCCCTAGGGAGAACTTTAGTCAACGGATCGGCTACATTTAGGTCCGTGTGTACTTTACAAATCTTTATATCTCCATCCTTGACATGCTCTCGGATGGAGTGAAACCGGCGCTTAATATGCTTATAATTCTTGTGAGACCTTGGTTCCTTGGCGTTGGCTATGGCTCCATTGTTGTCACAATAGATCACCGTTGGGTCCAATGCACTAGGAACCACACCTAGTTCGTTATGAACTCCTTCATCCAAATCGCTTCCTGTGCCGCTTCTGAAGCAACAACATATTCCGTCTCCGTCATTGATCCAGCCACCACAGGTTGTTTGGAATTCCTCCAACTAACTGCTGCTCCGTTCAAGAGAAATACGTATCCGAATTGAGACTTAGAGTCATCTGGATCGGTGTCAAAGCTAGCATCGACATAACACTTAGCGACTAGCTCTTCTTCACCTCCGTATACAAGAAACATATCCTTAGTTCTTCTTAAGTACTTAAGGATATTCTTGACCGTTATCTAGTGTTTCCAACCTGGATCAGATTGGTACCTACTAGTCAAACTAATAGCATGTGCCACATCCGGTCTTGTACATAGCATGGCGTACATTATAGAGCCTATGGCTCAGGTATAGGGGATCTTATCCATTATCTCTCTTTCTTCCGCCGTAGCCGGACTTTGAGTCTTACTCAATGTCTTGCCTTGCAACATAGGTAAGAACCCCTTCTTACTTCCGTCCATATTAAACTTCTTTAATATCTTATCAAGGTATGTACTCTGTGATAACCCAATTAGGCGTCTTGATCTATCTCTATAGATTTTAATGCCTAATATATATGACGCTTCACCAAGGTCTTTCATCGAAAATTTGCTTTTTAGATAACTTTTAACACTATTTAAAAGATCTATATCATCTCCAATCAATAATATGTCGTCCACATATAATATAAGAAATGTCGCATTGCTCCCACTCACTTTCTTGTAAATACAAGCCTCTCCATAAGTTTGGACAAATCAAAACTCTTTGATCACCTCATCAAAGCGGAGATTCCAACTCCGGGATGCTTGCTTCAGTCCATAGATGGATCGCTGAAGTTTGCTTCAGTCCTTAGGATCGACAAAACCCTTAGGTTGTATCATATACAACTCTTCTTCAATATTACCATTGAGGAACGCAGTTTTGACATCCATCTGCCATATTTCATAATTGAAATATGCAGTAATTGCTAACATAATCCTAATCCACTTAAGCATCGCTACGGCAGAGAATGTCTCATCATAGTCAACTCCTTGAATTTGTCAAAACCCCTTTGCGACAAGTCAAGCTTTATAGATGGTCACATTACCATCAGCATCAGTTTTTCTTTTGAAATCCATTTATTCTCAACGGCCTTTCGATCATGAGGTAAGTCCACCAAGGTCCAAACCTGGTTTCCATACATGGATTCCATCTCAGATTTCATGGCTTCTAGCCATTTGTTGGAATCCGGGCTCATCATCGCTTCTTCATACGTCGCAGGGTCATCTATTTCATCAATCATGAAATTCATAATAGGATTGCCGTACAGTTCAAGAGCTGCACGTATCCTGCATGACCCGCGAGGTTTGGTAGTGTCCTCTTTCGGAGTTTCATGATCAATATCATCAGCTCTCTCTTCATTAGGTGAAGTCAACTCCAAAACAACTTCCGGTGCTACGCTACTCGCCATTTCATGAAGAGAAGGTTCAATAACCTCTTCGAGTTCTACCTTCCGACTACTCACACCTTTCCCGAGAAACTCCTTCTCAAGAAAGGATCCATTCTTGGCAACAAAAACTTTGCCATCGGATCTATGATAGAAGGTATACCCAATCGTTTCCTTAGGGTATCCTATGAAGACGCATTTTTCCGCTTTGGGTTCGAGTTTATCTGGCTGAAGTTTCTTCACATAAACATCGCATCCCCAAACTTTAAGAAATGACAGCTTAGGTTTGTCTCCAAACCATAATTCATACGGTGTCGTTTCAACGGATTTAGATGGTGCCCGATTTAAAGTGAATGCAGCGGTTTCCAGTGCATAACCCCAAAATGACAGTGTCAAGTCAGTCAGAGACATCATAGATCGAACCATATCCAATAAAGTACGATTACGACGTTCCGGCACACCATTACGTTGTGCTGTTCCGACAGGCGTGAGTTGTGAAACTATTCCACAATTTTTCATATGTGTGCTAAACTCGTAACTAAGATACTCTCCTCTTCGGTCGGACCACAGAAATTTGATCTTTCTGTTACGATGATTTTCCACTTCATTCTAAAATTTCTTGAACTTTTCAAACGTTTCAAACTTATGTTTCATCAAATAGATATACCTGTATCTACTCAAATCATCCGTGAAAGTAACAAAATAACGATAACCACCTCGCACCGACACACTCATTGGTCCACACACATCAGTATGTATGATTTCCAATAAATCTGTCGCCCATTCCATTGAACCGAAAAACGGTGTTCTAGTCATATTGCCCATAAGGCATGGCTCACATGTATCAAATGATTCAAAATCAAGTAATTCCAAAAGTCCATCAGAATGGAGTTTCTTCATGTGTTTAACGCCAATATGACCTAGACGGTAGTGCCACATATATGTAGATATATCATTATCAAGTTTAACCCTTTTAGCATCAACACAATGAATATGCATAATACTACTATCGAGATCCAATAGAAATAAACCATTCAACACCGGTGCATGACCATAAAAGATATTATCCATATAAATCGAACAACCATTTTTCAGATTTAAAGGAATAACCACTTCGCATCAAACATGATCTGGATACAATGTTCATGCTCAGTGCAGGCACAAAATAACAATTATTCAGATTTATCACTAATCTCGACGGCATATGGAGAGGCAACATTCCGACGGCGATCACATAAACTCTTGATCCATTGCCGACCCGCATCGTGACCTCATCCCTTACTAGTTGTCGCTTGTTTCGCAGCCCTTGAATCGAGTTACATATATTAGCAACCGATCCCATATCAAATACCCAGGTGCTACTGCGAGTACTAGTCAAGTACACATCAATAACATGCATATCACATATACCTTTGTTTGCCTTGCCGGCCTTCTTGTCCGCCAAATAATTGGGGCAGTTGCGCTTCCAATGGCCAGTCCCCTTGCAATAGTAGCACTCAGTATCAAACTTAGGGCCAGATCAGGATTTGTTTTCAGGTGCGGCAATAGATTTGCCGCCCTTCTTTCCCTTCTGCTTGCCTTTCTTGTCCTTCTTGAAACCAGTGGTCTTATTGATCATCAACACTTGATGTTCTTTCCTAATCTCCACTTCTGCAGTCTTAAGCATTGATAGAAGCTCGGAAGAGACTTCTTCATGCCCTGCATTTTATAGTTCATCACAAAGCTCTTGTAGCTAGGTGGCAGAGATTGGAGAACACGATGTATGACTAAGTCAATGGGAATCGTTATTCCCAAGGACATAAGCTTATCGCCGTACCCAGACATTTTGAGTACGTTCTCACTAACGGAGCTGTTCTCCTCCATCATACAGCTAAAGAAATTTTCAGAAGCATTATAACTCTCTACAGCAGCATGGGTATCGAAAATCATTTTCAATTCTCCCATGGTATCAAAGGCATTGCCATTTTCGAAACGCTTTCGAAGTTCTGGCTCTAGCCCATACAGTATGCCGCAATGAACTAAGTTGTGGTCCTCCTGACGAGTTATATAGACATTCTTTTCCTAGTCAGGGGCATCAGGAGCTGGTAGGGGGCCTAGTGGCGCCTCTAGCACATATTGCTTTTGTGCAGCAGTGAGGAGAATCCTCAAATTCATAGCCCAGTTGGTGAAGTTGCTACCATTCGTAGCAAGTTTCTCTTTCTCCATGAACACATTGAAATTAAAAGCAGGTGGTGCCATCTACAACTGAATTTGTAAAGTTTATTTAGACTAAGTTTATGATAGATTGAGTTCAACTAATCCAAATTACTAATGAACTCCCACTCAAAAACGACATCCCTCGTGTCTTTTTGGTGATTACATGAACCAAATCCACTACACCAAGTCCGATCATCACGTGAGTTGGTGTAGATTCAAAGGCGAGCTTCTATATGGGCATCATATCAAATATATGACTCATGCTTAGCCTTTCGGTCCGTGTTCCGAGGCCATGTCTATACATGCTAGGCTCGTCAAGTAAGAACCTTAGTACCCGCGTGTGTAAAACTGTCTTACACCCGTTGTATGAAACCGCGGAGTCGAGTACACCCGATCATCACGTGATGTCTCGAAACACGATCCATAGAACGGTGCATACTGAAGGAAGAACACATTTTATCTTGATATCTAAATGAGGGATCATCTTACAATGCTACCAAAAGTGCCAAACTAGCAGTATAAGATGCTAACATCTAATGTGTAAAGTGAGATGATATGGTCCATGCATTTGATCTCTATCATTTGCATCGTGGTATGATCTCTATCATACCTTTGTGTGTAAGGCCAAGGTCTATGGAACTTACACGTTTAGTGTGTTGTAAGAGTATCTATCATACATCTGCTTACAACAATACCATATCAAGACACTATCCCAGCAACGATCTAAACTAGACGCCTTTAATTTATCAATTACAAGTTTTACGTGTCTTGGGGCTTTCGGAGATAGAACCGGTCTTACCTACGAACATGAACCACAACGAGGATAACCAAGTTATTAGCAACTCGTTGTAAATCAGATATTGACTATAGTAGGAGAGACAGACACCCGCTAGCCACTTATGCAAAACTATTTGCATGTCAGTCGGAACCGGTCTCATGTACGATGACATGTAAGGTTGGTCCGGGCCGCTTCATCCCATTATGCCACCAATATCCAAAATACATAGAAGATGCAATAACATGATCATCATTGCCTACATATAAACATATGTGTACTACCCGTGCAAAGCACCTACGCATAGATCAGGCTCTGATACCACTATTGGGTTCGCAGGATAGAAAACAAAAAAATTCCTACTTTAAGAACTAAACGCCAATATCTATCTACTAGATATAGAGCAACAGGTGGATATACATCCATGGAGGACTTACCCTCGAAGACAACAGAGTTTTGTTAACGAGTTGGAACTCGTGGATGATGTAGTCGTACGCTTGCCGATCTCAAGATCGTGTGGAAGTCCGAGCGCCGCAAATCAGCAGCGCATCCGTCCTAGCACACACGTTCAAGCCACTGGACAACCTCCACCTCCTCGCTCCAGTGAATCAGCGGAAGCAGCAACTCCTTCGAGACGCAAGGCCACCGGGAACATGTATCTCGCTAATCTGAGACCATGGGGGAATATCTAGAGGGGGAGAGAGATCCTTCACAAGGAGGTGTGCTTTGTGAGGGAGGAGAGGGAGGCTTTATATAGGAGAGGGGGGCTCCTCCCCTCCCATGGCCAGCGGCCAAGGGGGGTGCCCCCACCTCTTCCTCATTCATGTGGTGGAAGCTCCACTCACATCAATTTTGACTCCACCCAAAATTCCACTCACATGCATTAAATTTCCACCAAATTTAATGCAACTCTCAATTAATAAAACTCTTTTATTTATTTTATTCAGAATTTTGTTAATTACTTTAATTAACAAACATTCACATAAAACTCCTTGCAACATTTCAATATCATATGCAGAACCACTTTCTACAATTTCACCCGAAACAATTCCGGTTTCTATCGAAACAATTCCTGCGCTTTGCAATCCTTTCGTCTGAAACATATGTGCTCCAAAATGGTGTCCGGCAACCCTTAAGTGTGTCACCCTACGGTTCACCAATAAAACAGACATGATTGAGACTCCTCTCAGATCAATAATCAGAAGCAGGACCCGGAGATCCATACTGACTCCTGCACATTCAATGATGACTTCTGTGATCGTGAGAACCTTTAATGCTAGTAACTTAATCCCTTTGTCTCATGATATACTACATATCCGAGATTCGATCATCGGTATCCAAATACCTAGTTTAATCTCGTTACTGACATGCACTCTTTTCTCATTCCGGTGATATAACATTCTAGTGATCACATCACTTGCTTGCAAGCTATCTTAATGTGATATCACCGAGAGGGCCCAGAGTATATCTATCCATCATCGGGATTGACAAATTCCACTCTTGATCCATGAGGCTCAACATAACACCTTCGTAGCACTGAACCCACCTTCATAGTCACCATGTACGGTGTGACGTTTGATGTTATCAAGATACTCTTCCGGTGTTAGCAATTAACATGATCTCATGGTCTAATGACTAAGATTACTTCGTATGATGTTATAGCAATGTAAACATAATGACTTTGATCGTAATGCTATACTTTGGATGAATGTTCATCACATCATTTCACAAATGTTGTGACCTCGTTATTAACAACATCCAATGTCCATGATCAGGAAACCTTGATCATCTTGTTAATCAACCAGTTAGTCTGGAAGAGAGGCATAACTAGGAACCCTTTTTGTTTATTAAACACACATGTATTAACCTTTCCTTTCAATACAATTATAGTATGCAAAATAAACATCTATCATATACAAGGAATACATAATAACAACTTTATTATTGCCTCTCAGGGCATATTTCCTTCAGGAATAAGTTCATGAATAGTACCTTACTCGAATCATCTGAATAGTATTGGAAGGCTTCCACCTTAGTTATCAATAGTTCATAAAAGATGAATCTCAACATAATGTAAAAGAATCCGGTTCAACTGAATGAGTTAATGAGGTAGTCCCAAGTGTTTTAGGATCAACGTATTCAGTTCGGATTCAAAATCTTGAAAGTGTCTCTTTGTCATACTACAATACAGTGGTATATGCCTATTTGCTCTTTGCACATTCGCTCTTTTTCTTCTTTTCTTTTTCTTTTATTTTACATAAGTGCTCACACTTTTGTTTTAAGTGTTGTGCAAAGGAGCTAGCCATATATTCCACTTCATGTAGGAATTCAAAGTTCAACGATCTCAATTATCAAATTCCAACTGTATATGAAGCATTCTTATGAATTGAAGATTCTACCTCGACTTGTTCTCACTCTATTTAGATAGCACTTTCACGTTCCTTTGTTCAAGGCATTATTTTTCAACTTAATTGTATAGATAATTTTTCTTTGTGAATCAAACCATAGACTTACAGCATATTGACCAAATTATCTTTATGTGTTCCATTAATACCAATTGTGTGGAAGATTCCTATTTCTATCATCAAGTGCAAGTAAAATCATACTCAAGCCATTCATATATCAATAAAGCAAACACAAACTCAATATTGCTTCATATATAATAATAAACTCGGAATTTCATAAAAAGGGATTGACTATTCTTGAAGGGAATTCTAATGATGAAAACTTTATTTCTAGTTGGAACTAATGCGGAATAATAATAAAATCTTATAAGATAGATTGTCCCTTAAAGATCTCCCCAAGCTTGGAATCAAGCCAGGCCGGATCAAATAATCCCTTACGATTATTTGATACCGTGATTGGTGTAGATCACTGTGGCGCCATGGCATGTAACACCGCGGTGCATAGCTTCTTTTTGGTCTCCTCCAAAGCAGTTATGCGGCTGTAGCACCTGCGCAGATCAGATTGAAGAGTGTCCACTCTATCTGCGAGCTTGGTCACCAATGGAAGGAGGTCTTCCTCCTTATCCATCTCATTGAGACGGTGACGGACTTCGACGTGATGGAGTAGCTCCTGCTTCTGATATATCTCTAGTGCCTGCATGCGATCCTTGGTCCTAGGGATAGCTTCTTCTTCCTCATCCATAATTGATGGATCGGGGAAGTGGAAACCGTACCTCCACTCTTCTTGAGGTTTAACCTTCATACGAGCACCAATGGTTGTCCTCGAGACTGGAACCTCCCCTTCCTTCCTAGCACCTGCACCAATATTAGATAATTGGGATTTCTATTTTCGTGCCCCTAGTTCGTTAGTTGTACTCAGTTTTCTCTAGCCTCTTAGTTTTTCCTCACTTTTCCCTCCCTCCATTCCAAAACCCTCACATGCACTCGGACGGGGGGACGCCGTCAGGTCAAAGGCTTGAACGTTACATGCTGACTGGTGGGACCGTGTTGGGGCAGGTCGTGAGTTGAGCGTTATGTTACGTTGCCTTGACCGTTACATGCTGACAGGTGGGGCCAGGATCCAAAGCGGAACAGCCATCCATCTCTCGCTGATTATGAGGGATGTGGTGTGGTACCATGTGGGGCATGTTTGGTGGTTACGTGCACTGTGTCGCCTAAATTGGAACTTTTTTATTATTTTTATGATTGGCCTTTTTAAGAGCGCCTTTTCCCCTCTCTCTCGCTAACAGTTTTTTTTTTGCCCAAAAAGATAGCGAATCTAGAGCAGCTTCTCTCTTCATTCATTGTTCATTTTGCCCTCAGTTTTCCCCAATCTGGTAGCAAATATAGAGCAGCAAAACTAACCACCACCATAAGTACATTCAGTAAACAGAGCAGATGTAGATAAAGCATCTAATATAGGTTATATAGTACGGTACTTAACAAGGTTTGACAATTAGGCTTCTCAGCAGCAGCAGCTGACAAGTTCAACACAGACAAGACAAAAGAAGCTGCTTTACAGCAGCAGCTGCAGCAGCAACAGCAGATCAGTGGCCCCTCATGGCCTCTGCTAGGAGGGCCTCCGCCTCCTCCCTCTAGCGCCTCCTCCACTTCTTGCTGCCCAGTCCCTTGACCTTGGGCGCCTTGGGCTTGATCAGGGGCATGCGACCCTCCTCAATAGCCACCTTCTGGAGGTTGCGGAGGTGAAGACCGAGCGCCTGGTGCTTGGCTATGAAGTCGTGGACGTTCGTGGAATTTCCGCGGGTCCTCACGTCCTCGGCATGCTTCACGAGGGAGTTGAAGTCCATGGCACGGAGCCTCCCGGTGGGGCAAAAGAGGCACATGTACACGTCGTCAACGAAGAAGTTGTTGTACTGGCTAGACTTTAGCCTCCTTAGCACATGACGAGTCTTGGTGTCCTTGGACTCGTCGTCGCTACGGACGTTGCAGCTATCCTCTTGTTATAGAGTGCAATAAGGACTTGATTGAGATACTTTAATTGTCAGGATTGATTATTTGCATAAATTAACCGATTGAGATCTCCTGACTATTCCCCAAATCTCAAACCAAATCGAATACTGATCCCAACTATGAACAGGGGATTCAAATATGAATAGGGGGATTCATCGAAATACGAGATCTAACACAAGAGGATTAGCTATTGTAAAAATACGAACAGTCGAGCCCTAATAACATACGATCTAGCATCCAACGATGGGAACAGGGGAAAACCCTGGTTACCTCCGACCATGGGTCGGCGATGTTGGTGTCGTAGGGGTTCTCCGGCCTTATGTAGACAACCTCCTCGTAGGGGTCCCAGCCGAGCGGGATCTACCCAAGACCGGCGGGGGCCTCCTCGCCGACATCTATGGCGGATGTGGGGAAAGGGATGGGGGCCTGTACGGGGACGGGGGCCTCCTCGTCGGCGGCCTTGGATGCGCCGATGGCCACCGCGCCATTCTTCTCCATTGCCGGTGTGGTTGGGGTTTTCTTGGGGGTTTGCAGAAGGTGATGGAACAGTGGAGACGGTCGAGTGAGCGAGTGAGTGATGAGTGAGGGTGCAGAGGCCTCTATTAAAGGAGAAGGGAAGCGACGTTTGGTTGCACTACCGTGCACCGCGTACGCTACTGTATCATGCATGGCCACACGTGTCCGCTACCGCCCCGTGCACCACACACGTGTACCGTGAGTCACGTTTTTTCCCTCGTGTCTAACCCTAGCGATTCAGTTGTACTCAGTTTTTCCCTCGAGTGTAACGCTGGCAGTTTGGTTGTACTCAGTTTGCCCTCCAATACTAACACTGCCGTGTGCAATATACTCAGTTTTACCCTCCGGTGGCTGGTCAACAGAGAGTCAACGAATAGGTTTTAGCTAGCTAATTGAGTCATTTTATGCACACCAAATTCAAAAAGAGGAAAACACAGTGGCATCTACCAGGGAGTCTTATTATGTGACCTTCCACCATAAGAAATGTATATAAACCAAGTTTTAACCTAAATCACCACTTCTCAAATCACCTACTATCTATGAAGGTTCATGGCTTTCTACTCAAGCCTCTTCCGAAAACATTGCTTCCCAAAAAATAGTTTGTCTGAATGAGGCAATAATTGTCAAACTGGTGTATATTTGAATTGCAAATAGTTTGATGTATGCCAAGATGTATTTTATTGTGTAAAAGACGCATTTTTCATTTTTTTTAAATCCTTTTCTATTTTCTATCTGAATCCCTTTGTCAGACTTGCCCTTGGTTTTTAAGTTCTACTCAGGTCTGCCCTTGATTCTTAAGTGCTACTCAATTTTCCCCTCTCTTTGTATCCATCTCTCGCACCTGTGCTCATCTTTGTTGCTACGCTCTGATTGGTCGAGACAGTTGTCACACGGATCGTGCCCACCAATCGTTGATCCTATGTGATCTAGCAGACAAGATAACCCCTATATCTGTCGGGGGCACCCCTCTATCCATGCAAAATAACGAGTATGCCACAGGTACTTTAACTCTATAAACAAATGAACTTGAACAAGGGAACATGTTCGAAGGTGTATAATTTGTGCATTACATTCCACTCTATGAAAATGATAATCTCTCAAGATTTTCTTAGCATAATATTATCACATATTAAGTGCGATTTCAAAGAGTTCAAATGTGTATAATTTTCGTATATGCAAGTTTATGCATTATATTCCACTCCACGGAAATGATAAGGATTTTATTAGCACAACATTATCATGACCTAAGTGAGTACGATTTCAAAGAGTTCAAAGGTGTATAATTTTTGTATACGCAAGTTTATGCATTATATTTCACTCCATGGAAATGGTAATCTCTCAAGATTTTCTTAGGACAACATTATCACGTATTAAGTGCGATTTCAAAGAGTTCAAAGGTGTATAATTTTTGTATACGCAAGTTTATGCATTATATTTCACTCCATGGAAATGGTAATCTCTCAAGATTTTCTTAGCACAACATTATCACGTATTAAGTGTGATTTCAAAGAGTTCAAAGGTGTATAATTTTTGTATACGCAAGTTGATGCATTATATTTCACTCCATAGAAATGATAATCTCTCAAGATTTTCTTAGCACAACATTATCACGTATTAAGTGCGATTTCAAAGAGTTCAAAGGTGTATAAGTTTTGTATACGCAAGTTTATGCATTATATTTCACTCCATGGAAATGATAATATCTCAAGATTTTCTTAGCACAACATTATCACGTATTAAGTGCGATTTCAAAGAGTTCAAAGGTGTATAAACTTCGTATATGCAAGTCTATGCATTGCATTCCACTCTACGAAAATGGGGGAGAAAATAATAATCTCTCAATATTTTGTTAGCACATCATTATCATGTATTAAGTGAGATTTAAAAGTGTTCAAAGGTTTATAATTTTCGCATATGCAAGTTTGTGCATTACATTCCACTCTATGAAAATGACAATCTCTCAAGATTTTATTACCACGACATTATCACATATTAAGTGCGATTTCAAAGAGTTCAAAGGTGTATAATTTTTGTATACGCAAGTTTATGCATTATATTTCACTTCATGGAAATGATAAATGATCAGGATTTTATTAGCACAACATTATCATGTCCTAAGTGCGATTTAAAAGAGTACAAAGGTGTATAATTTTCGTATATGCATTACATTTCACTATATGAAAATAAAGCAACGGCACAGGCGCCGGCGTGGGTCTGGCTCTGGGTCCCATCTTGCAAAGGTAAGCTATGGGTCTGGAGCTCACGTGGATAAGTTGTGGGTCCAGCGCTCACGTGGATAAGTTGTGAGTCTGATGCTGATCTGGATAAGTTGAGAGAGGTGGCCACTACGAGAATCGACTGAACACGGCCTCACTTGTCAGCATGTAACGACAAGGGTACACTACGGGACCCGACATAATGCGGCCCTACTTGTCAGCACGTAACGTCGAGGGTCCACTATGGGACCCCATTGGACGTGGCTCCACTTGTCAGCACGTAACGGCAAGGCTAACAGACAGCGAGTTTCAGACCATGTGAGACTTTCCGACAAGGAGATGGGAAAAAGTGAGGAAAAACTAAGCGGCTGGGGAAAACTAAGTACAGCTAACAAACCGAGGGTACGAAAATAGAAATCCCTAGATAATTCCTTACGCTTGTGCAGCCTTGGATCTATGGTGACAAACTTGACCGTCTCCACGCGTCCTTTTCCATGTGGCTTGCGATCTTATCTCTCTTGTTGAGCTTTCTTCATCACCGCCCAATTGATCTCCGGTGGATCGTAGATGTCACGGCGGATGTAAACATCAACTACGTCATCATCACCATCAGAATCATTGTTGAAGTAGCTCGGCTCGACGTACTCCTTGTACTTCGGTCTAAACATCTCCACCTCCTCGTCATCGTCCTCCATGGACGGGCTGCTAGAGCGTCCCTGGAAGGAGCAATGAGCCCCATGGGTTTCCCACGGCCTGGGGCGGGATATTGCATTGCTAGATTGGTTTATGTAGATTGCGATTAGAGAGAGAGAGACAATAGCAATATATAAGAAGGGTCAGAGGTCGGTAAAACTCATGAGAAACACCAAATTGTTGTCCAAGGAAAGAATCCAAATGGAATAGAGAAAGAAATCACGGATTTGGAAGTAACCTGCCGTGTAACGACCAACTATACGGGCACGACCCGTATAGCTCCGGCCGTATAGTTGATTCCGGGCAGATATTTCCAAATATCTCGAGTCCAGGTCGATTAAATCACGACTCGGAACCGATAATAATGTTTTTTTAGATAAAAGAAAGATCAAAAGAAAAAGTGTCTGAGAGTTCAACGACCAACTATACGGCCGGAATTTGTTCCGGTCGTATAGTTGCGGCCTTATAGTTCCAAACACCGAAAATCAAAAGTGACTGGGAGTTTAACGACCAACTATACGGCCGGAATTTTTGCTCCGGTCGTATAGTTGTGACCGTATAGATGCAAACACCAAAAAGCAAAACTATCTGAGAGTTTAACGACCAACTATACGGCCGGAATTTTTGCTCCGGTCGTATAGTTGCGACCGTATAGGCTCAGATATCGAAAACAATTTCACGAAGATGATACAGAGAGTTTAACGACCAACTATACAGCGGCAGCCCCCGCTCCGGTCGTATAGCTCCGCCCGTATAGTTGGTAAAACCCCTCTAAAACTTTAGAAAAACACAAGGAATTCGAAAACAGAATTTTCAAGAGTAAAAATTGTGAAAATAACTCACTTATTTGAGTAAGAACACTTACCTTGTACTAACCATTTGCTTAATCGGGGATGAAAAGTTCCTCCCACAACAAGGACTCCTTCTCTTTTGAAGGAATTGACTTTAGTTCATCAAATAATTCCCGTAAACCAAAATCACTAGGACTAAAGTTCCTCTCAATAAGTTTAGTGTCTTTCTGGGCAAGCATGGACACTGCATCTAACATCTTTATTTCTTGCATCTGCATAATCTGTAACTCAAATTCTTGTAGTGAAAGAATCCAACGGATCAGTCTTGGCTTATGTTCTTTCCTTTCAAGGAGTTCTTTTAAGCCATCATGATCCGTACGAACTCTCACCTTTGCATCAACTATGTAAGAACGAAATTTATCGCAAGATAAAAATACAGCAAACAGTTATGTTTCTTCCTTAGGGTAATTCTTTTGGGCACCATTGAGAGTTCTATTAGCATGATGTATAATATTAAATCTACGACCAATATGTTGTCCAAGAGTTACTCCTACAACATCATCGCTAGCTTCACATATTAAGTCAAAGGTTGTATCCTAGATAGCTGGTTTAATGGTGGGAGCACGAGTTAAAGCATTTTTATTTTATCAAAGGCTTCAAGACACTTATCATCAAAACTAAATCTCATTCCCTTTTGCAAGAGGTTAATTAAAGGTTTAGATATCCCAGAGAAATTTCAAATGAACCTTCTGTAAAAACCCACATGACCAAGAAAACTTCTTATACATTTAATATCCCTAGGTGGTGGCATTCTCTCTATTGCTTCAACCTTAGCTCTATCCACTTCAATTCCCTTACCTGATACTTTCTGTCCGAGGACTATACCTTCTTTGACCATAAAGTGGCACTTCTCCCAGTTTAGAACAAGATTAGTTTCTTCAAAACGATACAAAACTTTCTTGAGCTTATCCAAGCAACTAGTAAATAAAGTTCCATAGACAGAAAAGTCATCCATAAATACTTCCATTATAAGTTCTATGAAATCAGCAAAAATAGCAGTCATACATCATTGAAAAGTAGCTGGATCATTACATAGACCAAAAGGTATACGTCGGTAAGAATGTATACCATAAGGACTTATGAAAGTTGTTTTAAGTTGGTCATCCGGATGAACAGCTATTTGAGAGAAACCAGAGTATCCGTCCAAGTAACAAAAATGAGTAAGGTTTTCTGACCTTTCTAAAGTTTGATCTATGGACGGTAATGGATAGTGATCTTTCCTAGTTTCTTTATTTAGTTTCCTGAAATCTATGCACATCCTGGGCCCAGCAATAGTTCTAGTAGGTATTAGTTCATTGTTTTCATTAGGAACAACAGTAAAACCGCCCTTCTTAGGGACACAATGAACATGACTTACCCAATCACTCTCTTTAACAGGATAAATTATACCTGCGTCTGGTAGGCGTATAATTTCATTTTAGGCTTCAATCTTCTATTAAATTCCGTAACTGGTTTTGCACCTTCTTCCATGAATATTCGATGGACGGCTATCATGGGACTAATGCCCTTCAAGTCATCTTGAGTACCCAAAGGCTTGGCGATGCTCCTTAAGTATCCTCATTAGTTCTTCTTCTTCTTTTCCTGAAAGTTTAGCACTAATAATAATAGGAAATTTATTGGTATCATCTAAAAACCTGTATTTAAGATTATCTGGTAGAGCCTTCAACTCTAGGGGTGGTAGTTCCCCGTCCCCTCTCTTTTTTGGCTCTTCAAAAGCCTCATCAGTTGGAGGTCCCAAAATAGGAAGTGAATCGAATTTAACTTCTAGTTTGGATCTTCATTTATTTCTTCATAATTTGGATCTTCATTTATTTCTTCTTCTTGATTACCAAAGAAAAGAGCCACCATTTCCTCAATAGTTCTCTCTTCCTCTTCTTCTTGTATTTGTGGAGGTCTGTCTTTAAATTTGGAAAAATGGAATTTATTTTCCATTCCCCCAAGCTTAAGAGTCACAATCTCCTTGAAATTAACATAGGCACCTATATCACCCAAAAAGGTTCTTCCAAATATAATAGGGCAAAAAGTGTTAGCTGGCATATCAACAACTACAAAATCGATAGGAAAATATTTGTTGCCAATTGTGACAGTTGCATTGTCAACTACTCCCATTGGAATTCCAAGGTTTTTATTGGCTAACATAATTGTTATATCAGTATTTTCAATTGTAGTCGGTTTTATTTCTTCTTTTATTTCTAGGTAGAAATCATAAGATATAACATTAACTTCGGTGCCAAGATCACATAAACTGTAATGAGAGGTTTCTTTAAATATGCAGGGAAGAATAGGCTTACCCACATCTTTTACCTTTGTTTTACCTTCAACCAATATGGAAGTCTCTACATCAAGTTCAACTATGTTACAGTGTGAGTACATAGCCATAATTGCTTCCTTGGTTACCTCTTCATCTTTTTTTCTTTCAGGTGTTCCGTGACTTCTGGCATGCTTTCCTCTTCCCTCTTTTCCCGTACTTCTTTGACCTGTTCATATTCAAAAATATGCTTTCGTGCAGTGTTAGGGAAAGGTACTTCATATATTGGTTCTACGGAGGCAAGTGTTGCTTTACCTTCTCTTTTCTTTTCTGGTTCGGGTGGTGGATCATACTTGACTGGACCCACCTTTGGATCTTTAATATGTTTTGTAAAATCTTTTACAATTTGCAACACAAGATCTGAATCCAGATAAAGTTCTTTAGACAATTCTTTCACATGGCGTTATTTATTATAGTCATGAATACAATCAAGCTCTATTTCTATGCCGCATTCACTTCCTAGACCAAAATTCCATGAAACTCTATGATCACGAATTCTATTAAGTAAAGCCCAAGTTTTAAGTATAGGAAGATTCATAAAGGCTCCTTCCATGAAAGAGTCTAGTTCAATTTTATTAGGTTCAATTAAACTGCCATAAAAGATATGTAACAAATACCATTCAGGCAAATCATGATGAGGACATAGTCATAGTAAATCTTTAAATATAATATAAGCTCTTACTAGTCCTTCATTAGAAAAATTCTTCCAAGTCATTATAAGACGCCTGATTCCAAAAGATTTTGATAATGGATAATATTTTGATAGAAATTCACAGGCTAAATTATCCCAAATAGTAGTGGCTTCAGGGGGTAGAGATCTATACCATGAGAGAGTTGTACTTGTCAAAGTTTGACTAAAAGGTTTAACCCTTATCTCATCAGTAGTATATCCCATCAATAGAAAAGTGCCACATATATCTTTAAAATATGCAATATGCTCATATGTATTAGGATCTTCTTCATCTCCAGTAAATTGCTTCTTATGTAGAATATTGAGTAGTAGACGATTTATTTGCAAACCCCTTGTCTTCTCATTGGAGTTGTATCTTTAAAAAATATCGTAGGGCTTACCACAGTGGTTGAGTGGGTTAGCACTAATCATATGCTCAAACTCCATTATGTTGGTAGAAACCTGTAACTCAAAAAAAAAATTTAGCAAGACAAAAATAAATAAGAAAAAACTAAAAGACCTACAACACTTAGCTCCCCGGCAAAAGTGCCAGAAAATAGCTTGATGACTGCAAGTGCACAGATCATTTGTAGCTAGTTTTGTAATATAGATATCGATCCCACCGGGAGCAGGAGTCTGAAGTCTAATAATTCTTGAAATAAATATTGCGATAGAAATGCTAGATAAAGTTCTAAGTAACAAGATAAAATGCAAGTATTGTGTAAAAAGGTGTTTTCGGAATTTGGGTATAAGAGAAATAATAAAATAAAGCAAGTAACTTAATACAGAAAGTAAGTATCGCGTATGTAAGAGAGATTGGAACTGCAATAGGGAAAAAGCATTCTCGGTAAGTAGCGGATACACCACTAGTATTGTAAAGATCTAAGATAAAGATTATCATCATGAAGATTATCAACTATGTATGTGTGGGAGGAACTTCGTATGTGGACGAATAGGCAACAACCGCTGCTCACATCATCCTCATAACCATAGCAATCAGCAATCGACATCAATCGAATTATTGCGCTATTAAGGGACATAATCCCGTAGGACGTATCCCATGGCATGGATAGTGTTCCGTGAGTTTCCTCGATTTTCCAAGTTGATACGTAAGTAGTGCTAACAACTTTATAGTCATTGTAAGTGCTAGCACGCCTCCGTCTACTAACAAGTAGTTCCCTCCATCAAGTCCCTGCAAGAGGCAAATATTGAGAGGTCGACTTCTCTCAACATCAAGATGTAGAGAATCTAACACATGGTCACAGCGATGAATATCATAATAGACTTTATCTTATTTCAATCTCATACAAGGGTTTCTCCATCTCCCCAAGAACTAATAATCTACTCATACATGGAGGCAATCAAGATCATAGCAATGATAATGGAAACAATCATAGATGAATAGTACTTGTATAAATCCACAACGAGTATAGGAATTACAACAAGATCTCGGCAAGATGTAGATGGGATGGATGGAGATGGTGGTGATGTAGCGGTGGATGATGAAGATCGATGCCTTAGCCTCCCGGATCTGCGCAGGGCGAAGATGGATCCCTTGTGGATGAGTTCCCCCTCTATATGCCTTCCGAAGGTGAGATTTCTGTGATTTCTGGGTGTTCTGGGTGTTCTGTATGTCGTCTCTCCGGACCAATTGCACGGGGTGAAACTATTTTACGAGGCGGAGGCGGCGCCAACTATATGGCCGGAGCTATATGGTCGGAAGAAATGCTCCTGCCGTATAGTTGGTCGTTGCGCTCTCTGCCTCCTTTGTTTGCTTCTGGTTTTCTTCTGGTATTATGAATATTTCCCAAATAAGATATTTATGTTGTTTTTGACTCCTTTTCTCCTCAGTACAACTACTTCAATAAGTGCCGCAAGCGCCGTAAAATTCCAAGATCCTACATCTACAATGCAAAATAATAATATAAAACATGATACAAATATGCACTCATCACTTATATATGCCACCGACCCTATAAGAAATGGACCCACCAATATTTATTTATTCTTTTTCCACATATCATGAGACGACTTGCGTTTTACAATCGTTAGGAAGAAATTAACTGTGGGGATCAAGGAGAAAATAAGGTCATTAGATACTTCAGTTTCGAGATATAAATTTTTATCATCCTCTAATGATAGATTTTGAGGATCCGTCGGAGGAGAAAAACCTACATCTAGAAATTACTCAATATTTGGACACAAGGTCCAAAGATTAAAAAGCAAGCAATTTCTCCATAAAATATAATTTGTGCCATCAAAGATAATTGTGTCATTGTGTACTATACTATTAGCCTACATATTTACACTCTAGGCGGTGATGCCTAAACAAGGAGAGACCTTTCTCCGATACCAATTGAAAGGATAGAGATGTCGCCTAGAGGGGGTGAAAATGAAATTTCAAAACTATTACGGTTTTGGATTGATAAAATGTGGAATTAAACTAACTTTTATTTTACAAGCACAAAACCTAAAGACATTAGGCTCAACTAAGTACACCACCAACAATTTGATCTAAATAATATAGCACAAGATATAAGTACATCAAGTGATAGGAAAGATATAAGTACTTCAAGCTCAATGGCTATCACAAGGAAAGAAAACTCAGGTATAGAGATAACCGAAGCACACAGAGGCGAAGATGTATTCCTGTGTTCCCTTACAAGTAAGGTACATCATGTTTGGAGAGGTGTGAGATCCCACGGAGGATTTCCCCAAGCCACAAAGGGCACCTTATCTCTTAGGCTATCCCGATGAGGTAATAGCCACTTTCCTTATGGCTAGCGTTTCCTCCACTCTAAAGATGGCAAGCTCCACAACCACTTCACAATCTCCTTGAAGGAGAAGCCTAGGCCTCTTCGCAATCTTCCACGAAGAGGACACCACGGCACCAACCACCAACACAACTAGGAGGTCACCCTCCAAGAGTAACAAGTTCACGGTCTCTCACTTGAACCAATCATAATTGGGAGCTCAACACTATGCAAGAATGCAAAGCAAAAACACCAAAGGTGTTCAAATCCTTCACTCTAAAATCCCACCAAAGCAACAAGTGCTAGGGAGGAATTAGAGAGGAAGAACAATGGTGGAAATCAACCAATAACTACAAGGTCTAGATCCGATGGGTTCCCCTCACTTAGAGAGGGAATTTATTGGTGGGGATTGTAGATCTATATCTCTTATTCAAAAGCCGTCAAAAAGATGCAAGAATCACAGGAGGGAAGGGAGAGGAAGCAAGCTCAAGGGGGTCAACAATGGAGGTCAAAACATGCTCAAGAACCCTTGAAAACCTTGGGGAAGAAACCCTTCTAGAGGGGAAAGAAAATATGCCTATTGGGGCTGAAAACATGTAGTATATGCAAAACCAGCGGAAAGTCCGGTAGCGTCAGAACATATGCCAGACGGATTGGTGCAAGGTCCGGTGAACTGGATCCTAGGCAGGACGAACCAACGCCAGGTCTGGCGGACTGGATCCCAGGGTGGACTAACTAGTGACCAAAAAATGCTTCTTAGTATACCGTTCCGGCATATAGTCCGGTGAACCGGAATTTTTTGAGAATCATTGCAAATGTATCTATAATTTTTGATGTTCCATGCTTGGTTTTATCTACTTTCTTATGTTTTGTCCACACTTTGGAGTAGATTTCATGGACTAACCTATTAACAAGAGCCACAGTGCCAGTTGCCTGTTTTCTGTTGTTTTTGGTTACAAAAAGTCAGAAAATGAATATTCTCGGAATTGGACGGGACAAAAGCCAAAGTTGATATTTTACCGGAAGACTCACGGAGCCAGAAGACGAGACAGAGAGGGGCCACAGGGCGGCCACACCATGTAGTGGCGCGGGCTAGCCGTGGTCGCGCCACCAGGTGGTGTGGGCATCGTGGCCACCCACCGACCTTGCCTCTTTGCCTATAAGATGCCTCCTGATGCAAAAACCCTAAATCATCAAGCCTCCAGCCACGAAAAGTTCCACAGCACCGCCGCCACCGAAGGGGAGATTCGGGGGACAGAAAGTCTCTGTTCCGGCACCCTGCCAGGACAGGGAAGTGCCCCGGAGCCATCTCCATCGATCTCCACCACCATCTCCATCACCATTGATGATTCCCATGATGAAGAGGGAGTAGTTCTTCCTCGAGGCTAAGGGTTCTACCGGTAGCTATGTTTTCATCTCTCTCTCTCTATGCATGATCTTATTGAGATCATGAGCTTGTAATCTATAGATCTACCTTGCTACTCAAGTGCTTTAATAGATCTCTGCTCTCCCCATGTGTGTGAAAGTGACAGCGTACACACCATGGTGGCACTTAGGCTAGAGATTACAAATACTTGTTATGAGTTACATTTGGAGTTGGATGTCTTTATGAAATTGTGGTGTCTGTTGGACACATCTAGTGCTCAAGGTGACGTGTGGGGTTATCTAGATGTGGAAAGCGAACTTTGAGGTGTGCTTTTATAGCCCTACCATGGATTAGAGTGTCCAACCGGAGAGTAGTTCAGCTTAGTATCATAAAGAGAAGATATTTATATGAGAGTGTTCACTAGTGAAAGTATGATCCCTAGGCCTTGTTTCTAAGCATTGAAACACCGTTTGCTACTAGATCTGTTACATGTTTGCTTGCTTCCATCTTTATTTCAGTTTGCCTTTAGTCTTTTCCACGCCATCAAGCTATTTTCTATCACTGTTACCGCTTATAATTATCCATACCACTTGTATTTCACTATCTCTTCGCCGAACTAGTGCACCTATACACCTGACAAGTGTATTGGGTGTGTTGGGGACACAAAAGACTTCTTGTATCTTGATTGCAGGATTGCTTGAGAGGGAATACCTTTGACCACTTCCTGCCTGAGTTCGATAAACCTTTGGTGATCCACTTAAGGGAAAACTTGCTGCTGTTCTACAAACCTCTGCACTTGGAGGCCCAACAACTGTCTAAAAGAATAGAAGTGCGTAGACATCAAGCTATTTTCTGGCGCCATTGCCGGGGAGGTAAGGTAAAAGGTATTCACACCGGAGGATTAAATAAGAAGAACCTCCCACGGCAAACGCCTATTTTCTGGCGCCGTTGCCGAGGAGATAAGGTAAAAGGTACTCACATCCTCCGGTGTGAGTGCTCGAAGTTATTTCCTTTAGATTCTGCGATTTTATCTTTTTGTTTCTTGTTTTCACTAGTTAGGCTTAAGGGAAAACAACAACAAAATTAGAGATCTTTATAGTATTTATCTTGAGTTAGGACATGAAGTGTTTGAAGAGAAAATTAAAAAACCTATGGAACTTTATTTGCATGCTAATAGCAATGTTGTTAGTATGAATTCTTTGGACACCATTATTGCTAATGCTATGGAAAAGTCTAAGCTTGGGGAAGCTAGTTTTGATGAAAATGATCCTTTTAGTCCCCCATCTTTAGAGGAGAAAATTTACTTTGATGACACTAAACCTCCAATATATGATGATTATAATGATGATTATGATATTTTCAGTCCACCTACTATTGAGGAGGAAATTAATTATGATTACAATATGCCTCCTATATTTGATGATTATGGTGATGAAAATAATAATGATAGCTATTTTGTTGAATTTGCTCCCACTACAATCAATAAGAATGACTATGTTTATGTGGGGAGTATTAATTATTTTATGCATGTAGCTCATGATAAGAATGTTTCTTGTGATAGTTATATTTTTAATTTTATTCATGATGCTACTGAAAGTTATTATGAGAGAGGGAAACATGGTTCTATGCATCTCAATAATATTAAGTTTCCCCTCTTTATGTTGAAAGTTTTGAAGTTGCACTTGTTTTGCTTTCCTATGCTTGTGGCTTTGTGTTTTCATGACTTGTTTCTTTACAAGATTCCTATGCATAGGAAGTGGGTTAAAATTAAATGTGCTTTGAATTTGCTTCTTGATGCTCTCTTTTACTTCAATTCATATTTCCTATGTGAGCATCTTCTCAAACTATCATGCCTAACTTAAAGGCGTTAAAGAAAAGTACTTATTGGGAGATAACCCAAAAGTTTTAGATGAGTCTTGGAAGTTATTACTTCAGTAATAACCTCTCCTTATCCTTTTTATTTGCTTTTTGTGCCAAGAGTAACCTCTAATGAGAGAGAAGTAATGATTGGGAAAGTTGTTGTCCCGAAACAGATTTCTGTGCTTCACCGTAAAAATTTGTGTAAAATCTCTGAATGTCTGTTTTAGGCGTGGATTTTTGTGCTTCTGCCCCAGGTTGTTATCTAACTTTAGTTAGTTCAACACTTTTTTATTTGAGCAACATGAGGTCTTCGAAAAAATTCGTCTTTACCTGCTGGTCTGTTTTAACAGATTTCTGCCATTTTCTGCATTTGCTTCTTGTTGGTTCCTTTTTGAGTTCTTTTGGGGAATTGAGATTTTTTAGGGTAGTGCTAAAGTAGCTAGTGTTCTAATGGAAGTTTATTGGTGTTGGAACTGAAACTAAAGACTTATTATCTTGATTGCACTAATGTTGCTAATAAAGATTGTGTGAAGTTTTGTAAGAAGGAAAAATTTCAGATGTATGGAAGAAATGAGTAATGAGATGAAGGATGGACTAAAGCTCAAGCTTGGGGATGCCACGCGTGTCACCCCAAGAAATATCCAAGAAGTACAAGCGTCAAAGCTTGGGGATGCCTAAGGCATCCCCTTCTTCATCAATAAAAATCTCAGGTTTCTTCCAAACGCTTCATTTTTATTGTTTCATGCACAGTTGTGTTTTTCTTAGAGCGTCTTCTTTTTTTTTTTTTTGGTTTTTCGTTTTCTTTGTTTGCTTAGTTTTCTGAATAAAAATGTTGGACCTCCTCTTTCATATATTGGTTTTCAAATAGTTTGGTTGGATTGGAAAAGAGTAGCAAAGTTCATGCTTAAGTGGTAAAGAGAGCTTGTTTTTGACTGTGGTCCATGCTTTGTCATGCCATGCTTGATATTGTTTTGGATTTATGCTTAGTATTCTGTGCTCTAGCATGACTTGTTATAAACAATTGAGATTGCTTAATGTGCCTTGGAAGAATCATGCGTTGTTTTAGCATATTAAAGCATAGTATAGTGGTATTCTCCTTTGATGCTTTATTTGGATTGACTTGGCGCATGCTCACACCATGTTATGACTATCTCAAGTCACCATAGCCTTTATGATCCTTTATTTTTCAACTTGTAGTATCACTTTATGCTTTGATCAATGATGTTTTGTCGCTCTGCATGATTATGGCCATTATTGCTCTCTTAGTTTGTCGCTCCTAGTCTTTTGCTAGCCTCCATAACCAAGTATGAGTTCCACTCATGCATCCAACTCCCTAAACCAAGTTATTCCAAAGAGTCAACCATACCTACCTACTATCTTATGCTATTCCAAGTATATTCATGTTTTTGTTTACCTTCCAAATTAAACTTGTTATGAGAAAACTAGTGATTAAAGCTCTCATGAACTTGATGGCACACTTTACTTTTCTTTCCCTTAATAAACTTGAACCATTGTGTCGTCTATGTTGTATATGCTTGCACTTATTTGTTGGGAATTAGCAGAACCATGCTGTCATGGGGAACGCTTTCAACATTGCACTGGTACCATGCTGTCATGGGGAACGCTTTCAACATTGCACTTATTGAAGGGTAACGGGTAGGCTACACTAGCGTAAAATCAAAAATATCTACCGCGTCAACCAGGAATACTATTGTCATAGATCACGGGATTACCGCTAGACGCGCAGGTGCGGAACTCGATGAAGCACGTTGCGGCAGTGTAGATGTTCTACGTCTCCTCCTCGTCCTCGTCCCACGAGCAGCTCCCCTTTGCGCGGCTCGTCCAAGTGCTACAGATGCAGCACCTCCGAGGTATCCACACGTCCGGAGTGGAAGTCGTCACACGCCAGACTGCTAGGTCTGCGCGTGCAACACAGGCGGAAGAGGAGTGGCGGCTGGGTGGAATGCTCTCTCCTTTTCAGCTCGCCTCGCTCCCTCTTATATAGGCATCCCTGGTGGGCTTCTACATTAGCAGCCCATTAGCAGCCTAAGCCTGGTCTAATTCGGATCCAATCCTCATTAGGCTTCCAGCCCCTAAAGTGTGTGACCCTATAGGTTCATACACGTATAGACATGACGCGAGTACACTTACTCCGTCAATAGTTGGTAGCGGCCTCTAGCAAGACGTGCCAACTCCTAAACGCATATAAAGATTTTCGGACGAACCATCACAAGGTTGAGTACATGTCTTTCCCTTTGCCTCACGATATTTGGTCTAGCTCTAAGCTGACCTCTCTTTCTCGATACTGTGATTCAGAATCCCTTTACTAGGTTAACTCTTAACCATATGTAGCACGGCCATGCATTTCTGGATCCGATCACTCGAGGGGCCCAGAGATATCTCTCTCAAGTAGAGAGGGGCAAATCCCATCTTGATTGACCGATGCCTTGCAGCATGTATCAGGACAAACCCGAAAGCTACCTTTATAACTACCCAGTTACGGAGTAGTGTTTGATAGCCCCAAAGTAGGTCGATCCACATCTCAAGTACATGCGACAATCTCAGGTCTAAGGACAAAACGTACACGATGTGTAGAGAGAGCTGCAAGTATTATTGCTAGTCTCATGTTGGGTCAGTCCAACCCCATGTTCATAACATGTGTCCACATCATTGGTTTGACATCTCCATGTCAATGACTTGCGAAACATAGTCATTAACCAATCGATGTGCTAGTCTAATATTCACGTGTGTCCTCGCATGAACTCCGACTAGGGACAATTATTAGATAACCATACAAGTAAAGAGTTTCACAAACAATTCACATAATTGCCAATCAATACAAGTTGCCTGGTATATGGATATTCAAGGAACATTATAATAACTCATGGATACACATGAAATACAATCATCTCTATGATTTCCTCTAGGGCATATTTCCTTCAGTTGATATCATGCTCTTTTGTATATGGATGTCTTCGGTGTGAAATGAAAGGGGAGCTTGTAAGTCCATGGAGTTATGTATATGTGTTAGAGAAACGCCTGGGCCGCTGGTCTAATCCATGCTAACATGGTGGTAACCTACAGCGTAACCATAATGAGCTGGCTATGAAGCATTCTTCTTATAAAAAAAAGAGTCCTATATTGAGAAAAAAAGAGAAAAGAGAAAAAATGAGATTATGAAAATAGGAAAGAGAGAAAAAAGCACCATATTCCCATGGTAAATAAGAAGATTGCTGAGATGCTCGTTGTCTGCTTGCCTTGTCATTTTGATATGGGGATTCTTCCGTATCATCGGGCATGGGGTACCCCGTTGGCGGTTCTCTATGATACACATATACTTACAATGACAAGAACTTACCGGTGACTAAACTTGAGTAGTATGAGGAGTGGCCCTCGTATACAAGGGACATGAGATTTCTGACTTATACTTCGTCAAGCATGTACAACATAGTTTGTTCACTTTAACCTTAATCACTTCAAGATGCTTATGATAGGGGCAATGAGAGCTGAAAGCTATAAGTACTATAATTTTTGGAAGCTCTGTATGAAACTTGAATCTCTGCTTCCTTCTATGAAGGCCTTTCTTCCACCATTATATTGAGTCTCCACCTTCTATCTTTATTCACCTACTTTGAGAGCATAGTGGCCATTCTTAGTTCTATGTGCATTGTCCCAAGACTATTTGATTGATGCATAAGTTGATATTGCTTGTTTTAAACTATTTTTATCTAGTCACTCTTATGAACTTTGAAGGTGTCCTAGGAATTTATGTTTGCTACTCTATGAGGGACAAGCTGAATGCCACTATGCTATGTTTTCTTTATGTGAAACACACAAACGTCTTGCAAAGCATTGTTATTCATGAATCTTTTGTTTGTGCATTTTCATGTTGCAACATAGTTGCTTTGTCTTATTGTTAGAACTTTATCTTTCATGCTATGTTGAAGTACTATGATCCCAGCTATCAATATTTTACAAATACTTTGATCAAGTTTATGATGGTGCATGTCATCTCAAAAATTATTCTTTCTTTTTATCACTTACCTACTCGACGACGAGCAGGAGTTAAGCTTGGGGATATTGATACATTGCAAATGTATCTATAATTTTTGACGTTCCATGCTTGGTTTTATCTACTTTCTTATGTTTTGTCCACACTTTGGAGTACTTTTCATATGATTTCTTGGACTAACCTATTAACAAGAGCCATAGTGCCAGTTGCCTGTTTTCTGCTGTTTTTGGTTCCAGAAAGTCAGAAAATGAATATTCTTAGAATTGGACGGGACAAAAGCCAAAGTTGATATTTTACCGGAAGACTCACGGAGCCAGAAGACGAGACGGAGAGGGGCCATAGGGCGGCCCTACCATGTGGTGGCGCGAGCTAGCCCTGGCCGCGCCACCAGGTGGTGTGGGCCCCCTGGCCACCCACCGACCTTGCCTCTTCACCTATAAGATGCCTCCCGATGCAAAAACCCTAAATCATCAAGCCTCCAGCCACGAAAAGTTCTGCAGCGCCGCCGCCACCGAAGGGGAGATTCGAGGGACAGAAAGTCTCTGTTCCGGCACCCTGCCGAGACGGGGAAGTGCCCCCGGAGCCATCTCCATCGATCTCCACCACCATCTCCATCACCATTGTTGATTCCCATGATGAAGAGGGAGTAGTTCTTCCTCGAGGCTAAGGGTTCTACCGGAAGCTATGTGTTCATCTCTCTCTCTATGCATGATCTTATTGAGATCATGAGCTTGTAATCTATAGATCTACCTTGCTACTCAAGTGCTTTAATAGATCTCTGCTCTCCCCATGTGTGTGAAAGTGATAGCGTGCACACCATGGTGGCACTTAGGCTAGAGATTACAAATACTTGTTATGAGTTATATTTGGAGTTGGATGTCTGTATGAAATTGTGGTGTTTGTTGGACTCATCTAGTGCTCAAGGTGACAGTGTGGGGTTATCTAGATGTGGAAAGCGAACTTTGAGGTGTGCTTTTATAGCCCTACCATGGATTAGAGTGTCCAACTGGAGAGTAGTTTAGCGTAGTATCATAAAGAGAAGATATTTATATGAGAGTGTTCACTAGTGAAAGTATGATCCCTAGGCCTTGTTTCTAAGCATTGAAACACCGTTTGCTACTAGATCTATTACATGTTTGCGTGCTTCCATCTTTATTTCAGTTTGCCTTTAGTCTTTTCCACGCCATCAAGCTATTTTCTATCACTGTTGCCGCTTATAATTATCCATACCACTTGTATTTCACTATCTCTTCGCCGAACTAGTGCACCTATACACTTGACAAGTGTATTGGGTGTGTTGGGGACACAAGAGACTTCTTGTATCTTGATTGCAGGATTGCTTGAGAGGGAATACCTTTGACCACTTCCTCCCTGAGTTCGATAAACCTTGGGTGATCCACTTAAGGGAAAACTTGCTGTTGTTCTACAAACCTCTGCACTTGGAGGCCCAACAACTGTCTACAAGAATAGAAGTGCGTAGACATCACTAATTTGGCTTGTCGAGCTTTGGCTAGCTCTCACTTTTCAAACACCTTTATCCTCCTTTTTGTAAACCATTTGATACACAGCAACCCATTAAATTCACCCATCAAGTTTTAGTAATTAGGAAATAAGGATGAGTGAGAATATGTCATAGCCTCGATATCAAGTAACTCGTTCGTCCGTAACCGGGGACACGGCTAAGTACTTAGTTTTTACACCCTGTAGGGGTTTCTACACTTTACCCATGTGACATGGCGAACCCAGCTCATACCACCACACTCATATTGTGTGATGATAGGGAGAAGGCCAAGAAGAGACCGTTCGGGAAGTAGGTCTCCAAACCCCACTGTGTACCGGTCCCAACCTACCATTCACTACATCTCTGGCTGCGCTAGGTTCGGATCACCACGACCTACTAAGTCCAGCCAGTCACCCATTTCTTACTGGCACATGGTTGTACATGTAAGCTACTATAACAAGGAGAACCAATCCTTCTTAGTACCCTGGGCGGCATTCCCCACCATTATCCACACTCCGTTGACAATCCAACCACTTCGCACAGGTAGTTCATTAATATTATGTTGTTTTTAGTTTGAACAAACACATACTTCACCGAAATATGATACCTTCCCCGTCTATACAGCAGGTCTAAGCACTTCTACCTTACGGAGGGATTCCTACCACAATATACATCGGACATAGCATAGCTTAATAATTCCTACACATAATCTACGGAAATACACTACACATGCATAAGAGAAAATAGTAGGACAAGGTATGATCAAAATAACATCAACTTGCCTTGATAGTTGTTGGAGTTGTTCAAACACTCGTTGCAACCACACATGTTGCACTCCTCGCAATCTATCGATTATACAATTGCAAACACATAAACAATCATGCACAATCATAAACAAATGCACAAATGCATGCATGACAATTTAATAAAAGTTTCAGTAGTGTATTTAGGTTCTCTCATTAATATATCTACTGATGGCATGCATGGGAAACATTTAATGCATTGAAAACAAATTATGCAATTTAGAGAATTAGTTATTAGACTTTTAATCAAAATATTAAGCATCTTTTGTTAAAAGTGTTGTAAAATCAGATAACAAATACTACTGTGTATATAATCTAATTTAGAGCCAGGGCAACTGGAATTACGCTAAAAGGTCTTACAGATCTTTTTAAATAATTAAAACACTTCAAAATGCATATTAATTCTCCTAGAATTTTACGTACAGTAAAACTGCAATTTTAATTCGGAAACAGATTATATTCTTTCTTGTGATTCCATAGACATCTTATTTGCAATTTTATGAATAACAGTTATTTTCTTATGAATTTATTACTCCAAAAAGGGCATTAAACCATTTAAATAATCACGACAAATTCTTAGAGTAAATGTCGGATAAAAATACAGATTAGTATTCTACACAAAAATTTGAATCCAAGGGTATATTATTTGCTATTTGTGGACATGTAGATCTTTTTCTATTAATTTTACAATTTAAATACACTCTCTGCCGATTTTATTTAATTCCAGAAAACTCGAGGGAATATTCCGGGCATATTCCCGCTGACAAGTCAAGGCTGACGTGGCACTTGATTGGTCAATGGTGCACGCTGGGGTCAACAAGCAATCTAGTTTGTCGATCCGCGATCTGACGGCCGGTACGACGTGGCCTTGGTGCTCATCGGCGACGGCTCGGAAGACGGTGGCTCCGTTGGCAGTAGTCGGTGGCGAGGTGTCCCACGCGGTCCGTATTGTGACGGCAAGACTCCTGGTAGCCTCGGTGTGGCGCGGTGTTTCCCCAGGCGTCGGTCGTGGACGGCTGGAGCGGCACGTCTGGCGGCAGCCTCCGGCGACGTCGGTAGGGGCGGCTCGGAGCGCTGCAGAGGAAAAGGAAGGTCAAAAATGGGAGGCGTGGTTCTGGGAACCATCCAGCAAGGAAAATGAGTGGCATCGGGGCGAGCTCGAGCTCATACCGAGCTAATGGCAGCGGCGGCGATCGGCACTCCGGCGAGTGATTCATGTGGTCTAGCGGCAAATTAGATAGGGATTTTGGGGGTTTTTCAACGAGGAGATCGAGGGCTTTATGGTGGAGGGGGATTTGGCGAGGGGCGGCCGAAATCGAGTGGAATCCGACGCGTATTGTGGTGGCGGTTCGTAGTCCAGGCCGGGCACGAACGGGTGGGGCGGATGACAGGTGGGACCGGCGGTCAGCGACACAGGGGAGAGGCGGGCTGGCGCTGCTAGCTATGGGCCGGCCCATTGCATGCTGCGAGGTGGCGGTGGTAGGTAGGCGGGGCTAGGCGGGCCGGGCCTAGGTGGTTCGACCGGGGTAGGTTAGTTCTCTTTTTTTCCTTTCTTTTATTCTTTTTCATTTCTTATTTCTTTAACTTATGCATATAAATTCCAAATGAAGTGATTTTTGTCTCTAAATTTTCCTAAAAGTCAGAGGATCAACCTAAGATCACATTTGGCAATAATCAAAATAGTGAATTCACAAATCCATGTGTGTTCCTTTTGTAGAAGCTTTTTTTAATTCAATTTAGGGTTTAAAACTAGTGTTTCAATCCAAATATTTCATGAATGCAACTGATGTCATGCCAATGCAATGCAAATGCAGATTTTTTTCTAGTCCCAATTTCTAAAATCTTGGGATGTGATAGACTAACCCCCTTAAGATGAATCTCGTCCTCGAGATTCGAAATGGCTAGCAAGGTGTGGGTGGTATACTTGAGGCTAACCCCCTTAAGAAAATTGAACTTGGCATTTCCAATAGAACCATTGGCTATATCTGATTCTTTCTTCCTTCTGGGTATGAGTGTAATATCCATATATCAGACCATGATTCTTAACCATCCAATCCATCCTAGAATTACATTTAAACCAGGTGAATCCAATATAATCAAGCCAGTGGGGAATTTTGTGTGCTACCAATCTCTAGGATTTAATTGTGGCATCTTGTACTAGTTATCTATTCTTATCCAGTGGTTCTCTTTAACAGATCCTCTAAGTAAGTCCATATGTAACTATTCTTATCCATTAATGCATCGATATGGATGAATACGGTGCTCCAATATTGAACAAATTACGAGTGCGATGAATTAATTTATCAGGAACTTACTAGTCACGAATCCTAGCTTGTTGATTGCTTTATTGGCATGGACATGATTGACAGTTGACTTCGGGGTTGAATCTGGCTTGGCTCCAGCTTCAATCTTGTTCTCCGGGCAGTTATCAGCATCGTGTCCCTTCTGGTTACACTTGAAACATTCCACGTTGCTGAGATCTCGATTTCCATTGCGGTGATTGCCATTGCCTCCATTGTGGTTGTGTCCATTGCCTCCATGCTTGTGGTGTCCAGAGTCTCCATCATAAGAAGTGTGAGCTTTGTGGTGTGAGCCAAAGTGGTGGTTGTTCTGCTTCCTCTTGCGGTTTTCCACCTGCTGTTGTTTCCCTTCCAGAATTCTGGCCTTGTCCATCATTTCCCGAAATGTAGGACAATAAACCACAGATAGCTGTAGTGAAAGCTCATCACTGAGACCGTCCAGGAACCTCTCTCTCCTCTTGGCATCAGTGTCAATATCCTCAGGTTCATAGCGAGACAGATTATTAAACTCTTCTATGTAGTCTGCCACAATGTGATTGGTTTGGTGTAGGTTGCGGAACTCCTTTCTCTTTAGGCTCAGGACCCCTGAAGATACATGGTTGGTCTTGAAATCTTCCTCAAACATGGCCCAAGTAACAGTGTCAAGTGGGTGGGTGATCTGAAATGTGTCCCACCAAGAAGCAGTTGGTTCCTCTAGTAAATGAGCAGCAAACCTCACTTTTCAGCATCAGTGCATCCAACAGTCGCCAGATCCTTGTTCACCGAGTGCAGCCAATCAATAGCAATCACAGGTTCAGGTGCGGAGGAAACTTTGATGGCCTCATCCTCAGGAACCTAGTGAGAGCATCTCCTTGGGGCTGGTTGTACCCATTGTTGTCGTTGTTGTTGTTGTTGTTCTGATTGTTCTAACTTGCCATGAATTGTGTCATTACCTGGGTCAACTGTGCCGGAGCTGCAATAAGTTGAGCGATCTCATCGGGCTGGCGATGGGGAGGCATCTGTTGGGATAGCATAGATGAGTTATAGATAGAAAGACTAGAGAAGCATTACTACCCATAACTATATGAAGCAAACAATAGCCACACAAGCAAACAATCATAACAATAAACACTCAAGTCAAAATAGTTTTGTATTATGTTCCATAAGTTTTGTTTTAGTGGCATACCATCCATAAAATAGTTTACATTTGATTAAAATTCGTTTGGGGGTGAACCTACAATCTTAAAAGTAATGGACAGAATCTGTCCAAAACTACAAAAGTATTCACAAATTTTTCTGGGAACCTTAAACTCATCAAGAATTTTTTCTTATTTTTTTACTTGTAACTAAGAAAATTACGAACCAGATCTTAAAATATGAGCTTAATCCGAGCTACCAGTAAGAAATGAAAAATTGTGCGGTATAACAGGTCAGGCAGAATACTGCAGCGAAAATATAACAAATTTTTAATCAAAACCTTCATTAACATATTATGAAATCTCTCAAAAATAATCTAGAACTTTGGGGAATCAAATAGCACATCCTAAACAAAATAAACCAACTATCACACAAGTCTTGCAATGATCGATTGCTAGATCTAAACGAACTCCTATCCAAACTATATGGCGGACATCATCTAGCTATCGTTCATCTTGCGCTTCCTCGTACAAGTGTTCATCCTACAAGTTTTGAACAAGATGAGATTATAAAAGAGAGATCAAGAGTTACAAGAATCTAATAAGTACAAAATTCTGAGTTCATTCATAGTAAGAGTCTTCCTTCTATGTTTTAAAAGAGAAGAGTATGAGAATCGAAGTGATGAGAAGATACTAGAAACAATTGTAAGATGAGAATAGATAGAGTAAAATAGTCTTTATAATTCATATGGTTTCCTATTCCAATCCTAGGTCACGATCCTACAGTCAACATACTGCTCTGATACCATCCTATAACATCCTCGCCTCATAAGGTTGAGTTCCTGTGTATAGTGCCAATCCCTGGATCGGTTCACTGGCACACACAGTACAGATGAATACGAAAGAATATAACAGTGCATCATTATTACATCGAATGATCCAGAATTTACAATTATTACATATTGCATAGCTCAAAGGCTACCTCAAATAGTCAAGTAGCATACGAAGGCATAATAGAAAGTAGGCTCCATCTTGAATTGTGCCACAGGCGAACAACTGTTGAGTGGAGTACCGCGACCTATTTGATCACTCAGAATCGGTATAACCTGCAACATGAAACGTAGAAGCCCCGAAAGGTCAATACATGGAATATATGGCAAGTAGGGCTAAAATAAGGAGACAATACACCTAGCATCTACATGCTTATTTGGCTTGTGGAGCTTTGGCTAGCTTGCACTTTTCAAACACCTTTATCCTACTTTTTGTAAACCATTTGATACACAGCAACCCATTAAATTAACCCATCAAGTTTTAGTAATCAGGAAATAAGGATGAGTGAGAATATGTCACAGCCTCGATATCTAGCAACTCATTCGTCCGTAACTGGGGACACGGCTAAGTACTTAGTTTTACACCCTGCAGGGGTTTGTACACTTTACCCATGTGACCTGGCCAACCCAGCTCGTACCACCAAACTCATATTGTGTGATGATAGGGAGAAATCCAAGAACAGACCGTTCGGGAAGTAGATCTCCAAACCCCACTGCGCACCGGTTCCAACCTACCATTCACTACATCTCTGACTACGCTGGGTTCGGATCACCACGACCTACTAAGGCCAACCAGCCACCCATTTCTTACTGCACATGGTTGCACATATAAGCTACTATAACAAGGAGAACCAATCCATCTCAGTACCCTGGACGGTATTCCCCACCATTATCCATACTCTGTTGACAATCCAACCACTCTGCCCAGGTAGTTCATTAGCATTATGTTGTTATTAGTTTGAACAAACACATACTTCACCATAATGTGATCCCTTCCCCGTCTATACAACAGGTCTAAGCACTTCTACCTTACGGAGGTTCAACTACAAGGGATTTCTACAACAATATACATAAGACATAGCATAGCATAGTAATTCCTACACATAATCTACAGAAATACACTACACATGCATAAGAGAAAATAGTAGGACAAGGTATGATCAAAATAGCATCTACTTGCCTTGATAGTTATTGGAGTTGTTCAAACACTCGTTGCAATCACACATGTTGCACTCCTCGCAATCTATCGATTAAACAATTGCAAACACATAAACAATCATGCACAATCATAAACAAATACACAAATACATGCATGACAATTTAATAAAAGTTCCAGTAGTGTATTAAGGTTCTCTCATCAATATATCTACTGATGGCATGCATGGGAAACCTTTAATGCATTGAAAACAAATTGTGCAATTTAGAGAATTAGTTATTAGACTTTTAATCAAAATATTAAGCATCTTCTATTAAAAGTGTTGTAAGATCTGAGAACAAATACTATTGTGTATATAATCTAATTCAGAGCCAAGGCAACTAGAATCACGCTAGAAGGTCTTACAGATCTTTTTAAATAATTAAAACACTTCAGAATGCGTTTTAACTCTCCTAAAATTTTACGTACAGTAAACCTGCAATTTTAATTCAGAAACAAATTCTACTCTTTCGTGTGATTCCATAGACATCTTATTTGCAATTTTCTGAATAATAGTTAATTTCTTATGAATTTATTACTTCAAAAAGGGCATTAAACCATTTAAAGAATCACGACAAATTCTTAGAGTAAATGTCGGATAAAAATACATATTAGTATTCTACACAAAATTTTGAATCCAAAGGTCTATTATTTGCTATATGTGGAAATGTAGATCTTTTTCTATTAATTTTATAATTTAAATACACTTTCTGTCGATTTTATTTAATTCCTGAAAACTCGAGGGAATATTCTGGGCTTATTCCCGCTGACAAGTTAAGGCTGACATGGCACTTGACCGATCAATGGTCCACGTTGGGGTCAACAAGCAATCTAGTTCGTCGATCCATGATCTGACGGTCGGTACGAAGTGGCCTTGGTGCTCACCGGCGGCAACTTGGAAGACGGTGGTACGGCGGCTCCGGTGGTCGTAGTCGATGGCGAGGCATCCCACGTGGTGCGTATTGTGACGACAAGACTCCTGGTAGCCTCGGCGTGGTGGGGCGTTTCCCCAGGCGTCAGTTGTGGACGGCTGGAGCAGCGCGTCTGGCGGCGGCCTCCGGCAAGGTCGAGAGGGGCGGCTCGGAGCGCTGCATAGGAAAAATGAAGGTAAAAAATGGGAGGCGTGGTTCTGCGAACCATCCAGTAAGGAAAAGGAGTGGCATAGGGGCGAGCTCGAGCTCATATCGAGCTAATGGCGACGGCGATGGTCGGCACTCCGACGAGCGATTCCCGTGGTCTGGCGGCGAATTAGATAGGGATTTTGGGGGTTTTTGACGAGGAGATCGAGGGCTTTATGGTGGAGGGGGATTTGGCGAGGGGTGGCAGAAATCGAGTGGAATCCGGCGCGTATTGCGGTGGTGGTTCGGAGTTCAGGCTGGGCACGAACGGGTGGGGGCGGATGACAGGTGGGACCGGCTGTCCGGCACAGGGGAGAGGCGGGCTGGCGTTGCTAGCTATGGGCCGGCCCACTGCACGTTGCGGCTGTGCGCTGCATGCTGCAAGGTGGCGGTGGTAGGTAGGCGGGGCTAGGCAGGCCGGGCCTAGGTGGTTCGACCAGGGTAGGTTAGTTCTCTTTTTTTCCTTTTATTCTTTTTCATTTATTATATCTTTAATAACTTTTGCATATAAATTTCAAATGAAGTGATTTTTGTCTCTAAATTTTCCTAAAATTCAGAGGATCAACCTAAGATCACCTTTGGAAATAATTTGCCTACTTCAAAATAGTGAATTCACAAATCCATGTGTGTTCCTTTTGTAGAAGCTTTTTTTTAAAATTCAATTTAGGGTTTAAAACTAGTTTTTCAATCCAAATATTTCATGAATGCAACTGATGTCATGCCAATGCAATGCAAATGCATATTTTTTTCTAGTCCCAATTTCTAAAATCTTGGGATGTGACAAAATATCCATGTGGTACATTCTTTATGCTTCATATGTCGACCAACTTAAACTCACTTTTCACTCTTTGTATTGGTCAAACATGTATCTTTTCATGCCTATCTCAATATCTTGAGGTACCAAAATAATTATTCATTTGATTGCATGCACTAAATCTTAGTCAACCACAGCTCAACTCAAGAGGCTATCATGACACCGACTTAGATCCATATCTTGAATTCTTCTCTTGATCAAACTCTGAAGACATTGATCATATCATATTATTCTCTTCAACTCAATGATATTGATACCAATATTCACGGTATCTTTATCTTCATGGCATCCATTCTCAAATCTAACACATGGACTACAAGCATGACCTATGAAATATTCCTACATATAAAAACTCAAATGTAAACATTAGACCATAGGTATTTTCATTAGTTACTAAAACCACACATAGGGAAAATTACCCTTACACTCACCCCCTTGTCATCCTCTTCGATCTCGCCAACGCCCAGGGCCCGATGGTCGTCCCACTGTCCTACCCTCGAACCTATGCGCCTACCATGGATACCTCGTTTCCTATGAGGGTGGGAGAATGGAAGGTGGTGTTGTGCGGAGGAGATGGTCGCGGGGCGTGCTTAAAAAGGCGAAGACATTGGATGCCGACGCATCGGTCGGTACGTTGATATTGATGTCGAGCGGACAACCTAGGTATTAGGCGGCGCGATCAGCCTAGGAGTCAGTGGCACGACCAGTCTAGGAGCCCGCCTACTCCATTGATGTCGTTTGGGTTAGAGGTCAATGGCCATTGGGTCGCTGCCAGGCAGGCCCCTAGAGGACACGAGAAGACGAGGGAGGACACGTGCGACGTCCGCAATGATGCATTCCCAGTGCATTTTTGGGAAACAAATGGATCGACCCGAACAAGCGTTCCCATTTGGGTCGAGCCACTGGGCGGGTTTTGGCCATCTAGATGTCCACGCGGACCGGTCCGGACCTCCTGTGGTCGAATGGATTGGCCCGATGATGCCCTTACAAAATAACACCAAGAAGCATGGGATGAATCGATGAAGGAGAACCAAGAGGGGGAATAGTCAACGGACCTAAACGATACGGGAGGCATTCAACAATGTCTCCACATGCCTGACCAATGGACCAACACCACCTCCGCGAACCGCTCGCCGCCATTGTTGTCCTGGAGCATGGCTAGTGACGTGGCTCTTCTGCCTGGCCGACCAGCTAGCCGCCTGTTGGAGAGAGGTAAAGGAACGATACGGCGATACCACTTGAGGCTTTGTTCGGTTAGTCCCAGCCCGATGGGGATGGAGAAAGAATCCCGTCAATCCCAGTGGATCAGGAAGACCGGGAATTAATCATGTTCCACCTGTCTCAGCACGTTCGGTTATACCTAGGGGATCACACCCCCGTCTGAACCCCTTTCAAACCCGGCCATTCCGCTAGGATAAAAATAATCTCCTTTCAAACCCGGCCATTCCACTAGGATAAAAATAATCTCCTCCCCACCCGTGGAAATTTTTCTGAATCGTTATCGGAAAGAAAAAATAAAACAAGAGCTCTCTCGTCTCCATCCCTAGCCTGGCGACTCAGCGGCGACAACGGCCGCAACGAGGCGACCCAGATACGATGGCCTCCTACCCTCACACACTCCACATCCACCTCATGACCCTTGACACTGTACTTGTCCTCCTCATCTGCTTCCCCCACCGACCCATCAAGATCGAGCTTACCGATGCTCATCCCAGACGCGGCGGCGACCCGGAGGAAGATCGACCGTAGGCGACCTGAAGGCAAATCGGTCGAAGCCGATGGCGGCAACATGCTCTTTGGTATGAATCTGGGAGCCGATGCAGCATCTCCCCCTGTATTTTTGGTGCTAGGAATTAGTTACTTGGAGGATCCACGGGGTTCTTGGGAGGGATTTTCCTAGATGTGAGAGTCAGTGAACAGTTTAATTCCTAATAAATCAACCAGGACTTAATTAAATTTGGGCTCCTAGGTTTTGAAGGATAATATGTTTTAGGAGCCTTGAGAGTTGGAATTGGGTCAATAACAATTTTGGTTTGATCCATAGAAATTCCTAAAGGTAGATTATGGTTGTTTTTGTTACTTTTACCGGGTGCAAGCTCGGAAGCAAACTAGGGTTGGGCCAAAGTGACATGCAAGGTCTCTAGGATGGCTTTCGGTACCAGAGGTTTCACGCCAATTGGAGTTATAAAATTACCAGTAGGATTTTAGGAGTGTTTTAGATACCTTCTAGATATTGATTTAATATAAATAATCTATACATAATCTGGGCTATCCAAAGGTACTGAGTGTTAGAGAAAACATACATGCACCTAGGAAAATTTAGATCTAGGCATTTTGTTTTGATTTCCATTTTCAACACGATTTAAACCAAAAGTGCCAAAAACTAGATCTGGACAAAAAGAATAAAGCACAGAGGCTTGCTGGGCCAGGATCTAGCCGAAGATGGGCCGAGGGAGGCGGATTTGGCCCAGGTGGGGCGACACCGCGCGCGGGAGGGATTCAAATCCCTGGGGAATGGGGCCCAGGCGTCAGCGGGTGAGGGCGACGAAGGGGTATGGGCGGTTTTCCGCCGTTGGATTAGAGAGCGATGGACGGCGGTGGCTCGTAGTCCTCGCTCGCACCGGCCAGGCGACGACGGAACCCTAGCTAGCGGCAGGGCAGCGTGGGGAGCTTACCAGAGGGCTCATCAGAGGTCGGGGAGGGCCTGGGGCGAAGCGGCGGTCGACGGCGGTACCGATGATGGGCGGTAGAGGCTGATTTGGCAACCGGAGGCGTCTCCTGATATGGCACCGGCGGGAGAGCTCAGGAGCTCGCCGGATAGCGCTCCTGGGTGGCTGCATGTCAATGGAGGGAGGTTAAATGGACGCGTAGCGAGCAGGGGAGGTGAACAGGGTACGACAGCAATGGATCTGGCCTCCCCTAAAGTCGCGAGAGGGGGCGCCGTCTTGGATGCCTTCGGGGCTCGCCAGAGCTGTTGCTGGCCTCGTTCCTGGGCAAAGAAAACAGTAGGGGAAGGGCAAGAGAGGTTAGGGGAGCACCACACGGTGACATGCAGAGAGGGAGAGGCAGTGAGGAGGGAGCTTAGCTCGAAGAGAGGGAGGAGGCAGAAGCTTTTCTTCTCTCTCCCTCTCGAACAGTACAGAGCAGGGAAGAGGGAGAGGAGGCTCTGGGAGGTGAGGTGGAGTGGGAGGGAGGCAAATGAGAGGCAAAGGGAGGCGTGGGGTGGCCTCTGGCCTATTTAACTCGAGGTGGATCGGTCCATGGTGGATTTGGTCCAAGTAGAGGATGGGGAGGGAGCCGGCCTTCCATTGGGCAGCAGGGGTGGTGGAGAGGTCCTGGGAGGGGGCTCTAGTCGAGAGAGGGCATAGAGAGGGAGGTGATGCAGCAGAAGTAATAAATGGCAAAGATTTGCTTGTCCCTCTCTTTATCTTCTCCTCGAACATAAAGGACAAAGGGGTATAGCTGCTACAGGGGTAGGGCTACAGTATCACACGTCCAGAGGAGTGTCATGGTTGCTGGGGCGAGTGTTGGACAAGGTGGGATGAGGTTTGGAGGTGATTGGATTAGTGTTTTTTTTCATGATCTAATTTGTCATGATGGGTGGTTATGAAGGAAGTCCTCATTTGTGAGCTTGGAAATATGAAGAAATGGTTCTGGTGGAAGGGTATAGTCCATATATACCTCCTCTAATTATTTGGAATTTTTCAGATGATTTTTAGATAACTTAAAATCATTTATTCAAAAAGTGCAGAAATGATTTCTAGAAGCTCATTTAATATTCTTGAGTTGGACAAGTGTGGTTTTTGGTGTAACATGGTGCTAGATACCAAAACACACTTTGGAGAATTTTCCTGGATTTTATTGAGATCGAAAAGTATTTTTGAGCTATTATTACTTGTTTCTGCCATTTAAGAAAATGGGCAAAAAGAATTATTGAAACTCTTCAAAAATATTTATTTTTCAAGTGGGATGATATGGTATGATATATAGGCCTCAAATTTGCTTAAAGTTAGGGAAGTGTTTTGGCAAAAACCAAACTTTCCTTTATGGAAGGAGTTTTGGAGGTTTTGCCCATTAAATGAACTAAATAGTTTTTGAGCCATAATAATTATGGATAATATTTTATAAATCTTTGTAATAAAGGTATATGATTCACACAAGGTGTATATATCATTTTCAACCTTGGGTGTTGAGAAAACAACTTGATTTTTGGTAGGAAGCAAGGGTTAGAGGATCTAGGGTGATGTTATTTCCATACCATCAAAACATGGTTACATCTTGGAGCTCAGGGCTCCCATTGGAACATGAGATATATGGCTGGATATAACAAGTTATGTAGATCACCATGGTGCATAAGTTTGGGCTTTATCATGCTTGAGCTCTCCAAGGATTGATTTCAAACTTTCAATAAAATAAGCCTGCCAAAGCAGATTATCAACTAGCCTTCGAAACCTTGTGGGTTTAAGAAGCACAAGGATCCACTTGTAACAAGTTAAGTAGTTATTGATAGACCTATATGATTAGAACATAACCATGCAAATATTGGTCCATAGAAGGTTGGATGGTGGTGTGAGCTTCTATCAAAGTAGGCAAGTTGACTAGATTGGCAGGTATAGTTATTTTCTTGCCTGCAAAACCATCAGGAACAAGTGGCTTAGAAGATTATCTAACCAAGGTCAAGAGTGGTCCTTGGTAGTCCTTAGGATGGTTAACAAGTTGGTTCAAATGCATTATCAAAAATGCACAAGGGTTGAGAAAAGGAGGCATTCAAAAAGGTGATGTTGGAACAGATTCCAGACTTGGCCAAATTTGGCAAATTTAGGGTTTTTGGACTTGAATGTGGGTGGTGATTATTTTGATGGGTTGCAAGGTACCAAGGCATCATCAATAGGATGATTTTGAGGTGTATATTAAGTAGAAAGGATCCTTGCTTGATACTGGTCTTCATTGACTTGGAAGCTTCTAGAATTAGATCACTTCAGAGCTGATCTGGTTAAGGGTTTTAGATGATCACCTAGTATCTAGAGATCAGATCCCTCTTTGTATTATTGCTTAGGGTGTGGTGATTTGGAAACAACTTGATCCTAGTGATGAGCTCCTAGAGTAGCTCATATTATCTCCTAAGTAGACAAATCAAGCAGCAGATCAAGGAAACTCATCTTACAAACAAAGCGAACCTACTACTAGGGTTACCTAGCTCGAGGTAAGGATGGGTATTCTGAAAAGGTTGTGGTTGGAGTCAGGTGAGAGTCCTTGGTATCTCTACCAAGGGTAGAATTCAAAAGATTTAAAAAAAGAGGTTTTGGGAAAACTAGAGATAAGATTAGTTGAAGGTTTTGTCTTGAAAACATAAGGAGATAGTATTCTATATCTCTCCATAGTTTGATCAATAGAAGCTACTAAAATAGTTGGTTGGCAAAGGCTTCTTGGCTCCGGTTTTGAAATGCCAAAACATTATAGAATATGGAAAATAAGCCAAGACAATTTTATGAAATAGCTTTTGTCAACTGGTGTTGAGGTAAGGAGGATATCATCTAATACACACTCATAGGCATAAACATAGTCAAACACCAGGCAAACCCTTCATCATTAAACAAGAAAAAGTTTTTGTTCCCCCTGATTTTTGCATTCTGGACAACTAATCAGGGTTGCTGAAATTGGGATGTTACAGACCTTTCCCCCTTAAAAGAATCTCGTCTCGAGATTCAGGAGAGTAGGGTTAAGGGATTTTGAGTCGGGTTGATACTAGGTGTCCTACGCGTACTATCTTATGGACTCCTTTTTTGAAAGTGGTTACTACATCGATGAAGTTGAGCTTCAGTCTTCCAGGATGCACAGAGAGTTGAGCAGAGTCTAGTCCCGATTGCGAGGGATAACCTTCTTTTCCTTCCGGACTCTATATCTCGAGGGCTTAGACTGGGCAGACTATCTCGATGCTGAACTTCACGGGGTACTTATCGGAGGATAGAATCTACGGCTTGGTGTACCTTTCTCTGAGGGTCCACGGCTCTTCTTTAGGGGTATAGCATATCCTAATTAAAGATTTTACGGTCGTTACTTCTGGGTTTGCTTCTAGTGAAGGGTTACTCTATTTTGGTGGGAAAGACGCAGTCTTTCCCCCTTAGGATTGAACTAGGGTAGAATTCTAGGAGTGGAAGTAATCCTTCCTTCTTGGAGTCGCAGATGGATGTTTTGAAGACTGTCGTCACTCTTTCTCCTAGAGTTGGAATCTTCCGAAGACGTCCGCGAAGGGAGGTCCTACGGAGCTTATGTACTACGATTATTCGTACTTAGTCTATTGGAGCCATTGGAGTCTCACGTCCTCTAAGAAATTGGAACAGAGCGGTTAGCGATCCTATGGTCCTTTGGATAGGTTTTTAGCTGACGTAGCGAAGGGATTTCATAGAATCTTCAGTCCGTTTCTCCTCTGATGAACCGCGAGTTGCTACTTGGAAAAAATACGTCGAATCTGGGGATCTTTTCTGAAGTATCTTCCGGTAGACAGTCTTATGGAGATTGAGTACCTTAGATCTTCATTAAGGTGCTTTAGGAGTGGTGCAGATCTTCGGTCCTGGAGTGCTGACATGATGTTAGCGGAAGGCTGTATCTTCCCGGAGTCTTGAGCTGGGGTCTTTGAGTGACGCCTTATTTTATGAACCTTGGCGGGGGTGGTCTCCCAACGAAGCTTTAAGGAGTTAGCTCAGCACAAGTTAGCAGTTTATGACTCCTCTTGAGAGTGTTCCGTAAGAGTAGAGGCATCTAGCTTCAGAGGAGTTGTCGTCTCTTGAACACATGGCGTTGTTTCTGCTCGAGAGCGGGGTAGACTCGTTGTCTTCACGCTTCCTTTCCATCGGCTTCAGGGGTAGTTCTGACCTTCTGGGGAGGATCATTCCTGAGGTGGTTGGAAGGTCTAATATATCGGAGGTCGGCATAGTTAGGTCTTCACTTTTTGTCTTGGTAGACATTTCTAATGGTTTCTTGGGGATACTGAGGATCCTTCGGGGATTGACTTCTGGCTTCAACGGGATTTCTTGTTGTAATAGACCGATAATAACGGAGTGCTATGTGATCGACGAGTCGTGAGAGGTGAGTTGGACGGGGTATGCCCTCCTGCTGAGGTGAAGTCTTCTAGTGGTTATGACTTGACAAGATCCAACTCCTGATTCTCCCGATGCCTTTCCGCTCATATACTCTGGAGGTTAGTCTGGTTCTCAATACTGACAGCTAACACAGGGGTTTCCAGAGTTACTAGGTGGGTTATCACTCCTCGAGTCACATTTTTAAGGAGGTCAAAGCAAACCAGAACATACACACAAGGCGAACAGAGCGAGGGAATCGCAATATCCTCGGCAGACAACACACATCAAGCAACATAGGCTGCACTTAGGGAAGCCAACACGGTCAACGCTAGGGACCAAGGAGTTAACTACTCGTGATGTAGGGGAATCCTATTCTTAGGACTATTGACCCTAGATATCGTCTTTCTTCAAGTCGGAGTCACTATCTTGCAGATGAAGCCTTCGTCGTATCTGGGATGCCTCTTGATAGGGCAACACCCGATGTCTTCTGATTGTGAGGATTCTGCTGGTAGGGCGATATTGTAGTCTCCTTGTGTTTGCTAGTAGTTGCTTGTCTTCAACTTGTTCTCATTGTCTTCACCGGGTTCTAGGTCCTAGTTATTTTTTGAAGTTTGGACGATAGTTGGAGGAAACCATTTTTGGAAGCATTTACTTAGAGTAAGGGAAGAAGTAGAACTTTTTGAAACTCATTGGGAAACTAGTTTTCGAAAGCCGAGATTTTCAAAATAAGGGTCCTGTCTAACGACCATGCTAACTAAGGTTCTCCTACAATCATGATGGCTCTGATACCAAGTCTGTGGGGCCCCCAGATTAATCCTCCGAGAATCCCTGTTATGCATACACCACGATCCCATGATCAGTTAGTCGTGGCACATAACCGACAAGTATCAAAGTAAACATCCATTACTTAAGCGGATACATGTCATACCTTACATGCCATTATGGCTACATCAATAATCATCAGCGGAACTTCATTAAGCGTAGAGCCCGAGCCATGCCTTAACCTACAGGCAACTAACTGGAAGAACGTCCTAGCTCGCATTATCGTCATCACCACCTTCTTCTCGATATCTGACCAAGTTAAAAGCCAGGGACAACGCCAGTGAGTACTTTGAATGTACTCGCAAACCACCTTATTTAACAATAATAACAAGAGGATATGCATTATGGCTATGGTAGTAGGAGGGCTCCAAGAGAGGTTCATTTCTCAATTAGTTTCTCTTGTAGATATAGCATCTACATATCTGTGTTGAAAACTTTTGTAAAGTCTTTTTGGAAACCTTTTGAAAAGTTTTGTAAACACTAGGACTGGGGTACCCATTTGTTCCCATCTTTAGGTCATCCCACGACCAAACTCCTTTCTCCCTCTTCCGACCATCCCATGGTCAAAACCTTTCTCCTTTATGACCATCCCATGGTCAAAACACTTCCAAAGCCATTTCTTTTCCAAAATCCTTTTTGAACACAAAACTAGCACTGCTCTACAGCAACCTTCCCAACCGTCCATGACCGCAGACACGGCTATTCAAATAGATTTACACTCTGCAGAGGTTCTACACTTTACCCACACAATCCGGGTACCCTGCCCTGATCTACACCGATCGTGGGTCGAGTAACCGATCAGGACTCTCTGAATGCCACTCCAGTATAAGTGCCTACCCTATGAGTGTTGTTCCCCTCAACATTGGGACGTTGGGTACCGAGGACCAACCGGAGCGCATTTTACACTTCACACAGTGGGCGCTTTCAATGAGGGGCTCATAGTAACGCCTGGCTGCCCGTAGATAGTTCGTTCCTTCTCCAGGTCGATGTCCCACATGGACCTTTACGAGAGAATGCCCAGCTTCTGGGGATCACGATCCCCTGTAGTAGTTGTGAGGCAGCTTATACCAGAATAGACAAACATCAAATCCAGCCATGTCCCATTCCAGAGTAATGTGGTTGCACGGGTTAATTGTTCTAGCAAAACTACAAAGAACCGGGTGCATTTTCGTAAACCTTTTTCTTCCATATTTCCTTCAGCATTTTGTAAAACAAAACATTTTTCTTTCTCAACATCTTTTGGGAGGTCCCACCTCACCAAGGTTTTATCATAAAACTTTTGGTAAAACTTTTTCGGGGGTCTTCCCATCCTCTAGTTTTGCTTCGGCTAAAACGGGGTCTCCAAAGGGTATGGTGTAATACACCATCTATCATACTAGGGTTAAATAGGTGTCATCAAGAGGGTTGTACTTAATAGTACAAAAGCGTAATGGTTTGGAGAAGCCAAACCACTACCAAGTAGAGATCATCATATAGAGAAACAATGTAGTTTTAATAAAGTAGTAAGTAAAACATGCATAAGTAAAATAGTAGGACAAGGCTTATGAGCAATAAGGTGGCTTGCCTGAGCTCAGCAATATGGCATAATTGTCCCTGGACTTCTTCTTATAATACCCAATAATATACAATAATAACCATCTTCTTCTGATCTCCGAGATAATCGCAACTATCATTGTCAGGGAGCACACATGCAAACCAGCAAGAGCACAATCAACAAAAGGCATACAAGCAAAAATACATACAGAAAGCAATGAACAATACAAGTTTACAAATCAGTAGGTCTTAGGAAGAATGGAATTAATAAGATCGGTCTTGTCTTGGAAACATGGAAGAAAATCCCTTAGGATTTATAGTCTAGAAACTATCTAAGAGATGGGTTTTGGACCAAGACCATATCATGTATGATCTCATTGTATAAAAATGATACCAGCAGATAGGAGTTGATAAGATGAAACCAACAAAAGTGGTTTCACTATTTTATCACTTTTCTTTAATTTCTTATGAATGTTCTAGTGATAAAATCTCTAATTTTAGGAAAATAATTCACCGGAAAAGTTCTGGAGCTCCAACAATTATTTCCTTGGATGGTTAGGTAGGGTTTGAGGTACTGGTTCAGTGAGAGTCGGAATCATGTCAAAGTATTTACCAAAATGCCCTCAGGAAATTTCCAAAGGCAGTTCTGGAAGGTTTTTGTCTTTTTAACCATATTTAATTACAGGGAATTTTGATATGATTCCAAGGACTCATGTTAGGTACTGTGAATACCTATCTGTAGAAATTGGAATCAACCTTTTTCGTGTTATAGAACTACTAAGGTGAATTTATTAGTGGATTAACTCTACACGGAACAGTTTAATTCCTAATAAATCAACCAGGACTTGATTAAATTTGGGCTCCTGTGGTTTGAAGGATAATATGTTTTAGGAGCCTTGAGAGTTGGAATTGGGTCAATAACAATTTTGATTTGATCCAGGGAAATTCCTAAAGGCAGATTATGGTTGTTTTTTTATTTTTACCAGGGGCAAGCTAGGAAGCAAACTAGGGTTGGGCCAAAGTGACATGCAAGGTATCTAGGTTGGCTTTCAGTACCCAGAGGTTTCACTCCAGTTGGAGTTATAAAATTACTAGTAGGATTTTAGGAGTGTTTTAGATACCTTCTAGATATTGATTTAATATAAATAATCTATACATAATCTGGGCTATCCAAAGGTACTGAGTGTTAGAGAAAACATACATGCACCTAGGAAAATTTAGATCTAGGCATTTTGTTTTGATTTCCATTTTCAACACGATTTAAACCAAAAGTGCCAAAAACTAGATCTGGACAAAAAGAATAAAGCACAGAGGCTTGCTGGGCTGGGATCTGGCCGGAGATGGGTCGAGGGAGGCGGATTTGGCCCAGGTGGGACGACGCCGCGCGCGGGAGGGATTCAAATCCCTAGGCAATGGGCGTGGGAAGAATTATTGAAACTCTTCAAAAATATTTATTTTTGAAGTGGGATGATAGGGTATGATATATAGGCCTCAAATTTGCTTAAATTTAGGGAAGTGTTTTGGCAAAAACCAAACTTTCCTTTATGGAAGGAGTTTTGGAGGTTTTGCCCATTAAATGAATTAAATAGTTTTTGAGTCATAATAATTATGGATAATATTTTATAAATATTTGTAATCAAGGTATATGATTCACACAAGGTGTATATAGCATTTGCAACCTTGGGTGTTGAGAAAACAACTTGATTTTTGGTAGGAAGCAAGGGTTAGAGGATCTAGGGTGATGTTATTTCCATACCATCAAAACATGGTTGCATCTTGGAGCTCAGGGCTCCCATTGGAACATGAGATATATGGATGGATATACCAAGTTATGTATATCACCATGGTGCAGAAGTTTGGGCTTGATCATGCTTGAGCTCTCCAAGGATCGATTTCAAACTTTGAATAAAATGAGCCTGCCAAAGCAGATTATCAACTAGCCTTCGAAACCTTGTGGGTTTAAGAAGCACAAGGATCCACTTGTAACAAGTGAAGTAGGTATTGATGGACCTATATGAGTAGAACACAACCATGCAAAGAGTTGGTCCATAGAAGGTTGGATGGTGGTGTGAGCTTCTGTCAAAGTAGGCAAGTTGACTAGATTGGCAGGTATAGTTATTTTCTTGCCTGCAAAACCATCTAGGACAAGTGGCTTAGAAGATGATCTAACCAAGGGCAAGAGTGGTCCTTGGTAGTCCTTTGGATGGTTAACAAGATGGTTCAAATGCATTATCAAAAATGCACAAGGGTTGAGAAAAGGAGGCATTCAAAAAGGTGATGTTGGAACTGATTCCAAACTTCGCCAAATTTGGCAGATTTAGGGTTTTTGGACTTGAATGTGGGTGGTGATTATTTTGATGGGTTGCAAGGTACCAAGGCATCATCAAGAGGATGATGTTGAGGTGTAGATTGAGTAGAAAGGATCTTTGCTTGATACTGGTCTTCATTGACTTGGAAGCTTCTAGAATTAGATCACTTCAGAGCTGATCTGATTAAGGGTTTTAGATGATCACCTAGTATCTAGAGATCAGATACCTCTTTGTATTCTTACTTAGGGTGTGGTAATTTGGAAACATCTTGATCCTAGTGATGAGCTCCTAGAGTAGCTCATACTCTCTCCTAAGCAGACAAAACAAGCAGCAGATCAAGACAACTCATCTTACAAACAAAGCGAACCTACTACCAGGGTTACCTAGCTCGAGGTAAGGATGGGTATTCTGAAAAGGTTGTGGTTGGAGTCAGGTGAGAGTCCTTGGTATCTCTACCAAGAGTAGAATTCAAAAGCTTTAAAAAAGAGATTTTGGGAAACCTACAGATAAGATTAGTTGAAGGTTCTGTCTTGAAAACATAAGGAGACAGTATTCTATAGCTCTCCATAGTTTGATCAATAGAAGCTACTAAAATAGTTGGTTGGCAAAGGCTTCTTGGCTCAGGTTTTGAAATGCCAGAACATTTGAGAATATGGTAAATAAGCCAAGACAATTTTGTGAAATAGCTTTTGTCAACTGGTGTTGAGGTAAGTAAGATATCATCTAATACATACTCATAGGCATAAACATAGTCAAACAGCAGACAAACACTTCATCATTAAACAAGAAAAAAATGTGTTCCCCCTGATTTTTGCATTCTGGACAACTAATCAGGGTTGCTGAAATTGGGATGTTACAGAAATACCCTTTCGTAAACATTTATGCTCATTGAAATTTTATTCTACGTTTCTGCAGATGACGACGATGATTCGAATTTCTTTGCCGGTAACTAAGCATTTTCCACTTTGTGACCTATAACATGGAGGCATCACACGATGAAATATATTTTTCCTCTTGAGTAGACCTTCTCACACTTGATATAGCAGCATGTTAGGACCGCTATGGTTACCAGTGGAGGCTGCTTGGTTTAGTCCCACCTTGCCTACGGAAGGAGGCCACACCCAACTTATAAGGAGAGATTCCTTTCTCCTTTTAGTCCGGGCTTTTGGTTGTTAGGCGTGTGCGTATAAACGTCCAGAACGTAGGTTGAGTGTTGGGTTGGACCAAGTGGACGCTAACATCTGGTATCAGAGTCCGCATCGCCATGCCTTCTTGAGGGGCTTCTTAGGGGGATGGGATGTTAGGACCCTCTATTGACCGGTGGAGGCTGATTGGTTTAGTCCCATCGTGCCTACAGAAGGAGGCCACACCCAACTTATAAGGGAGAGATTCCTTTCTTCTTTCAGTCCGATCTTTTGGGATGCAGTGGACTCTCTTCTTATTGTTGGGCTATGTGCACATAAACGTCCAGAACGTAGGCTGAGTACTGGGCTGTGTTAGCTTTGCGACAAGTAAATAACGAAGAACGAAAATAAAATTGCAGTAAGGGGGACACAGATTTAACGTGGAAAACCCTCTTCAAGAAAGAGAGGGAAAAACCACGGGCGTCAGCGAGCAGAACTTCATTATACGGGGAGTGTTTACACAACGCCGGGGATTTCACACATGCAACTTATCCCAGCCGGCGGCTTATAAGAGGTTTATATAGCGGTGGTAACCTAGGTCATCAACGCCGCCCAAGCCTCCGGTGACGGGCCTCGCTCCGCTCCGTTAGAACTTGGCATTTAATTTGTAGAATTTGGATCAACATATAACAGACTCTGACCAAGTGAACGCTAACACTACAGCATTACAATGACTTATGCGATAATGCTATTTCAAGTATGATTAGGACTAATCTGCTACTAGTTAGTTGATGTTGCAGCTAACATGCATGCTTGATGTAGCAGCAAATTCTTGTCAAGCAGGTATGTTGGACCGTTCTTTTTAATCTGTGTACTTTTAGAGACATGGTACCGGTCATGTCAGTTGAGCTGCAGTGTGATTCTTGTGTCCTTGCTTTTGACTTCCAATTCTTTTGCAATAACTGATTTCATCTACACTTGCACCACCAACACAGCAATGCCATCGCAAAAGCCGAAGCCACGACAGTACCGATGTGACAGAGTGCCTGTCGCCGCCGATGTGCACACCATTGTGCCGTTCCAATGAGCTCCGGCGGAGGCCAGTAAGAGGCTCTTTAGAGGATACATTGACATGTACTGTAGGTGACACTGCGCATGTTGGGATATTCCAAGACGCCTGCAAATATCAACAGGTTCTATGCAGATCGTTGCTTACTAGTATAAATAAGCAATCCGAAACCAATCAGCATATCGGTCAGCTATATACAGTGTGATTTGTGACTGTACGTGTATCAATGCTATGTAAACAAATGATGGGCTAAACAGTTTGGGATACAAGAGCGCGCTGGGATTTAACCGAATGATACATAAAGCAGGAATTCTAGGTGGACAGGAGTATCTCACACTCCTTTTGGCCGGACTGGATACCGCCAAAGTATCCGGCGACCGGCGGCCACCAACTTGGTGACGAGATCCATGACGAGGCCTTCTCGTCCAGCTTAATTAGATTAGAGTGGGCATATTTGTCAACATGCACTCATTTGCTCGAGACCACAAGCAAAAGGTCACCATTTGGTCAATGGTTTGCATTCAGACTTGCTTCAAGATGCAGGCACCCTTTTTTGGTGCCGTCTTACTTTCACTGATCACGTGGCTAGCATATGAAACAATCTTTAACAGCCGTCTGCCTCCACTACGAAAATTATGAAGAATCAAATAATCTACTAGCAATAGCAAGTAGCTTCCTCCGGCTTTCTTTCTTCAAGCTAGTAGCCTCCACCAACTGAATGCAACCAACTCTATGTACTACTTAGCCTAGTACTAGTAGTTAGTTACAACCTCTAATTCTGTTAGGTTCCCCCACTTCAACGGTAATCCTATACGACAGCTAAAATACTTGCTCCCTTTTATTTGAAATGAATTTTAAATGCATTTTGAAATGTTGAGTAATTATGAAGAAAAAATCATGCGTTCACCTCCACGTGCTATATGTGCACAAATTCGTTCCACGGAAAACTCGAATTTGTTTTAGCCGGTGTAGAAATGATAAAATTTGGTGGTGAAGAAACCTTTCCACGAGACATTTTTCTTTGTCTTCTTTTCACATGCTACACAAAATATCTGTCTTTTCATGAAAACTTCACATGTGCGTATAGAATGTGGAGATGTACGCAAAGATTTTTTATTTTGATCTTTTGGCGACTCGAAATATGTTTTTTGGGTAAATGGAGCATATGCTCCCAAGATCAAAAGTGAATTTCTGAAATATTTGACCTTGTTTGCTATAAAATAGGCCAGCTAGAACAAAATAAACCATACATAAGCATTATTTGATGAGTGTGTCATTTTGGCTCATTTAAAAACACGAAGATATGTCTTTATAATTTTAAAAATATATCTATTTTCCACGAAAAAATATAGATGTGTTCTACATTTCTATTAAATTTCATGAACTTAAAATTTATCTGCAGGATACATAAAATAGATAAATTTTGAAGCTTCAATATGAAAAAAAGAACTTTAGAGTCACTCACATATTTTTTCTTTTTGGTAGATCCGAGGAGAAAAGATACGTTGATGAAAATTTGTATGTACATACTAAACATTTATATTTTTATTTGATTTTGAGATATCAAAATGTTGTTTTCCAGTAATTCAAAAAACGAGTTTCCGGAGGCCAGGAGCTATTACGACTTGTTAATTCTTTTATTAACAAATGGATAGAGTAAAGCGTGTAATTTATCTACACCTCATTTTATTCATGTGTCGGTTGAGTCATTCATTAAACAACTCCGATCAAGCTAAGATTTGTGTCACTAAATTTATTACTCTCTTCGTCCAGAAATAACTGATTTGGGTTTGTCTAAATTCGAATGTATCTGTATACTAAAATGCATCTAGATGCATTCGAATCTAGACAAAACCAAGTCAGTTATTTCTGGACGGAGGAAATATTATAACTATTTACTTATGGTTGTGATTTTTGTATCACATAAACCATGTAAGTATTGAGGAAATAAATTTGCTTCAAGATCTTTTCTTAATGAAATAAATGTCTTATACTTTGAGGCGGAGGCAGTATTTTTTTATTTGAATAGGAAAGGGCGCCGATGGCACCGATTTTTCATTCAGCACAGCTCATCGTAACAGATTACAAATTCTTTCCAAATTGAATTTTGCAAGAGAGATATAGCTGGGCAAGATGGAGCGGCACCTTTGCTAGTTTGCAACCAGTCAAAATTTTGAGTGAGTAATTGATTTTTAATACTCCCTCCGATTCATAATAAGTATCGTTCATTCTATACTAAGAGCATCGCACCCGTAAATAGGAATGAATCCGTAAAATTCCGGCGAGTTTACGGGCCATGGGCTTACACTGCGAGCTAGCAGTGCTCCTACTCGGGCCGGCCCGTAAACAATTTTTACGGGTGCATGTGAATGAGCTCGCTCGGCCTCTACATATAGGGGCATGAGAGGGGAGTAGGGGTTGAAAGAGTATGAGTTTGGCGAAATATGATGGATATATTATTGAGCCTCATAGGCGAGTATATATAGGCGTACAGAGGATTATCTTGGAGTACGAGTCAAGTTAGGCTAGACTTCTAACTATCCTAAACTACCATAATAACCGTGTATGTATCATACTCTAACATCCCCCGCAGTCGTAGCGGTAGCGTCGTGAACAACTGGAACATCACGGACGGTCAGATTGGAGATAAACCGAAGTAGCATCCAGTAGGCTGACATCCCCCCGCAGTCATAGCAGGAACGTCGTGGACGGTGTCGCGTCGTGGTTGCTTGGACTGTAGAGGAAACCGGTGATGCTCAAGCGAGGTGGTAGCCCTTGTGCCGATGTCGAGGGAGCCGAGAGCATGAGGTGGTGCCATGGTCGAGGTAGCCATGCGAAGGGTCACCGTGGTCGATGTCGTGGTCGGGGATACCGGTGTCGAGGTAGCCGCACGTGAAGCCGCATGCACATAGTGCGCGAGAAGGATGATGGAGACGTGTTGAGGCAGTCGTCGAGGGTGTCGATGCTGAAGTCGATGCAGTCCGAGCCGTCGAGGAGGAGGTGCGGCCATAGTTTTGCTAGAACTAGGCGCACGTCGAGGACGAACGCACACTCCAGTTTTACCAGAACCGAGTATACAAAGAAGAACTCGTCGGTGACGCAGTCGAGGCAGTCGTAGAGGGGTCGATGCCGAAGAAGACGTTGTCAAAGCTGATGAAGACGAGGCGACGATCCGAGCTTGCCAGACCCGGGAATGCGTCAGGGACGAAGGCACTCCCGGTGTTGCCAGTACCAGGCGTGCGGGGGCAGGGACCATCATGAACTTGCCGCCATGTCAGAAAGACTAGCAGAGGAAGCCTCCAGAGCAGTTTCGACACGCAGAGCGGCGAAGGGAGAGATGCCGACGCTGTCCATGGTTGTCGGAGTAGAGTAGCAGGTGGTGTAGTTGCGGATGAGGCGATGACGTTGGCAACAAAGTTGTAGTGGACGAAGATGTAGAAGGCGGCGAAACCAGCGGCGGCCTGGGTTAGTCATGTTGGATGCCTAGAGTGGCGATGGGGTAGTCGGCAGGACCTGCGACAGCGAGAGGGCGCCCTGCAGGTTACCTTGTGAAGCGTGGCGGCGGTGCTCGAAGTAGGCAAGGAAGACCCGGCGACGTGACGAAGACCATGTGCAGACGACGGCGATCTGGGCCGTAGGAGATGGCGCGGTGAAAGCCGAGGTCGTCGATGCATGAGTATGGCGAAGTAGACTGTGTTCAGCTACGCTACGACCCGAGGGGGCGGTATAGCTGCAGGACGCAGTCGGTGCAGCGGCTGGGAGACCACCAGCGACGTACACGCTAGGGAAGGTGCGTTGAAAGCCGGTAGCATGGACCAAAGGTGGCGGTGTTGTGGCCCGACGAGGCGACACAACTGCATCCCATAGCTCGATCGGCGGTAGACGCGTGCTCGGGACGTGCTTGGCTTAGACAGGCGCAGGATCGGTTGATCAGACCGGCAGTTCATCGTATGCGCCATGGCGTGGACGATGCGTAGATCGGATTCGATGGCGGCGTTCTCGGTGAAGTCCCGGACGATGATGATGAAGAGGATCTGAGGGGGACGGCTGCGGTAGCCTTCCGAGGAAGGCGTAGCAGCCGTTCGCGGTGCGCGGCAGCCTGCCGTGAGGCCGTGACAGCCTGCCGAGGTAGGCGCAGCAGTGGAGGGGGCAGATGCACGGACGCCATGTAGATCCTCGATGCCGATGGTCAGAGTAGAGGCGCGGCGATGATGACGGTGGTGGGCGACTCAATCCGATCTAAGATCGGTAAACCAACAAAGAAAACCGATCAAGAGATCAGAAAAATAGTCTTATAGGGCAGCCGATCACGGATCGGTAGACGTACCCTGCGTACGGATCGCGCGGCCCCCGGTGGAGATCATTGAGATCGATCCCCCGGGGGCGGCGCGGCGGAAGCGTGCGGCTAGGGTTTGGACCGATTAGGCTGATACCATGAAAGAGTATGAGTTTGGCGAAATATGATGGATATATTATTGAGCCTCATGGGCGAGTATATATAGGCGTATAGAGGATTATCTTGGAGTACGAGTCAAGTTAGGCTAGACTCCCAACTATCCTAAACTACCATAATAACCGTGTCTGTATCATACTCTAACAGGGATCCGAACCCTTACTCCTCCGCCCACCCAACCCTAGCGCCGCCGCCTCCATCCACAACTCTGGCGAGCAATTCAGCGGCCATGTCGATGCGGGGGCGCAAATCTGGCGTCGGGGGAGGCCGCAACGGAGGGGGCTATTACCAATGCGGGGGAAGCGGTGACGGTGGAGGCGGGAGGCGGCCGACCCGAAGCGAGGATTTCCGCAGCTTCGTTGCGCGTTCACGGGCTGCCTCGGTCATCGTGGCGAAGCGAGCGAGCCGCAAGTACACCCATGTCGGCGCACCGATGTCGCGGAAGCTCCGGCGGTACTACGGGGAGGACGTCTCCTAATCTGACTCTCCGACACGAAGGCGGTCCGTGCTCCTCCGAAGCGTGCGACGCCGCCGCATGCCCCAAGGTACGCTGAGGATAGCTCGCAGGGAGAGAGCTCGCAGATGCGGGCACTGACCGAGGATGACTAGCCAAGCAGCGAGGAGCAAGAACTAGAGCTGCTGCAGCGCGCCTTCACGGCGTCGGATGAGGCTCGCGAGGCCGAGCTCTGCAGGGATTGCGAGGAGCTACAGTGGGGCCTAGCCACGATCCAGGCTATGGAGAACGCTCGCGAGGGCGCAGTCGCCAGCGAGCCCACAGTCCCCTTCGTCGTCGTCGACGATTAGGCGGCGCCGTCCATGGCGTCGCGCTCGTGGAGCTTCGGCAATGCTTGGATTTTGGTCGACATGTGCCTCGCCGCCGTCCTCTTAGTATATAGTTATGGAAACTTTGTATGTAGTGACTTGCTATGTGAATGATCTGCGCGGACTGGATGATCTTGCTATTTTCCTGGGAGTTTTGTATTTCAAAAGTAAAGGTTCAAAATTTTTGCTGATTCACTCAGATTCCTAGCAGGCCGTTCCCAGGGCGTTCTTTTATCCGGACACCGAAAATTAGCCCAAGCACGTTCTGAGGACGCCGATTTCGTCCGAATTTGGCCCAAAATTCGTCCGGAGATCCCAGGCCGTTTTCGGGCACCGAGAACGCGTTGGAACGCCGGACGAAGTGAATTCGGCGGGGAAAAAAAGATTCGGCGCGTGGACCTGCCCAGTCAGCGACTGGAGGCCGATCGTCGTCATCCTTCCGCCTTGGCTCCCGCGACGGACCGCCGGGCAATAACTGCCCGTCTCGTCGACCACGCGTCGGCCTAATGGCGCGCCACCGGCACCTCGGCTTCCCGTCGTTTCCCCTTTTCCCATCACGCCGCTACACCCCTCTCGGCACGGCGGCACGATGGACTCGGGCTACACCAACTTCTACCGCAACTTCGGCATGTAGACGGCGTCCACTGGCATCGGCATCGGCCTTTTTTAGTTTTTTTTAGCCTAAACGAAGTCAGAGTTCAGGTGCCCACCCGAATTCAACGTAAATCGCCCATCTATTAATGAAATTCTCCTATATTCACCCAAAGTTTGCCGGATTTTGTTAAAATTTATCCAAACCCGAGAGCTCGGCATGGGAACGTGACTGAAAAATCGGCCATTCCTAGACCGAAAACTTTCTTCACCCGGTGCTATTTAGCTCCGGATTGGAGCGAGTACTAGTTTGCTAGTTTGCGATTTTTATTTGTTTGTTATCAAAAACCTGGTTTGAATTTGAAACAATCAATCAAACATGCTTTGCGCCTTTGCCGATGGGGTCACCGCCGCACCGCCGCACCGGCGCAGTGCCCAACGGCTGGTCCCTACCTCCCGCAGTGCCCAATCACATCCCACCTCCTAAACTTAATCGCACTCAAAACTAAGCAAATTCACGCCCAAAACTGTAGCCATGGACTACGGGTCGATGAATGCAGCATCGCATAGGGGCGACCCCAATCCACTCCGGCGAGCTCCCGAGGCCGCTGTCATGGCCGCCGAGAGCTGCCACTCCCGCAGCATCTCCTGGTTCGTAAAGTCCTGCATCCCCGCTAACCCTTCCCGTCACATCTCCGTCCCCATTCCCATACCCATCCCAATCTCTGCTGCTCCTCCGTCCACTACCAGCTTCTGCTGCCCCAGTCAACATCCACCGCCCATCTCCGCGCTGCCGGACGACCTCATCCTCGAGTGCCTTGTCCGCGTGCCGCGAGCCTCAGTCCCGCCGCTCCCCGCCGTCTGCCGTCGCTTCGCCGACCTTCTCGCATCCCATGCCTTCCTCCAGCTCCGCCGCGCGCGCGGCCTGCTCCAGCCGTCCCTGGTCGCCATCTCTGTCTCCGACCACGGCGGCTTCTTCTCACAGGCGCTACTCCAGTTCCGGCCAGGGCAGCAGGAGGTCCAGGTCGCCGCGCTGCCCCTGCCGCTTGCTCTACTGCACTGCGGCAGCTCCGCGTTCGCGCACGCGCGCGCTGTCACGCTGGGCCGCGAGATCTTCCTCGTAGGACGCGGCGCCACGCTGCGAGTGGACGCGCTCACGGGCGCGGCGCGCGCGTGCGCGCCCACGCTGTTCCCGCGTAAGAAGTTCGCGGCGGCCGCCGTGGGAGGGCGGATCTACGTCGCCGGCGGGTCCGCGCGGACCGCTGCGGTCGAGGAGTACGACCCGGTGGCCGACGCGTGGCGCGTGGTCGCCGAGGCGCCGCGGAGGAGGTATGGGTGCGCCGGGGCCGGGGCAGGCGGCGTGTTCTACGTCGCCGGCGGGGTCGCGGTGTCCGGCGACGGCGCGCGGGCGCTCGAGGCGCACGTGTGCGCCGGGTCGGTTGACGCGCTGCACGTCGCGTCCGGCGCCTGGGCGCGCCCGCGGGCGCTGCCCGGCGGCGGCTGCGTGATGGGCGCCTGTGGCGTCGGTGACCATCTCTACGTGGTGGCCAGCCACGCGGTGGAGCTCTCCTTCTGGAGATGGCACGGCGGCGCCGGCCGAGGCAGCGACCTCAGAGCTGGTGGCGGGTGGGTTGCGCTGGAGGCGCCGCCCATGCCGAGGGGATCGGTGGGGCTTGGCATGGCGGTGCGGGTGGCGATGGCTGGCATCGGGCGTGAGACCGTGACAGCCGTAATGAGCGCGGCGGCGGTGAGGGGCCACAACGCGGTGGGCGCCGTGCCCTTCGACGGGATGGTGCTGGCCTACGACATCGCCGGCGGCAAGTGGAGCCGCGCGCCGGACCTGCCTCCCGGTTTCCGGCGGGCCGCCTGCGCTGGCGTCGACTGCTGACTGCTGACGGCGTAGGTCAGTGGCATTTGTGCCTGTTGATCTTAGGTTTGTTTGATTTGATATGAGTGTATCTTGGCGAATTGATTCGAGTATCTGATCCCGAAATTGGCGTCGTATTCAGTTTTCGGAACTACGCAGGGCCATGGTGCGTGACTCGATTTCGATGCCTTCTCCCTGCTTACTCCCTCCGCGTGGAAATATAAGACGTTTTTTTTCATGAATCTAATGTATCTAATCTTTTGGTGTATAAGTTCGTAGAGATTTAGAGTGAACATATACACTAAAAAGTATCTAGATACACAGATTGCACAAAAATATCTTATATTTCCGAAGTAGGGAGTACATTTCTAGAATTCTAGGTTGCACAGAAGAAAGAAAATCCAAACCGCAGATGCTGTACTTTTGCAAAAAATCTAGTTTCTGATAAGTTAGCGTAGTAAACAAGTAATCCACCGTCTCACTCAGCGGCCAATCAAGACCAATCAAGTTGTTTTGGACATGTGATCCAATTATGGCACCATGTTTTTGCCAATCGCAGCCACATGCAGGATTCCTACTAGCAGTACTCCGAAGTGATTTGAAGAAAACAAAGATCATGGCAACAACCTTGTTTTTTTTCCCCGAAATGGGGAGGATCACGCCGACGTCCGTATCCAAGATCGCTACGACATTTTTTTATTAGATTATTCACAATATCCTACAAGAGAAATTACAGAGACGAGACCGAAGCCACCAAATTAGTGACAACTCTGCTAAACCTCAACACTCATGAAGGGGATGTCCATAAACATGGGAACACTTTGACATCACACCAACGTGCATCATCTAAAAACTGAATCGACACGTCGCCCAAAAGCGAGCAAGTGGCACAACCGGCCCGACAAACACTCAGCGCGTACTAGTATACACGCTATAGAAGTTCTCATCGCCATTGTATTGCGCATACCCATCTTTTAGAGAAATCAATGCAATTACCTTGCAATGTCTATCGTCAACGCCACCATGTAGCCAGACAGCTCCACCACCTTGCGCGCGTCCAACATGATGCGTCTGTCGCCGACACCCCTGCTGCGCCACATCGCCGAGACCCGCCGTCATTGACACAGTAGATGCACACCGCTCCACCTCTTGCCTCCTCCATCCAACAGCTGCTCCAAAAACAATGCCCCATTAGGGAGAGCGACAACGATAGCGCCGCCATCGTCCGATCCGGAATACCCCGTCCAGAGTTTCCCGCGGAGCAGCACGAGTGGGTAGACGGTGGCACAGGTTAATTGTGCTACATGTGGGTGGACAACTCTTAAGCCATTTGCTTTCCCCAAACCTACCCACCCGTAGGTGATCACCCAAATTTTAGCACCTACTATCCATATAAGGGTGACCTGACTTAATTATCCAAAATGAGAAAGTTTTCGGCTCAAGACCCCAACCAATGTGCGCAAAAACCTCCTCCTGACCCACTTCCCAACGTCCCTCGGACCACCCCCTCGTGCCATGTGAGGAAGCTGTTTTTATGAGTTTCACTGCTTAGCAACTTGGTTGACTGTATGTCTATGTGCTAAGAAATTGTTCGGAAAGCCCCTGTAATTTGGATAATAGGTATATTTCACTATTGAACTGTATAAATCACATATGTCATTATAAAATGCCATAAATCACATATACCTTTGTCCAAAATACATGTCGGTACCATTATACGAATAAGATAGCATCATAATGGATATAGATATGTCCATAATACATATAAATGTCGTTACACTCATAAAGAACTTGGCTAGCACAAATCGATCATATCCTAGCATTGAACAATGTAGTAGCGATGCAATCACGTGTTGAGTTCATGTCTACCATGTGTAGTCCACTCGGAGAAGTATCACCCGCTAATATTACCGACTGCCTTTGGACCTTTGAAATGTAATTCTCATATGCATCACACCGATTAAACTGTTTGTCTCGTAAGTTGTAGTATCTAATAAAAATGTGAAGCGCTATGCAAGCAGGAATAATACTTTTTTTTGTAATCAGACCATATGAAAGAATATACTTCAATATGCGCCACTTGTTTTTGAATATACCAAAGACACGCTCGATAGTATTCAACAGATGACATGTCTCTAGTTGACTTTAACCTATAGCTAGAAACTAGAAGGTTGTGCAATGCGTGAAACACATCAGGGTACATTCTAAAAAATTTGTAGCATGTTTTCCTATTTCCAAATTGTTCATTCACCCATTCAAGCGAAGTATGTTTCGGAATCCTCCTAGATTTTTTATTCAAATAATTCTTGCTATGGAGATTACCACGGTATCCCAACATGGCAAGGTCATGCGTCATTCCGAGCAACTTCCCTGTCCTTTCTAATTCATACTCACGATCGTCGCCACCACCATCCATCTACAAAGAGAAAATTAGAACATGTCAAAATCAGCAAATGGTTCACACAATAATTTACTAAACACGCAACAATCAACAAATAGTCTCACCAAATAATAACCATAATGGTTCACAAGTTTTACAATGATCACAAATAGTCTCCACCAAATAAATAGAAAAGGAATAAGAACCAGTAGTTTCCAAATAATACATAGTACACATAGTTCTGCAATGATAACAAATAAATTATACATCTACTTTTTCATCTCATCATGTGTCCTATGGAGCCAATCGAACCTGACCTCACTTGTTGCAAATGCTATGAACACCTCCCTATGATCCTTCATAGCAAGGTTTCTCGCATTGTACATGATAGAAAGCTTGCTCGCAGTGTACATGTGTTCATAGCAAGCTTGCTCACGGTGTACATGATAGCAGTTCCTTCACTAACTCCACAATATCAAACCATCCAGAAAAATTCCTTCATAGTTGAGACCTGATCATCCTTGCTGCAAGAGCTGCCTTCAATGTGCCTTGATACAATTGTGTTTAGTACACTGTTTTAAGATGAGAAAAAAATCCTTCTCTACATACTTATGTTTCCATGTTATCTTGGAGGTATCATCATGAAGCATTATTGGAGCTTCCTTGCCATTTCCTTCTTCCGGACCTGCAATGGCAGATGATTCTCCAGTGACATGTGCCTTCCTAAACATAATATCTTGTTATTCCAAGTTTGGAGGTGGCCCATTCCTATGGTCAGGACGAAATTGAAAATAAGAACACAATTGAGAGATCAACCCAATGATCAAAATAACAAATACAAAGAAAAGGAAAGTACACAAAATGATAACTTATAACTAGGTGGATCTTCCACCAATCATCATCTAGATCCATAGTTTTGCTATAGGATCCCAACCTAGCCCGATTGCTTTTTGCAGTTCCATCCACCCCGTGTAATCCTTCTTTAAAGCATCTCATTTGTTCTTGAATTCCTTCTACGCTAATCTTTCCTATGTTATCTCCGCAAATTTGTCTCCAAGGTTCTTGTAACATTTTCTACTCAAGCAACCCCTTCTTATTTTTCCTGTTCACTTCCTCCATATAAATATCGTAGAAAACTCTAGTACGGTATGCATCACAAACCACCTTTGACATTACAAAGTAATACCAAGCTATTGCAGAAAAAATATTACTAAATATAGCATTTTATATACAATAGTACTACAACAAGCTACATAATTTCAGCCAGACAAACACGTAGTAGCAAGTAACCTCACATTAGTAGCAGCAAACATCATCAAATTGTACAGAAGTACCACATCAAGAAATATCAAATTTTCAACCAGCATCACATTAATAAATACATGTATGAAATTTTATAGCAGTACCACATCAAACAACATAAAAATTTATAGCACTAGCACAACATAATTTATAGCAATAGCATGGACAGTTGTCTCACCTATGGACTGGGACAAGGTCGATTGGGAGGAGGTCATACAGGGATGAGATTAACTGGGCAGGGATGGGGAGGTGTTTAGCTGAGCGGGGATGGGGTCGGGCGATCTTGGCGACGGCAGAAATTAGGTCAATGGTTGCTGGACGGTGTGGGGTGGTGTGAGGACGGGGTATGTCGGTTGGGAGGCAGCGAGGAGAAGATTTTGTGGTGGATAGGGGTCCGACAATGGGTAGGAGGCAGGCCGAAGGCAGGAGTCAAGCTGACGGCTGGCGAGCGAGAGTGGCGGTGCTGGCGATGAAACCTATCCCAGGTCGATGCATGGGGATAATAACATGGATGCCTTCTATTTTTGGATGAGGTAGCGTGCTGATATGTTGGGCTAACAATACAGCTCGGGTGGCATTCTAATTGTAATTTAGCTCAACGATATGTCCAAATGCGAAAATGTTTCACTTGCTAAAGGGAAAGCTACGGGAAGCACCCCTGGAGGTGCTTTCCCTGGTTTTCCTGTTTCATCCAAGTGCTTCGGCAAAAGCCAAACGCGCAGCTGCCCGTTTGGTTCGTTTTTTGCCTTTTTCCAGCAGAAAGCTACCAAAATCCCAAACAAACACCCCTAAGCTCTGCACTAGTATCTCACATACACCCACTCTTAGATGATCGACATCCTCGTCGATTAACCCCAATCCAGGAATGGCACATGTCTACACGTTCAGTGCCACCACATGTGCCATGACGGGCCACACGTGCCATGTGCCACATATCCATGCCCTTGACCCGCACGAGGATCAACTCTAATACCACCTGTAACACCCTGTCCACCCAACGCCCAACGGCTGACACCCCTGGCGGCTTTCTAGGATCTCTAGATTGGCCCCACAAACCAACGCTAGTCTTTTCTGTGCAATTTGTCCTCACTCGTGCGCACCTGGGAACAACTTTCTGGTCGAAAATTGCTCCAGGCAAAGCATGCTTAACCTTGAGTTCCTTTGAAGATGAGCCCCAGAAAAGAAGTTGCAACTTTTTGGTATGAATAGCATATCAATCCTATTAAGCCCTATGCCAAGATCTCACAGGATGCCCCTCCTCACCACGTCCTGTAGCACCCATGCCACTGATGAGAGAGGTAGCTGAAATGGATCGTATGGGCACCTAGAGGGGGGTGAATAGGTGCTACACCAATTTTTAATTCTTTTTCAATTTTAGGCTTAGCACAAAGGTAAATTCTCTAGATAAACTAATGTGTGGAATTTCCCTATATGCAAACCTATCTACTAGCGAGTAAAGAGCGAGTGGAAGAGGAACGAGTGAACTGAAGTGAAGCACACAGAGACACAGGATTTGTTTGACCGCAGTTCCTTCCTTGTTAGGGGAAGTACGTCTGCGTTGGAAGGGTGGGCGGTACTAAGACCACCACGCCACAAAAGGCCTCACCCTGTTCTCCGATGGATCTCGCCACAACAGGCCTGATCCACCTTCCACTATAGGTACCCTTCGAGGCGGGCACCGGCGCCTTTACACAACTAGCGGGGCAACAACTCCACAACAACTTGGAGGCTCCCGAAATGACAACAAGCTGCCACAAGAACAAAGTTGTCAAATACAATAACAAGATCTAGGTATTAACAAGAATACTAGATCAGGGATTTCTCCAAGTGAATGGAGAGGAGTTGAAGCGCTTGATTCTTGATGTTGATGATGAACTTCTCCTCCTTCAATTCCACCAAAGATCAAGACCTTCGGGTGGTTGAAGTGGGAGATCGAGATTTAGAGCTCTTGCACAAGGTCTGGTCAAATTCGAGTGAATCAAGGAATCTGGACGTTGGGGAAGAAGGGGTACTTATACCCCCTTGCAAAAACCAGCCGTCACACTTTGGGGGCGGATTATCCGGCCCAAGTGAGGGCCGGATTATCCGGTCTGGGGAAACACCGCCCCAGACTCGGAATATCTGGCAGATAATCCACCCCTCACAGTGAGATGCGCCGAGCTTGTCCTTGATCAACTTCTAGGTGCCGGATTATCCGGTCCTATGCGAAGGCCGGATTATCCGGCCTGGGGAAGAAAAACCGCCCCAGTTCGGATTTTCCGGGAGAAAATCTGACCGGATACCGAGCGACGCGCCTTGTCTCCTTTTGCTCGAACACTGGGGGCCGGATTATCCGGCCCTTTCGAAACCCGGATTATCCGGCCCATGCGAAACCCGGATTATCTGGCCTGGGGAGGAAAAACTGCCCTAGTTCAGATTTTCCGGGAGAAAATCCGACTGGACACAGAGCGACGCGCCTTGGCTTCCTTGAGAGATGAGGTAGGTCGGATTATCCGGCCCTTGGAGGGGCGGATTATCCGGCCCCCCCTAAAATTTCTTGCACACTTAGAACACATGAAAAGTCTCCATAGTATTGTTATCTAACACGCAAAACAAAGGAAAACATGAAATGTTCTTTCAATCTCCCCCTTTTTGGTGTTAGATGACAATACCAGGATTTGCAGGAGAAAGACACAAGACAAACAGAGATAACTATGAAAGGGACTCCCCCTCAATGTGTGCATAATAGAGTTTTGCGTTGGAATACAAATGCACACAAATAGGTGAATCTATTCCATAGACATAAGGGCAAAAGCACATACCACCGAAGTAGAGAATAGGCATCCTTGACAAAAATCACAATTATTATTGGATAACCATTATGAGCGCGCGCCTTCCGTGATAAACCTCCAGCAATAGGATATGAATAGATATAGCCATGAGCATAATCCATGATATGAAGTCCATAGGTATCATCCAGACAACCACATAAAGTCTCAACCACAAAACACAAACCACGAATTTAAAAGTTCACGCTAAATGGGCATAAGCAAGAAATAACGAATAAAAAGTGCAAGTGCTTATGCCCGACCCATGCAAATCCACGAACAACCTAATAGAACTACTTCTCCCCCTTTGGCATCGAGACACCAAAAAGGGAGAAGAGCGATGCTAGCGCCCCATGGGATCACTCATCATAGTCCTCGTCCTCTTCTGCATGCTCTTCCTCATCCTCTTGGATTGTTCAGCCATTCGCCTCTCTTCGTTATTCCTTCTCCTCAATTCAACTCCATCCACTAGGTTACCTTGACCGTCGTCCCGAAAGTACTTGGCGCGAGGACGGCGCTTGTAGGTCTTGGAAACACCGGAACCACATGTGAGGAGAATAAGGGCGATAGCAAGGGGATAAGCATACACACAAGTCCAGGAGAGAGCATGGAAAAAATAGTCAAAAAGTTCATAGGACAAAACTACTCAATGCATACACATAGTGAAACTGAAGCAGAATTAAATCTGTCAGGCCGGATTATCCGGCCTGGCCAGGGGCAGATAATCCGTCCCTAGCACAAATTTTCGATTTCACCATGAATGCATGCAAAAAGAGTAGATCTGGCCTAGAAACTGTAAGACTACGAGTTCTATGCGAAAACACATCCTTCTAGACAACGTTCCACCCAACAAGATACACATCTAGCCAAAGATGGGGAGAGAGGGAGTTACCCTCACTCATTGGAGGAAGAACGCGGAGGAGAAGGTACCTGGAGGCACGGAGAAGAAGATCCGGGGAGGCCCGGAAAATCCAGTGGCCGGAGAGGCTCCGGGGAGGGTGAGGGGCGGCAGGCGGCGGCTGGGGAGAAGGAGAGGGCTGGGGGAGAAGTGCTGCTCGATATGAGCCCTTCCCCCCGAGTCCTGCCCTTTAAGATCGAATCCGCCAGGGCCGGATTATCTGGCCTAAATTCTGGGATTCTGTTATACACAGAACCAGGCCCGCGCGTCCCCAAACAACACCCCCATAAGGTGTACAAGGGACTTGTGTGCAAGAATAGATGGCTTAGGGGTAGGGAAGGCTTAGGATTAAGAAAGCCAAACTGAGATGGTACTAGACACTCAAAATTGCAAAATACAAATCAAATAAAAGCCAAGATTGAGTGTGATTCCCATAAGAACATGAGAGAGCAAAGAACATCCAAAAAGATCCAATTCTCCACAAGGGAGAGGGCGGTGGCCGAAGCCACCTTGTTGGAGTGCATGGTGTGACACCGCGAAGATATATCTTGGGTTCACGACCAATACTCATCAATAAGCTCACATATCACAACATGATATTAAGAGAAATGATATAACTTGCTATTGGCATTATGGGGGGAGGGTTAGCCCAATAAGTTAGGACCACACTCCCCCTATATCCATGCTCACACCTAGACCAAACAAGGATTGATATGTACGAGTGATTGCATGGGTAATCAAGACAAACTCCCGGAATCAATGATATTTAGCTCATTCCTCAAATAGCAGAATCTTGCTTCATCAAGTGGCTTTGTAAAAATATCCGCCAGTTGGTTCTTCGTGCTCACAAAAGATAGATCAATATCGCCTCGAGCAACATGGTCACGAATAAAATGATCCTGAATCTCAATATGCTTCGTCCTTGTGTGCTGAAATGGATTGTACGCAATTTTGATAGAACTTTCATTATCACATAAAAGAGGCACTTTGTCACAATTGACACCGTATTCCTTTAAAGTTTGCCTCATCCACAATAATTGAGTACAAGCGCTGGCAGCAGCAACATATCCAACTTCGGTGGTGGAGAGAGATATACAATTCTGCTTCTTGGAGGACCAACATACAAGAGATCTTCCCAAGAATTGACAAGCTCCAGAAGTGGATTTCCGATCATCCTTATCACCAGCCCAATCTGAGTCAGTATAACCACATAAAGAGAAATTGGAGCCCTTGGGATACCAGAGACCAAAGTTGGGGGAATGAACCAAATATAGAAAGATCCTCTTGACCACCACTAAGTGGCTTTCTTTAGGAGCTGCTTGATACCTTGCACACACTCCCACACTCAACACAATATCGGGTCTAGATGCGCAGAGGTAAAGAAGAGAGCCGATCATGGACCGGTATACCTTTTGGTCCACATCTTTACCATGAGGGTTGAGTCTGAGATGACACTTTGTTTGCATTGGAGTAGCGACACCATTTAGATCCGTCATCTTGAATCTCTTGAGCATGTCTTGGATGTACTTTGCTTGATTAATAAAGGTTCCTTCTCTAAGTTGTTTGATCTCGAATCCAAGAAAGAACCGTAATTCCCCCATCATAGACATCTCAAACCTATCAGTCATAAGCTTTGAAAATTCATCGTTAAAAGCTTTGTTAGTAGAACCAAAGATGATATCGTCTACATATAGTTGGCATACGAAGAGCTCCCCCTTAACCTTCTTAGTAAAAAGAGTGGGGTCGATTTGCCCAACTTCGAAGCCACGATCTAACAAAAGCTCTTTAAGGTGCTCATACTACGCACGTGGGGCTTGTTTAAGGCCATAGAGTGCCTTATCGAGTTTGTAGACATGGTTCGGGAAGTTAGGATCTTCAAACCCCGGTGGTTGCTTTACGTATACCAACTCATGTAAAGGACCGTTAAGGAAGGCACTCTTGACGTCCATGCTATAACTTAAAATTGTTATGAGCAGCATAAGCAAGTAGGATACAGATGGACTCAAGGCGAGCCACAGGAGCATAGGTCTTGCTGAAGTCGATGCCCTCAACTTGGGAGTAACCTTGTGCCACAAGTCTTGCCTTGTTCCTCACAACAATGCCATTCTCATCTTGCTTGTTCTTGAAAATCCACTTGGTGCCGATAACATTGCGGCACTCTTTGGGTTTCTCCACTAGTTTCCAGACTTTGTTGCGCTCGAAATTATTCAATTCTTCATGCATAGCAACAACCCAGTCTGGGTCTTCAAGAGCTTCAAAGACCTTCTTAGGTTCCACCATGGAGATATGAGCTTGATGCTCACCAAAACTGGCCAATTCTCTTCTTGTAGACACCCTTTGTCGAAGATCACCAACAACCTTGTCGAGAGTGTGACCCCTAAACTCAAGGTTACGATCAGCCCGAGCCTTGCGACGAAGTTCAATAAGTTTGGTGTCTCTTGGTGGAGGAGATTCATCACTTAAGTCTTCATTGGAAGCATTTTATCCGCCTTGATCAGTAGCTAGAACATCAGTAGCAGGTGGTGGAGACGCATGCCCTTGAAGTGAATCAGTAGCCAAAATAGGAGGCTGCAGAACTGGAGAGTCAAAGCCGGATAATCCGGCCGATGGAGAGGCCGGATAATCTGGCCTGGGGGTACTTGCAGCAGCTTCATCAGGAAGCCTAGGACTTGCTTGAACTGGCGAGGAGCTGGATAATCCGGGGTCAGCCGGAAAATCCGGCCTGGAGCTTGTATTGATATCTTCACTACCAGGAGATGCATGGTCAGCTGGAGCGGGGTGGCTGGATAATCCGGTATCAACCGGAAAATCCGGCCTGGAGCTTTCTGAAGCAACTTGACCTTCAGCAGTTGATGGAGATGGTGTAGAAGTTGCCCCCGTGGTTGGAGCATGTTGCGTATGTGTAGATGAGGGATCTATATGAGTAGAGCATTGTTCTTCCCGGTCCGCCACAAGGGGTTCCTCAATGGGGCGGAAGAATCCCACGCCCATTCTTCTTATGGCATCTTGGGGTATTTCAACATCTGCATCACAAACACCAACTTGCTCCGCACGGGAACCGTCATTTTCCTCGAACACCACACTACAAGATTCTACAACAGTTCCGGAGAGCTTATTGTAGACTCTATAAGTGTGGGATTCGGCACCATAACCAACAAAAATACCTTCTAGAGCCTTAGATTCAAACTTAGATAAACGAACTCCTTTAATAAGAAAGAAACACTTACACCCGAATACCCAAAAGTATGAGATGTTTGGCTTGTTACCAGTAAGTATTTCATACGGAGTCTTGTCCAAAATCTTGCGGAGGTATAAACGATTGGATGAATGACAAGCAGTAGAGATTGCTTCAGCCCAGAAATTATATGGAGATTTGAACTCGGCCAACATTGATCTTGCCATGTCCATTAGAGTTCGATTCTTCCTCTCGGCTACACCATTTTGTTGAGGGGTGTACGCAGCGGAATATTTATGTCTTATCCCCTCTTCACTTAGGAACTCATTTAAGGTGTAGTTCTTGGACTTCGAGCCGTTATCACTCCTTATAGCCAGAATGGGGACGTTGTGTTGACGTTGAACCTCGTTGGCGAAGTTGATGACAGTTTGTTGAGTTTCACTCTTCAACTTGAAGAAATAAACCCAAGTGTATCTTGAGTAATCATCAACAATCACTAGACAATACTTCTTCCCACCGAGGCTTGCATGAGATGGAGGTCCGAAAAGGTCCACATGAAGGAGCTCCAAAATCCTTTTTGAAGAGATAATAGTTTTCCTTCGATGAGGAGAATCATGCATTTTCCCTTCAACACACGCCCTGCAAACACGATCTTTGGCAAAAGAGACATTTTCTTTTAGTCCAAGAATGTGGCCACCCTTGTGGAGACTTTGCAAAGTTCTCATATTGACGTGGGCTAGTCGGCGATGCCATAGCCAACCCGCGTCAGACTTTCCGAAAAGACACATCGGACCTGTAGTGGTTTTCCCCGAAAAGTCCACCACGTACAGGTCGTTTTCGACATATCCCACGAAAGCGACTTTTAGAGACTTGCTCCACAAGAGTACCACTAAATCAGCATCAATGTAAACTGCAAAGCCCATCTTACCAAGGGCACGAACTGAAAGTAAGTTATACCCGAGGGTCTCAACAAGCATGACGTCCACAAGAGAGATATCGTGAGCCACCACAACTTTGCCGAGACCCAATACCTCAGATTTTGACTTGTCACCATAGGAGACGATAATGTGATCAAGGTTTGGCCACATCTCCGTGATGATCTCCTTGCTTCCGGTCATATGACTCGTACACCCGCCATCGAGTACCCATTTAGAACCACCGGAAGCATAGCCCTCGGATCCTCTTGCCATTAGACAAGTGGCCTTGTTGTTGATGGTGTTCTCGTTCGGCGAGTCGAAGAGAGAGGAGGGAGTCGATGTGGTGGCTATAGCAGCCATTTCGCGGGAACTATCATCATCCTCTTCATCTTCACTTGCGGAGGAGTATTCCTCTTGAGCTATAAGGACCATCTTGGGTTGCTTCTTGAAAGGGCCATTCTTCTTAGCAAACGGCTTCTTCTTCGGAGCTTGTGATTTCTCTTTGAGAATGAGCCTGCCACCATTGTCTTCTCTATTTTGATAAGGACACTCGGCTACAAAGTGCAGTCTATCTCCACAGTTGAAGCAAGTTCTCAATCTTGGGCCACTTTCTCTTCTTCCATTTGACCCATTCTTGCGCTCAAGTTCAGACTTGGCTTTGGCAGGGTCCTTCCAAAAGTTCCTTGCATAGAATGCCATGTACTCACCATGAGCATGTTTGACCTCATCGGGGCAGTCCATGGATACCCTCTCAAAAACTCCTTCATCGTCCTCTTGCTCAACAACATTGGCTTTGAGAGCCACATTGACACCCTTTTGCATTCCAATGGCCCGAGCACGGGCATCTTCAACATTCTTTGCCGCCACTTTGAATGACGCCATTTCTTGCATGACTTCATTGGATGTCATTTGATGATAGTTGTGTCTACCTTGCAAGCTCTTCAAATCCGTCGGTTCGAAAGGCATTAAGGCACTCACATACTTTCTTTTTATCCATGCATCATCAATGTGAGTGGCCCCATGCTTCCGAAATGTTGTTGCGATGCCCTTGAATCTTCTATACATGTCCTCATGGTTTTCACCATCCAACATGTAGAATCCCTCAGCTTCGTTAGTAAGGGCATCATACCGGTTTCTTCTCATGCTTTCATTTCCAACAAAAAGGTCCGTAAGAGCATCCCACGCCTCTTTAGCTGTGTTGAGATGTTCAATGTGTGGCATGTCCTTGGGACCCACACCCAGCTGTATCATGTGGAGAGCAGTGGCATTCAACTGGCTATCCACAACTTCCCTTCTTGTTAGATTGGTTTGATCTCCAATATGAAGACCTTCTTCAATAATCCTCCACAATTGAATAGAGGAGCTGCAAACATGAGATTTCATTAGAAATTGCCATTGGTTAAAAGAAAATGCAGCGAGCTTGGGTGGATCACCCCTATTGTTTATATGAGGATGAGGGATAGGTGGGTCGGGGGAATATACGTGGCGAACCTCACTATATTCCTCCTTACCATTTCCCTTTTTGGAGGTGGAGCCATTTAGTTTTTCACCTTCCACATCATCATCCTTGGATCCAGTGTTACCCTTTTCCTTAGATGATGGTGTGGGAGCCTCAGAGGAGGATGGAGATGGGGCTATGGATGATGTAAGGCGAGCAATCATTTGATTCATCTCCTCTATCTTGGCCTCAAAGGATTTCAACAAGGTTGTTTCCAACGACTTGAGATCATCCATTGTGACCTTATCCACAGCCTCATTTCCATCATCCCTGGTACCCATACTACTCTTAGGCAGTTAAGCCCGAATTAAGAGCCAGGGCTCTGATACCAATTGAAATGGATCGTATGGGCACCTAGAGGGGGTGAATAGGTGCTACACTAATTTTTAATTCCTTTTCAATTTTAGGCTTAGCACAAAGGTAAATTCTCTAGATAAACTAATGTGTGGAATTTCCCTATATGCAAACCTATCTGCTAGCGAGTAAAGAGCGAGTGGAAGAGGAACGAGTGAACCGAAGTGAAGCACGCGGAGACACATGATTTGTTTGACCGTAGTTCCTTCGTTGTTAGGGGAAGTACGTCTGTGTTGGAGGGGTGGGCGGTACTAAGACCACCACGCCACAAAAGGCCTCACCCTGTTCTCCGATGGATCTTGCCACAACAGGCCTGATCCACCTTCCACTATAGGTACCCTTCGAGGCGGGCACCGGCGCCTTTACACAACTAGCAGGGCAACAACTCCACAACAACTTGGAGGCTCCCGAAATGACAACAAGCTGCCACAAGAACAAAGTTGTCAAATACAATAACAAGATCTAGGTATTAACAAGAATACTAGATCAGGGATTTCTCCAAGTGAATGGAGAGGAGTTGAAGCGCTTGATTCTTGATGTTGATGATGAACTTCTCCTCTTTCAATTCCACCAAAGATCAAGACCTTCGGGTGGTTGAAGTGGGAGATCGAGATTTAGAGCTCTTGCACAAGGTCTGGTCAAATTCGAGTGAATCAAGGAATCTGGACATTAGGGAAGAAGGGGTACTTATACCCCCTTCCAAAAACTAGCCGTTGCACACTTTGGGGGCCGGATTATCCGGCCCAAGTGAGGGCCGGATTATCCGGTCTGGGGAAACACCGCCCCAGACTTGGAATATCCGGCAGATAATCCGCCCCCTCACAGTGAGATGCGCCGAGCTTGGCCTTGATCAACTTCTGGGGGCCGGATTATCCGGTCCTATGCGAAGGCCGGATTATCCGGCCTGGGGAAGAAAAACCGCCCCAGTTCGGATTTTCCGGGAGAAAATCCGACCGGATACCGAGCGACGCGCCTTGTCTCCTTTTGCTCGAACACTGGGGGCCGGATTATCCGGCCCTTGCGAAACCCGGATTATCCGGCCTAGGGAGGAAAAACCGCCCCAGTTCGGATTTTCCGGGAGAAAATCCGACTTGACACAGAGCGACGCGCCTTGGCTTCCTTGAGAGATGAGGTAGGCCGGATTATCCGGCCCCCCTGAAAATTTCCTGCACACTTAGAACACATGAAAAGTCTCCATAGTATTGTTATCTAACACGCAAACACAAAGGAAAACATGAAATGTTCTTTCAGTAGCTCCAGTATATCCATGAGCATCACCATCAACACTCTAGGAGGGCTGGGACTATCGTTTCTCTACAATACAGTTGGTCAATTATCAATACTGAGTTTTTGAGATACACAGTACAGACACAAACGCTCACAAATACACACATAGACTCGTACCTATGAACGCACACATACACATCCATACCCCTATGAAAACCTCTGAGAGATTGAGCCGACGGGCCTTGAAATTGATGAAGTCACCACAGGAGCCTCACTGTCGATGGGAACATTGCCTCCTACTAAAAGAATATTCCACCTTTTATGAGACATCGACGTCAAACCGGGATTTGAACTCTGGTGGGATGAGGGTACTACTTCCCTCCTAACCATCCAACCACTGGTTCTCGTCAACACCGATTGTTTCTAATGGTAAAACTGCGTAGCCCAAGTTGACTGCCTGAATCCAAGTGGGACTAGTGCCTTGGATAATATATGCACAAGTTCATGTTGGTTCTTTTATTTTGATGTTGGTTCTTTCATGCTCATGTTAGTTCATTTATGCTAGTTTTCTTCCTTATTTTTAGCTCAACATTTCTCAAAACTTGTTCATAGGCAAACCAAATAGAAAAGTGGCAAACCTGGGCAAAGCTTTCACTTTGTTCCATTGCTGGACCATTCTTGAGAATGAAGAGAAATGGAAGAACCGGTCCTCTAATGAATCTCCAAACAAAAGTAAGACACCACCTACCTCGATTGGAGAAGGTTTGGTCATTGACACCGATAATGAAGGCCTAAGTATCCCCACACATCTTTCTTTGGTCACTTGAAAGAGGCCCAATGGTAGAAAAAAAGCTAAAGATGAGTGCAAAGTGTCTTGAGAGTCCTTGGACAATATGATGGCGGCGAGGAATGAGCTCGCCAACCAAAAGAGGGAGATGGAGCATGATGAGATTGAAGAGAGGAGGGAGGCCGAGTAGAGGAACATGGCCGTCAATGAGAGGAGGAGCAACCAAGGAGAGGAGGTTGACGACTGATAAAAGGCTAGTCGAGATCGAAGAGAGGAAGGTGAAAAATGATGAAATGTTCAAGAGAATGGAGCATGAGCACAAAATCATGTTTATTGATCCAAATGGTCTAGATGTGAAGTCTCGAGCTTACTAAAAGGGCAAATGCCCTTATCCATTATTTTGGTCAATGATGAAATCATAGCTAGAGTGTGGAGTAATGTTAGCTAGTAGTGTTTTACACTGGTTATAGTTCACAAGAGATGAAACGAGGTGGTGTGATACCCCCCATTCGCTAATCATGAGATGAGCCGGTGTTTTCGTTACATTTCTCTCTTTTTATCTATTGATTCATTTAGGAAACACAACACTATTAAGAGGGGTGGTCTCAATGAGCTCTTTGGGGATGTAAAACATCATAATACACATCCTAATACCTAATAGCCATCACACCCACCTGAGTTGAGCCAAGAGTAAAGATGTAAAAATATCTCGAGAAGGGTTCCTGAAAAACCAGCAAGAAATCCGGTGCCACCGGAAAAATCGCGTGACCGCCGAAAATTTTTGGTGCCTACCGAAACACTGTTTTGTCTAGTGTTTCGGCTGGCCACCAAAAATTTCCGGTAGCCACCGAATTTTTCTGGTGAGGTTTTCGGTTCGCCGGATCTAGCGCCACCGATGTCTCGCCCAAACTGGCCTTTTAACCAGTGTTTCGACAGCCATCGGAAATGTCTGGCATAAAATCTGGTGGCACCAAACTTATCGCCGGTTCCATCGGAGTCACTACAAAAACGGCTAGTTTTCCACCTAGACTATAAGTACCCATTTCTCTCCCCTGAGAAGCTAAGTCATTCATTCATATCCATTCTTTGAGCTCTCTCTCTCTCTCCGTTGTAGAAACACCAAAAGGTTGAGGATCTCTCATTCTACCCAACCAAAGCCAAATCCCTTTGGTAGAAAGCAAAAGGAGGTCCCGATCTACATTTCCACCAAGACAAAGTTCATTCCCCTTGAGTTCATCGAGTTTGCTTGTTTCTCTTGAGTTTGTGGGAAACCCTAGGCGATCGCTTGGAGGCATTCGGCTTCTGATTTGCTCCGTGGAAAGTTTGTGAGGGTTTGGAGACTACCTTAAAGTCTACGAGAAGTAAGTGAGCTATTTCTTTGAATGTGGTGTTGAGGAATCCTTTGTGGGACTTCACACCTCTCCAACATGATGTAGCCCCCTTCCCAAAGGGAGTGAACATGGGAATACATCTTTGTCTCCATGTGCTTCATTTATCTCTTAACCGAGTCTCTTACTTGTGTTGTTTACTTTGTCATAGCTTTCGTGCTTGAAGTATCTTGTATCAGCATCTAGGTTGCTTCACCTAGTTGCATTTAGGCACACTTATATTTCGCAAAGCCAAAAACTTGTAACATATTATAAAGAAATTTGTACAAACCTATTCACCCCCCCTGGGCTAATCATCTTGCCCTTTCACTTACTTGGAGATTTCCATGATGAAATCTTGATGTCAAGAGTGTATGTGAGCGACAATGGTGGCGATAACACTCGTTATGGTGGCGGTGGGTAGGTAACAATGGTGCCATTGAGAGTGATGGTCTATGCATGGATTGATGAACTTTCTATTTCTGGTGTTGTTCTATGCACCGATGAACTATTTATTTTGTGTCGATGATGCACTTTGCTACTATGATTGAATGATGCACTTTCATGATGGATTTGTCACTATTAAAAAATCGGCCGAATTAGCGATTAATAGGCTGATTAATTCCTACTCGGGACCTGACCATGCCGATTACCACCAATTGGCTATGTTAATCGTTTAGCCTGACTAATAGCTCTGACAGTCCGATTACTAGGTATGTTCTCGATTAACTGCTACACTTGGTCAAAAAGATGCAAACTTTTCAATGCATATCACCTGCCTAGCCGCTATCCCACCCCAATGAAGTAGGTTTTACAAAGTTCCCACTCGATTCACGCCTCCAGGTGTTGGAAATATGCCCTAGAGACAAATAATAATATGGATTATTATCATATTTCATAAAGTTATAATTAGGTTTTATATCATGCTATAACTGTATTGAAAGGAAACGCCAATACACATGTGATATGTAAGCAGCCAGCATTTCCCGGTGAATCTCTAGTCACTGGTTCATTGGTCAACAGATGATCAAGGTTTCCTAATCATGTGAAATTTATGCCAGTTGACAATGGAGTCACCTCGTTCATAGAATGAGATGATAAACATACCCAATCTAAGCATCGTGACATGATCATGTCACAAAGTTCAAGTTGCGATGATTAGGAAACATAATGTCTTATTCCTTAGACCGTGAGACCATATTAATCACTGTCACCCGAGATCACCTTGATAGCATCAAACGTCACTCGGTGAAATGGTGATCATAAATGTGTGTTCAGGTACTTCAAAGGGGAATGTAGAGGCCTATGTGTCAAGAGCAGTATTTGTACATCCGCGTGACAGAGAGATACTCAAGGGCCCACTCGGAGAAGTTATGTCCATATAGTTGCACAGCGTGTGACTAGGTCACGAGGATATCACTTGTCGGAACGAGTTAAGTAGCATTTGTCGGTAATGAGATTGAACACGACATGGTGATATCATTGATTAGATCTCGGACAATGAAAGTATCGCAAACACAAAAGGAATATGATACATTGTTTATGGTTCAACGACAAAGATTTCATGAAATGCACAGGGGTCATCATGGGCATCCAGGTCCCGCTGATGATCATTGGTACGAGAGGGATCTCTACCATGTCTAGAGTGTTTCCAAATTGTAGGGTATCACACTTAAGGGCTTAATGATGCTCGGAGATAATTTTGCTATTGTCAGAATCACCGAAGAAAAGAAAGAGAGAAAACCGGAAAGGTTTCGGGAAAGTCCAGAGGATGTCCGGAGTGGGATGGAAGGAGTTACATAGCCACGGGAGTTGAATAATATGTGAGTAAATGTTAAATATTGATTTAATCACTTTTTCATAATTATTTAAATAAATTAAAATGGTTAAATACCTAATTGGGCCTAAATATCTAGGAGAAAAGGCCCATGAGGGAAAAAACCAAAGGGGCAAAAGGGAGGAGGGCCGCATGGGCCCCATGCACCCGCTGGCGGGGCCCATGAGGGCCTTGGCCAGCCGACCACCCCCTCCCCCTCTCATCTCCCTTGTTTAGTCCCACATGGCTTAGCTAATAAGCTATGGGGCATTTTTCCCCTATATATTGAGAGGTAATTGGAGAAATAAATACACCAATAACTAATAAAAATGTTTCCTCTATTTGGCGAGACCTCAAGTTATTTACCTCTCTCTCTCTCTCTCTCTCTCTCTCTCTCTCTCTCTCTCTCTCCCGTGACCGCGGTCCCAAGTCCGGACTACGCGAACATGAGACTTCTTTATCGTGAAGCGCCGTCATGCTGCGGGATTCAGATCTAGAAGGTCTACTTCTGTGATCTCTGCTGGATCAGAGAAGCGGGAGTCATCGTCAGGCACCGGACCTGTGTAACTCCCCTAGAGGTGCTACACTTGTGGCACTAGGAGTTGTTGGAGGTGCATAAGCCGTCGGACTTCAACACGACCCCAAGGTCGGCGTCGATACGACTACATTAACCATGTTCTCCTAAACGTTGACAATGCTTTTCGTTCTTCAACTGGTAAGTTAGCGAAAAGCCCCTCCCATTACTACATTACTAATAGATAGATCCTGACATTAGGGTTCTTGGCGTAGGAAATTTTTATTGTTTTCATGCACGAACCCCTACACTAGGATCTTGATTTCCTCCATCACCAACCAGTTCCTTATCGTCGTTGACTAGTTCCTCGCAGTTGCTGACTATACCTCAGGTACGAGAGCTCAAGTGCCTTGAGGAGCTTGTCCGGGAGCTCATGCATGCCCGGTCCTGATATTTTAGGGTCCTAGGGAGATCCTAGAACTTGGGCCCTTTAACTAGAAACAAATATAAAAAATGAAATATGCATATAAAATCCAATACACTATATCAATGACATTTAAGCATCCAAAAGTAGTAGTACTCATATAAACAATTTAATTCCATATATATTATGGTGATCATCATGACAATGGTATTGGATCATCATGGCAAAATCACATAGGGAAGAGACATGTTAGTTAGATACCTTCTTTATGTCTTCGCAATGTCGCTTTTGGGGTAGCACAACTAACTTCGAGAGAGCATCCAACATAGGCAAAGACCTCGTCGCTCTCCACCGTGTAGCACCCAGCTGCCATGGTTACTCGAGGTCTCTTGACTCTTGCAGATGCGATCAGAATGTTGGAGTAGTATCTCAACTACATATCTAGCGGGCCCTCAGTTTGATCTAGGGCTAGCCTGAGCTTGTGGCTGCCTTTAATAGGGTAGGTGGTTGAGGTGCAAGAGGATTTGTGTCCTGTGTAGGTGGTGGGAGAAGAGCAACTTCAGAGGTCAGAGGAAGATAAGCGGAAGGAAGGCACATGGTGCCAGATAGTGGATACTGAGTCACTCATGACCTTGAAGATTAGGTTAGGGAGAAGAAGCGTACATGTTTTAATAGGATTTTGGACTCTAGAGAACTAGGATCGGGCATATAGATGCCCATAGACTATTTATTTCATATAGTTATTGAATCCATATAGTGTACATGTTTTCAGTTTTTATATGAAAATCGATCCATGAGAAAATCCCGTTAAAACATGTATATGCCGACCTTGGACCAAAACGTGTTTTAGGGGCTAATCTGTGTAGGTTTCACCGATTAATAGCCCACCAATTAAATCAGTTAATCGATTGAATTTCAGTTAGTCGCTACTCCTAAGCCGACCGAGCAGATAACAATTACCGATTTTCTTACTATTGGATTTATAATGTTTCTATTTATGATGAATGCTTTTAATTATCTTGTGTAGAAATGTTGGTTAATTCGGCTAATACATGCTATATGTTTGAGAGTAGTAGAGAGAAGAAAACTATGCAAACTAGTTCTGCGTAAGCATCATATACGGTAAGCTAGAAAAGCATACCAAAATCTGCTATAGTATATCATCTGTTTCGATCACCCAAAATCATTTCGCTTATCTAAAATATAGGTAAGATGTTCGAGACGCTCTAATCAGGTTCAGGTTTTATGCCTACGGCATGTGTGACTAGGATTCTATGGAGTTTACGCGGGCTGCCTTATTCGATGGGACGGAGGGAGTAATAGGTTAACTTTTAGAACAATTTGTATGGGAGTTTACGCGGGCTGCTGCTGGCACCCGTCAATGCAGGGAAATCGATGGAGCAAGTCGGCAATGGCTGCATACTGCATAGGATTCTAAAACCACAGCACGTGGTTCGTGGCGCCCAAATGCGCCCAAATGCAATACCATGCGACGATCGATGCAAGGCCAGCCGCGTCTCGTCCAAATGTGTCTCGAAGCCCGCCATGAGAGAATCAGCAGAGAAGATCGATCGGCCCACGCTTCCCAGCAAGTACGCACTCTCACATTCTTCTCCATTTAATACTGCCTCTCCCAGCTTAAATCCTGTCACGCGAGCCTCGCGCTCTACGGCGTCTACGCCCCCTTCTGCAGAGAGTTCACGCCAGAATGCGCGCGCGCCTGCTGCACGCCCCCGTCTCCACCGCAGCCGCGCCCGCGCCCGCGCCGGTGATCAGCGTGGCGGGCGGCGTGCAGGGCCAGCTCGGCTACGGCGTCGCCATCGCAGTCGGCGTCCTCGTGCTCGTCTCCACCTTCATGCTCGCCTCCTACGTCTGCTTCCGCGCCAAGGCCCGCGCCGCCGTGGCGCTTCGCCGGCTCGTTGACGCGGACGCCCACCAGTCCGGCACCGCCGTCGCGCTGGTGGCGGGCCTCGACGGCCCCAGCATCGACGCGCTCTACCCCAAGTTCTTCCTGCGTGAGGGAAAGCCGTCGGGCGCCGCCGCGGCGGACGGGCCGTGCGCCATCTGCCTCGGCGAGTTCGACCCCGCCGCGGCGCTCCGGCGCGGGCCCGGGTGCGCGCACTGCTTCCACGCCGGGTGCGCCGAGCGGTGGCTGCGCGTGAGCGCCACCTGCCCCGTGTGCCGCGACTCGCCAGTGCCGTCGCCGGCCACCACGCCACTCGCAGAGGCCGTGCCCCACTCCGCGCACGCAAGATGACGCTTGTGGCTAATCCGACGCGCATGTGTGGCATCCGCGTAGGCGGACGCATTGGAAGCAGACGATCTTTCCTGTAATTTACTCTGCTTCATTCAAGGAGTGATAGATAACTGCACCAGTAGAGTTGTAGTACTACTAGTACATCTAGAGGAAAGGGGAGGCAGGTTTTCATCTAATCTGACATTGGAACTTTGGGTGATTAGGAGGGCCGCGCCTTTCAAATAAGCAGATTTAGGCTGTCAGGCTGTGAGAGAGTGCTGTGAGCAACAGAACTGTTTGACAAACTGGCTGTCGGCTGTTTGTAGTAGAAAGTCTGAAATGCCCTGGGATGCTGAGAGTTTGTTTATATAATGATTGACTGTTAATATCTTGCCATATTCGCATTTCACTAGTATTTAAATTATTTTACGTACCAGGCCAATTCATACATGCACGTAGACGACCTATATTATATTGACCGCTAGATCTAAAACTAAAATTTACATGTAACGCAATCCGGTATTGACGAGGTATGCGCCGAACGTGAACGTGTTATACGCGAGCTTGTAGAAGACACATCAAAACTGATTGGTGGGCCTTTAAGAAAAACTGATCGGTGAGTTTTCATAGAAATCTATATTTATATTTGCGTGTAAACATATTTCTCCTAAAGCTAACTATCGTAGTTTTGTCGACACGTACGCCATAGAGATATCCCAGCGACGAGTTTAGAGACGTGGGTAAGACGGAGAGCGTCCTGGATGGCCTGATACAGTTTACCCGGTTCAGATCTCACGACGGCGGTGAGAGCCTATTCCTGATATAAATCACTATAATAACAATACGCCGAGTTACAAAGATTGAGAGGTTCGCTGTATGCAGGTTGTACTATGCACTTGTTGTTATGCCCTAAAGGCTCCCGTAGGCCGGCTTATAAGGAAGCCAGGACCAAGGGTTACAAGGAGACTCCTAGCTGGATATGGTTATAGAGTCCTAGACTAATACATAAACTATTGTTATGTTCTACAAGGCACCGGCTTCTATCTTAGGCGGTGGCACGTCGCCTTCTATCTCCTGGCTGGACCTCCGTCTTCTTTATCAGCAACTGGGCCATCCGGTTATGTCATAGGCCTAACCACCAACTATGGGCCATAGGGCTTGCCGGTATGAGACTATGTTGTAGGTATACCTATTTGGTATATCCACAACAGTAGTCCCCGGAGTTCTTCAAGATCCTCACGTTCCTCCATCTAGATTTGAGTGTAAGTATCACATCGTCTTCAATTTGTAGGCGGGCTTCGCGAAAAATCTTGGAGAGCTCCCAAATCATATTCCCATCCGGCTGAGCCTAGCCAGATAGTTGCTTGTATGCTTCTGCAAACGAATTCAAGGCGGAGAACTCTCTAACAAATCGTTAGTGATTCTTCCAAGCTCTAGGAACATTTTACTATCATCATCCTCTCAGAACGGTATGTAAGCGGGAAAAAATCACGGCTATTGGGCCACGGTCGTAAGCGCTGCCAAATTGCCGACTTAGAGCCTCCAAGGTCAAGGACGTAGGAGCTTACCGAATTAAGGTCTTAGAGCATCTCATGTTACAGACGTGTAGGCTGACGATCCGTGTAGCCTAGGAAATTTCCGCGAAGGCAAAGTTAATGCCAAGCCTCCGGGTTTCGCTAGTCGGATTTCTCATCGTCTTGAAAGTTTTGTTGACATAACCATATGTAGCCCCCGAGCATTGAGTCGACTTCGTCGAAGGAGGCTTGATGCTCAAAAGGACATATGTCAGTATATATCAAATGTTGTAGCCCCCCAGCGTCAAGTCGGAGTTTCAAAAGAAAATCGCCTTGGTGCTCTCAGAGTACCTTTAGAGAAAATGTGAATAGTGTAGCCCTCGAGCGTCAAGTCAGAGATTATTTCGGCTTGATACTCTAGAGAGAACTTCACAAAAAATCAGCATTGGTGTAGCCCCCGAGTATCAAGGTGGAATTCACTTGAATTTTCCGGCTTAATGCTCAAAGAGAACTTTCACCATATCTTGGAGATCAACGGATTGTAGCCCCCAAGGATTGTTTTGGCTTGAACGCAAGGCGGGACAAAACTCTTAAGTTAGAGATGTCAAGTCCTCGAGCTTCAAGTCGGTTTCCTCAAAGGCGGCTCAAGTCTTGGTCAACGACTATGATTATAGCCCTCGAGGTGTCGAGTCTAGTGCAAAGACAGTTCAAAAATACCTTAATCTGAGGACCGTGATAATGTCCAAGCATCATGTACCTGAGACATAAACATAAAAAGATAATTGTATTAAATTATTCCTTTAATTATGTCCAATAAAAAAATGTAAGACGGAACAAGAGAGGCATTTGAACAGGGGCTTTAAGCTGGAACGATGCAGCAGTTGGACAACATAAAACTGTTTAGGAGGAAAACACTCAACTAATTTGAACAGTTTATGTAAAATTTTATTTAAGGTAGTGTTGAATTATCCGTTCTTTCGGTCTTATATGCTTAACTTTTCGTGAGATGGCAAAACTTTAAACACAGAACATTTGTTGAGGCGATAGCGCTCAATAGCGAGACAATCCAGTACCTCAGAAACAAACGCTGGCTTTAAATGCTGAAATATCACTACTCTGGAATCCACATATAAAACAATAAAAAAGCGTAGTCAAAAAACTTAAGCTAACACCCGAAGACAGATTTTTTGCATGGTACTGGGTCCTTAAACGGTTAAAACCAGTAAAAATTTATACTCATGAGTGCAAGATAAATCGTGGAAAAGGTATGATAAAAAATGAAAACGGTACTCGGAATACGAGTGAACCAATCTTAATCTCATAATTATAAACAATTAATAAAATAAAAAATATAAAGAAGTACTTAGCTGTGTGAGCGAAATTGGTATTTGTTCTGCGGTAACGACGAAGTTGGCATAGTCCGTGGTAACTATCTGCAATGAGCCGTGACTGAACTGAAGCTGGTCGTGACAAAGACGAAAAGTGTAGCCGGCCGCGGGAAAATTCCTATGCGTAACCGTTCCACAAAAGTCAGCGACAGCGTAGTCCGTGATGGAAACAAAGTTGACACCTGCAAAGCCTTCCATCTGAATTCATGTGAAAACCAGAAAAAGCTACTAGTTGATATTTTCCACCGAAAAACGTGACATGTACATGAAATCGGAGTAGCAAGGCCACTGTGAGCTATTTCTAATAGCAATCAACAGTACCACATATATACTCCCCTGATCGTGTACATAACATGAGATTCGGCTGGTTTTATTTCTCGTGTGCATACAACAATACGATCGGAGCAAGTTTAATAGTGTAGCCGGTTGTTGGCTATAAGATATTGCTACATCATCTATAGTCAGTCATATATCTAACACGTACAATAGTTGAATACAAGGATGTACTCAGTGGCGGAGCCAGGAATTTAACTGAGCCGGGTCGAACAAATAAGCTCTTAAAAAATTTCGCAAAAAAACAAGTGTATTCAACATGACAAAGGTTCAAACAGATTCAATTTTCATATTTCATGAATTAGTCTCCAAACTCCAGGATCGGCAATGACATTTACTAGATCAAAGACTTCAAAAATATTTTCCTACAACATTAAAAACGAAAATGAAGTGTGAGCAATCTCATTGTTTCCTACACATAACAATCTTTGGTATCATGTCATATTGGAAACCAATGGCCACTGATGAAGTCCATTTCAGAAAACAGGTTCTTAGGTGAATGCAGGATCATTACCAGGACATAAATATTTCAAGATAATTTGGTTCTCTAGATGGTGCTATGGCCGGATTGCAGTAAACTTCCACATTGTAGCAGTCTCGACAAGAACAACATGGTTAACTGATAAACCGAAGATCTCATGAAACAGTACTAATTAGCATGCAGATTTTCAACCACGAATCAGGATGTTTTAGACCATGGAAACAGGAGGCGCCCTTCCAGCTCATTGAAGAATCCAAACTGCCAGAATAGAAGGTTCACACTCCAAACAGAGTAGCCAAGCTACAAACCTACCAGGACACGCATGGAAAATCTAATCAGTCCGCTGCTACAAATTACTAGACAAATAGACATTAAAATTTAAAACTAAAAACTAAAATTAAAGGGGAAAATTCAACCTCTTGTTGTGCCCTCTTGTGACACGCTCCTGCGTCTTCTTCTTCAGCCACATCAATTGCCTCTTCTTCTTCTTCTTCTTCTTCTTCTTCTATCCAGGCCGCCTCCTCCTTGGCGTCCAACGCATCTTAGAGTTGGGGAGGGCGGGAGCAGTGAGGAGACCACATAAGGAGACCAGGGCGGTGCCGCAGAGTTGCAAACAGAAACCAGGGACGGGGCAGGCAGCACCCTGCGAGGCGGGTGATTTAGGTGGGAACTCGGGGAGGGGGGGGGGGGGACGGTCTGCACCGCTGCACATGCCTGTACGGGGTGCCGCCGACGAGGCATGGCAGCATGAGAGGAGCGGCTCCGTCGGTGATGGCGGCAGGAGAGGAGCGGCTCCCCTGGAAGATTGGGGATCGTGATGGGTTGATTCAGGTGCAGCTGGTGCAGGACGAGAGTTACGGGGCTATTTTTTCTCTCCTTACCGATTCGACTTGTACGGAGCTGGTCCTAATTTTTTTTCTCACACGATGTAAGGTGGGCCGGCCGGCCGCTTTGTATCTCCGACACACAAGGAAGGACACGGTGGGAAGAAAGGGCTCGACCCCCTACTGGCGCCGCCAATGGATGTACTACTCTCACAAAGCACCTAGGAGCACGTGCTAGAGCTGACTCTTAACTTACAACCGGCTCATCTTCTCTCTCTTTCAACTCAGCACAAATACTATATTTTACATCTTATAGCCAGCTGACATGGCTCTATGTACTTGCTCTAAAGTAGCAGTACTTGAGCCGCCAGTTTTGGGAACGGTTCGAGCTAGTATTCCATGCTTTCATAGAAACATTCAATTCGACTTGGAATTTAACCGGAGAAACTTTGTCTACACGTTGACTAGTTCATAATTTTCTAGTACGTGAGAGTCATATACTCATCAAAACGGAGATCAATCTGACTACCCAGCACGCGAAAAACAAACAGGCCATCGTTAAAAAAATGATCATAATGAATCGCTAAAGGCGATCTGCCGTCTTTGAAGGCGTCGAAGGATTGCACCTGGACCCTTCCCTTGGAGATCTAAGCTAGAAACCTCAACGGGGAGATTAAGCTCACATCGACTTTCCACGATCCTATCCAGCCCGAAGGTGGTCCGTGCGGGTTTTGACGCTATGCCGGTCTCCTAGGATTTAGATCCCGCAATTGTTTCGTCGATGAAGATGTAGATACCACCGATTAGAACGATGGTGAAAGATCCCACCCGGATCCGTGCTGTAAGCGCCTCTTGTCCCACGGTGGGCGCTGTTAGAGTATACGTGTACGGTTAGGTAATCTAGGATAGAGATAGATCTCGTGTCTTGTCTTGCACTCCAAAATGATCCATGTACGTCTATATATACTCGTTCATGAGGCTCAATAATACATCCATCATATTCTGCTAATCTCTCTCTATCGATCTACATGGTATTGGAGCGGCAAGATCCTTGACCTAGACGCCGCACACGCTTCCGCACTGCCCCGCCCCCGGGGAGGTCGATCTCCATGATCACCGCCGGGGGCCGCGCAACCCATATGAAGGGTTCATCAGCTGCCCTATAAGTTTTTTTCCGATCTCTTGATCGGTTTTCTTTTTTATTTTACCGATCTTAGATCGGATTGAGTCGCCCGCTGCCGTCGTCATTGCCGCGCCTCTACTCTGACCATCGGCATCGAGAATCTACACCGCGTCCGTGCGTCTGTCTCCTCCGCTGCTGCGCCTGCCTCGGCAGACTGTCACGGCCTCACGGCAGGCTGCCGCGCACCGTGGATGGCTACTACGTCTTCCTTGGAGGGCTACCGCGGCCGCCCCCCTCGGATCCTCTTCGTGGTCATCATCTGGGACTTCACCGACAACGCCGCCATCGACTCCAATCTACACGTTGTCCACGTCCTGGCACATACGGCGCACTGTCGGTCTGATCAACCGATCTCGTGCCTGTTTACGCCAAGCACGTCCCCGAGCACGCGTCTACCACCGATCGGGCTACGGGCTTCCGCCGCGTCGCTCCTTCGGGCCACAGCGCCGCTGCCTTTGGTCTAAACTACTGGCTTCCAACGCGCTTTCCTTGGCGTGTACATAGTTGGTGGTCTCACAGCTGCTGCACCGACTTGCGCCCTGCAGCTATGCTGCACCCTCGGGTCGTAGCATCGCTGCATGCAGTCTACTTTGCCGTCCCCATGCATCGACGTCCTTGGCTTCCACCGTGCCATCTCCTACTGCGTGTATCGCCGCCGTCTGCACACGGTCTTTGTCACGTCGCCGGGTTCTTCCTCGCCTACTTCGAGCACTGCCGTCACGCTTCACAAGATAACCTGTAGGGCGCCCTCTCGCCGTCGTAGGTCCCGTCGACTATCCCATCGCCACTCTAGGCATCCAGGATGATTACCCCCGGTCGATATTGTTTTTGCCGCCTTATACGTCTTCGTCCACTACAACTTCGCCGCCAGCGTCATCGCCTCACCCCGACTACACCACCTGCTACTCTAGTACGACAATTGCGGACAGTGCTGGCATCTCTCCCTTAGCCGCTCTGCACGTCGCAACCGCTCTAGAGGCTTCCTCTGCTAGTCTGTCTGACATGGTGACAAGTTCATGATGGTATCTGTCCCCACACACCTAGTATTGGCAACACCGGGAGTGCCTTCGTCCCCGACGTGTTCCCGAGTCTGGCAAGCTCAGATCGGCACCTCGTCTTCATCGGCTTCGACAACGTCTTCTTCGGCAGCGACCCCTCTATGACTGCCTTGACCGCGTCATCGACAAGTTCTTATTTGCATACTCGGTTCTGGCAAAACCGGAGTGTGTGTTCGTCCCGACGTGTGCCTAGTTCTGGCAAAACTATGGCCGCACCTCGTCCTCGACGGCTCGGACTGCATTGGCTTCGGCATCGATACCCTCGACGACTGCCTTGACGCGTCTCCGTCATCCTCCTCACGCACTATACGCTCGCGGCTTCCCGTGCGGCTACCTCGACACCGACATCCTCGACCACAACATCGACCATGGTGACCCCTCGCACGGCTACCTCGACCTCAACACCGCCTAATGCTCTCGGCTCCCTCGACATCGGCACAAGGTCCACCACCTCGCTTGAGCATCATCGGCTTCCTCTACAGTCCAAGCATCATCAGTTTCTCTCCAGTCTGACCGTCCGCGATGTTCCAGGTGTTCACGACGCTACCGCTACGACTGCGGGTGACATGGGTATACCCTACAGGTACTCGAGCTTGGTATATACGACCTAAATACGTGGAGGCCCACGGTGTCGCCAAGGCCCAAATGAAGAACTCGAGTAACCTACGGAATCTCGATTGCTTGAAGAACAAGAAGAAGCTAAAGATAGAAAGTTCAAAGGGGAAAACCCTAACCTGTAACCGACTCGACCTGCTACCCGAGACCTAGCCTATCTATATAAAGCCTAGGAGGGGGCGGCGGGAAGGACACACGCAACCCTAGTTTCCACAACCCTTGCCAGATTGCATCTGCGCACCATGGTAATCTTCGATTCCTTCGATAATTCCACGAGCAGACAAGCAGGAGTAGGGACCTCTACAAGGCCTGAACGTGGGTAAATCTTTGAGTCCCCTGTGTGCTTGTTTGCTAGCCGATAGATGTCTCCAGCGCTCCCTCCTTCTCCAAAACCCAAGTCCATAACAATGGGCATTGATGAGTTAAACCCTCATCAATTGGCATCGTTTGTGGGAATTGGGAGTGCTGATGTTGCGGCTTCTTCGACCCCATCAACCGTGATCTACGTCTCCGCAACAGCGGAGATTCGCTAGCTCTTCGGCGCGTTCGACTTCACCATCCTTACGCCGGCCACTCGCCCGGCCTTCGAGTCCGTGGGCGATGGAATCAGCCTGGCGATCGGGAGCTTCCGCTTCTAAGTTGGTCAGATGGGCACGCTTCGCATGCCTGACCAGCCGACAGTGCCGGCGATTTCCCCAGCATCATGGTTCCCTCCATCGATCGGCACCCTCAGTGAGCTCAACGCCCTGACAACAGTCGAGAACACGGTCAGCGACAACAGTCGCGACTCCGATCTGAGCGATCTCGCCACTGAAGATGGGGCCTACGGCTCCGGATCTAAAAGTTGCGGGAGCAACAGCTTCCCCAACCACTTCATGTGCGCCGTCATCAACCCAGTTGACACCTCCGCCAACCGTGGCAACACGGGCAACCGTGGCAACGAAACCGACCCGCCTAACGGCGGCATACCCAATGGTGGACCAACGCCCAACGGCGGCAATCGCGTCCCCGTCGACAACGGAGGAGCAGTCAAACCTCCAACCATAATAAACGAGCAAACCGGCGAACGCGTTGTTATCAGGCTCAACAAGCAAGAATGGGCTCGCTGCCGCAAGGCCCTGCGAGGCACTCCTCTACCCTTCGGATCTCCGCAAGAACTGCTGATGGGCTACCACTGGCTCCTGAAGGAAGAATTCAAGCACCAAGTACAAACAATCACGCAACTCGAGGCGCGCAAAAAAGTAGCAGACGAGTCAAGCCTTCGTCGTGCTGGGCTCTCCTCCCACGGAGGATCCTCCTCAAAAGGCAACGAGTACATCGCCAAAAAGAGGCAATATCGGATGGCCCATCTTACCGAGCAAGAACACATAGAAGCTGCAAAAGTCCTCGACTTCCGCTCTATGATAGTCGATACACGGGGCAATGTGGTCCCCAAGACGCCGCAGGCTGCGGTGACAGCGGACACCATGTACCTCCTTAACAACCAGCCACCAGCTAGAGATCCCCGAGCCGCCATGCACCGATCTACGATCGCGGGCTTGGGACTAATCGAGGCTGCCCTCGACAAGGAGCCAACACCGGAGCCAAAGAAAGGCAAAGCGCTACTCCTCACCCTCATCCAACGACGACAGTCATGACCTGTCTCAATGCCGCCGCTCACGGCGACACGACCGCGACTATGATGTGCGCGACGACCTCACACAGCGCAATATTGACAAATCAAGGGCGCGACGTGCTCGGTCGACTGACTCGGAAGAGGAACATGTGGAGCTCTATGGCGCCAGAGGCTTCAGCAGATCTATCAGGCAAAAGCGAATACCTAAGGGGTTTAAACTCCCGTCGGAGAACCCGAAGTTTGACGGCCTACAGGACCCGAAGATCTGGCCGGAGGACCACATCTCCTCCGTCAGGCTCCACGGCGGCAGTCGAAGCACGGCCATGCAATGCTTACAGCTACAACTGCAAGGCGTCGCCCGAGCGTGGCTCAACAACCTCCCATGCGGATCCATTCGTAGTTGGGATGAGATGGTTTACAACTTCGTGCACAACTTCAAGGGCACGTACAAGCGGCCTGCATCAATTGAAGAACTGAGATGCTGCCAGCAAAGATCGGGCGAATCGCTGCGCTCCTACATCGAAAGGTGGTCCATCATCAAGAACTCCGCAGAGAACATCTCGGAGGATCGCGCGATTGACGCATTCAATGGCGGCATCCGCCGCCTAGAACTCAGGGAAGAGCTGGGCCGCTCAAAGCCCAAGACCATCGATCACCTGATGGAAATCGCGAATCGGTGGGCCGATGGAGAGGATTTGGTGAAGAATCGCGTTCACTCCGACGAGGAGGCGGAGCTCGAGCGCAGACGTGATCGCCGAGGCAAACGCCGCATGCGCATCTACGATGACCGCGATGATGTCAACATGGTCGCAGCTGGCTACGCCGACAGACGCGACGATAACCGCAATAGCGGATACCGTAGCGGCGGATACCGCAACTCTGGGAAAACCACGCAAGTGTGGCAGCGCCACAATCACGATGAGGCACTCGCGACATCCATTGAGGACAAACTGTCCAGGCCATGTACGGTGCACTTCTACATCGACAAGCATGATGGAAAGAAGAAGTCCAGCCACCTCCTCAAGGACTGCCGCGAGTTCCTCAAACTACATGAGGGATTGGTCCAGATGAATCGCAACACTCAAAGAGGCTACGGAGCCGCTCCAGGCGCCGTGGCACATGGCGCTCCGCCACCACCACCAGGGTAACCTCCAAATGCAGCTGCGCTGGACCAGCACCACGGAGGTGAACCATACCCACATGCGATGGGTACCTTGATGATCCAAAAGGGACGCCCCTCAAATCGAGTGCAGAAGGCCATCACTCGCCAAGTCATCTTGGCCACACACTCGCCACCATCTACCACTGAGTACCTCAACGGAAGCGAGTCCTATATCACCTTCGACAAATGAGATCATCCGCCTCAAGTACCCTGTCCAGGCCATTGCCCCCTCGTACCCGAGGCGCAAATTGGAGGCTTTGACATGAGCCGCGTCTTCATGGATGGCAGGAGCGGCATCAACCTTATATTCGCGAGTACCTTGCGAGCAATGAGGATCCCTCTAACCTGCCTGGAGGCCTCGGACACAACATTCCACGACATCGTCCCAGGAAAAGGTGTATATCCCCTGGGAAAAATCAACCTCAACGTCATCTTCGGCACGCCGAAAAACTTTCAGCGCGAGCGCATCGACTTTGAGGTTGTCGACTGGCCCTCGTAGTACCACTTCATCCTCGGGCGCGTCGCGTTCGCTAGGTTTATGGCGGTGCCACACTTCGCATACCTGCAGATGAAAATGCCAGGTCCCAATGGTGTCATCACAATCAACGAGAGCTTCGAGAGATCTGACAGTTGCGACAGGGAATTCAACAGAATCTCCCAGTCCTTCGGCATGCAGGAAGAACTCGCGAGACTGAGGAGTCGACAAACAACAGTCTACCTCTCCTAAGCAGGCCAAGCTCACTTGATTTGTCCTTCGACTCATCGGTGCACACAAAGAAAGTCCAGGTCCACCATCGGACCCCTCCAAGACGGCCCTCATAGCCAACAACTAGAGTCCCGCATAGGAACTCGCGCTCATCGAATTCCTCCGTGAGCACTGGGAAATCTTCGCCTGGTGTCCAGTGGACATGCCAGGAGTTCCCAGGGAATTCATCGAGCATGCACTCAACGTCAACCAAGACGCAAGGCTAGTCAAGCAAACAATACGACGATTATCTGAGCCAAGAGCAAAGGCAGTCGGGATGGAGATCAACAGACTCCTCGATGCCAAATTCATAGCGAGATCGAGGAGAGTACTTGGCTCGCCAATACGGTGCTAGTACCAAAAAAGGACACGGATATCCTGCAGATGTGCGTGGACTTCACCTCTTTAAATAAGCATTGTCTAAAGGATCACTTCCCGCTACCGCGAATCGACCAGATCATCGACTCCACCGCAGGATGCGAGCGCCTCTTCTTCCTCGACGCCTACTCAGGCTATAATCAAATTCGAATGAAGGTGGAGGACCAAGAAAAAACAGCGTTTACAACGCCCTTCGGTGTGTTTTGCTACAACACAATGCCTTTCGGGCTAAAAAACGCAGGAGCCACCTACCAGCGGTGCATGCAGGCTTGCCTCAAAGAGCAACTTGGTCGCAACATTCAAGTCTATGTCGACGACATAGTAATCAAGACCAAGGAGGAAGCCTCCCTAATCGACAATTTGCGCGAAACCTTCTCCAACCTCGACCGCTACCGGATCAAGCTCACTCCAGACAAATGCGCCTTTGGCGTACCATCTGGGCAACTACTTGGGTATCTCATCTCCGCAAGGGGAATCGAGGCGAACCCGAAGAAAATAAAAGCCATACTGGCCATGGAGAAGTCGAAAAACATAAGGGGCGTCCAGCAGCTGGCTGGGCGAATCGCGACCCTCATTCGATTCATCAGTCGGATGGGAGAAAAGGCATTGCCCTTCTACCAACTCCTCCACAAAGCTGACAAGTTCGAGTGGACCAATGAAGGGCAAGAAGCATTCGAAGACCTCAAGCACCTGCTATCCACTTCGCCAGTATTGGTGACCCCACGAGAAAGGGAACTGCTGCTGCTGTATATCTCCGCCACCAACCAAGTGGTCAGCACAGTGCTCGTCGTTGAGCGAGCCGAGGAAAACAAGGTCCACAGGGTACAACGCCCAGTCTACTACCTCAGCGAGGTCCTCACGCCAACAAAACAGCGGTACCCGAACTACCAGAAGCTGGCGTACGGCGTCTTCATGACCGCCCGGCGACTGCGCCACTACTTTCAGGAACACCCAATCGTGGTGGTTAATGACGCCCCGCTGGGGCATATCCTCAATAACCCCAACGCCACAGGACGAGTCGCGCTTTGGGGAATAGAATTGTCTCCACGAGACATTACATATGAAAAGCGCGACGCAATCAAGTCGCAAGTTCTCCCTGACTTACTCGTGCACTGGATGGAAAACTAGCTCCCTGACAAACCAGATATGTCCTACCTCTGGACAATGCACTTCGATGGATCCAAACGGAAGGACGGAGCAGGTGCAGGTGTCATACTGACATCACCTCAAGGGGACAAGCTGAAGTACATCCTGCGAATGCAGTTCACCGCCTCCAACAACGAAGCTGAATACGAGGCCCTGCTACACGGGATGAGGATGGAAAAAGCCCGGCGCCAAGAGGCTCATTATATACGACGACTCCAAGTTGGTCGTCAACCAAACAATGCATGAGTGCGACGCACTGAACGACAACATGATCGCGTACCGCGACCTCTACGATACACTCGAAGGAGACTTCGACGGTTGCGAGCTGCGACACGTAGGTCGCGAAAGCAATGAAGAGGCGGACACACTCGCCAACATAGGCTCTACCTGCACCCCCATACCACCTGGGGTATTTCTTGAGCACATCTACGAACGCTCCATCAAGCCAAAGGCCGCAGAGAAGAAAACAAGCGCAACAACGGACTCGGGGGCCATGCCGCCCAATGAGCCAATGGCACTCGATGACTTGGAGCTGGACACAGGACTCGAGGGACCAATGAGCATCATGATGATTGAGCAATCCTGGATGCAATCGTACATCACGTACCTCCTCAGCAAAAGGCTACCGGACGATCCGACTGATGCACGACACATCGCGCGGCGATCCAAGGCATTCGCTGTTATCAACGGCGAACTGTATAAACGCAACATCACAGGAGTACCCCAACGATGCATCTCCACGGTCGATGGAAGAGTTGTTCTCCTCGACATCCATGAGGGGACCTGCAGGCACCACGCCGGCAGTCGCGCCCTCGTTGCCAAAGCTCTACGAGTTGGATTCTACTAGCCTACGGCCATGCGCGATGCCAAGAACATCGTCCAAAAATGCAACGCTTGCCAGCGATTCGCGGACAAGCTGCACGCACCTGGCGCAGAGCTCTGGCCAATTCCATTGGCCTGGCCCTTCGTGCAATGGGGACTCGACATGGTTGGCAAACTCCCAAGGTCCTCACGAGGAGGCTACGTCTACCTCTTGGTCGTAGTCGACAAGTTCACCAAGTGGATTGAGGCCATGCTAGTGACCAACCAATCAGGACACAACGCAGTTAAGTTCTTCGAGTCCATCGTCTACCGCTTCGGAGTACCCCACAACATCATCACCGACAATGGGACGAACTTCACATCCAAGGAGTCCCAAGAATTCTGCGAGAATCTGGGGATCAACATCAGCTATGCCTTGGTGGCGCATCCACAGACCAACGGTCAGGTGGAAAAAGCAAACGGGCTCGTCTGCGGCGGCATCAAGAAGCGACTACTCCGGCCACTCGAACAAGCCATGGGTTGCTGGCCAGATGAACTACAATCAGTACTCTGGAGCCTACGCACAACTCCAAACAGTGCTACGGGCTACACCCCGTTCTTTATGGTGCACGGAGCCGAGGCAGTGCTACCCGCCGAGGTACGGTACAAAGCGCCGCGCGTGGTCGCTTACATCGAACAAGAGTCATCCCTCGCACTTGAAGACTCCGTCGACCTCCTTGACGAGGCAAGGGAAATCGTCGTGGAAAGATTAATGATCTACCAGCAGAACCTGTGCAACTACCACAGAAAGGCTACGCCCCAGATCCTTCGTCGAAGGCGACCTGGACCTGCGACTGAAGCAGCAGGGGCATCTCAAACTCGAGTCCCCCCGGGAAGGACCATACGTGATTACAGAAGTAATCCCAGGTGGTGCCTATCGCCTTCAAGATTTAGAGACAGGAGTCGCATACTCCAACCCCTGGAACGTCGCACAACTGTGACGCTTCTACCCTTAGTCGTTTTTCTTTTACATTACAAATAAGGCACTCAGCCAAGGCTACTTAGCCACACATTGTACTTCGTACTGTCCCTCGAATAAATAAAGCTAAGTGCCCCAAAACTCTGTGTTCTCCTTTATTTCTCCACAATTTATCTACTCGGGGGCTACGCCACCCTATACACATCTGTTCTACGAACTAAAACGCGACATCCTGAGTAGCTGGCACATCAATCAAAACCCTTGACGCAACATCAACCCAGATGCAACGCACCTGACAGGTTGACAAGGGACTGAGATAAGAGCATGGCCAGGCTAACGAAAAGGAATCGCATAGTGCAACGCACACCCACGCTAACAAGCTCTTTATACATAATCGATAATCAGTTATACACCATCTATACGAACTTTACAACACTGGTACACTTATGTGCAGGATACAAACTAAGCTACTACTGCAACAAAAGAACATTGGTCTACTCCTTGAAGAAATCAACGATCTCCTCCGCTGGGCGATCCATTGCCTGGTAGCGCGGCACCATATTCCAGGCAGAACCTGCCGATGGTGCAGGTGGCCCAGCCACAATTGCCGCAACATCTACGTCATGCCTATGCGGTCGCACCAGCGATAGAGAAGCCTTGGCACCAGCCACCAACTGTTGCCTTACGCACTCGCGAACCGCAGTCAAGTCTTGGAACTTGGCAAGAAGGGCCAGCAGGCTTGAGGGAGCAACATCCAGCGGAAACATCATCCGATAACTGTTCTTCAAACATGACTGCGACTTCTTCAAAAACTGGAGCACTCGCGACGCACGGTCCTGCAGGGTCGCCAGCGCAATCGCACAATCATGATCCACCCAGAAGTACCCACTCTCCTGAAGTTGCTCTTGGGTCAGATCATGCATGCGAATGGCAATCCTATCCTTCTCATCCTGCGGATTGCGTGCGCTGACAACTATTCAAAGCAACAACGGAAGCATAAGGACAGCACATCACTGCGAGTGACTACAAAGGAAAAGATAAGAGTAAGCAAACTAACACTTAAATTGGTCGCCAAGCTGCGTCATCTCCCCCAGCAGATACTTCTCTCGGGCGGTGGCTTTCTCCGTCGTTGACTTCCATACATCCGCGTTACCGCGGAGCACGGGCAACTCACGCTCCAGCTGCTTCACGCGGTCACGCAGTCACGAAAGCAGCGACAGCTCATCTACCTTGGAGCGCGGCGGTGCCAAAGTATCATCAAGGGGCGGCGAGTCCTGAGTTTCCCTCAAAGGATCACTTGATGTACCCTACCACATGCCAAGATAGAAGCAAATAAGACGACCAAATCGACACAAAGACAAAAGATTCAAGTGCATTCAAGACTAGCAAAAGTATCAGCAGATACACTCGCCAGCAGACATGTTCTTAACAAAGGACATAAACTAATTAACTATTACAAAGCTACTGAGGAGCGATTGGCTTCTTCGACTTCGATGGCTTCGGGGGCTTCATCGAGTCTGTGGCAGTGTTAGAGGCCACTGACTTTCCGCCAGCCCCTGATGCCGCAGCCTTTGCAGCCTTCTTGGCTTGCTGCAGCCTCAGAGTACTTCGCAACCGTGTTAATCAACTGCGGCCCATATTTTCCACAGGAAGTTGCAAAGGGAGCAAAGACTACCTGCTGGATGTCCGCGCTAACGGGCATCGCCTTCAAAACCGCTGCAGGATCAACCTCGACTCTGTGGGCCTGCGGCATGGCAAGGGACATGGACGCGCCAGCCGCACGGAGGGAGTTCTTGAAGCTTGAAGGAACACCCCGGCGAGAGACTCCACCAGCTCGTCCATATTCTCGATTAGCTCAGCCTTGGGCATCAACTCCTCCCGGAGGCGACTGAGCACGCCCTTGGCCTTGGAAAGCGTATCTTGAACGGCGACGCTGCGGTTCTCGACTGCTGAAAGCGCACCCGCCAAAGCGTCGTCGCGGCGGAGGCCCTGAGGATCAAAGCTCAAACCGCTAGCATCTGTACATAGACCAACATATGGACATAAACATCAGAACCAACGGCAAACACCGAACAAGAAAACAAAAATGATATCCAACCAAGGTACCTGAGAGGGCTTTGGTAATCGAGAAAAGCTGTTCTTCGAACAACTTCTCCCTAGCCGCGATGGAGGCCTACAGATCCTCTTCACACCTCTGCGCCTCATCACGTGCCACGATTGCCTCATCGCGACCCTTCATAGCCGCGGCGAGTGTCTTCTCCAAGGTGGCGGCATCGCACAAAAGGGCATTATGCTCAGCTACAAAGACAACAAGGGATGGACTATCAGTCGAACTACACAAAAACCGCAGAAAAGAGAGAAGTAAAAAACACTTACTTTCAACCACGCGATGACGCGTCTCCAACATTGCATGCTGGCGGCCCATCGCAAGCACTTGCTCCGCCAAGTGAGCAGCTTCCTTCACAAGGAGCTATCGCACAACAAAGGATCAGCAGAAGCCATCGAGTGCAACATCAAAAGAAGAAATCCTACACTTACATGATCCTCCAATGACTCCGAAGTCGTTTGGTGTGCAGTCATCCGGGCAACCATTCGATGCTCCCCTTCATGAGGAGAACTGGAAGAGTTGTGTCCGGAGTGGGCTGCCACTGGAGGGGAAGGAGCACGCTCGACCTCTTTCTTGGCCCTAGAGGTCGCGACTCCTGATTCTTCCAAAAATTGTTCGTCGCCAGGAGATGACGATGCCTCTTGACTGCAAGACAAAATAAACATCAAGAAAAGGAAAATCCAGAGACAAACCAAAAAGAGCAAATCAGAGAAGAGCAAACAAACTAGAAAACTTACAAATCAAACTTGTCAAAGTCAAAAGTGGGCTCCCCCGACTCTGACGAGGACTCCTTGGGCAGTCGCATCTTCTTGCGAGAGGATGGTGCCACGACGCTCACAGGAATGGCAGGGATCGGCGACTCCACACCAACACCTACACCTTCCGGAGTCGAAGGAGACGATGCATCGGAATCCTCGCTGCGCGAACGCTTGCGAGTATCAGACTACCGGACTCGAGGGCTTCTTCCTCCACATCAGATGGGACGGTCGACTCCGACTCGTCCTCTTCCAAGGCTTCGCGAGGGATAATCCCCTCAGGAAGAGGGGGCATACAGGATGACACCGCCCAATCCTGCATACGGACAACAAAATGAGCACAAAGATAAGAAACAATAGAGAAGCAATCGACAAACTAAGCTACTGCGTAGCACAACTATACCTCAGGAGGAGGGTTAGCAGCATCAAACGGAGGAACAACTGGCTCACTGGGGAGCACATCCTTGACGGTGTACTTGGTGACCAGTCGAACCCTTTTATCCACCTCACTCGCGGACATGCCATCGGCAGACACGCGAGTGACATCGTTAGCGCCAGCCCACTGAAACATGGGATGGACTCTGGCCTGCAGAGGCTGGACGTGAGGGCGCAGCCACGTGCGAATAAGGGCGCATCCTCCTTCCTCCTTGCCTATGCGACTCTCGAGGTCGCAAACACGCTCGTACAACACATCTGTCTCCGCGGACTCGTCAGGCATGACTACATTCTTCCAGGAGCGCCTCCTCTTGGATGGCGTCGAGGGATCAAAAGGTGCGAGTCCGAAGTGCTCCCCGTTAGCCTTCTCGTCGCGAACGTAGAACCACTTGTCCCTCCACCCTTGGATGGACGTTGTAAGCTTGATGTTGAAATAGGTGGCGGATGGGTCGACGTGGATTCCACAGCCGCCTACGTCGTAGACTAAGGAGCCAGATGCAGATTGGCGCTTCAATTTGAAGAGGCGCTTGAAGAGGACGAAGTGCGGTTCGATTCCGAGCCAGCACTCGCAGACGGTAATGAAGCAAGATATGTGGAGGATAGAGTTCGGAGACAGCTGATGGAGTTGGAGCCCGTAAAAACAAAGGAGGCCCCTAAAGAAGGGATGTAGGGGCAACGAGAGACCACGAATGATGAACGCCAAGAACATCACTCGAAAACCAGCGGGAGGAGAAGGGATTATCTCACCGCCGGGGACGTGTGCGTCGGCGACTGTGGCGGATAGCACTCCGTCTTGGCGAAGAAGACGAAGATCAGAGGACTTGATGATGGAGGGACGTGCCATTCGTGACGCGGGTGCCCGTGCCCTTCTTCTTCCCGCCGGCGGTGGTGCTGGTGCCCGCAGCGGCGGAACCACCCTTCTTCTTCACTGCAGCAGCGGTAGCCGCGGAATCGGCCGCAACGCCTCCTTTCTTCTTCCCCATTGCACGGCGGCAATGTGATCGAAGAAAATAGCTAGGAAATGTGCGGAGCTGGTCCAGCGCCGCGGAGGAAAAGAGAGCAGAGAAAGCAGGGGAGCATCGGCAATGGCGATGAAGGCAAGAGATGAGCGAAAGCAGATGTGAATTTTACCGTCACAGCGTCACTACTTAACCCCTGGAATATGCAATCCAACGGCTCAGAAAAACCCTACCGGACGCGTGGCAATCATCGTGCTAGACACGTGGAGGAGCGGAAACGCGAACCGTCCCCCCACTGCTCCCATTACGCGCGGAAATCGAGGAGGCACAGTTAAAATAAAGATTACGCACGTCCAGTCAAATCAAAGTCAGGGAGTAGGACCCACTGCTCGTCACGTCCCGTCAAACTCGCTAACGCGGGAAACTGAGGTCATGAAATCGTCAGCACTGATGTCATCAAAGCTACGCAGCAGAAGACTTCGACTACTTTAGTCCTTGCTCGAGTCTTCGATTCCACCAAGTACTCGGGGGCTACTCCCATAGGGAGCGCTGGTCGCGCACCCTACGATTTTTCTTTTCTTGTGCAGGAACATGGACAATCAGGGCAAACCCAATTACTCGAAACACGGTTCGACTATGGATATGGGTTACTCCCATAGGGAGCGCCGGAAACAAATTCGACTGAAACAAGCAAGCAAAAGACGACAGCAGTCGCAAAAGTTCTTTAGTCCCTGCCTGAGTCTTCGACTCAACTAGGCACTCGGGGGCTACTCCCATAGGGAGCGCTGGTCGCGCACCCTATGTTTATTTGAACAAAGCACTGTGTGTTGATAACATCCACATTCGAAGTTTATGGGGACACCGCCTCATAAATTTTCCCTACAAAGAGACCGCGTCTCCTGGGTCACCCGAATCATCTCCGTGATGATAAAATTCGGATGCTGCGCTTGCAGCGTGAAGGTAAGACCCGAATAAGGCCTGGCAACGCATTAAGCTACACACTACCAGAAATATATCCATGCCTACAGGTACGATGAACATGCCTTGATGGACGCATCGAGTGCTCACACCCATATAACTGGAATTCGACTCTTGTAAGACCTCCGCGGCTTGAGTCGAATTACACCAGCACTTTTCCGCATTTGAGTCTAGGGACTCGAGTTCGAGTAGATTGCGTTGTTTTACCCTAAGGTAGTTAACTAATACCGACACATCGGTTAAATTAGGCATGCACATCAACAATCCCTATGATACAAACAAAGCAGTCGAAAATATACTCATTCATGCACTCAAAAGGCTTCATAAAAGTCCCCAGTCGAATCTGCAATTCCACTGGACACTCAGGGGCTACTAACATGGGTATACCCTACAGGTACTCGAGCGTGGTATATACGGCCTGAATACGTGGAGGCCCACCGTGTCGCCAAGGCCCAAATGAAGTACTCAAGTAACCTACAAACTCTCGATTGCTTGAAGAACAAGAAGAAGCTAAAGATAGAAAGTTCAAAGGGGAAAACCCTAACCTGTAACCGACTCGACCTGCTACTCGAGACCTAGCCTATCTATATAAAGGCTAGGAGGGGGCAGCGAGAAGGACACATGCAACCCTAGTTTCCACAACCCTTGCCAGATTGCATCTGCGCACCATTGTAATCTTCGGTTCCTTCGATAATTCCACGAGCAGACAAGCAGGAGTAGGGACCTCTACGAGGCCTGAACCTGGGTAAATCTTTGAGTCCCCTGTGTGCTTGTTTGCTAGCCGATAGATGTCTCCAGCGCTCCCTCCTTCTCCAAAACCCAAGTCCATAACAATGGGCATTGATGAGTTAAACCCTCGTCAGCGGGGATGTTAGAGTATACGTGTACGGTTAGGTGTTCTAGGATAGAGATAGATCTACTGTCTTCTCTTGCAGTCCAAGATGATCCATGTACGCCTATATATACTCGTCCATGAGGATCAATAATACATCCATCATATTCCGCCAATCTCTCTCTCTATCGTTCTACAGGCACCAACTCGTGGTTTTGTCGACACATATGCCATAGGGTATCCCAGCGACGAGTTTAGAGACGTGGGGTAAGACGGAGAGCGTCCGGGACGTCCTGATACAGTTTACCCAGGTTCAGATCTCACAACAAGATCCTACTCCTGCTATAAATCACTATAATGGCAATACGCCGAGTTACATAGATTGAGGGGTTCGCTGTATGCGGGTTGTGCTATGCACTTGTTATTATGTCCTAAAGGCTCCCGTAGGCCGGCTTATAAGGACGCCACGGCCAAGGGTTACAAGGAGAGTCCTAGTTGGATACGGTTATAGAGTCCTAAACTAATACATAAAATATTGTCTTGTCCTCCAAAGCACCGGCTTCCATCTTTGGCGGTGGTACGTCGTCTTCCATCTCCTAGCTGGACCTCTGTCTTGTCTATCAGCAACTGGGCCACCTGGTTATGACATAGGCTAACCACCAACTGTGGATCACCCGACCTTGCCGGTATGAGGAGAATATCATTTTGCGGCCCAAAAGATGGGGCGCCCAGGCAACATGGTACCCAAGTTCCCTGAAATCAGCCGCGATGACTATAGTTGGTGTGCCAAATAATCAGAGGGGCTTTTTTGGCACGAATTCAACTTTATGTTTCAATATAAAATATCAGGCTAACGGCCGTCAAGTTGGGCCCCCCTATCGGTTCTCAGTGTTATGTCGCTCCCATCGCTTAGGTGTCAATTAGGCTTGCAGCGTTGGCGTCTGCATCCATTACGCGTCTTCTTCTTCCCTGGAGCGGCAATCTGTGGGGCGTCGCAGCCATGGCGCGGAGCTGGGACGTGGATGAACCTTCTCGGCCCTGCTCTCCTCCCTGTAGGCTTGCAGCATTGGCGCATGCATCCATTATGCGTCTTCTTCTTCTTCCCCGGAGCGGCAATCTGTGGCCGCGGCCATGGCGCAGAGCTGGGACGTGAGGAACCTTCTCGGGCCTGCTTTCCTCCCCATCCCGAGTCGGAGCTCGCCCTCACCATGGACACACCCATGGCACGGTGCGGGGACGAGAATTGGTTCCCGGTGAGATCTGTCACCTTGTCGACCATGCTTGGTTCTGTTTTCCTCCTCTAGAATCTGAGCTCGCCGTCGCCGTGGTTGCCAATTTTTCCACCTCTGCCGAGGTCTCTGTGGTAGCTCAAGTTCTGCCATGTTGGACCTGTAAGCAAATTCGGAGCTGGGTGGCGGCAACCTGTTGTTGAACCTGTAAGGAATTTGCTGAAGACTGCGTGCCGCTCCAAGGTCTTCGGCTGATGCCTTCGGCTTCTGCCAATGTCCACCGCCGATGTGAGATCATTTAGTTACTTCAATACAAATTTTCGACCAATTTAACTTGTTGATGTATTCCTTGACAATTATAATCTAATTGAGCACTAGAAATATTTTGTAGTGCGCATGAGCATGATAAGTAGTATAATTGAACACTAGAAATTTTAAGGCACTCCATATAAAGGAGTAGATTAATATAGAAGGTTCACTAGAGACACCACAGATATATTGTCTTACATGCCACACACAGGTAATAATTAACTAAAACAAAATAAAAGCAGGGGCGGCAGCAGGAGGCCGGGACACGGAGACGCCTAGCAGGGCAGGGGCATTAGCTGGAGGCAGGGACAGCCTAGTCGATGGGATACAGGCTAGTCCTGACATAATCCCGGAGGAATTTGTCAAAGGCTGCGTGTCGCGCCAAGGTAATCGGCCTATGGCTTCTGCCTCCGCCTCTGGCAACGCCCACCGCGTGCTGGATCATGCTGTCAAGATCCACGTTGATTGATCTGCCATAGAATGGGCAAAACAGTCTCCCCCTATGAAAGAAACGGATTAGCCCACACTGTAACCGCCTAAGCACGTAGTGGCTCTTGTTATCCCTGGATTCCTTGCTATCGCCACTTTATCATCATCCTCCTGTTGATTTTTAAGAACATAACTTAGAACTCATACATATGATTGAATTGTATTACAACTCAAGAATTAACAACATTTACATGTAAGATAATATATACGTGGATATCAAAGAGAAAGCATCTCCAGTAATCGTTTGATCGGTTCATATATCATTTCATACCAACACAATGACAAATAATTGCATCTGAGTGTATGTAGAATAAAGATTGCGGTCTCATAAGTTTCTTCAGGGATGGCGTCAGTGAACCAAGTAACAATTGCACAACCTATATTGTTCTTGTATATCGCCCCAGGTTCACTAACTCAACCCTGAAAAAATCTAGCACCAATGTGTCTGCCTCTCTTTTGGGACAAATTTGAATCATTGGCCACAATAAGAAATTCAAATATAATCGTACAAAACAATATTCAGGGATATACATAGTCAGATACAAAAACAAGTCTAAATATTGTAATTATAAATTAAAAAAACCAAACAATTAATCTTCAGGTACATGTTAAAAATACTTATGATCAAAACCATTCATATACATATGCATCATACGAATCATTAAAAGATCAGAAATAATTCAAGGATCATATATGTAGTTCCTTATGAGAATAAATCTAGGGCCTCATAATTTGTTTCAGAGATGGAGTTGGAGAACCAAAGTACCTATAGCACAACCTATATTGTTTGTGTGCATTGCTGCCTCAGGTTCACCAACCCATCCCTAAAACACGACACCATCATATGTGTCTCCCCTTGAACTCTTTTGGGGCAAATTTCAATATCGGCCTCTGTGACAAACTAAAATGTAATTATTATACACTATGAATGCATGGAATATATAATTCAAATATCATAGTTCTATGAATGTAGAATAAAGACTGCGGCCTCATAAGTTTCTTCAGGGATGGTGTAAGCGAACCAAGTAACAATTGCACAGCTTATATTGATCTTGTACATGGCCCCACGTTTGCTAACTCATCCCTGAAAAATCTGGCACCAGTGTGTCTGCCTCTCTTTGGGGCAAATTTGAATCATTGGCCACAATAAGAAATTGAAATGTAATCATACAAAACAATATTGAGGGATAAACATATGCATCATACGACGCATTCATAGATCAGAAACAATACAAAGATTATATATATAGGTTCCATATGACAAAAAAATTAGGGCCTCATTTTTTCCAGAGATGGAGTCGGAGAACCAAAATACCAACATCACAACCTATATTGTTTATGTGCATTGTTGCCTCAGGTTCATTAACCATCCCTAAGAAAACGACACCATCAGATGCCCTTGCACTATTTTGGGGCAAAATTGAATCATTGGGCTCAGTAAGGAATATAAATGTAATGCTATATGCATGTTGTGTATCGAAATCAACACTCAACTAGCAAACTCAACTAGATGGCAGATGAGCAGATTGGTGTTTTGTAACTAGACGAATTGGGGTTTTGTGACAAGATGGCAGATAAATCAATCGACTGATCGAACCATATATATACTACACTACTTCAAGAGCAAAAGAATCTGTACACGATTGAGCAAATCCTATATATGAATAGTGAAATCTGCGGCTATGACTAGAGAAGCTAGCAATATAGTACCTCAGACTCCTCATTAGGGACCTCCTCCTCGAACTCGTCATTCTCCGCGATTGTGTCGAAGATTTATTGGACGGTGATGGGGTCTTTAATGTGGAGCACCAGATTGCCACCGCCTGGCGCTTGCCCCCCATCCAGATCTGCCGCTAGCACCACAGTGTTGTCGGCCACGATGTTGTCGGCCACCTGCTGCTCGGGGGCGATGACTACTGGCTAGACGGATGAACTCAAACCCTCGATGTCGTGGTGACGAGAGGCGTTCATGCCCGAAGAAGACGTCTCCGCCTGCTTGGCGACGACCGAGCCATCTGTTGTTGCGCCTTCAACTAGCTTCACCTCCGGCTCGTCTCCACGCGTACGCTTCATGGTGCACCTAGGAAAGGAGGTAGTGCAAGCGAGGGAGCTTCGGCGCGCGCGGTAGGTGCAGATTGGGGTCTTGGGACTAGACAGACTGGGGGAAAATGACACGAGCACATGGAAGAAGAAGGTCGAGCGGGTTTATAAACACCAGACTGTTCGTAGTCCTCGAGTGGTCACGTGTGGTGGGCGGGGAGCTACCACGATCTCAGCCTTTTTTGGGTTCCCTTTTTTTGAAACAGCCACGATCTCCACTTTAGAGCTGCATTGAAAACACGCTTATGGCAGACCTCGATTCCACTGCATGCAAGTGGCACAGAACCAATTTATAGCAGTGTTAGATCTACTCGAGGGGGGCCCTTGACTCATGGAAGTTACTAGCGGTAGGGCCCAGTTGGAAGTGAGATTGAGAGCGCTGCGTAAAAATATGATATGTCTTATTAAAATCAAGTGAAAATAAATTGCAGCGGCCCGTCAACAACCGTGCACTCGATGACCCCGTTGCCCTGTGCATGTGTTGTAGTAGCAGAAGTAGCCTTTGAGACTAGATTAAACGTGACATGACCACTCGACGACTTTTTCCATGGGCGGCATCGTGTTCCTTCTTGTAGAGGGAGACATCTGTGCTATCTCACGCTGAGCGAGACGTCCGTGCTGTCTCACGCTGTACTGTGAAGGGCATGACGTGTGCAACGATCATCGTTGGATCACACAGGTTCAATGGTTGGTGCGCATGATCCGCGTGACAACTGTGACAACCAATCAGGGCGTAGCAGACAGAGTGAGCATAGGTTTGGGCTTCTACGAAAGAGAGAGAGAGGGGGGAGGGCAAAACTGAGTAGTATCAAAAAACACAGGGCAAAACTGAGTAGTATAAAAATCGAAAGTGAGTGTCTTGTACAATGAAATACATCGTGGCATACATCAAATTATGCCAAGATAGATCCACTAGAGTTTATTACATGTGTGTTCTTCTCATAAACCACATATGGATCAGCCAGAGTCATTGCATGTCTGTTCTTCTCACAAACCACACATGGATCCACTAATGTCATTGCATGTCTGTTCTTATGACCCACACCCAGTGTCATTGCATGTGTGTTCTTCTCACAAACCACACATGGATGTGTGTTCTTTTCATGAACCACAGCTACAGTCATTGCATGTTTGTTCTTCTCACAAACCAAACATGGATCCACCAATGTCATTGCATGTCTGTTCTTTTCATGAACCACACCCAGTGTCATTGCATGTGTGTTCTTCTCACAAACCACACATGGATGTGTGTTCTTTTCATGAACCACACCAAGAGTCATTGCATGTATGTTCTTCTCACAAACCACATATGGATCCACCAGTGTCACTGGATGTGCGTACTTTTCATGAACCACAGCTAGAGTCATTGGATGTGTGTTCTTTTCATGAACCACACCTAGTGTCATTGCATGTATGTTCTTTTCACAAACCACATATGGATCCACCGGTGTCATTGCATGTCTGTTCTTTTCACAAACCATAGCTAGAGTCATTGCATGTCTGTTCTTTCCACAAACCACATATGGATCCAGCAGTGTCACTCGATGTGTGTTCTTTTCATGAACCATAGCTAGAGTCATTAGATGTGTGTTCTTTTCATGAACCACAGATAGAGTCACTAGATGTGTGTTCTTTTCATGAACCATAGCTAGAGTCATTGTATGTTTTTTTTCATGAACCACACCCAGAGTCATTGCATGTGTGTTCTTCCCACAAACCACACATGGAACCACCAGTGTCATTGCATATGTTTTCTTTTCATGAACCACACCCAGTGTCATTGCATGTGTCTTCTTCCCACAACCCACACATGGATCCACTAGTGTCATTGCATGTGTTTTCTTTTTATGAACCACACCCAGTGTCATTGCATGTCTGTTCTTCCCACAAACCACACATGGATCCACCAGTATCATTGCATGTGTTTCCTTTTCATGAACCACACCTAGTGTCATTGCATGTCTGTTCTTCCCACAAACCACACATGGATCCACCAGTGTCACTGGATGTGTGTTCTTCTCATGAACCACAACTAGAGTCATTGCATTTCTGTTCTTCTCACAAACCAAACATGGATCCACCAGTGTCATTGCATGTTTGTTCTTTTCATGAACCACGACCAGTGTCATTGCTTGTGTGTTCTTCTCACAAACCACACATGGATGTGTGTTCTTCTCACAAACCACACATGGATGTGTGTTCTTTTCATGAACCACAGCTAAACTCATTGGATGTGTCTTCTTTTCATGAACCACAGCTAGAGTCAATCCATGTGTGTTCTTCTCACAAACCACAGCTAGAGTCATTGCATGTCTGTTCTTCTGACAAAACACACATGGATCCACCAGTGTCATTGGATGTGTGTTATTTTCATGAACCATAACTAGAGTCATTGCATGTTTGTTCTTCCCACAAACCACACATGGATCCACCAGTGTCACTAGATGTGTTTTCTTTACATGAACCACACCTAGTGTCATTGCATGTGTGTTGTTCCCACAAACCACACATAGATCCACCAGTGTCATTTCATGTTTTTTATTTTCATGCACCACACCCAGTGTCATTGCATGTGTGTTCTTCTCACAAACCACACATGGATCCACCAGTGTCACTGGATGTGTTTTCTTTTCATGAACCACACCCAGTGTCATTGCATGTCTGTTCTTTTCACAAACAACACATATGGATCCACCAGTGTCACTAGATGTGTTATCTTTTCATGAATCACAGCTAGAGTCATTGGATGTGTGTTCTTTTCATGAACCACAGCTAGAGTCATTGGATGTGTGTTCTTTTCATGAACCACAACTAGATTAATTGCATTTGTGTTCTTCCCACAAACCACACATGGATCCACTAGTGTCATTGCATTTGTTTTCTTTTCATGAATCACACCCAGTGTCATTGCATGTGTGTTATTCCCACAAACCACACATGGATCCACCAATGTCATTGCATGTGTGTTCTTTTCACAAACCACACTTGGATCAACAAATGCCATTGCATGTGTGTTCTTTCCATAAACCACATGGATCAACCAATGTCATTGCATGTGTGTTCTTGTCAAAAACCACATGGATCAACCCCAATGTCATTGCATGTGTGTTTTTGTCACAAAACACATATGGATCAATCAATGTCATTGCATGTGTGTTCCTATCATGAACCACATATGGATCCACCAGTGTTAATTGCATGTGTGTTCTTCCCACAATCCTCACATGGATCCACCAGTGTAATTGCATGTGTTTTCTTTTCATGAACCACACCCAGTGTCATTGCATGTGTGATCTTCTCACAAACCACACATGGATCCACCAGTGTCACTAGATGTGTTTTCTTTTCACGAACCACACCAATTGTCCTTGCATGTCTGTTCTTTTCACAAACAACACATATGGATCCACCAGTGTCACTAGATGTGTGTTCTTTTCATGAACCACACCTAGAGTCATTCGATGTGTGTTCTTTTCATGAACCACAACTAGAGTCATGGGATGTGTGTTCTTTTCATGAACCATAGCTAGAGTCATTGCATGTGTGTTCTTCCCACAAACCACACATGGATTCACCAGTGTCATTGCATGTGTTTTCTTTTCATGAACCACAACTAGTGTCATTGTATGTGTGTTATTCCCATAAACCACACGTGGATCAACCAATGCCATTGCATGTGTGTTCTTTCCACAAACCACATGGATCAACCAGTGTCATTGCATGTGTGTGCTTGTCACAAACCACATGGATCAACCCCAATGGCATTGCATGTGTGTTTTTGTCACAAACCACATATGGATCAATCAATGTCATTGCATGTGTGTTCCTGTCATGAACCACATATGGATCCACTAGTGTTAATTGCATGTGTGTTCTTCCCACAAACCTCACATGGATCCACCAGTGTAATTGCATGTGTTTTCTTTTCATGAACCACACCCAGTGTCATTGCATGTGTGTTCTTCTCACAAACCACACATGGATCCACCAGTGTCACTGGATGTGTTTCCTTTTCATGAACCACACCCAATGTCCTTGCATGTCTGTTCTTTTCACAAACAACACATATGGATCCACCAGTGTCACTAGATGTGTGTTCTTTTCATGAACCACACCTAGAGTCATTCGATGTGTGTTCTTTTCATGAACCACAACTAGAGTCATGGGATGTGTGTTCTTTTCATGAACCATAGCTAGAGTCATTGCATGTGTGTTCTTCCCACAAACCACACATGGATTCACCAGTGTCATTGCATGTGTTTTATTTTCATGAACCACACCAAGTTTCATTGCATGTGTGTCATTCCCACAAACCACACATCGATCAACCAATGCCATTGCATGTGTGTTCTTTCCACAAACCACATGGATCAACCAATTTCATTGCATGTGTGTTCTTGTCACAAACCACATGGATCAACCCCAATGGCATTGCATGTGTGTTTTTGTCACAAACCACATATGGATCAATCAATGTCATTGCATGTGTGTTCCTGTCATGAACCACATATGGATCCACTAGTGTTAATTGCATGTGTGTTCTTCCCACGAACCACACATGGATCCACCAGTGTCATTGCATGTGTTTTCTTTTCATGAACCACACCCAGTGTCATTGCATGTGTATATTCTTCTCACAAACCACACATGGATCCACCCGTGTCACTGAATGTGTTTTCTTTTCATGAACCACACCGAGTATCATTGCATGTCTGTTCTTTTCACAAACAACACATATGGATCCACCAGTGTCACTGGATGTGTGTTCTTTTCATGAACCACAACTAGTCATTGGATGTGTGTTCTTTTCATGAACCACGGCTAGAGTCATTGGATGTGTGTTCTTTTCATGAACCACAGCTAGAGTCATTGCATGTGTGTTCTTCCCACAAATCACACATGGATCCACCAGTGTCATTGCATGTGTTTTATTTTCATGAACCACACCCAGTGTCATTGCATGTGTGTTATTCCCACAAACCACACATAGATCAACCAATGCCATTGCATGTGTGTTCTTTCCACAAACCACATGGATCAACCAATGTCATTGCATGCGTGTTCTTGTCACAAACCACATGGATCAACCCCAATGGAATTGCATGTGTGTTTTTGTCACAAACCACATATGGATCAACCAATGTCATTGCATGTGTGTTCCTGTCATGAACCACATATGGATCCACCAGTGTTCATTGCATGTGTGTTCTTCCCACAAACCACACATGGATCCACCAATGTCATTTCATGTGTTTTATTTTCATGAACGACACCAAGTGTCATTACATGTATGTTCTTCTCACAAACCACACATGGATCCACAAGTGTCATTGGATGTGTGTTCTTTTCATGAACCACACCCAGAGTCATTGCATGTCTGTTCTTTTCACAAACAACACATGTGGATCCACAAGTGTTCATTGCATGTTTGTTCTTTCCACAAACCACATATGTATCCACTAGAGTAATTCATGTGTGTTCTTTTCACAAGTCACATATGGATAACCCAATGGCATTGCATGTGTGTTGTTTTCACAAACCACACATGGATCAACCAATGGCATTGCATGTGTGTTCTTTTCACAAACCACATATGGATCAACCAATGTCATTACATGTGTGTTTGTTCCACAAACCACATATGGGTCCACTAGAGTCATTGCAAATTGTGTTCTTTTCACAAACCACATATGGATCCACCAATGTCATTGCATGTGTGTTCTTTTCCACAAACCACATGGATCCACCAATGGCATTGCATGTGTGTTCTTTTCACAAACCACATATGGACCCACTAGAGTCATTGCATGTGTGTTCTTATACTAAAATCAACACTAGAATCATTGCATGTGTGTTCTTTTCACAAACCACATATGGATCAACCAATGCCATTGCATGTGTGTTCCTATCATGAACCACACATGGATCCACCAATGGCATTGCATGTGTGTTCTTTTCACAAACCACACATAGATCAACCAATGGCATTGCATGTGTGTTCTTTTCATGAACCCACATATGGATCAACCAATGTCATTGCATGTGTGTTATTTCCACAAACCACATATGGATCAACCAATGTCATTGCATGTGTGTTCTTTCCACAAACCACATATGGGTCCACTAGAGTCATTGAAGTGTGTTCTTTTCACAAACCACATAAGGACCCACCAATGTCATTGCATGTGTGTTCTTCTCATAAACCACATATGGATCCTAACCTTAGGAGATCCCTAACCCTAGCCCCCAATGGTGGCCGTTAGACCGAGTCTTCTAGAAGGCACGCCCTAGCACAATTGTTCTGCATGACGATTGTTACATACCGTTCGATCGGGGCGCTTGGACGATTGGGATGGTCTTCGTGTAACATCCCTAAACTTCAATCCAAGCTTATCAAGATCAAATCAATCAAACTTGGGGTTAACAAAACCTTTTTCAAAGTTAAAATGAAAGCATTCATATATGTGTGCATTTAAAATAGGAGTTGTTTTGAATTGCCATGGTTGTGTGATCCTTTGCTTCTAAAATGTTTCTTAGGTGATTTAAACATCATCTACATCATTCCCAAACTTTTCCTAAAGAAAATCAAATCAAAAAGAATTAAAAAGGAGGAATGGTCATTTTGGCAAATTTAACTCCCATGCCTACTTTGGCTATTCCTAGTACTCAAAACTTAACAGAAACAATTCTTGATCTTTGCACCCCTTGCTAGTACACATAATGAGGTACCAAGGCCCACCTTTTGATCTGCTAAAAACATTCTGTTAACTGTTTTAAATGACAGTTTAAAATTGAATCTAATGCATATGCATAGATCACCCCTATTTCAAAACCCATCTTTTTGAGCTCAACTTTCAAAACCCTTGCAACCAGAGACTACCTAGCACTAGTGGAGATCACTCAAAAATTTTGAAACAAAAATTCAAAACTTTCTTTCATGCAGCCATTTAATCAAACACTTGGCATGCATAATCTCTCCTCTAATCCTAGATCACATTTTACTACAGGGTTTTGCCCCCATTTAATCCCCTTGTCCCCTCCTGATCTAACCAGAGCCTAACCAGCATCTCCCTACCCCCTAGCTGCACTGCCATGCCATGCCGAGCACCACCTCGCCGGCCGACAGTGCACTCGCAGCAGCAGCCCTCTCCAGCCTCTCTCCTCATGTCTAGCAACTTGCTTGTGGTCCACCTCCACCGCCCAACCAGCCCCAGGACAGATACAGAGGGCAGAGCGGCCAGGAACCGCCGCGTCCGGAGCTGGTCGAGCATGCCGACGCCGCCCCCAGAGCACGCCCTGTCCCCGCTCGCACAGACCACCCCTTGGCACCAGCCCGTGCCCACCCCTCTGCCTCGACCTGGAGAACACCCTAGACATCCCCGTTCGTCGCCCAAAGCCTCACAGCCACCGCTCGTCATGGACACCGCCGCTTCTGCCGCGCAGAGCGCCACCTCGCCCCGACCGCGTGCCACCGCCCCTACGGCCGCATTTAAGTTCTAGAGCACCGCCAGGGAACCTCCCATCGATCGCCACCCCCAGCCATGCCTCTACCTCGTCGTAGCCACGTCGCCACCGTCGACCGCCCATCCCGCTCAGTCTCACCGTCGGGCCTATAAAAGGAGCCCTCCCCAGCCTCTCCACTCCACACCATTCCACTCCCCTCACCTCTCTGAACCTCCCCCACCTCTAGCCGGAGCAAGGCGAGCTCTGCCTCGCCGGAATTGGAGCCGGAGCAGCCGTGGCAGGAGGAGAAGGGCGCCGTTGATTGCGACCACCCCAAGCTCCGCCGCGACCACGCCTCGCCTCGCCGTCGTCTTCCACGTCGTTTGCCCGCCTCTCCGACCCCACTGGAGCCCTGGTACGTCCCCAACAGACCCCCACCGAGCCACTAGGGTTCGAGCTCGCCGGCGACCTGTTCGTCGTCGACGATGACCCTCAGCCGTAGATCTAGCTTCTAATCCTATGGCCCACAGCGCGCGTACCGTTTCGCATGTTAAGTGCCGCTGACAAGCGGAGCCCCCTGTCAGCTGAGCCCCGCGCCGCGGAGCGCCACTGGGCCGGCCCATTCCTTTTCCCGCGCTAGCCCACACATTCAAATCTGGATTTTTCTTTTTAGTTAAATCTAGTTTCTGTCCACTATTTCAAAATTTAATTCCGTGAGTTTGACAAATCCAAATTGCATGAAACTAATTTGCCTGAAAGGTATGGAAGTAATCTACCCAAGCCCGTTGGATTTAATTCATTTAGAGTTATAGATCTCTCCCAATAAAAATAAGAAGACATAAGCTTTTGCAACTTGCAACATTTTTATAAAATCAACCAAGTTAGCTTTTGAGTTGTTTCCAACTCTCAAAAATCACATTTCACCATATCTATCCAAATATATAATAATATTAAGGTTTACATGCAGTGACTTTGGACTAGTACCAAAATAATGCTATATAGGCATTTCTAGTCACTTTATATCATTAAATAATGAACTTAAACCAAAGTAATATTGATCCAACCTTTAATTCTCATTTCCATGTGTTAAGATGTGTGGTGATGACATGTGTCCACATGATCCCATATCTTAAGTGGTGAATCTTAAATCTTAGTTAATTTTTCAATGAGTAGAAATTACTTTTCTAATTTAAAAAGAATGAAACTAGTGATTTAAACTTGTGATGCTTGTGATGATAACAGATCATCAAATGTGTGTCTTAGAATGCTATTTAGCCTAGTTAAGTATTGTTTGGTGATTGTGTACTCCGTATGTATTTATAGACGATAGTACCGACCAAGCTCTCGAGGAGGAGGAGTTCTACCAAGAATTGTACCACCTCTGCAGAGTGTCAAACTATTCGAATAGCCGCATCTGCGGTTATGGACAGTTGGAATGGCCATACTGTTTCGTTGTCAGATGTTTTCTAAATACTTGGAAAAGAATGATGAATCTTGACTTGACCACAACAGGGTTGTGTTTATGACAATAGCTTTCCAACTTAAGTGATTTTAGGACTTTACTTTATCTTTCTTTGCTTTAGAACTCAGTTTAGGTTTCAAACTTAACTTGATAGTTAAACATAGAGTTAGCATTTTAACTTAGATTTATAATACTTGTTAGTGGTAGTTTGCGAGTACTTAAAGAGTACTCATGGCTTTTGTCCCTGGCTATTATCATGGCCAGACTATGAAGGAGACTATCAAGATGATGGTCAGCAGGACGGCTATGATAACTAGGACTATTTGCATTCGTCAGCATTGCCTGTGCCCCCTGAAGATGGACCCCACCGCCACGCTATCTTTTATTTCCGTTGTTTGTTGTATTAAGACTGGATCATGAGATCCTTATTTGTGTAAGGACCTTATGTATGGTTTGTAATGGATGATGTACTGTGATATCCAATCTGTTATGTCTCGCAAAAATAGTAATCCTGGGATTGCGAGGTATGGCATAACAGGCATCTGGAATTAATAATCCGGGTGTTGACACGGCTACGGCATGCGCCATTGGAGCTCGGGATCAGCGACTGTGCCCAAGGGCACATCAACTTGGTGCCGGAAGTCAAATGTCCGAAGGGATCGTCCTGCCTGGAGGGTGGATTCCGACGGCGCCGGTGCTAGGGGAAAGGTGGGAATGGATTTGTCAAATTGGTCAACGCATCCAATCGACTTAGTTTCTCGATTTGCCTAAGAGGTTGTCGCGTTGGCGCTCGTGTCACGGACAGATGACCTACATGAGGGTCCCGATCGTCTACTTCACGGGGGACTTTCACGAAATGTTTGAATTTGGCAGGGGTGCGATGAGTTTGCTCGAAATGGCCTCTCTCAGTAGTTAGTAGCTCAACTTTACAGAACGCGGCAATTACAGGGAACTTGGGTACCGCCATGCGCTCGCCCAAGAACTTTGGTACTGCAAACGAACAATCTCCGGTATGAGACTATGTCGTAGGTATACCTATTTGATATATCCACAACACTATGTGCAGATTATTTTTCCACACGGTTTGAATCCTAAGTAAACAGGAAATGGAAACTACATGCTGTAAACATGGTAGACTATTAATTACAAACTCACCTCCACGCACGTACACATGATTGAGCATGTACACAAAACATGGTAGGCTATTAATTACGAACTCATCTCCACGCACGCACACATGATTGAGCATGTACACAATACTTTCTTCGTTTAGAAATAATCAACTTGGTTGTCTAGACATATTTTTAGTGTATAAGTATATTTGAATCTAGTCAAAGTAAATTAGTTATTTTTAGATGAAGAGACTATAAACTATAGAGTACCAAACTTTTTTTTAGGGTATACGAAGTACCAAACTTCATTCACCGGTGGACCCATATATTCTTTTCTAGGCTTAGATCTAGCACCTGTATCAAACAACTTGCACAATGCATGATCTTCATCTCTTAGCGTAATACTCTCTCTGTTTCAAAATATAAGATGTTTTAGTTTTGTGAAATGAGTGTATCTAAACCTCTTTTAGTGTCTAGATTCGCTTTAAATCTAGATAAACCTACACACTAAAAAGATCTTATATTATATTTTAAAACGGAGGAGTATGTCCCTATGACGCCGCATCTATCCAAGTCTTCATGTTTCGTCTCATCACAGATTGCACCAGTTCATCAAAAAAATAATTGCAACAACGATGGTTATTGTGGCCTGGGCAAATAAAAAATCAGAGTGGGATACGATTTTTTTTCATGCCGGTTATACGTATGCATTTAATTTGTTTATCATATTTTTTTAGAAATTAGAATACATTAATATTACATGGATACCAATTACACCTGACCTCTACAACAACACATATCCTAACACATACTCTATTGACAATACGGATGCACACGGCTGAAAAAAGAAAGAATAATTAAAAAATCCCGCTACAGCGATTAGATTCTTAGTAGCAGCGACACTAACTCCATCCGAACAACACCAGAAGTCCAACATCTCTAACATCGACGTCTTCAAGAAGAAAACAGAGCACAAACACCATTATCGTCCGACCAAAGATCATAGGTTTTCACCCTGGAGAAAGTTCTTGCCCATAAAACAATGCCTTCAACAAGGTCATTGCACTAGTAGAAAATATGCCTTTGGTTTGGAGTTGCTATGGCCTCTAGTACCGGTTGGATTTGGGACCGGGACTAGTGTGAGCACTAGTCCCGGTTCGTTCCGGTTCCAATGGCCAGGGGACGCACGTGACTAGTCCCGGTTCGATGGGACCTCTAGTCCCTGTTGGTAATACCAACAAGGACTAAAGGTCTGGGGCCAACGGCTAGGAGCCAGGAGACCCTATAGTCTCGGTTAGTATTACAAACCAGGACTAGAGGTCATGAACTAGTCCCGGTTTATAACACCAACCGAGACTAATGTTTTTTTATATATACACTGCTTTGTTCATGCTCAAGCCCATGGCCATTTTGCTCCAAGCTAGGTCAAGTCCATCCCCATTTTTTGTGCAAAATTTGTCAAGATTTGGTGGCACCCATCAACCCAAGGTTCTAAAAGGTTAGCAACTTCATTCTTTCATCTCTTATTGTTAGTTTATCTCAATGCTCTAGAAGTAGAGAGGGATTTCATGCTTTAGAAGTATAGGAAATTTTAGATGTGTAATTTTAGGCAAATTTTGATTATGCAAAAAGTTAGTGAAAGTTGAAATGTGTAATTTTAGAGTTTCGGAGCTCGGAATTGAATGAGGTTTTCACTGCTAGATCAATAATTAAAAAATCAAAAAAATTTATGTTAAAAGTTTTGTCCAATTCAAAAATTGGTGCATGTAAAATTATATATATATATATGTTGTTAGTACACACTAAATTTTTTAATTCAACAAGTAAATGAAGTGAAAATGATCCAAGATTTTTTATGATCCAAGATTTAAATTATAATGCAGATGAGCCGGTCATGGATGTATAGAGCTCCACGAATGTCTGATGCATTCATTAAAGGCGTGCATTCTTTTCTCGATGTGGCCGAGACAAACCAGCGGAATGGTTTTATGTGTTGTTCATGTCGTGTCTGTTAGAATGAAAATGATTACTCTTCCTCAAAAATAATTCATATCCACCTGACTCAGTCTAGTTTCATGTCCGGCCATAATTGTTGGACAAAACATAGAGAAAGAGGGGTTATGATGGAAGACAACAAAGAAAAAGAAGAGAACGGTGACGACTATCCAATGTTTCTAGAATATAGTGGTACTGCAATGGAAGATAATGAACAAGAAGAAGGTGAAGAACGGGCATCATATGAGACCGCTGATGATCTTTGCCAGGGAATTCTTGATGCATGGAGAGTGCAAAAATGAAAACGAGAAGAAGAAGTTTGAGCGCATGTTAGAGGATCACAAAAAATTATTGTACCCAAATTGCGAGATGGCAACCCAAAGCTCGGAACCACACTGAAATTGCAGCAATGGAAGGCAGAGAATGGTTTATCTGACAAGGAATTTGAGAAGCTACTTAAAGTAATGAAGAAGAAGCTTCTAAAGGATAACGAATTTCCCACCAGTACATATGAGGCAAAAAAGGTTGTCTTCCCTCTAGGATTAGAGGTATCGAAGATATATGCATACATTAATGACTACATCCTCTACCACAGTTAAGAGTAGGAGAATTTGGATGCATGTCTCGTATGCAGTGCATTGCGGTATAAGATCAGCCGAGATGACCCTGGTGATGTTGAGAGCATGGAGCGCCCTAGGAAAAGGGTTCCTACAAAGGTGATGTGGTATTCTCCTATAATACCATAGTTGAAACATTTGTTTAGAGACAAAGAGCATGCCAAGTTGTTGCGATGGCACAAAGAAGACCGCAAGAAAGACAAGAAGTTGAGACACCCCGCAGATGGGAAGTAGTGGAGAAAAATTGATAGAGTACCCGAACTTTGTAGATGACGCAAGAAATTTAAGGTTTGGTCTAAATACAGGTGACATGAATCCTTTTGGGGAGCATAGAAACAATCATAGCACTTGGAATGTGACTATATGTATCTATAACCTTCCTCCTTGGGTTATGCATGAAGCGGAAGTTCATTATGATGCCAGTGCTTATTCAAGGCCCGAAGCAACCCGACAACGACATTGATGTGTACCTAAGGCCATTAGTTGAAGAACTTATATAGTTGTGGCACGGCGAAGGTGTACTTATGTGGGATGAGCACAAACAGGAGCCATTTGACCTACTAGCGTTGCGGTTCGTAACCATCAATGATTGGCCTACTCTTAGTAACCTTTCAGGACAGTCAAATAAGGGATACAATGCATACACACATTGTTTAGATAATACTGAAAGTATATATTTGGATCAATATAGGAAGAATGTGTACCCGGGGCATCGTTGATTTCTTCCGCCCAGGCATCTCGCAAGAAAGGCAAGCATTTCAAAGGTGAGGCAGATCAGCGGAAGAAGCCTATCTGCCGTACTGGTGATGAAGTATTTGGTATGGTCAAGGATTTGGATGCAATAGTAACCTTTGGAAAGGGTCCTGACAGTCAATCTGCTCTGAATGACGCTAACAGACACACACTCATATGGAAGAAGAAATCTATATTTTGGGAGCTACACTATTGGAAAGTTCTCGAGGTCTACTCTACAATCAACGTGATGCATATGACGAAGAATCTTTGTGTGAACCTACTAGGCTTTATCGGCATGTATGGAAAGACAAAATATACGCCGGAAGCACGGAAAGAACGACAAGCTATGAAAGACCGAGATGGCCTACATCCAATGAAGACGGATAAAGGACGTCTAAGTCCTGCTGATGTCTACGCATTTCTATTCTTGTAGACAGTTGTTGGGCCTCCAAGTGTAGAGGTTTGTAGAACAGCAGCAAGTTTTCCCTTAAGTGGATTACCCAAGGTTTATCGAACTCAGGGAGGAAGTGGTCAAAGGTATCCCCTCTCAAGCAACCCTGCAATCAAGATACAAGAAGTCTCTTGTGTCCCCAACACACCCAATACACTTCTCAGGTGTATAGGTGCACTAGTTCGGCGACGAGATAGTAAAATACATGTGGTATGGATAATTATAAGTGGTAATGGTGTCAGAAAATAGCTTGATGGCGTGGAAGAGACTAAAGGCAAACTGAAATAAAGATGGAAGCAAGCAAACATCTAACAGATCTAGTTGCAAACGGTGTTTCAATGCTTAGAAACAAGGCCTAGGGATCATATTTTCGCTAGTGAACACTCTCATATAAATATCTTCTCTTTATGATACTACTCTAAACTACTCTCCGGCTGGACACTCTAATCCATGGTAGGGCTATAACAACACTCCTCAAAGTTCGCTTTCCTCATCTAGATAACCCCACACTGTCACCTTGAGCTCTAGATGGTTCCAACAAACACCATAATTTCATAGAAACATCCAACTCCAAATATAACTCATAACAAGTATTTATAATCTCTAGCCTAAGTGCCACCATGGTGTGCATGTTGTTGCTTTCACACACATGGGGAGCGCAGAGATCTATTAAAGCACTTGAGTAGAAAGGTAGATCTACTTGATTACAAAGCTCATAATCACAATATGATCATGCATAGAGAGAGATGAACACATAGCTACCGGTAGAACCCTTAGCCTTGAGGAAGAACTACTCCCTCGTCATCATGGGAATCAGCAACAGCGATGGAGATGGCTCTGGGGGCACTTCCCCGTCCCGGCAGGGTGCCGGAACAGAGACTTTCTGTCCCCCGAATCTCCCCTTCGGTGGCAGCTGCGCTGCAGAACTTGTCATGGCTGGAGGCTGTTCGGTTTAGGGTTTCTGCATCGGAGGCTTCTTATAGGCGAAAGGGCAAGGTCGATGGAGGCCGGAGGGGCCCACACCACCTGGTGGCGCGGCTAGGGGGACCTGCGCCACCCTATGGTGTGGCCATCCCCTGGCCCCTCTCCGTCTCATCTTCTGGCTCCGTGTTCCCCTCGGTGAAATATTGACTTTGACTTTTGTCCCGTCCAATTCCGAGAATATTCATTTTCTGACTTTCTGGAACCAAAAACAGCAGAAAACAGGCAACTGGCACTATGGCATCTTGTTAATAGGTTAGTTTCAGAAAATGCATAAAAGTATCTCCAAATGTAGACAAAACATAAGAAAGTAGATACTAAACAAGCATGGAACATCAAAAATTATAGATACGTTTGCAACATATCAACATCTCCAAGCTTAACTCCTGCTCGTCCTCGAGTAGGTAAGTGATAAAAAGAAAGAATAATTTTTGAGGTGACATGCACCATCATAAACTTGATCAAAGTATTTGTAGAACATTGATAGTTGGGATCATAGTACTTTAACATAGCATGAAAGATGAAGTTCTAACAATAAGACATAGTGACTATGTTGTAACATGAAAAGGCACAAACAAAAGATTCATGAATAACAATGCTTTGCAAGACGTTTGTTTGTTTCACATAAAGAAAACATAACATAGTGACATTCAGCTTGTCCCTCATAGAGTAGCAAATCATAATTGTATAGGACACCTTCAAAGTTCATAAAGGTGACTAGATACAAATAGTTTAAGAACAAGCAATATCAAAGTTATGCATCAATCAATAAGTCTTGGGACAATGCACATTAAACTAAGAATGGCCAATATGCTCTATCAATAGGTGCATAAAGATAGAAGGTGGAGACTCAATATAAAAGTGGAAGAACGGCCTTCATAGAAGGAAGCAGGGATTCAAGTTTCATAAAGAGCTTCCAAAAATTATGGTACTTATTAGCTTTAAGCTCTCATTGCCCCTATCATAAGCATCTTAAAGTGATTAAGGTTAAAGTGAACAAACTAAGGAGTATATGCTTGACAAAGTATAAGTTGGAAATCTCATGTCCCTCGAATACGGGAGTCGCTTCTCATGCTACTCAAGTTTAGTCACCGGTAAGTTCTTGTCATAGTAAGTACATGTGTATCATAGAGAACCGCCAACGGGGTACCCCTTGCCCGATGATATAGAAGAATCCCCATATCAATATGACAAGGCAAGCAGGCAACGAGCATCTCAGCAATCTTCTTATTTACCATGGTAAAATGGTGCTTTTTTATCTCTTTCCTCTTTTCTCATCTTTTTTTTCTTTTTCTCTTTTTCTCAATATCTATGTCTTTTTTTATAAGAAGAATGCTTCATAGACAGCTTATTATGGTTACGCTGCAGGTTTCCACCATGACAACATGGATTAGACCAGTGGCCCAGGCGTTTCTCTAACACACATACATAACTCCATGGACTTACAAGCTCCCCTTTCATTTCACACCGACGACATCCATAGACAAAAGAGCATGATATCAACTAGGTACAAAGTACAAGTGCAATGTTGAAAGCGTTCGCCATGACAGCATGGTTCTGCTAATCCCCGACATACAAGTGCAAGCATATACAACATAGACGACACAATGGTTCAAGTTTATTAAGGGCAAGAAAAGTAAAGTGTGCCATCAAGTTCGTGAGAGCTTTAATCACTAGTTTTCTCATAACAAGTTTAATTCGGAAGGTAGACAAAAACATGAATATACTTGGAATAGTAAATGCTAATAGGTAGGTATGGTGGACTCTTTGGAAAAACTTGGTTTTAGGAGTTGGATGCATGAGTGGAACTCATACTTGGTTATGGAGGCTAGCAAGAGACTGGGAGCGACCAACTAAGAGAGCAATAATGACCATAATCATGCAAAGCGACAAAACATTATTAATTAAAGCATACAGTGATATTAGAAGTCAAAAACTAAAGGATCATAAAGGCTATGGTGACTTGGGATAGTCATAACATGGTGTGAGCATGCGCCAAGTCAACCCAAATAAAGCATCAAAGGAGAATACCACAATACTATGCTTTAATATGCTAAAACAACGCATGATTCTTCCAAGGCACATTAAGCAATCTCCATTGTTTATAAAAATTCATGCTACAACAAAAATCACTAAGCATAAAGTCAAAACAATATCAAGCATGACATGATAAAGCCTAGGCCACAGTCAAAAACAAGCTCCTTTTATACCACTTAAGCATAAACGTTTCCTACTCTTTTCCAACACCAAACCAAACTATTTGAAAACCAATTCATGAATGAGGGGGTACAACCAAATTATTCAAGCAAACTAAGCAAACGAAGACAAAAAACAAAAAATGAAGATGCTCCAAGAACAACACAACTGTGCATGAAACAATAAAAATGAAGTGTTTGGAAGAAACCTGAGATTTTTATTGATGAAGAAGGGGATGCCTTGGGCATCCCCAAGCTTTGACGCTTGTACTTCTTGGATATTTCTTGGGGTGACACGGGGTGGCATACCCAAGCTTGAGATTTAGTCCATTCTTCATCTCATTACATCATTCTCTCCATACACCTGAAATTTTTCCTTCATACAAAACTTCACACAATCTTTATTTGCAACATTAGTGCACTCAAGATAATAAGTATTTGGGTTCAGTTTCAACACCAATAAAACTTCCATTAAAACACAAGCTACTGTATCACTTCCCTCAAAAATCTCAATTCCCCAAAAGAACTCAAAAAAGAACCAACAAGAAGCAAATACAAATAATGGCAGAAATCTGTCAAAACAGACCAGCAGGTAAAAACCAATTTTTTCGAAGACCTTCTGTTGCTCAAATCAAAAAGTGTTGATCTAATGAAAGTTAGATAACAACCTGGGACAGAAGCACAAAAAGTCACACCTCAAAACGACATACAGAGATTTTACATGAATTTTAACGGTGAAGAGCAGAAATATGTTTCAGGACAGCAACTTTCCCAAGCATTACTTCTCTCTCATTAGAGGTTACTCTTGGCACAAACAGGAAATAAAAAGGATAAGTAGCGGTTATTACAGAGGTAATAACTTCCAAGACTCATCTAAAACTTTTTTGTTATCTCCCAATAAGTACTTTTCTTTAATGCCTTTAAGTGAGGCTTGATAGTTTGAGAAGACGCTCACATCAGAAATATGAATTGAAGTAAAAGGGAGCATCAAGAAGCAAATTCAAAGCACATTTAAGTCTAACCCACTTCCTATGCATAGGAATGTTGTAAAGAAACAAGTCATGAAATCCTAAAGCAACAAGCATAGGAAAGCAAAACATGTGCAACTTCAAGACTTTCAACGTAAAGAGGGGAAACTTAATATTATTGAGACACATAAAACCATGTTTCCCTCTCTCATAATAACTTTCAGTAGCATCATGAATAAAATTAACAATATAACTATCACATGAAACATTCTTATCATGAGCCACATGCATAAAAGAATTAATACTCCCCACATAAACGTAGTCATTCTTATTAATTGTAGTGGGAGCAAATTCAACAAAATAGCTATCATTATTATTCTCATCACCATAATCATCAAATATAGGAGGCATATTGTAATCCTTAATTTTCTCCTCAATAGTAGGTGGACTGAAAATATCATATTCATCATTATAATCATCATATATTAGAGGTTTGGTATCATCATAAGAAATAAAATAGCTATCTTCCAAAGCTGGGGAACTAAAAAGATCATTTTCATAAAAACTAGCTTCCCCAAGCTTAGACTTTTCCATAGCATTAGGAATAGTGGTATCCAAAGAATTCATACTAACAACATTGCTATTAGCATGCAAATAAAGTTCTATAGGTGTTTTAATTTTCTCTTGAAACACTTCATGTCCTAACTCAAGATAAATACTAAAGCTCTCTAATTTTGTTGTTGTTTTCCATTAAGCCTAACTAGTGAAAATAAAAACAAGAAACAAAAAGATATAATTGCAGAATCTAAAGGAAATAACTTCGAGCACTCACACACCAGTAACCGCACTAGAAGATAGCTTAGTAGACAGAGGATGTGAGTACCTTTTACATTACCTCCCCGGCAACGACGCCATAAAATAGCTTGACGTCTACGCACTTCTATTATTGTAGACATTTGTTGGGCCTCCAAGTGCAGAGGTTTGTAGAACAGCAACAAGTTTTCCCTTAAGTGGATTACCCAAGGTTTATCAAACTCAGGTAGGAAGTGGTCAAAGGTATCCCCTCTCAAGCAACCCTGCAATCAAGATACAAGAAGTCTCTTGTATCCCCAACACACCCAATACACTTGTCAGGTGTATAGGTGCACTAGTTCGGCGAAGAGATAGTAAAATACAAGTGGTATGGATAATTATAAGTGGTAACAGTGTCAGAAAATAGCTTGATGGCGTGGAAGAGACTAAAGGCAAACTGAAATAAAGATGGAAGCAAGCAAACATCTAACAGATCTAGTTGCAAACGGTGTTTCAATGATTAGAAACAAGGCCTAGGGATCATACTTTCGCTAGTGAATACTCTCATATAAATATCTTCTCTTTATGATACTACTCTGAACTACTCTACGGTTGGACACTCTAATCCATGGTAGGGCTATAACAACACTCCTCAAAGTTCGCTTTCCCCATCTAGATAACCCCACACTGTCACCTTGAGCTTTAGATGGTTCCAACAAACACCACAATTTCATAGAAACATCCAACTCCAAATATAACTCATAACAAGTATTTGTAATCTCTAGCCTAAGTGCCACCATGGTGTGCACACTGTCACTTTCACACACATGGGGAGAGCAAAGATCTATTAAAGCACTTGAGTACCCAGGTAGATCTACTTGATTACAAAGCTCATAATCACAATATGATCATGCATAGAGAGAGATGAACACATAGCTACTGGTAGAACCCTTAGCCTCGAGGAAGAGCTACTCCCACATCATCATGGGAATCAGCAACGACGATGGAGATGGTGGTGGAGATCGATGGAGATGGTTCTAGGGGCACTTCCCCGTCCCGGCAGGGTGCCGAAATAGACACTTTCTATCCCCCGAATCTCCCCTTCGGTGGCGGCGGTGCTGCAGAACTTTTCGTGGCTTGAGGCTGTTCGATTTAGGGTTTCTGCATCAGAGGCTTCTTATAGGCAAAACGGCAAGGTTTGTGGAGGCCGGAGGGGCCCACACCACTTGGTGGCGCGGCCAGGGGGACCCGCGCCACCCTATGGTGTGGCCGTCTCCTGGCCCCTCTCCGTCTCGTCTTCTGGCTCCATGTTCCCCTTGGTGAAATATTGACTTTGGCTTTTGTCCTGTACAATTTCGAGAATATTCATTTTCTGACTTTCTGGAACCAAAAACTGCAGAAAACAGGCAATTGGCACTGTGGCATCTTGTTAATAGGTTAGTTTCAGAAAATGCATAAAAGTATCTCCAAATGTAGACAAAACATAATAAAGTAGATACTAAACAAGCATGGAACATCAAAAATTATAGATATATTTGCAACGTATCACCTACCAACTATGCTATTATCAAAGAAGAGAAGGAAATATTTTTTGAAGTCCTAAGTAGTATGAAGGTCCCATCTGGCTTCTTGTCGAATATAAAGAGAATAATAAATATGATAGAGAAAAAATTCTAGAACCTAAAGTCTCATGGCTGCCACGTGCTTATGACGCAATTGCTTCCAGTTGCATTGAGGGGGATTCTATCGGAAAATGTTCGACTACCCATTGTGAAGCTATGTGCATTTCTCAATGCTATTTATTAGAAGGTATTTGATCCAGAAATTCTACCAACGTTATAGAATGATGTGGTCCAATGTCTCGTTAGTTTTGAGTTGGTGTTCTTATCATCCTTCTTTAATATTATGACGCATCTCCTGGTACACCTAGTCGACTAGATTACCATTTTGGGTACTATATTTCTACACAATATGTTCCCCTTTGAGACATTCATGGGAGTCTTGAAGAAATATGTTCATAACCGTGCTAGGCCAGAAGGAAGCAACTTCAAGGGCTATGGAACAGAGGAGGTCATTGAGTTTTGTGTTGACGTTATTTCCGACATTAAGATGATTAGTGTTTCTGAGTCACGACATGAGGGGAGACTGAGTGGAAAAGGTGATACGTCATAAACGTATCTATATTTTTTGAGGTTCCATGCTTTTTTAGTATCTACTTTCTTATGTTTAGTTCACACTTTGAGATATTTTTATACATTTTCAGGAACTAACTATTAACAAGATGCCACAGTGTTAGTTGCCTGTTTTTTGCTGTTTTTGGTATCAGAAAAGCTAGTAACGAAATATTCTCGGAATGGACGGGACAAAAGCCGACGTCAATATTTTACCAGAAGGAACAAGGAGTCCGGAGGGGAGACGAAGTGGCGCATAGGGCGACCACACCTGGTGGTGGCGCGGCCTAGGGGCGCACCACCAGGGGGTGTGGCCCCCCTGGTGCTCCACCGACCTTACCCCTTCGCCTATAAAAGCCTCCCGAGATGAAAACCCTAAGTACCCGATCAAAGACCCAATCACAAATCCACGGAAGAGTCTGTAGCCGCCGCCATCTTGATCCCTAGATCGGGGGGATCTGAAGCTCTTCCCGGCACCCTGCCGGAGGGGAGAGATCACCCTCGAGGCCTTCTTCATCACCATGACTGCCTCCGAAGTGATGCGTGAGTAGTTCATCCTTGGACTACAGGTCCATGTAGTAGCTAGATGGTTGGTTCTCCTCCTTTGTGTTATCATGTTTAGATCTTGTGAGCTCCGTTCATGATCAAGATCATCTATTTGTAATCTTACATGTTGTGTTTGCGGGATCCGATGGATATTGAGATGCTATTTCAGATTGATTATTGATTCTATCATGTCTATGTTATTTGTGATCTTGCATGTTTCCCGTTGTTAGTAGCTATCTTGGCCAAGTAGATGCTAGCAATTCCAAGAGGGAGTATTTATGCTCGATAGTGGGTTCATGCCTCTAGTAATCAGGGGAAGTGACAGGAATCTCTAAGGTGCTAGATGTGCTGTTGCTACTAGGGAGAAAACAGCAATCCTTTGTCCATGGGACAATCGTATTGTTTACTTTACACACTTTGCTTAATGCAGTTATCTGTTGCTTGCAACTTAATACTGGAGGGGGTTCGGATGATAACCTGAAGGTGGATTATTAGTCATAGATGCAGTTGGATTACAGTCTATGTATAATGTTGTAATGCCCAATCAAATCTCACAGGAGTCAAGATGATTAGTATATGCATTTTATGCTTTCCCGAGTCTGCCAATTGCCCTGCTGTAATTTGTTCACCCAACATGCTATTTATCTTAAGGAGAATCACCTCTAGTGAACTAGGGACCCCGGTCCATTCTTTTACCATTGATATACCATCCACTATTTACTGTTTACTGTTTACTTTCTACAAGCAATTACTATCTTCCACACAATACGTTTAATCCTTTGTTTTCAGTAAAACCGGTGAGATTGACAACCTCACTGTAAGTTGGGGAAAGTTCTATGGTTGTGTTGTGCAGGATTCCAAGTTGGTAACAACACCTTGGGGGTGTTTCCTTGCTCCTACTGGTTTGATAACCTTGGTTTCATAACTGAGGGAAACTTGTTGTTGTGCTTATCATACCTTCCTCTTGGGTTTCCCAACGAGCTCAACGTATCCTAAGCCCTCAAGCCTTTTTCTGGCGCCATTGCTGGGGAGTCAAGGACATCTTCACAAGGGGAGCCCCTCTCAAACAATCTCTTTACTTTGTTTTTTTGTTTTGCTTAGTTTATTTTTGCTTTGTTTGTTTGTTTCTTTTATCAAAAACACACAAAAAATAGTTGTACTGGTTTACTTCCTTTATCAAAAACATAAAAAATGACTACTCTTGAAAACACTAAGTTGTGTGACTTTACTAGCACAAACAACATTGATTTCATGTGCACACCTATTGCTCCACATGTTCTTGAAGCTACTTTCTTTGAAATTAAACCTGCTTTGTTCAATCTTGTTATGAAAGAACAATTTTCTGGTGTTGGTACTGAAGATGCTGCTGCTCACCTTAATAACTTTGTTGAACTTTGTGAGATGCAAAAACATAGGGATATAGATGGAGATATTATTAAGCTTAAATTGTTTCCTTTCTCTTTGAGAGGAAAAGCTAAAGAATGGTTGCTATCCCTAACTAGAAATAGTATTGATTCTTGGACTAAATGCAAAGAAGCTTTCATTGGGAAATACTATCCTCCCGCTAAGATTATATCTATGAGAAGTGAAATAATGAAATTTAAACAATTTGATAATGAACATGTTGCTCAAGCTTGGGAAAGAATGAAATCTTTGGTAAAGAATTGTCCCACTCATGGACTGACTGCTTGGATGATTATCCAAACTTTTTATGCAGGACTGAATTATTCTTCAAGAAATCTATTTGATTCTTCTCATGGAGGTACCTTTATGACCATTACTTTGGGTGCTGCAACAAAGCTCCTTGATAATATGATGGTTAACTATTCTGAATGGCACACTGAGAGAGCTCCACAAGGTAAGAAGGTAAATTATGTCAAATAAACCTCCTCCCTGAGTGATAAAATTGATGTTATTATGTCTATGCTTGTTAATGGGAAAGCTCACATTGATCCAAATCATGTTCCCTTAGCCTCTTTGGCTGCTCAATAAGAGCAAGTTCATGTGAACTTCATTAGAAACAATAATTTTAGCAACAAAGCCTACAGGAACAATTTTGGTAATAATAATTATAGGCCATATCCTCCCAATAATGGTAATGCTTTTGGAAATTCCTACAACAACAATAGAAGTGCACCCTCTGAACTTGATGTCATGCTTAAGGATTTTATTAGTAAACAAACTACTTTCAATAAAACTGTTGACGAAAAACTTTCGAATGCTGAAAAAATATATCCTCTTTGTCTGAAGCACAATCCTCTTTGATTAATAAAGTGACTGCTAAATCTGAAACTAATGAGAATACCTTTGTTGCTACTAATGCCATACAAGTTAGAATTGATGAAAATGTTAGACTGTTAGCTGAATTACATGCTAAGTGGGAAAGAGAAGATGAAATTGCTAGAAATAATATTATATGTACTATAACCACCACTAATGTTGATGCTAGCAAACCACATGAAGTCCCCCATTCCTTTTGCAACAATGCCTAAAACCAATGGAACTTTTTCCAATAAAAATGCTGAAATTCTTCGAAATATGGGAAACAATAGCTCTACTACCTTGGATGGTAATTGTGATTTTGATCTTGATGGTTGTGATATTTCTGAAGTAATTATGTTCCTACAGGAGCTTGCTAAAAGCCCTAATGCTAGTGCTATGAATATGGCCTTTACAAAACACATTACTGATGCTCTCATAAAAATTAAAGAAGAAAAATGAAACATAAAGCTTTTATTCCTATGAAATTAGAAGATGGTTGGGAACCCATCATTAATATGAAAATGAATGGTTTTGATCTCAAAGCTTTATATTATCTTGATAGTAGTGTTTCTATTATGCCTAGAAAGATTTATGAAATGCTTGATTTGCCACCATTAGGAGATTTTATTTAGATGTCCAACTTGATGATAATGCTAAAAAGAAACTCATGGGGAGTATTAATGATGCTCTTATTATGGTTAAAAATACCTATGTCCCCGTTGATTTCTATGTTTTGGATGTTGAATGCAATGCTTCATGTCCTATTATTTTGGTGCCATTATTGATATGAAAGAGGCACCATTAAATATCAATTCCCACCCAAGAAAGGTATAGAACACTTCCCTAAGAAAAGAGAGAAGATTCCTTTTGCCTCTCCTATTAAAACAATATTTGCTCTTAATGCTTCTTCATTTGAGAATACTTGAACCTTGCTTCTTATGCCTAGCTCAAAGGCATTAAAGAAAAGCACTTATTGGAAGATAACCCAAATTTGTATCCAGTAAGTTTTTCTTTTGTTGAGTCTTGCAAGTTATTGTCTCAGTAATAACCTCTCCTTATCCTTTTTGTGTGGTTTTTGTGCCAAGAATAACCTCTAATGAGAGAGAAGTAAGACTTGAGAAAGGTGTTGTCCCGAAGTAGATATTTGTGCTTCATTGTAAAAAATCTAGAAAAATCCATATACGTCAAATTGAGCTGCAATGTTTTGTGTTTCTGCCCCAGGTTATTATCTAACTTTCGTTAGTTTAGCACTTTTCAATATGAGCAACAGAAGGTCTTCGGAAAAATCGGTTTTTACCGGCTGGTCTGTTTTGACAGATTTCTGCCATTATTTGCATTTGCCTCTTAATCTCTTTCTCTTTGAGTTCTGTTTGATAACTTGAGCTTTTAGAAGGAATTGCTACAGTAGCTTGTGTTTTAATGGAAGTTTTACTTGTGTTGAAACTGAACCCAAAGATTTATTATCTTGAGTACACTAATGTTGCTAATGAAGATTGTGTTAAGTTTTGTATGAAGGAAATTTTAAAGTGTAGGGAAGAATAATGTGATAAGATGAAGTATGGAAAAAAGCTCAAGCTTGGGGATGACACCAATGTCACCCCAAGAAATATTCAAGAAGTACAAGATTCAAAGCTTGGGGATGCCCAAGGCATCCCATTCTTCATCAATAAAAATCTCAAGTTTTCCTCCAAACACTTCATTTTTATTGTTTCATGCACAATCGTGTTGTTCTTGGAGCGTCTTCATTCTGTTTTTAGTTTATTTTTTCTTAGTTTGCTTAAATAAATTGGTTGGACCCCCGCATTCATATATAGTTGCAAATAAGTTGATTTGGATTGGAAAAGAGTAGGAAAGTTCATGCTTATAAGTGGTGCAAAAGGAGTCTTGTTTTGACCGTGGCCTAGACTTTATCATGTTATGTTTGATATTGCTTTGACTTTATGCTTAGTGATTATTGTTGTATCATTACTTCTTCCAAACAATTGAGATTGCTTAATATGCCTTGAAAGAATCATGCATTGTTTTAGCATACAAAAGCATAATATTGTGGTATTCTCCTTTGATGCTTTGTTTGGGTTGACTTGGCGCATGCTCACACCATGTTAAGACTATACCAGTCGCCATAGCCTCTATGATCATTTAGTTTTCGACTTGAAATATCACTTTATGCTTTAATTAATAATGTTTTGTCGCTTTGCGTGATTATGGCCATTATTGCTCTCTTAGTTGGTCGCTCCTAGTCTTTTGCTAGCCTCCGCATGTACCAAGTATGAGTTCCACTCACGTATCCAACTCCAAATAAAACCAAGTTATTTCAAAGAGTCCACCATACCTACCTATTAACATTATTGCTATTCCAAGAATATTCATGTTTTTATCTACCTTCCAAATTAAACTTGTTATGTGAAAATTAGTGATCAAAGCTCTCACAAACTTGATGGCACACTTTACTTTCTTGCACTTAATAAACTTGAATCATTGTGCCCATCTATGTTGCCTATATTCTTGCGCTTTATAAGTTGCGAATTAATAGAACCACGTTACCATGGGGAACGCTTTCAACATTGCATATATTTAGTTGATATCATGTTCTTTTGCTTATGGATCTCGGCGGTGTGAAATAAAAGGGGATCTTGTAAGCTCATGGAGTTTGTATATGTGTTAGAGAAACGCCTGGGCGGCTAGCCTAAGCCATGCCTAATCATGGAACTTGCAGCATAACCATAGTGAGCAATCTGTGAAGCATCCTCAATAAAAACCTATGCAAATAGCAAATAAAAAGATCGCTGAGATACTCATTGTTTGTTGCCTTGTCATTTTGATATGGGATAACTCTTGTATCATGGGGCAAGGGGTACCCCGTTAGCGGTTCTCTATGATACACATGTACTTACAATGACAAGAACTTACTCGTTACTAAAGTTGAGTAGCATGAGGTTCGGTGCTCGTAAGCAAGAGGCATGAGATTTTCAACTTATAACTTGTCAAGCATATCCTCATATTTGTTCACTTTAACCTTAATCACCTAAAGATGCTTATGATAGGAGCAATGAGAGTTGAAAGCTAATAAGTACCATAATTTTTGGAAGCTCTTTATGAGACTTGAATCCCTGCTTCCTTCTATGAAGGGCCTTTCTTTTACTTTTATGTTGAGTCTCCATCTTCTATCTTTATGCACCTATTAAGAGAGCATAGTGGTCATTCTTAGTTTAATGTGCATTGTCCCAAAACTTGTTGATTGATTCATAACTTTGATATTGCTTGTTCTTAAATTATTTGTATCTAGTCACCCTTATGAACTTTGAAGGTGTCCTATGCATTTATGTTTTTCTATACCATGAGGGACAAGCTGAATACCATTCTCCTTATGTTTTCTATATGTGAAACAAACAAACGTCTTTCAAAGCATTGTTATTCATGAATCTTTTGTTTGTACCTTTTCATGTTACAACATAGTTGCTATGTCTTATTGTTAGAACTATATCTTTTATGTCTATGTTAAAGTACTATGATCCTAGCTATCAATGTTTTACAAATACCTTGATCAAGATTGTGTGCATGTCACCTAAAAAATATTCTTTTTTATCACTTACCTACTTGAAGACGAGCATGAGTTAAGCTTGGTGATGTTGATACCTCGTAAACGTATCTATAATTTTTGATGTTCCATGTTTGTTTAGTATCTACTTTCTTATATTTAGTTCACACTTTGAGGTATTTTTATACATTTTCTAGAACTAACCTATTAACAAGATGCACAGTGGCAGTTGCCTATTTTCTGCTGTTTTTGGTTTCAGAAAAGCTAGTAAGGAAATATTCTCGGAATTGGACGGGACAAAATCCCAAGTCAATATTTTATCAGAAGGAACACGGAGTCCGGAGGGGAGACGAAGTGGCGCACCAGGGCGGCCACACCTAGTGGCGGCGTGGCCTGGGGGCGCGCCACCAGGTGGTGTGCCCCCCTGGTGCTCCACCGACCTTCCTACTTCGCCTATAAAATCCTCCTGGGACGAAAACCCTAAGTACCCAATCAAAGACCCAATCAAAAATCCACGGAAGAGTCTGTAGCCGCCACCATCTTGATCCCTAGATCGGGGGATCTGAAGCTCTTTCCGGCACCCTGCCGGAGGGGAGAGATCACCCTGGATGCCTTCTTCATCACCGTGACTGCCTCCGGTGTGATGTGTGACTAGTTCATCCTTGGACTACGGGTCCATGTAGTAGCTAGATGGTTGGTTCTCCTCCTTTGTGCTATCATGTTTAGATCTTGTGAGCTCCGTTCATGATCAAGATCATCTATTTGTAATCTTACATATTGTGTTTGTGGGGATCCGATGGATATTGAGATGCTATTTCAGATTGATTATTGATTCTATCATATCTATGTTATTTGTGATCTTGCATGCTTTCCGTTGTTAGTAGCTATCTTGGCCAAGTAGATGCTAGCAACTCCAAGAGGGAGTATTTATGCTCGATAGTGGGTTCATGCCTATAGTAATTTGGGAAAGTGATAGGAATATCTAAGGTGCTAGATGTGATATTGCTACTAGGTAGAAAACAACAATCCTTTGTCCATGGAATAATCGTATTGTTTACTTTACACACTTTGCTTAGTGCAATTATCTGTTGCTTGCAACTTAATACTAGAGGGGGCTCTGATGATAACCTGAAGGTGGATTATTAGTCATAGATGCAGTTGGATTATGTCTATGTATAATGTTGTAATGCCCAATCAAATCTCATAGGATTCAAGATGATTAGTATATGCATTGTATGCTTTCTCGAGTCTGTCAATTGCCCCGCTGTAATTTGTTCACCCAACATGCTATTTATCTTAAGGAGAATCACCTCTAGTGAACTAGGGACTCCGGTCCATTCTTTTACCATTGATATACCATCCACTATTTACTGTTTACTGTTTATTTTCTGCAAGAAATTACTATCTTCCACACAATACGTTTAATCCTTTGTTTTCACCAAAACGGGTGAGATTGACAACCTCACTGTAAGTTGGGGCAAAGTTCTGTGGTTGTGTTGTACAGGATTCTAAGTTGGTAACAACACCTTTGGGGTGTTTCCTTGCTCCTACTGGTTCGATAACCTTGGTTTCATAACTGAGGAAAACTTGCCGCTGTGCTCATCATACCTTCCTCTTGGGGTTCCCAACGAGCTCAATGTATCCTGAGCCATCAAAAGGCATGCTAGGAAGGAAATCAATAATATGTAGGGACGGTCATTCTTTCACTCAAGCACACTACACAGTTCTATACAAATTCCACATTGGCAGCTCCATATATCAAGGAACACAAGAATATTGTACACTCCAACAACCCAGGGAAGCCGGACTCCTGGATTAGATATGAACACATGATTACTTTTGGTGGTTGGTTGCAAACACATCTCATGAATAACGACACTATTGGAGATAAGTTGTACTTCTTAGCCAGCTCACCAGCTTCTACTATATGGACTTTCCAATGGTACGAGATAAATGGGAATACATTTTACACGATCTTCCAAGATAAAAGGAGCACCAACCAAAATAGTGGTGCCCTCTTTGATGCAATAGACGATAATGGGTCAAAGTACACATATTATGGTTACATAGAGAAGATATGGGAACTTGACTATGGACCTACTTTTAAGGTCCCTTTGTTTTAGTGCAAATGGGTCAAGCTGACAAGAAACAAGATAAAGGTAGACCAGAAGTATGGAATGACAACAGTGGATCTCAACAATTATGCGTACAGAGATGAACCATTCTTCCTAGCCACAATGATGTGGCTCAGATTTTCTATGTGAAGGACATGTCTACTAAACCGAGAAAAAGAAAAGATAAGAAAATGAATACATCATATGAGAGCCAAAGTGCCACATAGTTCTTTCAGGGAAAAGAAACATTGTGGGAGTAGAGGACAAGATAGACATGTTAGAAGATTATGATAAGTTTCATGAAATTCCGCCCTTCGCAGTGAAGGATGATCCAAGTCTCTTGTTAATTGATGAAGATGCTCCATGGTTCCGGCACGGAAGAAAACTCCAACACTAGATGGGGATATTGGTGATGTGTAATAATGTATTAAACCTTTATTTTTGGTGATATGCTTATATGGATATGAACTGACTCTCAATAGGTAGTATTGCAACGTGCTGTGGACAACATCCAAGACATTTATTAATATTAAAAATAAGCACTTGAGTGAACTCACAAGAATACAACGACATCTTCATAGTTCGGGAGGGTTGTATAGAGACCAACACGCAAGACATTTATTAATATTAAAAAATAAAAATTAGTCATAATCATGTCTAGCCCTATAGTACACAACTTCATGGTCATTATCGTCATCGTCATCGTCGTCGTTCCTAGGCGCATGCGGCTGGATCCTTAGCCATTCCTCGGCTTGTGCACGGGGGAACCAGGGACCGTCAACCATGGAATATTCCGGGGGCACCTGCCACTCCGGCCTCAGATTCACGATGCGCCGGGGAGGAGGATCCCGGATGACGACGCCACTAGGCCCACGGCCTTTACCACCGCCACCCATCTTCTGGCTCTGTGGCGGGTGAAATTGCGGGTACCATAGGCGAGGATGATCTCCCTTAGCGATGTAGCACATCACGCAGGCGATAGTCTGGTTCGCCCACCATAGGCACCGGTCGGCTTTGTTGTGGTTCACCAAGGGCGGGCCGTCACCCTCGTATCTAGCAAGCTCCCTTTCCTGCCGGTTAGCGAAGAAGGTATTCTAGGTGTCTTAGTTGTCGGGATCTCAATGGGGATCCATTCGCTGATCTGGCGTGAGCTCGAGGTAAAAGTGGTTAGTGATGGCCGCCTGATGGGTGGAACCTTGAGGGACATGAGGGATAGGAACCCCTCCAGCGCTCAACATCCAGTTGGTGGGCATCTGGTAGCCTAGCGGGCATGGGTACCTGGAGGCGCACAACGCCCCAGTCTCCTCGAGGGTCAGAAAGGTCCAGTATGTGATGTCCATTATTGTGAGAGAGAAAGGTGTAGATGTATGGATGGCCATGGCGGCCAGCCTAGATATAGAGAGACATGGTGGGAAAACATGGCGGAAAGCGGAGAGAATGGCGGGAAAGCATGGCGCGTGGCTTGATGACTCTGAGAATGGTGGGTAATATCTATAGTCTCGGTTAGTGGCTCCAACCGGGACTAAACACCGCCGAAATATCTTTAGTCTCGGTTACTAGTTTTAATAGTTAAATTAACTATTTTAGAAAACAAAAAATGGTTTTGAATTAGTCAATCATATTCAAACACTTTTTATGTTGAAAATTTTATCAGATTCGAAAGTATGCAAAAGATATGATTTAATGCATTTTATTCAAAATGACAAAATGGTTAATATTTTTAATAGTTATACCCGGGGCCGAGCCTCGCTAAACTTACAATGGTTTTGGATTAGTTCTTCAAATTCAATCACTTTTCATGTTTAAAGTTTATCCAGATTCGAAAATATGCAAACAAATATATTATATTAGTTAATGCATTTTTAATTGAAAATGAAAAAATGGTTAATAATTTGAATAGTTAGAATAATTATTTCATAAAAAAGAAAATAGTTTTGGATTAGTTATAGAAATTCAAGTGCTTTTCATGTTGAAAGTTTTGTCAGATATTACATTATGCAAAAACTAATTAATTCAAATATTCAAATGTTTAAAAATGGTGCCAGATTCGATAATATCAAAATTTTGGATGGCCCACGCTTTTTTGGTACCTTTAGTCACGGCCCAACCCATGAACTGGGACTAAAGGGCTATCGCGTGCTAGGCGAGACCCAAAATTTTTTAGTTCCGGTTTGTGGTACTAACCGGGACCAAAAGGTTGATACCACGAACCGGGACTAAAGGGGGTCTATATAAGCGACGCCCGTCGTCGTCCTCCCCACCTTGGAGGAAATCAGACGCGTAGAGACGCCGCCAGGCTGCTGCGCGCCACACCCTGTGGAGCTCGCCGTCGCCGTGCCAACCGTCGCGCATGCTGCCCCCGTCGCCGCCCCCGCAGATCCCCGCCCCCGGCCGCGCCATCGACCTTCGTACCACCGTCCCCGTCGTCGTGCCCGCCGTCACCGCCGCAGATATGCTGATATGTCCTTAGAAAAAATGTTTTTAAGAAAGAAAAATATTTCAAAAATAGGAAAAATGTATATTGCTTTTATGCAAACGAGCCTGGACTCCACCAAGCCAGATATACATGTAATTGATAGGTTCCATTATACATCCATATCCTAGTCCTACTTGCCAATACATTCAAAGTATTGACCATAAGTAGCTGCAACCTTTCATGTTGCAGGTTATTCTATTTCTCAGTGATTGTTTATAGGTGCATTTGAAGAATGGAGATCTACCTTATATTTGTTTCCGTTGTGTACTTGAATAAATAATGTAAATTCTGGATCATATTTATTGTATTTATGGTGTACAGTTATATTTGCTATCATTTGTACTGTATGTGCTAGTAAATCAATCAAGAGATTAGCACTATACACAGGAACTCGGCCTTATAAGGCGTGAGTGTTACCATTAAACTTGCCGATAGTTTCCACCACGACTCATACATGCTACCATCCTAGGTGCGTCCATCATTGTGCGTGCACCGTCGAGTAAATATTTTTTTAGTTGCAAGTTGGACTGTGAGATAAAATGTTTGGCGCCGTAAAATAAGTAGTCACTTAGTAAAAATGCTATCCATTTAGTACAAAATCGTGCAATGGCGTCACTTGGCTGAGTTTATGCTCATTAGACCGAGCATTAGTCGCCCTTTTATATCGGTTCACAAATTCTCAATCGACTGAGAATAAAGTTAAAGCTCGGTCAAATCCACAATTTTCAGATTTGAATCACGGTTTGTGCGTCCTATGAGTTGTAAATGGGGCTACAACTGAAGATTTTCATTTATAAATACGGTTGCAACTGAAATTTTTGCAGTTAGAGCTTGGGTTGCGACTGGAATTTTCAAGTTACAACTGAGTTTGTAACTTGAATAAAATACTTGGACGCCCGGTAGTAAAAAATTGCTCATATAATACAAAGATGAATTAATTGGTTGAGAATTGAACTAATTATCAGTGACCGAGAAATAACCACATTTTTTTCTAAGGTTAGTTGACTGCAAAGTCGAACATGTGAGCAAATATATACTAGATGAAAGAGATCCTCTTCGATGAAATAGAGTCAAATTTCGGGTAGCGTACAAAATCAACAAAGTGAGACGAATTAATTTTGTGGACATTGTTAATTCGTTCACCACTCATCAAGTGAAGTCTGCCGTAAAGTGAATCACAACGCACGTAAAGGTCCATGATTCCATCTGCCGCGGCTTCGCGAAGGCGAAACCTGTGCCAAAGTTAAATAAACGTCGAACCGCGTCTCCCCGTCAAAATCAAGGTCTCCTCCGAGGCCGGGCAGCTTAACTACCGGTAGCGAAAAGCTCCGCGCCTCTATCTCCTCGTCCCAATGGGCGGCGATGGCAGCCCCAAGCCTCCCGCGGCCACCATGGACGTTGAGTCATCTCCGTCTTCTATGGCGGCGGCGGAGGCTCTGCCGAGTTCGGTGCTGACGTCCGTGCTGCTGTCGTACGCGTACGTGGCCTTGTGGATCAGCCTGAGCTTCACGGTGATCGTGTTCAACAAGTACATCCTGGACCCCCAGATGTACGACTGGCCCTTCCCCATCTCCCTCACCATGATCCACATGGCATTCTGCGCGTCCCTCGCGGCGGCGCTCGTCCGCGTCCTCCGCCTCGTCGACCTCCCCTACGACCCGCCCATGACTTCCTCCCTCTACGCCGCCACCGTCGTGCCCATCGGCGCGCTCTACGCGCTCTCCCTCTGGTTCTCCAACTCCGCCTACATCTACCTCTCCGTCTCCTTCATCCAGATGCTCAAGGCGCTCATGCCCGTCGCCGTCTACTCCCTCGCCGTCCTCTTCCGCACCGACTCCTTCCGCAGGGCCTCCATGCTCAACATGCTCGGCATCTCCGCGGGTGTCGCCGTGGCGGCGTTCGGGGAGGCGCGCTTCGACGTCTTCGGCGTCACGCTCCAGCTCGCCGCCATCGCCGCCGAGGCCACGCGGCTCGTGCTCATCCAGATACTGCTCACCTCCAGGGGCATCAAGCTCAACCCCATCACCTCGCTCTACTACATCGCGCCGTGCTGCCTGCTCTTCCTCGCCGTGCCGTGGACGGTCGTCGAGCTGCCGAGGCTGCGCGCGGCGGGCAGTGTCAGGCCGGACCTGCTCGTGTTCGGGACAAACTCGCTGTGCGCGTTCGCGCTGAACCTGGCGGTGTTCTTGCTGGTGGGGAAGACGTCGGCGCTGACAATGAACGTGGCAGGGGTGGTCAAGGACTGGCTGCTCATCGCCTTCTCGTGGACGGTCATCAAGGACACCGTCACGCCGGTCAACCTCGCCGGCTATGCCATCGCCTTCCTCGGCGTCGCCTACTACAACCACGCCAAGCTGCAGGGGCTCAAGGCCAAGGAGGCCGAGAGGAAGGCGGCGTCCATATCTCCGGCCATGGAGGAAGAGGCCGAGATTGGTAAGCGACTTTTGACGCAGGAGAAGGCAAGTGCGCACAAGAACTGAAGACACCGCTGCATAGATTGGAACAGTTGATTATTTCCAGTAATTACTTGGGCTACTTGCCTACTGAGTAAAAGGTTTTCGCCTTAGGATTATCTGTAACTACGAGTTGATCCAAGATCATCTTGTAAGCTTACGCTTTCATTTCTTAATTTGGGTTTCCATGTCTAGTGTTTGGGAAGACAAAATCTGAGAGGGACGACTAAGCAAAATAAAAGAGGCAAAAGCACCGGTGGTACAAAATGTTGCCCACAGCAAGTTGTAAAATGTGGTGCATTGGTACACGAACTTGCGCCTCCCATGCAAAATTAGTCCAAATGAATCTGGTGCTGACAGGTGGCTATGTGTTTTTTACTGAAGTGGTTCTTACACGTTTAAAGCTGCGTTTCGAACAAACCACCAGCTGGCTTAATACTCTAGCTAGCCAGAACCACCATACCTCAGACCACATTGCTGTACTAATCAAGAGTTTCTGCATATAAGTATCCCGCATACACACAATCTCCCGAACTAGCTATTGTGGCTCAAATTGATTCGTGACCTGCAATAGACAAATAAGGAGAACAGACTTGCGGCGACCGGGCAGGTGTATTTGATTTCAAATTTTTGAAATTTATATTTTTAGGTTTCAAAAAGTCACAAAATTTATTTCAAGGATAGATGTATATGGTTCGAATAATTGTAGCAAGTCTCGGTAGATAACATTTTTCTGTCATATATTTGTTTCTTTTGTATTTTCCCAAAATATAACATATTTTCCCTGAAATATCTATCTTACCTTCGAAATGTGCATATGTTAGAGACTATTTGTCTTCAGATTTTTACCACACTGCCGCGATGCCACAAACAGTGTGTCGATGAAGTCGTGTCAGTAGTTGTCAGAAGGGCCGTCGTCATGCACACCGGTGCTAGGGACGACACATAGATGAATCGAGTTGCACGATGGTCACCTTCGGGATGTCGGACATGGTGCCGCGAGTAATGTACGGTTTGATTGTCCACTCTCAATACTCTGCAGTGAGGGTGATGAGGGTGACTGTGTGTGCTATGCCATTCGTGCACACGATGCCGAACATATTGCTTTTTTGGTAAGGTCTCGCTGTGGTGCACACTCTAGAAATAAAAAGGATTCGACAGCTTGACATTTTGTGTCAATTACCATGGCAAAAACTGCATTTGACATGCGACACTCAAACTCGATTCTTTGTGCTCTTTGAGGGATTGCATCACATGCCCGAGTTTCTTTACGAGTAAGTTGCATTGTTTGTGCCGGATAGTTTTAAATACTGGCTGGTCTAATTTTTAATCACAAGATTGTCTTGTCGGAACTTCAGTGATTCTGGTTCCTGCATTTGGCTAGTAGGTGTCTTGTTCGATTCCTAGCTATGTACACATTTTAGTTATTGTTTCAATCGCCTATGACATGTGCGACATTCTTAGAAGACACCACTAAGGCTATGTGTGCATAAAAAAAACTTGGAGGGACTTTATTGCAAAGACACGCGACCATGTGTCGGCATCAGGTTCATTTGGACCAATTTTGCACGGGACAGACAAGTTTGTGTACCACTCCACCGTATTTTACAACTAATTGTATGAATTTGCACCTCCTAGACAACTATTTGTACCACCGGCGCTAATGCCTCAAAATAAAATAATAATGTATTTTGATTGACCCTAATGCGGAAATAAAGTAGTCAGATTCGTTTCAAGCAGAACTCCTGAACGTGTTAGGCTCACTAAGTGCACCAACAACTTATGACTAAAGAACATTTACAATATCAATAACAAACAAGCAATTCGAGCTTTATACAAGATATATCTATACTAGCAAGTATAGATTGTGGAATTGTTCAGTGAAGAAAGAGAAAACCTATATGTTTATCGTAGATCGAATATCTACTAATATTTTACTCCCCCAGTAAGGAGGCTATGAAAAAAACACATAGTCATTACGACATATAGCCTTGTTCTCAGAGAGAAAACAAATATGAGTTCTTCCAGCATGGATAGCTTCTTCCCCCACCCTAGAGATGTCAGACTAGGAAAACACTTCCAAATTAACTCGGTTTAGTTCGCAAGCTTCACAAAGATATCATGGATGCAATAACTACGTACCAAACCTATCTAGGTGGTGGTAGCCTTCGGGACTAATAAGTTCCTAGAATCTCACTTGAATCGACATAGAGAGCTCAAACCAATGCAAAAAGTACAAACACAAGCAACCTATGCTCAATCTCTCTCTTGTTGTGTGAGCATGCACGCGTGTGTCTTAGATATCATAATATGCAACTCATGCCAGTGATAGACTGAAGTGGAGGAGGATAATGGAGGATATCAATAAATGACTCCTAAATTCATGGGTTTCTCCCTCACTTAGATGAGAAGTTGGACGTATTGGGGGATGAGATGTAACATCCTAGAGAATAGGAAAAGGAAAAAGGGTAGAATTGTAATTTGTGTATTTACATTGTATGCATCTAAAATTTGGGGTCAACTTCAAAATTTTAAAGTTTTAGTGTTGAATTTGGCACTAGTGAGCAAGGATTTGAATCCAAATGGTCACTAGGATTTGAACCAAATTCAATTTTTTGTTTTGGAATTCAAATTTGAAGAATACAAGTTGAAATGAATTCAAAATTGAGGTTTGACTTAAGTAAAACTTGAGTTCAAATTCAATAAACATAAGTAAATAATACAATGAACATTGGACAATAAACAAACTTGAATATTTATTCATATAAACATGAGTACAAGGTTACACAACTTACAAATAAATTTCAAAAGGAACATAAACCCTATTACAAACTACAAAGAAGAAAGGAAAACCTATTCTAAAAATCCTATCTATTCTTCATATCTTCCTCTTGTCAAGATCTTCTCTTTGCTTCAAACCTGAAACACAAAACAACATGGCAACCACATGAATTTTGGTTAAAATGATTGGTCACACCTATGGTCAGACCATTTGGTATAGAATCCAAATAAGGAATTAGGACTAGTCATGAAACCTGAGCCGAGGTTTTAGACAAATAAGATGACAACATCAATAGCAAGAAGTGCAAGTGTGACCAAAATGGAAATGAGACAACAGAATTGCATTGGATCACGACCAGATGATCAATAGTATAGATACAATCGAAACACTAAGCAGTAGAGTCAAAGAACCAAGAAAAAGAAACAAACTATTGATCTATCTAAAGTAAATCAACAAATTAAGATTACATCAACCTTTGGATTCTTATAAAAGAATCAAACTGTGATGATTGCATGAACACTAGATAGTTCAAGTTAATCATATAATTCACAAACTTAAGTAAAACAAACTTGCTTAGTGATGACAAGATAACAATATTAAAAAATCACTAAATAAAAAAATAATGTCTTGAATTAAATCATAATCGAATAGCACTCGTCACCAGAAAAAACTGATTCGAGACAAGAAAATAGTTATAAAACCAACATGCTATATTTGGCAAATCAGTAGAAGACAGAAACAATATGGGGTTGACCGTCGAATGCACTACACCTGTGCATAAAACCAAAATGCAAAGTCAGTTACAGAGATGACCAAGCAGCACATTCAACTAACTTCATGGATGTGGTGTTAAAGCCATAGAGATCCAACACCACTTTAAATAGCCAATATCCTACACCTTATGCATCACAATTCTCCTCAGGATTTTGGACTAAAAAATACACTCATTCACTTTAGAGAGGAATCTGAGAGATAGAGAGAGGGGGAAGCAAGCAAGAATAGCATCAGAGGAGCAAGAACATGAGGACAAGGTAGCAAGGAGCCACTCCAGGTATTCACCAAGCACACATAGCTGACTACAAACCAAATCACTTGTATAGTTGAGAATAAAAGTAATAGTAGCTATGGATCATATGGATCGAGGGGAGAGAGAAGGGTAGAATCTATGTGCAGCATCAGTAGTTCATGCCTTAGCATGATCTTATTACTGAGCCAACACCTAGCACATTAATCATAGATTAACTAATATGCACCCTCAAACATGAGGCACCACGAAAGCTATCACATGAGCAACACAGTGCACAACCAAGAATTATACACCTACATCAAACCATTGATGCAATAACATAAAAAGATAATCAATTAAGAATCTAAACATTTATAGTAACCCTGAAGCTCTATCAGATAAACACTGACATATGAAGGAGCATTACAACACGGATGTCGGACCCTAGTGCTTATAAACGTTGAGGCACACCCCTAATCGACGTTCTTGCGCTGGCATGACAACAAAAGTCGCCAGGGGTAACTGCGTCGGGGAAAGTGGATCGATGCGCTTTTTGACTCAGCACAACGTCATCCGCCGACCTAGCGCTTCCATGGTAGCAATGGGTTAACATGTCAGCCCATTGTAGGCCGACACAACCTAGGTGTCGTGGCAGCTGTGGGCAACTGGCATAAATAGACTGCCTAGAATGGTTTTTTCTGGTGCATACCTTTTCGGATAACAATTTTAGATTTGGTACCATATAATATAAATGTCTTTCAGAATATTAATAACAAAAGAAACAATGACCAAATATATTATCTCATATGATACATCGCTTAATGTCGTATACACGTGACCGAACCAATGCATATATAGTGTACATTTTCGTCATTGTACACTTTGGAATTTGTTTGTTGATGTCAAACAATAAATAAAGTTATTAGCACAAAAATATATATGTAAGAATGCATGAGTGTATACATATATGATAGCGTATGCTAATTGTTGGAGATATGCCCAAAAGGCAATAATAAAGTGGTTATTATTATATCTTTATGTTTATGATAAATGTTTACATCCCATGCTATAATTGTATTATTAGGAAACACTAATACATGTGTGTTTTGTAAACATAAAAGAGTCCCTAGTAAGCCTCTTGTTAAACTAGCTTGTTGATTAATGGATGATCATGGTTTCCTGATCATGGATATTGGATGTCGTTAATAACAAGGTTATATCATTAGGAGAATGATGTGATGGACACACACACCCATAGTAAGCGTAGCATAAGATCAAGTCATTAAGTTCGTATTGCTGTAAGCTTTTAAATGCATAGTAACCTAATCCTTCGACCATGAGGTTATGTTAATCACCATCACCGGATGGATACTTTGATGACATCAAACGCCGCTTCGTAACTGGGTGGTTATAAAAGTGTCATTGGGTATTCTGAAAGTATGTGTTGAAGCGCATGAACCAAGATTGGGATTTGTCCATCCATATGACGGATAGATATGCTCTGGGCCCTCTCGGTGGAATGTCATCTAGTTAGCTTGCAAGCATGTGACTAGGTCACAAGGGATGACATATCACGGAACGAGTAAAGAGTACTTATCAGTAACGAGGTAGAACTAGGTATGGAGATGCTGACGATCAAACCTCGGATAAGTATAGTATCGCGAGACAAGGGGAATTGGTTTCATATGTAAGTGGTTCAATCGATCGCGAAGTCATCGTTGAGTATGTGGGAGCCATTATGGATCTCCAGGTCCCGCTGATGGTTATTGATAGGAGATGTGTCTCTATCATGTCTACATATTCACGAACCGTAGGGTGACACACTTAAGGTTCGAAGTTGTTTTAAGTAGATATGGAATGTGCGTTGGAGACCGAATGTTGTTCGGAGTCTCAGATTGGATTCGGGACATCACGAGGAGATCTGGAATGGTCCGGAGAATAAGATTCATATATAGGAGATCATTTTATGAGTTAGGAAATGTTCCGGAGTGTTTGTATGAGGATTCCAGAAGGTTTCGGAATGTTCCGGAAGGTTCTAGAAGATATCTTGGAGTTTGCTTGAAAATCAAGATAGGGATCAAGGAGTCCTGGTGGGTCAAGACACGGATTCGTGGGGGAGGAGGACTCCTCCTCTCTCCCCAAATTCGTTGGCTATAGAGGAGGGGAGTCCTACAAGGACTCCCCCTCCCCAGGCGCGCCTCCTCCCCTTAAATAGAAGGGCAGGGCCCCCCCTCCACCCTGGCTCCCATAACACCCAATCTCTGCTGCCTCTATCCTCCACCATCTTCTGCACAGGCATAGGCGAAGCCCTGCAGAATTCTCTACTCCACCGCCACCACCACGCCGTCGTGCTGCTGGGATTCCGTGGAGAAGATCTACTACCTCCGCTGCTCGCTGGAACAGGGAGAGGAAGGTCTGCTTCGACTCCGCACGTGTGACCGACTGCGGAAGCGCTGCCGAATCGTGGCGCCGGAAGGATCGTCTAGCTGACTACAAACATAGCCGAACGGGGAGAGGTATTCACCAAGCACACATAGCTGACTACAAACCAAATCACTTGTATAGTTGAGAATAAAAGTAATAGTAGCTATGGATCATATGGATCGAGGGGAGAGAGAAGGGTAGAATCTATGTGCAGCATCAGTAGTTCATGCCTTAGCATGATCTTATTACTGAGCCAACACCTAGCACATTAATCATAGATTAACTAATATGCACCCTCAAACATGAGGCACCACGAAAGCTATCACATGAGCAACACAGTGCACAACCAAGAATTATACACCTACATCAAACCATTGATGCAATAACATAAAAAGATAATCAATTAAGAATCTAAACATTTATAGTAACCCTGAAGCTCTATCAGATAAACACTGACATATGAAGGAGCATTACAACACGGATGTCGGACCCTAGTGCTTATAAACGTTGAGGCACACCCCTAATCGACGTTCTTGCGCTGGCATGACAACAAAAGTCGCCAGGGGTAACTGCGTCGGGGAAAGTGGATCGATGCGCTTTTTGACTCAGCACAACGTCATCCGCCGACCTAGCGCTTCCATGGTAGCAATGGGTTAGCATGTCAGCCCATTGTAGGCCGACACAACCTAGGTGTCGTGGCAGCTGTGGGCAACTGGCATAAATAGACTGCCTAGAATGGTTTTTTCTGGTGCATACCTTTTCGGATAACAATTTTAGATTTGGTACCATATAATATAAATGTCTTTCAGAATATTAATAACAAAAGAAACAATGACCAAATATATTATCTCATATGATACATCGCTTAATGTCGTATACACGTGACCGAACCAATGCATATATAGTGTACATTTTCGTCATTGTACACTTTGGAATTTGTTTGTTGATGTCAAACAATAAATAAAGTTATTAGCACAAAAATATATATGTAAGAATGCACGAGTGTATACATATATGATAGTCGTATGCTAATTACCTGGTATTATAGTAAAAGAATATATAGTGGATGTTTTGAGATAACCATAGATCTTTTTCCACTCATAGTTGTTCACATCCAATTGGTATGCACCTTCTTTCATCTGTATAACCAAGATATCTCTATCTTCACATGCACACTCTATATTTTGTTTACATTTACCATCATATAAAAAATATATGCCAAGGAGTAGGAGATTAGACAAATCTACTTATCTACCAAGATACCATACATGATCACCTGCTACTTATGTGACACTGCTCCAGGTCCATAGGGTAGAACCTCTTAGAATGGCAAGACCAACACCTCCACACTACTATTTAAAGGTATGAAGTTTGCATTGGAACAAATCATCATGTGCCTCTTCAGGACACTTGACATACCACAAAATCTTTGTAGCATTGTCAAATGCAATTATATATCTTGATGTTGTTACACGGTATAGAACACAACATCAGGTGGAGGGATGTATGTAGCCTCTCTGGTATCTTTAGGGGCATTATCTCATGCACAGTTAATGTGGGTGATACAGTAATGATATGGAAGGATCTCTAGGTTGGCACTAACACTCTGCACGATTCCCTACTGAGGCTATTTTCATATTCAAACATGGAGGACATCTCGGTTGTGGAGCATATTCAGGCTCATGATCAAATGCAAATTTTTGCTTTTCCACTGTCAGCAGAGGCACGTATAGAGTATTTAACTCTGTTGGCTCATTTGAATGGTTTTTCATGTAACGGATTTTAATTCTCAAAAGAACTACAAACTCTATTTTAGGGACATCTCCCCCATGGCTACACTACCGAATATTTGGAACACCAAATGTATGATGAAACATAAAGTTTTTGCATGGATTTTCATGATGGATCACTTAAAGACTCAAGATATGCTAGTGAGGCGGCAATGTCCAATATCTGATGTTAATTATGTAATTTGTTAGCGGGAAAGAGAGACTAGTGACCACCTCTTTTTCTCTTGCAAGTTCAGTTTATTGTGCTAGTCAGCGATAGAAATCTCTTGGAACATGAGTCTGAACTTTTCTGACAAGTTATCTACTGCTGAAATATTGGGGAATAAGCCACTGTTTTTTGAGTGTGCAATTTTGTGTGCTTGGAATATCTGGAAACAAAGAAACAGAAGGTACTTTGATAATGTAGATCCTAATATCCAGTGTTGGTTAGCTCAATTCTCCTCTAATATTCATCTTCTAGGGGCTAGGGTGAAACCAGCTTTGAGAGATCAAATTAAAACCTTTGTAAGTGAGGTGAGAGTTTGACTACTTTTTTCTATGGTGGTTGAAATTTCTAGCCCTTTGTAAATATGATGTGACATATCCTCTTTTTTAATTTAAGAGCAGTAGAAGACTCTCCTACTGTAATTCCTCAAAAAAAGTATAAAACACAACCTAAAAGAGTAGCCAGACTCGATTCACAAACCCATGCAATTGCTATCATTAGAATGGATGCAATTGAATCCGATATGCATGTTTTTGATGAGTAGCTTTATACCTCTACTTGTTTAGTGTATGTTGTTATCCAAACAACCAAAAAAATTCTTATATGACAATTGTGGGTAAATGGTCCGACATGGTTGCTGTAACAGAGAATTATGCCGTTGAACTTAGTCTGCAACCCACGCCATAATGATTCACACACAAATGTATCACTATTCCCGATTGGATCCAAGAATAACAAGGTTGGGTACGCTGAAAAATGTAGTAGCACATGCCTATGCAGGCATGCTAGGATACGCAGGGTTCCATATACCCCACCACCACTACCACAGTCAATCTCACTAACATTGTATTCATCTCAAAGGGGAAACTTTGGCAAGATGGTTGGATCAAGATGATGATCAGTGATTAAATAACGAGCATTGTCATTGCTTCGGTAGAAAAATCCTAGCAACGGGGATCCACCGTTGTGTGACAAGGTTAGTTGTTTGAAACTATTACTTCTGATGAGTCATCTCCAATCAGCATAAATGATTGATACCGGTAGTAAGCTACAAGGATGTGCAGGAATTCTGAGAAGAATCTGAGCGACTACATCGACTAGCAGTTTGCCTAATGTTTTTTTTGCTATGAGTGAAGCTCGTAGGATTTGCCAATGCCATATCCTAAAACCACAAGATTGCGAATGTAGAGAAGGGTACAAAGGAGATCTAGACTGGTGATGACCTTAAGCTTGGTAAGTACTAGGGAGCATGACTGTGTGGTTGACGGAGGGTTACACAATAGAGAGGAAGAGGGTGAGGCCGACGGAGGGTGGCGCCATAGCAAAGAGGTGAATGATTTTGTCAAAAGCATAGCCACATCAAAGAGGGGAATGGTCCATTCGAGATCAGCGGCACCAAGAATAGGAGTAGCTGCATGATACATTGCAAATGTATCTACAATTTTTGATGTTCCATGCTTGGTTTTATCCAATTTCTTGTGTTTTGTTCTAACTTTGGAGTACTTTTCATATGATTTCTTGGACTAACCTATTAACAAGAGCCACAGTGCCAGCTGCCTGTTTTCTACTGTTTTTGGTTCCAGGAAAGTCAGAAAATGAATATTCTCGGAATTGGACGGGACAAAAGCCAAAGTGCCTATTTTTCCGGAAGTGATCAAGTGCCAGAATACGAGACGGAGAAGGGCCAGGGAGCCACCACACCACCTGGCCACGCGGCCAGGCCTGGCCCACCAGGGGGTGGTGTGGCCGCTCCCGGCACCCCCTCGGCCTCCCCTTCTGACTATAGGTTATCCTCGAGACGAAAACCCTAAGTACCCGATCAAAAATCCACGAAAGAGTCTATAACCGCCGTCATATCCATCCCTAGATCGGGAGGGATCTGAAGCTCTTCCCGGCACCCTACCAGAGAGGGGAATTCACCCTGGAGGCCTTCTTCATCACCATGCAAGCCTCCGGTGTGATGCGTGAGTAGTTCATCCTTGGACTACGGATCCATGTAGTAGCTAGATGGCTGGTTTCTCCTCCTTTGTGCTTTCATGTTTAGATCTTGTGAGCTCCGTTCATGATCAAGATCATCTATTTGTAATCCATACATGTTGTGTTTGCAGGGATCCGATGGATATCGATATGCTATTTCAGATTGATTATTGATTCTATCATGTCTTTGTTATTTGAGATCTTGCATGCTTTCCGTTGTTAGTAGCTATCTTGGCCAAGTAGATGCTAGCAACTCCAAGAGTTAGTATTTATGCTCGATAGTGGGTTCATGCCTCCGGTAATCTGGGGAAGTGACAGAAATCTCTAAGGTACTAGATGTGCTGTTGCTACTAGGGAGAAAACAACAATCCTTTGTTCATAGAACAATCGTATTGTTTACTTTACACGCAGTTCGTAAAGCAATAATCTGTTGCTTGTAACTTAATACTGGAGGGGGTTCGGATGATAACCTGAAGGTGGATTATTAGTCATAGATGCAGTTGGATGGCGGTCTATGTATTATGTTGTAATGCCCAATCAAGTCTCAAAGGAGTCAAGATGATTAGTATATGCATGTATTGCTTTCTCGGTGTTTGTCAATTGCCCTACTATAATTTGTTCACCCAACATGTTATCTATCTTAAGGAGAGCCACCTCTAGTGAACTATGGATCCCGGTCCTTTTTCTTTACATACAATCTACAATCTTTTACTGTTTTGTGTTTAATTTCTGCAAAATTTTACTTCTTTTCATTCGTTACGTTTAATCCTTTGTTTTCCGCAAAACACGGTGAGATTGACAACCTCATCGCAAGTTGGGGACAAAGTTCTGTGGTTGTGTTGTGGAGGTCTCCACGTTTCTACTAGCACCGGTAGTGCGCCCTATCAAAGCTCAGCTAGTAACACCTTTGAGGTGTTTCCTTGCTCCTACTGGTTCGATTAAACCTTGGTTTCATAACTGAGGGAAACTTGCTGCTGTGCTCATCATACCTTTCTCTTGGGTTTCCCAACGAGCTCTACATCAACATCGCCATCAAGCATTTTTCTGGGCGCCATACACAGAGCCATCAAGCATTTTTTTGGCGCCGTTGCCGGGGAGTCAAGGACATCTTCACAAGGGGAGTCCCTCATAACTAATCTCTTTACTTTGTTGTTTTTGTTTTGCTTAGTTTCTTTTTTGCTTTGTTTGCTTGTTTTTTTCTTCAAAAACACAAAAAAAATTAGTTTTACTTGTTTGCTTTCTTTATCAAAAACACACAAAAATTAAGTCTCCTTTAGTTGTCACCTCTCCCTTAGCTCACCATGTTGATCCCTACATTCACCTTGAAAGACCTTCCAATTGGTAGTGGTTCTATAATTGGGAAAGATAACATTGAAGAATTCTTTAATCATGTTAGTAAGCATGAAGATACTGAGGATAGATCCCTTGTAGAACTTGATCCAAACTATGAGATTGTCGCAGCTTATTTAATTCACATGTTAGAAGCTAGGTTTGTTAACCTCAACCCCTTAATGCAAGTAATGTTTCTTAAGCTTAAAGAAATTGAAGACCCTGAAAAGAGGGATTTTATTCTAGAAACTTTGTTTAAGGAGTTCTATGATGTTGCCAAAGAAGCTAGAAAAGTTTTTGAACATTTCAATATGCTAGGCTCATGTGTAGATGTTGTTGGTACACGAGAAAAGATGAACAAAACCAAACCTAATGGGGAGGAACCTAAGATACCAATACCCTTTAAACTAGTAGCAATACATGATGCCATAGAAAAGAATCTTTATTGGGTTGTTCCTGCAAACCCTTTTGATGAGAATAGTGAACCCAAGAGCATTAAGAAAGGATTCTCTAGAACTTATTTGGATGTTATACCTTGCCTTGTTGAAAATATTTCTTGTATTGGTCTTAATGCTTCTTCATTTGAGAACACTTGATTCTTTCTTTGCTTCTTATGCCTAACTTAAAGGCGTTAAAGCAAAGTACTTGTTGGGAGATAATCCAATAGTTTTAGTTGAGTCTTGGAAGTTATTACCTCTGTAATAACCTCTTCTTATCCTTTTTATTTGCTTTTTTGCCAAGAGTAACCTCTAATGAGAGTGAAGTAATGATTGGGAAAGTTGCTGTCCAGAAACAGATTTCTATGCTTCACCATAAAAATTCCTGAGAGAGCTCTGTACGTCGGATTGAGCTGTAATGTTTTGTGCTTCTGACCCAGGTTGTTATCTAACTTTCGTTAGTTTAACATAGTTTTATTTGAGCAACAGAAGGTCTTCAAAAAAATTCTTCTTTACCTGCTGGTCTGTTTTGACAGATTTCTGCCATTTTCTACATTTGCTTCTTGTTAGTTCCTTCTTGAGTTCCTTTGGGGAATTGAGCTTTCTGAGGGAACTGCTACAGTAGATAGTGTTCTAATGGAAGTTAATTTGGTGTTAGAACTGAACCTTGCGACTTAGTTATCTTAAGTGCACTAATGTTGCTAATGAGATTGTGTGAAGTTTTGTATGAAGAAACATTTCAGGTGTATGGAAGGAATGAGTAATGAGATGAAGGATGGAATAAAGCTCAAGCTTGGGGATGCCTCGCGTGTCACCCCAAAAAATATCCAAAAAGTACAAGCGTCAAAGCTTGGGGATTCCCAAGGCATCCCCTTCTTCATCAATAAAAGTTCCAGGTTTCTTCCAAACGCTTCATTTTTATTGTTTCATGCACAGTTGTGTTTTTCTTGGAGCGTCTTCTTTTTGTTTTCGTTTTGGTTTTTAGTTTGCTTAGTTTTCTGAATAAATTGGTTGGACCCCCTCTTTCATACATTGGTTTGCAAATAGTTTGGTTTGGTTTGGAAAAGAGTAGGAAAGCTCATGCTTATGTGGTAAAAAGAGCTCGTTTTTTACTGTGGCTATGCTTTGTCATGACATGCTTGATATTGTTTTGGCTTTATGCTTAGTATTATTTGTTGTAGCATGGCTTGTTATAAACAATTGAGATTTCTTAATGTGCCTTGGATGAATCATGCCTTGTTTTAGCATATTAAAGCATAGTATAGTGGTATTCTCCTTTGATGCTTTATTTGGGTTGACTTGGCACATGCTCACACCATGTTATGACTATCTCAAGTCACCATAGCCTTTATGGTCCTTTAGTTTTCAACTTTTAGTATCATTTTATGCTTTGATCAATGATGTTTTGTCGCTCTACATGATTATGGCCATTATTGCTCTCTTAGTTTGTCGCTCCCAGTCTTTTGCTAGCCTCCACAACAAAGTATGAGTTCCACTCATGCATCCAACTCCCTTAACCAAGTTATTCCAAAGAGTCCACCATACCTACCTACTAGCTTATGCTATTCCAAGTATATTCATGCTTTTGTTTACCTTTCACTTTTTATGAGAAAACTAGTGATTAAAGCTCTCACGAACTTGATGGCACACTTTACTTTATTGCCTCTAATAAACTTGAACCATTGGGTCCTTCTTTGTTGTGTATATGCTTGCGCTTTATAAGTTGAAATTAGCAGAACCATGTTTCATGGGGAACGCTTTCAACATTGCACTTGTACTTTGTACCCCGTTGATATCATGTTCTTTTGCTTACGGATCCCGGCGGTGTGAAATAAATGTGGAACTTGTAAGATCATGGACTTTGTATGTGTGTTAGAGAAACGCCCGGGCCGCTAGCCTAAGCCATGCCTAATCATGGTGGAAACTTGCAGTATCACCATAATGAGCACTCTATGAAGCATCCTTAATAGAAACCTATGCAAATAGCAAATAAAAAGATCGCTGAGATGCTGATTGTCTGCTTGCCTTGTCATTTTGATTATGGGAAAGCTCCCATATCATGTGCAAGGGGTACCCCGTTGGCGGTTCTTAATGATACACATATACTTACAATGACAAGAGCTTACTCGTGACTGAAGTTGAGTAGCATGAGGATCGGTCTTCGTAAGTAAGGGGCATGAGATTTTGGTTTATAACTTGTCAAGCTTATCCTCTTAGTTGTGTCACTTTAACTTTAATCACCTTCAAGATGCTTATGATAGGGGCAATGAGAGCTGAAATCTATAAGCACCATAATTTTTGGAAGCTCTTTATGAGACTTGAATCCCTACTTCCTTTTACAAAAGGCTTTTCTTCCACCATTATATTGAGTCTCCACCTTCTATCTTTATGCACCTACTTTGAGAGCATAGTGGCCATTCTTAGTTCTATGTGCATTGTCCCAAGACTAGTTGATTGATGCATAACTTGTTATTGCTTGTTTGAAACTATTGTATCTAGTCACTCTTATGAACTTTGAAGGTGTCCTATGCATTTATATTTGCTACTCTATTGAGGGACAAGATGAATACTATTATGCTATGTTTTCTTTATGTGAAACAAACAAACGTCTTGCAAGGCATGTTATTCATAAATATTTTGTTTGTACCTTTTTATGTTGCATCATAGTTTCTTTGCTTATTGCTAGAACTTTGTCTTTCATGTTATGATTGAAGAACTATGATCCTAGCTTTAAGTTTTGCAAAAACTTTGATCAAGTCTTTGATGGTGCATGTCACCTCAAAAATTATTTCTTTTTATCACTGACCTACTCGAGGATGAGCAGGAGTTAAGCTTGGGGATGTTGATACACTGCAAATGTATCTATAATTTTTGATGTTCCATGCTTAGTTTTATCCACTTTCTTGTGTTTTGTTCCAACTTTGGAGTACTTTTCATATGATTTCTTGGACTAACCTATTAACAAAAGCCACAGTGTCAGCTGCCTGTTTTTTGCTGTTTTTGGTTCCAGGAGAGCCACCTCTAGTGAACTATGGATCCCGGTCCTTTTTCTTTACATACAATCTACAATCTTTTACTGTTTTGTGTTTACTTTCTGCAAACTTTTACTTCGTTCCATTCGATACGTTTAATCCTTTGTTTTTCGCAAAACACGGTGAGATTGACAACCTCATCGCAAGTTGGGGACAAAGTTCTGTGGTTGTGTTGTGCAGGTCTCCACGTTGCTACTAGCACCGGTAGTGCGCCCTGCCAAAGCTCAGCTAGTAACACCTTTGAGGTGTTTCCTTGCTCCTACTGGTTTGATTAAATCTTGGTTTCATAACTGAGGGAAACTTGCTGCTGTGCTCATCATATCTTCCTCTTATTGTTCCCAACGAGCTCTACATCAACACCGCCATCAAGCATTTTTTTGGGCGCCATACACAGAGCCATCACTGCACGAGGCTAGATATTACACCGGAGTTGGGTAGCGCAAATTCGTTAGGGTTTCATGCTAGCAAGATCTAGGTGAGTGGGGAATTTTGTGCGGATAAAGTTTGACTACTTGACCACTGGGTGACTCCATCATTTTGCAACTAATATTATGGACCCACAATGATAACACGCACATATGTACTTAATTTGCGAATAAGAAAAAACAAGCATACTACAAAGTGTATAATTAAACATAAGTACTTGTTAAGTAATTCAATAAATACTAAAACCAACATTAATTCAAACCGACTCCTAATCCATCTAGTTATGCCCTAACCGGCTCCAGGCAATAAGAACTATCTCGGACACGGTCCGAATCGCAGATAGTTGTGCACTTATCTCTTCTCTTGCTGTAATTTTTGTGTCCTCCATGTACTCTTATTTCTCCGTGTCGTCTAATGCGCCAAATTTCGGCGATCGATCATCCTCCGTTCCTTCCTCGTTCCATTCTCCAACACACATTGCAACACTTCTGAGTGCTTATCATCAAACCAAACAAGGTAGCAACAGTTCGTTTTTTATAGTTGCAGCCAAGAAATCTATGGCCAGTGTGCTTGCCCCCGAATGCGACATGATTGCAGAGAAGTCTCTTGCAAAAGCATGTTGACTCAAAGTTATTTTTTATTGCGACACCGTTGAATCTTGGATCCTCGATCCAATTTGGCACTAAGTCATGCTGAGAAAACCACAATCTGAAGTTCGTGAGATCGAAGAACCAAAATGCGAAGCGAAAAACCCCATATTGATCAATTAAATTACAAATCCTCCATAGATCTTCAAGCCCATCATCTTCGTGTCACTGTTGGGGGACCTCCACAGTCAACGCTGTTGCCGCTTCCTAGGCCGCCAAGGGAGTTTCAGAAGATGAATACACCATGGACTATTGTTGTACTATTTACAATGAAAGGCTGGGACATAGTGGGCCACACCAAACAGTGACACGTGGTGTGTCAAGTCAAATCCACGGTGGGAAAAACGTGTGTTGGAGCCTTGTCGATCTATCTGGACATGTATCATCTGGACACGTACCATCTGGACACAAAGTTGGAGCCTTGCCACACCAAACCTACTACATCATTATTAAGCGTCGATCCAACTAGACACGTACCACAACACTAAAATATGTCGGTGCCTTGTCGGCCATGACGTATATATGGCCGCGACAATAAAATGGTTCTGCGATTTTTTATCCGCCGGGTAACCAACTTTTGCAGTATTTTTCGCTTGTGCCGCCCCAAAAACGTGTTAGGCACGAGGGAACTTTTGTAGTGGAGCAGTAATCAAATAAAAACAACTACACTTGAACTATAAGAACAACAATGAACACCTAAACACTAAACAACAAATGCTACACTTAAAAATAGAACAAAAACAACTAACAAACCCTAAGAACAAGTGTTAAACTGAATAAATTATTGACTAAGATTTAGTAAGTATAGCGAAGAGTTAAATTATTGTAACCAAATGGATGATTATCATCTACAACAATTCTTCACAGTAACTAAGCCATTAATAACTCTAAAGTAGCTACCTAAGCATGATCAAATTAGAAGAACATCAATAGTAACCACGAACCCTAGTTCCTAAATGCAATCGTAGTAAGCTATTATAACAAGAGATAGAAAGAGAGAGAGAGAGAGAGGGAATTACCTTCAGTAAGTGGGAGCTATATCAACAGGATAGAGTACCCTGGGGAAGATGATGAGCACAGCGGTGACGACAACACAGAGAGTACCCTAGGGGAGGGCATCTCCATATGCAATTGGACATGCCAACAGGCTAGAGTAAGAGGGAAATCCATTAGAACACGAGCCAACACCGGAGCAGTACCGGAGCTTGATGATGGTGCCATCCCAGAAACCTAGGGTTAGGGTTGGTCATTGCCAGAGAGGGGATCGAGAAGAGTATCTATCTATATAGGATTAGAGAGCACCGAGAGGGGAAGCGATTGAGTAGAAGCGTGACATTGACAGTCGGAGCCAGCCAACCAACGCAGTCGCTAGGGCAGGAGATAGATAGATAGATAGATAGATAGATAGATAGATAGATATATTAGTGGGCCTTATCGAACTAGTCATTTAGATGGTTTGGCTGACATGTGGGCCTAGGGCATTTTGGTCATTTCCAAAATGCATGAATATGAAAATAATTGTTTTCTCTCACTTTATAAGTGAGAAAAATAAAATTATATACCCATAAATAGGAAATGTGTGTAGAATCCAAAAAGTATTTTCGCTAGATTTTTAGAAATAATTTTATTGGAATGAAATTACAATCTAGTAATCACTTAAAAGAAATAGATAAATAATCCTAAAGAGATAATCCATCTGATCCACATTAGTTGACTCAAATTTCTCTAGATTCGAATGTATCTAGACTTGTTTTAGTGCTAGATACATTCAAATCTAGACAAAACTAAATCAACTAAATTTGGATAGGAGGGAGTATTTAAAGCCATATTCTTAAAACTAGACTCCTCTATGCGGCCTCGGAGCACGGCCGAAAGGCAAAACGCTGGATGACATGGTCGTACCATATTTATGTCTAAGAGCGAAGACCGGGCAGAAGGACTGATGACATAGTCTAAACTATAGCACGTAAGTACGCGTCAAAAAGAAGTGGACGTATTATCCCAGACACACATTTAGAGCGAAAATGTCAGCTATAAAACGTTGTCGTGTTATAGATACGTGTTATAGATACTAGTAAGCAGATAAAGCTCTAACAAAATGGCTAGATAATTCTTTTGTGAGCATGCATTTCTGTAAATTCATATTTTGCACATCTTACACGCAGTATTGTGCACGTCTACACCAACGAATACACACTTAACCGTCTCTGATGCATTTTAGTCTTACGCGTGTTGATGAAAGCATTTTGTTGTCAGCATGTGGTGCATACAACGAATAGAATGTTCATGGCTGCTCTTATCCATTGGAGACCAACCACGACTCCGTTTAATGATCTCGTCTTACCATTCTATCATCAGCATGTGGCGTAGATAATGAACATAACATTGATGGCTTCTCTTATCTGCTCGATCCCGACCACGACTCTGTTTAAAAATCTCGTGTTATCTCTTAATATTCGATCACGACTCCTTTTAAAGATATCGTCTTATCAGTCTAGTCCCAAGTATGACTCACATCGAGATGACATACACGCTAGAAGAAAAAACGTCTAAACAACATATATAAAGATCGTAAGGAATATAACCATACGAATAGGAAGAAGAGATAAAGAGGTAGAACCAAATAGCCCATACAACAGTCATTTTGGACGTTTGTAATGTTAAATGTTAGAATATATGACTCTATCGTGTTTGTATAGGTATATAGTCATAGTGTATATTCCTTTTGTACGTGTCCATGTTGTATGAGACTAGCACTCCCCTTGTAATCGTCCTATATAATGAGCAATACAAGACACCACTACGTGTGGTTTCCCCTATCTTACATGGTATTAGACGCAAAACCCTAGCCAGACCGCATTACCCCTGCTTTCGTCGCCGCCGTCGATCTCGGCGCCGCCGATCTGCAAACCACCCATCTCCCTCTTCTCGCCTCTCTTGGAACCATGGGCGACAACACTACACAGGCCGCGCAGGCTGCCAAGGAGAAGGCAGATCGTGAGGTTCGCGAGGCCGCCAGCGCCAAGGCCAAGCTAGCCCTCGCCACCGTTCCTCCTCCAGCGCGGGGGCCTTCTAGCTCACCTCCCTACATGCCCAAGTCGTCGACCTCCACTCCATCAAGAGGCACATGCCAGTCGAGCTGGCCCTCGACACCGACATTCATCGCCAATGGTGCACCTTCTTACACGCCATCCTCTGCAAGTACATGCTGCTCGACCACGTCGACGCGCCCACTCCGATCAATCCAACTCTGGAGTGGTCCTTGCTGGATGCCATGGTGGTCTCGTGGCTCTACTGATCCGTCTTCCACGGCCTCCTCAACGTCGTCATGATGCCTTGTCGTCGATCTGTGGAAAAGCATCAACGGCCTCTTCAACGACCAAAAGATCAATCGCTAGCTCCACCTCTCCACAGAGCTCGGCGAGATCAAGATGGGCGAACTTTCCATGACCGAGTACCAGAAGAAGATCAAGGCCCTCGCCGATGGTCTAGCAGATCTCGGAGCACCGAAAGAAGATGCTAAGATGGTGATCCACTGCCTCAACGGCCTCTCTGAGTAGTACAAGCACGCTGCCGACTTAATCTCCCTCATGCCCGAGATCACCTTCAAGAAGTATTGTTCTCTCCTCCTGCTCCAAAATATGAAGCGCAAAAATCGCCGAGCCCGTAACTCCGACATGGTTCTCATAGTTGATGGTGCCAAATCTGGCAAAGGCATCGACAACCGCCGCAAGAAGAAGAAGGCTGCGGCTAAGGCCGCCAAGTAGGGTGCTATCGTCTAGCACCATGCCTATGCTGCACCACTGGCTGTCGCTTCGCACCTGGCCCACGCCGCAACTCCCATGGAACAACGCGATCCAAATGTGGCCCTACGGTCGGGCACACAGCTACGTGCCACGTCATGCACCCTCGCCACATGCCTTCTATGCGCAGGGGCCCTATAGCGTGCCGCACTCCTCCTATGGATACGGCTATGGCTATGCGCCCTCGCCCCTGCTTATAGCTATGGCACTGCTCCTTTGTTACCGGCTCTATCAACCGCCTCGTGGGATTAGTCCACGCTCATGTACCAGTTCCAAATGATGGGCTTACAAGCACCCACTGAATGGGTAATGGACACTGGCGCCTCCTCCCACTTCACAGTCAACCCCGATATGCTCACCTTCGTGTCTCCCCTACCTCTTCTCCTCGTGCTGTTGTTGTCGGTAACGGCTTCACTCTTCTGATCACCGCTAGCGGACATGCACGTTTTCCTATTTCCCCTATTTGCTCCTAACATAGTTAAAAAACTTTTGTCAGTTCGTCCATTCACCATTTATAATCGTGTTTCCGTCGAATTTTACCATCTTGGTTTTTCTGTGAAGGATCTTCAAATGAAGAACAAGATTCTCATATGCAATAGCCTCGGAGCTCTCTATCCTATACAAACCTCCTCCACCAGTCACCAACATGCCTTCCTCGTCGTCGATCCTGCTCTATGGCAGCGGCGGCTTAGACACCCTGGACAACCCATCATGGAGTCTTTAGCTCGCTGTTCGGTTATTCCTAGGGATAAGAATAAATCTAGTTTGTGTCATGTTTTTCAATTAGATCGTTATGTTCGTCTTCCTTTTTCTTCTACCAATCGTGTAACACATTCTCCGTTTCAAATTATTCACTGTGATTTGTGGACATCACCGGTTGAGAGTATTTCTGGCTTTAAGTATTATCTTGTTTGCCTCGACGATTTTACTCAGTATGCCTGGGTTTATCCTCTACGTGCTAAGTCAGAAGTTTTCTCGCACTTATCATCCCTTCATGCCTTGGCCCGTACTCAGTTCTGTGCAAACTTACAACCTTTTCAGTGTGATAATGGTCGTGAGTTCGATAATTCCCTCCTCCACTCTTTTGCACAACGCCATGGAATATCACTCCGCTTTTCATGTCCATATACCTCACAATAGAACGGTAAAGCTGAGAGGATTATTTGCACCCTCAATGACATTACTCACAAGCTTCTAATTCAAGAAAGTATGCCGCCCCGCTTTTGGGTCGAGGCTCTTCATACTGCCGTATTATTGCATAATCGACTGCCTTCCAAGGCAATCTCAGATCGTGTGCCTTTTTGAGCTCTTCATGGCGTCGACCCTACGTATGCTGGTCTTAGGGTCTTCAAATGTCTTTGCTACCCCAACACCACTTCCGTTGCACCGCACAAGCTTGCACCTCGCTCCGTGCCCTGCGTGTTCTTAGGGTATTCATTCCAACATCACAGCTATCGTTATCTTGATCGTTCCACCTAAAAGATCACCATCTCTTGCCATGTTGTATTCGACGAGTCTGTCTTTCCCTTTTCCACCACCGCCTCTGCCATGTCTCCTACTCCTTCCCTACACACTTATGATTTTCTGCAGGTTGAGAAACCGATGCCATCGACGCTGTTCACCGTCCCAGCCACGGGAAGCTCTACCGCGGGCGCTCGGCAGCCTATTGTGGGTGCTTGGCAGCCTACCATGGGTGCCTCCCCTGCCGTGCACATTCGCTTTGCCGCAAGTTTGGCCGCCTCTCCCGCTGCGCCCCCTTGATATCTAAATGAGGGATCATCTTACAATGCTACCAAAAGTGCCAAACTAGTAGTATAAGATGCTAACATCTAATGTGTAAAGTGACATGATATGGTCCATGCATTTGATCTCTATCATTTGCATCGTGGTATGATCTCTATCATTCCTTTGTGTGTAAGGCGAAGGTCTATGGAACTTATACGTTGAGTGTGTTGTAAGAGTATCTATCATACATCTACTTATAACAATACCATATCAAGACACTAGCCCAGCAACGATCTAAACTAGACGCCTCTAATTTATCAATTGCAAGTTTTACGTGGCTTAGGGCTTTCAAAGATAGAACCGTTCTTACCTACGAACATGAACCACAACGAGGATAACCAAGTTATTAGCAACTCGTTGTAAATCAGATATTGACTATAGTAGGAGAGACAGATACCCGCCAGCCACTTATGCAAAACAAGTTGCATGTCAGTCGTGGAACCGGTCTCATGTATGATGACATGTAAGGTTGGTCCGGGTCGCTTCATCCCACTATGCCACCAATATCCAAAATACATAGAAGATGCAATAACATGATCATCATCGCCCACATATAAACATATGTGTACTACCCGTGCAAAGCACCTACGCATAGATCAGGCTCTGATACCACTGTTGGGTCCGCAGCATAGAAAACAAAAAAATTCCGACGATGAGAACTACACGCCAAGATCTATCTATTAGGTACAAAGCAACGGGTGGACATACATCCAACGAGAACTTACCCTCAAAGACAACGAGCTTTGTTAACGAGTAGGAACTCGTGGTTGATGTAGTCGTACACTTGCCGATCTCAAGATCGTGAGGAAGTCCGAGCGCCGCAACTCAGTAGCACATCCATACTCGCACACACGTTCTAGTCACCGGACAACCTCCACCTCCTCGCTCCAGCTATCCAACGGAAGCAACAACTCCTTCCAGACGAAATGCCACCGGGAACATGTATCTCGCTAATCCGAGACCATGGGGGAATAATTCTAGGGGGGGAGAGAGATCCTTCACAAGGAGGTGTAAGGAAGGAGGAGGAAGAGGGTGGCCTTTTATAGGAGGAGGGGGGTGCCCCTCCTTCATGGCCGGCGCATGGGGGGTGACTCCTCACCTCCCCCATTCATGTGGTGGTAACCCCTCCACATTAAAATGCCTCTTCACATTCCCCTTTAAAGTCCCTACTTTAAATGCATTAAAATTCTCCAAGTTTAATGCTCTCTCATTTAATAAAACTCTTTTATTAAATTTATTCAGAATTTTGTTAATTACTTTAATTAACAAACATTCACATATAACCCCTTGCAATATTTCAATATCACATTCAGAACCACTTTCTGCAATTTCACCCGAAACAATTTCCGGTTTCTATCGAAACAATTCCTGTGCTTTGCAATTCTTTCGTCTGAAACATATGTGCTCCAAAATGGTGTCCGGTAACTCTTAAGTGTGTCACCCTACAGTTCGCGAATAATGTAGACATGATCGAGACCCCTCTCCGATCAATAATCAGCAGCGGGACCTGGAGATCCGTACTGACTCCTACACATTCAACGATGACTTCTGTGGTCGTAAGAACCTTTAACGCTAATAACTAAATCCCTTTGTCTCGCGATATATTACATGTCCGAGATTCGATCATCGGTATCTCCATACGTATTTTGATCTCGTTACCGACATGCACCCTTTTCTCGTTCCCGTGATATAACATTCTAGTGATCACATCACTTGCTTGCAAGCTATCTTAATGTGATATCACCGAGAGGGCCCAGAGTATATCTATCCGTCATCGGGATTGACAAATTCCACTCTTGATTTATGAGCCTCAACATAACACCTTTGTAGCACTGAACCCATCTTTATAGTCACCCTGTTACGGTGTGACGTTTGATGTTATCAAGATACTCTTCCGGTGTTAGCAATTAACATGATCTCATGGTCTAAGGATAAAGAATACTTCGTATAGTGTTATAGCAATATAAACATAATTACTTTGATCGTAATGCTATACTTCGGATGAATGTTCATCACATCATTCAACTAATGTTGTGACCTTGTTATCAACAACATCCAATGTCTATGATCAGGAAACATTGATCATCTTGTTAATCAACAAGCTAGTCTATAAGAGAGGCATAACTAGGAACCCTTTTTGTTTATTAAACACACATGTATTGACGTTTCCGATCAATACAATTATAGCATACAAAATAAACATTTATCATAAACATGGAATAAGATAATAACCACTTTATTATTGTCTCTCGGGCATATTCCCTTCAGTGCATTCATGTGTGCTCGCATGCTCCAAATCGCCCTCTCCTGAAACAACCATAAAGAGCATAGAGGTCAACATGTAGCAGGCGAGCGTGAGGGAAGACCATCGTGGAGAGGTGTGACGATGCGGAGACCACATAGTGGAGGAACATTCGAAGAGAAACACAAAAGCGAACAAAAGGAAAGTAAAAGAAAAACTACTACTAAAACTGAAAAGAAAAACAAAAAAAGAAAAACATATAAGGCCGTCTTCCAGACCTTGCCATCGTTGTGACTACTGACGGAGGAGAGGTCTAGCAGAGCAGCGGGTCTGGGGGTCACCACGCGTATGTACATATAGTACACTTCAGAATGCAAGGAAGGTTGGACGGCTGAAAGCCGGAGATGAACGACGGCGCCTGCGCGTCGGCGATGCGAGGAAGGCCGGACGGCTGAAAGACGGAGATGACCAACGACGTCTGCGCGTCGGCAATGTCGTCGAGGCATAGTTTCTTGTCAGTGATCGAAAGGTAGAATGTGGATAGAGGAAACGAAAACGTTGGAAAGTAAAGAGCAACGAGAGAGGTTATTTATAGGCAGGACATCGTTTCAAGAGCCCGTATGTAGAAAGATAAGAACAATACCACCACGAGACCCATGGATGTCTACGATCTACGATGCTACATAGGCTACAAACTGGACCCACAGGACGACCCACCGAGAAAACCCACGAACATCTATGGTCAACACACCCAGCTTGTCTATGAACATGACTCATAGTACGATTTCACCGCGATGAACTGCAGACGTCTACGGTCTACGGTTCCAGCTGGGCGGTCCGCCTGCGAAAACCCGCATCGTCTATGATGTATACTGATAGACGACATGGGTTCACATCGCCACATCAGCTATGGAGGCCCCACGTCCGCGATAAACCGCATACGACATGGACTCACGGTACCACGTCAGATCCTGGCGAGCCCCACGACCACGTGAATCTGTAGACGCCATGGACTCACGGCGTCGCATCTTATATTGGCGGTCCCTGCTGACTAGTGGATGCAGAGCGCTATTGCAGCTGGGATGCCTCTCACCTTGTGCAGTACAACCTGTGGACGCTGCTAGTGGGCCCATGGGGCGCGCATGGTCCACCATAAGGCCCACCCGCCTGATGGGTTCGTAGCAGGGAAAACAAAAAATTCTACTGCAAGAACAAACAGAACCAAGATCCAATCTAGGAAAATCTAAGATCTAATCTATTAGATAAGTGCAATGAGATAGATCTGTACTAACCTTTGTGGATTCGAAAGCCTTGTGCGAGATCAGATCTCGTGGTTGATGTAGACGATCACTTGCCGATCTCAAGATCGAGTAGACGATCTCTCCAGCGCCGCGTTCCGGCAGCGCTTCCGCAGACGGTCACACGTGCGGAGTCGATGTAGACCTTCCTCTCCCCATCCCAGCAAGCAATGGAGGTAGTAGATCTCCATGGAATCCCAACAGCACGACGGCGTGGTGGTGGTGGTGGAGAAGGATTTCTGCAAGGCTTCGCCTAAGCCGGAGCAGGTGGATGGTGGAGGAGAGAGGCAGCCAGGGTTTAGGGTGGAAGGAGCAAGGGGGAGGTGTCCCACCCCTCCTTTATATAGAGGGGGAGGCGGCCTAGGGTTGGCCCCTTGCCCCCTAGGGTTTGGCGCGCCAAGGGAGGGGGAGTTTTCTTCACCCCAAGTGTTCCCCTTTCTTGGTTTTCAAGCAAACTCTATGGAACCTTCTGGAACTTTTCGGAACACTCCGAAACCTACTAGAACCTCCATATGAATACTCCGGAACATTTCTGAAACCCAGAAAATGATCTCCATTAAATGAATCATATTCTCCGGACAATTCCGGATCTCGTCATGATGTCTTGGATCCAATCTGAGACTCCGAACAACATTCAGTCTCCAATGCATATTCCATATCTACCTAAACAAAATCGAACCTTAAGTGTGTCACCCTACGATTCGCGAATATGTAGACATGATCGAGACACCTCTCCGATCAATAACCAATAGCGGGATCTGGAGACCCATAATGGCTCCCACATACTCAACGATGACTTGGTGATCGATAGAACCATTAACATACGAAACCAATTCCCTTTGTCACGCGATACTCTACTTATCTGAGGTTCGATCATCGGTATATCCATACCTTGTTCAACCTCGTTACCGATAAGTACTCTTTACTCGTTCTGTGATATGTCATCCTGATACATTGCAAATGTATCTATAATTTTTGATGTTCCATGCTCGATTTTATCTACTTTCTTATGTTTTATCTACACTTTGGAGTACTTTTCATATGATTTCTTGGACTAACCTATTAACAAGAGCCACAGTGCCAGCTGCCTGTTTTCTGCTGTTTTTGGTTCCAAGAAAGTCGGAAAATGAATATTCTCGGAGTTGGATGGGACAAAAGCCAAAGTTCCTATTTTACCGGAAGACTCACGGAGCCAGAATACGAGACGGAGGAGGGCTAGTGCCTGGCCACACCCCCCAGGCGCGGGTACCCCCAGGCCATGCCAGGGCATGGTCTGGCTGGCCTAGGAACCCCCTCGGTCTCCCTCTTCGCCTATAAGTTGCCTTCTGACCTAAAAACTCCGGGGGGGGGGGGGGGGGGTCGATGTTTTTCTAGAAGGAGTTCCGCTTTGCCGCCACCACTAGATTCCACGAAACAGCACCAGAAACTCCGTCCTAGCACCCTACCGGGACGGGAAATTGGAGGAGATCATCGCCATCATCATCACCATCACTTCTCCATCGACCATCCATGTTTCCCCCATCTATGAGTGAGTAATCCCCCGCTGTAGGCTATGGGGATGGTAGGGATTGGATGAGATCGTTCATGTAATGGCATCAGATTGTTAGGGCATGGTGCCTAGTATCTTTTATTAGTGCTTTATGACTTTGTTGTGACTTGTTATGCTTAATGCTTGTCACTAGGGCCCGAGTGCCATGATTTCAGATCTGAACATGTTATTGATTCATTATGATAGTATTGTTTATGGTCTTATCTAGAAGTTGTATACACACGTTTTTGTCTGGAACCAATGGCCCCGAAGTGACAGAAATCGGGATAACCGGAGGGAATGGCTTTGATGTGAGGATCACATGTGTTCATGGAGTGTAAATGCTTTGCTCCGGTGCTCTATTAAAAGGAGCACCTTAATTTCCAGTAGTTCCCTTGAGGCCCCGCTGCAAACGGGCTGGCAGGACAAAAGATGTTGTGCAAGTTCTCATTGCGAGAACGTATGACTATATATGGAACACATGCCTAGGATTATCTAGTACTTGGATGCTTTATCTTATTTATCTGCAATTGCCCAATGTTCTGATTGCTGTGTGAATTATCTTGTGAATGCAACGCCTGTCCATCCATCCCTATGCCTACCGCACTCGAATCCCACTGTTTACTGCTATTGTTACTGTTGTCTTTACTTTACTACTGCTACTTTATTATTCCTACTACACAACTGTTGCTACTGATAAACTGCTGTGAGCAAGATTGTTTCTAGGTGTAGCTGAATTGACAACTCAGTTGTTAAGGCTTATAAATATTCTTTGGCTCCTCTTGTGTCGAATCAATAAATTAGGTTTCACTTCTCTCGAAAATACTGCGATACACCCCCTATACTTGTGGGTCATCAAGACTATTTTCTGGCGCCGTTGCCGGGGAACATAGCTTTATTTATCAAATCCACTTGGAATCACTATTGTTCAAGCTAAGTTTATTTTCGCCTTGTTTTCTTGTTTCTTTATCAAAAATACAAAAAAATTTGGTTCCTACTCTAGTTGTTATTTTCGTTGGTCTGTTATTGTCTTGCTTTATCATGCTTGTTGCCAATGGTTTGTTTCTTTGAAACTAAATCTTATTGCCAAGGTGGGTTCACGGAAGATCAAAAATATTATTATAAGGAATACTGCTTGTCACAAAAAGGGAAACACTTATGGGAACAAATTGATAAATTGTATCGAAAACGCTAGAAAAAGGGCGCCCTCATCGTAGCTCCGCGACGCTGCTCGTGGCAGCACGTGGATGATTTTGGTGCTTCCCGTCGAGCAGGGGTGTCTTGTTTTCTCGACACGTGTAGTTCTTGTAGCGCTTCTGGATGTTTGGGTTGGGGCGTTTGGCGGTTTTGTTCCGTCGCGGGACGTCTCCCGGTTTTTTCATTGTTTTGTCAGTTTTTCTCTTTTCCGGTTCGTATGGACTGTGATTTGTGTTGCATGCACTGCTTGTAGGAGGAGTTCTAGTTACTCGTAGGACTGGGAGGCAGTGCACAATAATCTGTCTTGGCAGTGGTGCAGTGCTATGGTTACTCTTTTTCGCTCCTATTTTCTCTTTGTCGGTCTTTTTTTTCTATTTTTCGGTAGTTAGTATTTGCTTTTATTTTTTTACTTTTATTTAATTTTGTTTGTTTTCTTTTATTTACGGGCAATGGAGATTTTGTAGGGTATAATGGGAGGGGTCCTACTTTGAACTCCTATTTATCTATACTTTGAATAAAGTGTTTTAAGGGTACTATTTTCAATGCTATTGTGTTTTAATAGTAATGTGAGGCAGTGCAGTGTCTAATAGAAATGGACGCAGTTCATTGATGGCTCAATGCACGACGCCCAGAAAAGTGCTTGGTGCGTGGTGTTGATGTAGAGCTCGTTGGGAACCCCAAGAGGAAGGTATGATGAGCACAGCAGCAAGTTTTCCTCAGTTATGAAACCAATGTTTAATCGAACAAGTAGGAGCAAGGAAACACCTCAAAGGTGTTACTAGCTGAGCTTTGGCAGGGCGTACTACCGGTGCTAGTAGCAACGTGGAGACCTGCACAACACAACCACATAACTTTGTCCCCAACTTGCGATGAGGTTGTCAATCTCACCGTGTTTTGCGGAAAACAAAGGGTTAAACGTATCGAATGGAAAGAAGTAAAAGTTTGCATAAAGTAAATACAAAACAGTAATCAGTTGTAAATTGTATGTAAAGACAAAGGACCGGGATCCAAAGTTCACTAGAGGTAGCTCTCCTTAGATAGATAACATGCTGGGTGAACAAATTATAGCGGGGCAATTGACGAACACCGAGAAAGCAATACATGCATATACTAATCATCTTGACTCCTCTGAGACTTGATTTGGCATTATAACATAATACATAGACCGCCATCCAACTGCATCTATGACTAATAATCCACCTTCTGGTTATCATCCGAACCCCCTCCAGTATTAAGTTGCAAGCAACAGATTATTGCTTTATGAACTGCGTGTAAAGTAAACAATACGATTGTTGTATGAAGAAAGGATTGTTGTTTTCTCCCTAGTAGCAACAGCACATCTAGTACCTTAGAGATTTCTGTCACTTCCCCAGATTACCAGAGGCATGAACCCTCTATCGAGCATAAATACTAACTCTTGGAGTTGCTAGCATCTACTTGGCCAAGATAGCTACTAACAACGGAAAGCATGCAAGATCTCAAATAACAAAGACATGATAGAATCAATAATCAATCTGAAATAGCATCTCAATATCCATCGGATCCCCGCAAACACAACATGTATGGATTACAAATAGATGATCTTGATCATGAACGGAGCTCACAAGATCTAAACATGAAAGCACAAAGGAGGAGAAACCAGCCATCTAGCTACTAAATGGATCCGTAGTCCAAGGATGAACTACTCACGCATCACACCGGAGGCTTGCATGGTGATGAAGAAGGCCTCCAGGGTGAATTCCCCTCTCCGGCAGGGTGCCGGGAAGAGCTTCAGATCCCTCCCGATCTAGGGATGGAGATGACGGCGGCTACAGACTCTTTCGTGGATTTTTGATCGGGCACTTAGGGTTTTCGTCCCGAGGGCAATATATAGGCAGAAGGAGAGGGCGAGGGGGTGCCGAGAGCCACCACACCACCCCCTGGCGTGGGCCAGGCCTGGCCGCGCGACCAGGTGGTGTGGTGGCTCCCTGGCCCTTCTCCGTCTTGTATTCTGGCACTTCATCACTTCCGGAAAAATTGGCACTTTGGCTTTTGTCCTGTCCAATTCCGAGAATATTCTATTTCTGACTTTCCTAGAACCAAAAACAGCAGAAAACAGGCAGCTGGCGCTGTGGCTCTTGTTAATAGGTTAGTACAAGAAATCATATGAAAAGTACTCCAAAGTTGGAACAAAACACAAGAAAGTGGATAAAACCAAGCATGGAACATCAAAAATTATAGATACATTTGCAATGTATCAACATCCCCAAGCTTAACTCCTGCTCGTCCTCGAGTAGGTAAGTGATAAAAACAAAGAATAATTTTTGAGGTGACATGCACCATCAAATACTTGATCAAAGTATTTGCAAAATACTCAAAGTTGGGATCATATTACTTCAATCATAACATGAAAGACAAAGTTCTAGCAATAAGCAAAGAAACTATGATGCAACATGAAAAGGCACAAACAAAAGATTTATGAATAACAATGCTTTGCAAGACGTTTGTTTGTTTTACATAAAGAAAACATAGCATAAAAGTATTCAGCTTGTCAATCAATAGAGTAGCAAATATAAATGCATAGGACACCTTCAAAGTTCATAAGAGTGACTAGATACAATAGTTTCAAACAAGCAATAACAAGTTATGCATCAATCAACTAGTCTTGGGACAATGCACATAGAACTAAGAATGGCCACTATGCTCTCAAAGTAGGTGCATAAAGATATAATGTGGAGACTCAATATAATGGTGGAAGAAAGGCCTTTTGTAAAAGGAAGTAGGGATTCAAGTCTCATAAAGAGCTTCCAAGAATTATGGTACTTATAGCTTTCAGCTCTCATTGCCCCTATCATAAGCATCTTGAAGTGATTAAGGTTAAAGTGAACAAACTATGGTGTACATGCTTGACGAAGTATAAGTCAGAAATCTCATGTCCCTTGTATACGAGGGCCGCTCCTCATGCTACTCAAGTTTAGTCACCGGTAAGTTCTTGTCATCGTAAGTATATGTGTATCATTGAGAACCGCCAACGGGGTACCCCTTGCCCGATGATACGGAAGAATCCCCATATCAAAATGACAAGGCAAGCAGACAACGAGCATCTCAGAATTCTTCTTATTTACCATGGGAATATGGTGCTTTTTTCTCTCTTTCCTCTTTTCATAGTATCTCGTTTTTCTCTTTTTCTCTTTTTTCTCAGTATAGGAATCTTTTTTATAAGAAGAATGCTTCATAGACAGCTCATTATGGTTACGCTGCAGGTTTCCACCATGTCAGCATGGATTAGACCAGCGGCCCAGACGTTTCTCTAACACATATACATAACTCCATGGACTTACAAGCTCCCCTTTCATTTCACACCGACGACATCCATATACAAAAGAGCATGATATCAACTAGGTACAAGTACCAAGTGCAATGTTGAAAGCGTTCCCCATGAAAGCATGGTTCTGCTAATTCCGAACAAATAAGTGCAAGCATATACAACATAGAAAACACAATGGTTCCAGTTTATTAAGGGCAAGTAAAGTAAAGTGTGCCATCAAGTTCGTGAGAGCTTTAATCACTAGTTTTTTCATAACAAGTGGAAGGTAAACAAAAGCATGAATATACTTGGAATAGCATAAGCTAGTAGGTAGGTATGGTGGACTCTTTGGAATAACTTGGTTTAGGGAGTTGGATGCATGAGTGGAACTCATACTTTGTTGTGGAGGCTAGCAAAAGACTGGGAGCGACAAACTAAGAGAGCAATAATGTCCATAATCATGCAGAGCGACAAAACATCATTGATCAAAGCATAAAGTGATACTACAAGTTGAAAACTAAAGGATCATAAAGGCTATGGTGACTTGAGATAGTCATAACATGGTGTGAGCATGTGCCAAGTCAACCCAAATAAAGCATCAAAGGAGAATACCACTATACTATGCTTTAATATGCTAAAACAACGCACGATTCATCCAAGGCACATTAAGCAATCTCAATTGTTTATAACAAGTCATGCTACATCATAGAATACTAAGCATAAATCCAAAACAATATCAAGCATGGCATGACAAAGCATAGGCCACAGTCAAAAACAAGCTCTTTTTACCACATAAGCATGAACTTTCCTACTCTTTTCCAAACCAAACCAAACTATTTGCAAACCAAAGTTTGAAAGAGGGGGTCCAACCAACTTATTCAGAACACTAAGCAAACCAAGCAAACTAAAAACCAAAAAAAAACGAAAAAGAAAGCGCTCCAAGTAAAACACAACTGTGCATGAAACAATAAAAATGAAGCGTTTGGAAGAAACCTGGAATTTTTATTGATAAAGAAGGGGATGCCTTGGGAATCCCCAAGCTTTAACGCTTGTAATTCTTGGATGTTTCTTGGGGTGACATGCGTGGCATCCCCAAGCTTGAGCTTTAGGCCATCATTCATCTCATTACTCATTCCTTCCATACACCTGAAAATTTTCCTTCATACAAAACTTCACACAATCTCATTAGCAACATTAGTGCACTTAAGATAAATAAGTCTTAAGGTTCAGTACTAATACCAAATAAACTTCCATTAGAACACTAGCTACTGTAGCACTTCCCTCAAAAAGCTCAATTCCCCAAAGGAACTCAAGAAGGAACTAACAAGAAGCAAATGCAGAAAATGGCAGAAATCTGTCAAAACAGACCAGCAGGTAAAGACAAAACATTTCGAAGACCTTCTGTTGCTCAAATAAAAAAGTATTGAACTAAGGAAAGTTAGATAACAACCTGGGGCAGAAGCACAAAAAATTACAGCTCAATCCGTCGTACCGAGCTCTCTCAGGGATTTTTACGGTGAAGCATAGAAATCTGTTTCGGGACAGCAACTTTCCCAATCATTACTTCACTCTCATTAGAGGTTACTCTTGGAACAAAAAAGCAAATAAAAAGGATAAGGAGAGGTTATTACAGAGGTAATAACTTCCAAGACTCAACTAAAACTCTTGGGTTATCTCCCAACAAGTACTTTTCTTTAACGACTTTAAGTTAGGCATAAGAAGCAAAGAAAGAATCAAGTGTTCTCAAATGAAGAAGCATTAAGACCAAATTTTGTTTTCATAGGAGAAGCAAAAGAAATATTTTCTCTCTTTTTGGGGAAGTGTTCTATACCTTTCTTAAGTGGGATTTGATATTTAATGGTGCCTTCTTTCATATCAATGATGGCACCAACAGTTCTAAGAAAAGGTCTTCCCAAAGTAATAGGACAAGAAGCATTGTATTCAACATCCAAAACATAGAAATCAACGGGGACATAGGAATCATTAACCATAATAAGAACATCATTGAGACTCCCCATGAGTTTCTTTTTAGCATTAGCATCAAGTGGGACATTCAAATAACAATCTTCAAGAGGAGGCAAATCAAGCATATCATAAATCCTTCTAGGCATAATAGAAACACTACTATCAAGATCACACAAAGCTTTGAAATCAAAGTCATTCACTTTCATATTAATGATGGGTTCCCAACCATCTTCTTGTTTTAGAGGAATAGAAGCTTTATGTCTAATATTTTCTTCTTTAATCTTTATGAGAGCATCAGTAATGTGCTTTGTAAAAGCCATGTTCATAGCACTAGCATTAGGACTTTTAGCAAGCTTTTGTAGGAACTTAATAACTTCAGAGATATTGCAACCATCAAGATCAAAATCAACTTTATCATCTAAGGTAGTAGAACTATTACTAGCCTCAACACTAGTGGTGGTAATAGTAGAAACACTAATGTTTCTAGCAATTTCATCTTCTCTTTCCCACTTAGCATGTAATTCAGCTAATAGTCTAACGTTTTTATCAATTCTTACTTGTATGGCATTAGTAGCTGCAAAGGGATTATCATTAGAATCAGGTTTAGCAGCCATTTTATTAATCAATGAAGATTGAGTTTCAGATAGAGAAGATATATTCCTTTCAGCATTAGAGAGTTTCAATTGTAAACTAGAAATTTCCCTATTTAGACTCTCAAGTTGATGGCTAATGTTCTTCAAAATGATAGATTGTTCCTCCATAGTTTTATTAAATAGCTTATTTTTCTCGTATTGCATTTGCATGAAGTTTTTAGTGGCTCTTTCAACTTCTAAGATTCTTCCTTCACTAGGTAATTCAGATTTACCATTGTTGGGAGGGTATGGCTTTTAATTGTTGTTACCAAAATTGTTCCTATAAGCATTATTACCATAAGCATTGTTGCCAAAGTTGTTATTTCTTATGAAGTTCACATCAACTTGCTCTTCTTGAGCAACCAAAGAGGCTAAAGGAACATTATTTGGATCAATATGGGCTTTCCCATTAACAAGCATAGACATAATAATATCAATCTTATCACTCAAGGAGGAGGTTTCCTCAACAGAATTTACCTTCTTACCTTGTGGAGCTCTCTCGGTATGCCATTCAGAATAATTAACCATCATATTGTCCAATAGTTTTGTTGCAGCACCCAAAGTGATGGTCATAAAGGTACCTCCAGCAGCTGAATCCAATAGGTTCCTTGAAGAATAGTTCAATCCTGCATAAAAAGTTTGGATGATCATCCAAGAAGTCAGTCCATGAGGGGGACAATTCTTTACCAAAGATTTCATTCTTTCCCAAGCTTGAGCAACATGCTCATTATCAAGTTGTTTAAACTTCATTATTTCACTTCTCATGGATATAATCTTAGCAGGAGGATAGTATTTTCCAATAAAAGCATCTTTGCACTTAGTCCAAGAATCAATACTATTCCTAGTTAAGGAATTCAACCATTCTTTAGCTTTTCCTCTCAAAGAGAAAGGAAAAAAATTCAGCTTAATAATATCACCATCTATATCCCTATGCTTTTGCATCTCACAAAGTTCAACAAAGTTATTTAGATGGGAAGCAGCATCTTCATTACCAATACCAGAAAGTTGCTCTCTCATAACAAGATTGAGTAAAGCAGGTTTTATCTCAAAGAAAGTATTTTCAGCCACAGATGGAGCAATATGTGTGCTCATAAAATCATTGTTGTTGGTGCTAGTGAAGTCACACAACTTAGTGTATTCAAGAGTAGTCATTTTTTGGGGTTTTCAAATAAGAAAGCAAACAAGTAAAACTAATTTTTTTTGTGTTTTTGAAGAACAAAACAAGCAAACAAAGCAAAAAGAAACTAAGCAAAACAAAAACAGCAAAGTAAAGAGATTGGTTATGAGGGACTCCCCTTGTGAAGATGTCCTTGACTCCCTGGCAACGACGCCAGAAAATCGCTTGATGGCTCAATGCACGGCGCCTAGAAAAGTGCTTGGTGCATGGTGTTGATGTAGAGCTCGTTGGGAACCCCAAGAGGAAGGTATGATGAGCACAACATCAATTTTCCCTCAGTTATGAAACCAAGGTTTAATCGAACCAGTAGGAGCAAGGAAAAACCTCAAAGGTGTTACTAGCTGAGCTTTGGCAGGGCGCACTACCGGTGCTAGTAGCAACGTGGAGACCTGCACAACACAACCACAGAACTTTGTCCCCAACTTGCGATGAGGTTGTCAATCTCACCGTGTTTTGCAGAAAACAAAGGATTAAACGTATTGAATGGAAAGAAGTAAAAGTTTGCAGAAAGTAAACACAAAATAGTAAACAGTTGTAAATTGTATGTAAAGACAAAGGATCGGGATCCATAGTTCACTAGAGGTGGCTCTCCTTAGATAGATAACATGCTGGGTGAACAAATTACAGCGGGGCAATTGACAAACACTGAGAAAGCAATACATGCATATACTAATCATCTTGACTCCTCTGAGACTTGATTGGGCATTACAACATAATATATAGACCGCCATCCAACTGCATCTATGACTAATAATCCACCTCTAGGTTATCACCCGAACCCCCTCCAGTATTAAGTTGCAAGCAACAGATTATTGCTTTACGAACTGCGTGTAAAGTAAACAATACGATTGTTCTATGAACAAAGGATTGTTGTTTTCTCCCTAGTAGCAACAGCACATCTAGTACCTTAGAGATTTCTGTCACTTCCCCAGATTACCAGAGGCATGAACCCACTATCGAGCATAAATACTAACTCTTGGAGTTGCTAGCATCTACTTGGCCAAGATAGCTACTAACCACGGAAAGCATGCAAGATCACAAATAACAAAGACATGATAGAATCAATAATCATTCTGAAATAGCATCTCAATATCCATCGGATCCCCGCAAACACAACATGCAAAATTACAAATAGATGATCTTGATCATGAACGGAGCTCACAAAGATCCAGACATGAAAGCACAAAGGAGGAGAAACCAGCCATCTAGCTACTACATGGATCCGTAGTCCAAGGATGAACTACTCACACATCACACTGGAGGCTTGCATGGTGATGAAGAAGGCCTCCAGGGTGATTCCCCTCTCTGGCAGGGTGCCGGGAAGAGCTTCAGATCCCTCTCAATCTAGGGATGGAGATGACGGCAGCTCCAGACTCTTTCATGGATTTTTGATCGGGTACTTAGGGTTTTCGTCCCGAGGGCATCTTATAGTCGGAAGGGGAGGCCGAGGGGGTGCCGGGAGCGGCCAAACCACCCCCTGGCGCGGGCCAGGCTGGACCACGCAGCCAGGTGGTGTGGTGGCCCTCCTGGCCCTTCTCCATCTCGTATTCTAGCACTTGATGACTTCCGAAAAATAGGCACTTTGGCTTTTGTCCCATCCAATTCCGAGAATATTCATTTTCTGACTTTCCTGGAACCAAAAACGGCAGAAAATAGGCAGCTGGCGATGTGGCTCTTTTTAATAGGTTAGTCCAAGAAATCATATGAAAAGTACTCCAAAGTTGGAACAAAACACAATAAAGTAGATAAAACCAAGCATGGAACATCAAAAATTATAGATACATTTGCAATGTATCATTCGTCTTTTTATACCGTGAGTATCTGCGCTTTGCTAGGCAGTGCACTGCTTACACTAGGATTTCGAGTGGCTTGCTGGTAGCACAGGGCGACAGTGCATTGTTTGTATCTTGAGCAGTGCATGGCGTGTAGTGCTGGGCATCTGCGTTGTACTGAGTCGTGCACTGCTTACAGGAGTCCATGCACTGCTTACCAGAGTAGTTCGAGTGGCTTGCTGGTAGCACAGGGAGGCAGTGCATCGGTTGTATATTGAGCAGTTCATGGAGTGCACTGCTCAGCATTTGCTCCGTGCTAGTCCATGCACTACTTAGAGTAGAAGTTCGAGTGGCTTGCTCGTAGGACATAGAGGCAGTGCATAGATTCTATCCCGAGCAGTGCGTGGCTTGCAGTGGCGTGCATCAGGAGGCCATGCACTTCTTACAGGAGGAGTTTGAGTGGCTTGCTTGTAGGACAGGGAGGAAGATCATTGTTTGTATGTTCAGCACTACACGGCGTGCAGTGCGGAGCATCTGCACTTTGCTGAGCAGTGCACTGCTTACAGTAGGATTTCGAGTGGCTTGCTGGTAGCACATGGCGACAGTGCATTGTTTGTATCTTGAGTAGCGCATGGCGTGTATTTCTGGGCATCTGCATTGTACTGAGTCGTGCACTGCTTACATGAGGCCATGCATTGCTTACCGGAGTAGTTCGAGTGGCTTGCTGGTAGCACAGGGAGGCAGTGCACCGGTTGTATATTGAGCAGTTCATGGAATGCACTGCTCAGCATCTGCGCGGTGCTAGTCCGTGCACTGCTTAGAGTAGAAGTTCGAGTAGCTTGCTCGTAGGACATAGAGGCAGTGCATAGCTTATATCCCGAGCAGTGTGTGGCGTGCAGTGCTGTGCATCAGGAGGAAATGCACTGCTTACAGGAGGAGTTCGAGTGGCTTGCTTGTAGGACAGGGAGGCAGATCATTGTTTGTATGTTCAGCAGTGCACGGCATGCAGTGCGGAGCATCTGCACTTTGCTGGGCAGTGCACTGCTTACAGTAGGATTTCGAGTGGCTTGCTGGTAGCACAGGGCGACAGTGCATTGTTTGTATCTTGAGCAGTGCATGGCGTGTAGTCCTGGGCATCTGCGTTGTACTGAGTCGTGCACTGCTTACAGGAGTCCATGCACTGCTTACCGGAGTAGTTCGCGTGGCTTGCTGGTAGCACAGGGAGGCAGTGCACCGGTTGTATATTGAGCAGTTCATGGAGTGCACTGCTCAACATCTGTGTTGTGCTAGTCCGTGCACTGCTTAGAGTAGAAGTTCGAGTGGCTTTCTCGTAGGACATAGAGGCAGTGCATAGCTTGTATCCCGAGCAGTACGTGGCGTGCAACGCTGTGCATCGGAGGCCATGCACTTCTTACAGGAGGAGTTCGAGTGGCTTGCTGGTAGGACAGGGAGGAAGATCATTGTTTCTATGTTCAGTACTGCACGGCGTGTAGTGCGGAGCATCTGCGCATTGCTGGGCAGTGCACTACTTATAGTAGGATTTCGAGTGGCTTGCTGGTAGCATAGGGCGACAGTGCATTGTTTGTATCTTGAGCAGTGCATGGCGTGTAGTGCCGGGCATCTGCGTTGTACTGAGTTGTGCACTGCTTACAGGAGTCCATGCACTGCTTACCGGAGTAGTTCGAGTGGCTTGCTGGTAGCACAGGGAGGCAGTGCACCGGTTGTATATTGAGCAGTTCATGGAGTGCACTGCTCAGCATCTGCGCTGTGCTAGTCCGTGCACTGCTTAGAGTAGAAGTTCGAGTGGCTTGCTCGTAGGACATAGAGGCAGTGCATAGCTTGTATCCCGAGCAGTGCGTGGTGTGCAGTGCTGTGCATCAGGGCAGCAGTGCATTTTTTCTATCTTGAGCAGTGCATGGCGTGTAGTGCTGGGCATCTGCGTTGTACTGAGTCGTGCACTGCTTACAGGAGGCCATGCACTACTTACAGGAGTGCAATGCATTGGTTGTAGATTGGGTAGTGTATATAGTGCACAACTGATCATCTGCGCTTTGCTGGGTCTTGCACTACTTATAGGATGAGATCGATTGGCTTGCTCGTAGCATAGGAGGCAGTGCATTTGTTGTAGCTTGAGCAGTACATAGTATTCAAGGTCCAAGATTCACATATGCAATATTTAGAAGATGATTAAAGTGTTCAACTTACTGAGTACATTCATTGACATTATAGTAGATTAAAGATGTTCAATTTACTAAACAACACGGGTATAATACACTTCAGCACTAGATTAAACAAGAAAAGATGACTAACCAAACAATGTTTTCCCAAGTTAACCACTAGATGACAATCTCAAGAAAGTTGAGACCAAGGTGCTCCTGCATATGCTCTACTTTAATGAGAAGTAGTGATGTCCATCCAACATCAGCAGCAAATGTGAAGTCAGATCATCCTGTGGTGAAGCTGACACGTCCATTGTACCTTTGTACAGTATATGTGCATGCAATATAATTCTCTTCTTCTCCTTCAAGATCATGTTCCTGCCTGTACAGATGTGCTATGCCCTGAGTTGGGTACCTGAAACCATCTACAGCCTCAATTGGCATGAACTGCAGTAAATAAAAAAGTCAGTATTTTAACAAGCATTCTAAATTAACAAGTTCACTAAATTATATGTTTAATCTGAACATAAAATATTATTAAATATGTGGAAACTAACCAGTGCATTATGGTCATGGTTATCCATATTCATCATGTGTACCCAGAAATGTTTTTCATCTTTACTTTCAAAAACTGATGTTCTGTGACATGAAGATCTTTGTAAATGCCAAACATGATTGAAGCCATTTGCTGCTCAGTTAGTGCATTTATGTCTGAGAAGATGGTCCTGTGCAGAATGCTTCTGATGGATGTAGGCACATCTCCCACCTCTGATGAATGAGTGGAAATACATGTTGAGTATTAAAGAATGTTGTTATGATGAAATAGTAGTAGGACAAGGAAAAACTGTATGTGCAAATTATTTACAGTAAATAAGGGAAATACCAGTTGCTTCATGAATCTTTTTCTCTTCACCATTAGAGTAAACAATGATGTGAAATAAGTTGGTCAAGTTCAAACTAACATCATCAAGTTGGTCGTTCAAACCAACATCATCAAGTTGGTCGTCATCATATTCAAAATGCACTACATCTCCAAGTGTTATATCATAAACCCTCGTCAGGGACTTCCAGTATGGACCACAAATTATTGTCCTAACATTAGACTTCTTGAGGAACAAATCAAAATTCCTTAATGCTTCACTATTTGCAACCATCCAATTATTTGGAGTGAAATCATTCAGTCTTTCCCTAAATGAGCATGGCACTACCTGAAGGTAAACAACATGGTTCAGTTCATGTGACAACAAGACAGTAAAAGAAGCATTACATAAAATAAAAATTTCGAACTTTTTGAATAAAACCTTCGAAAACCTTCTCCTAAATATGTAAAAACTTACCACACCATTGATGGGAAAACCTTGAACAATGTTAACCTGGAAGCTGGTTGCTCTCCTCTGTGCCCTACCACAATTGTTGGCAGGTTGGTCGCACACTATACAGTCCATTCCAAGAAACACCTGGTAAAATTAATAATGCATTTAAGGAGTGAACTGTGCATTAACTCCTAATCTAGAAAGTGTCAAACATATCATTTATCAGGCATAAATTACACCATAGTATTACGGGGATAATATGATAGGAAGAACACATAAAGGATTACGAGGAAACTAATTGGAAGTGTGATGCAAAACTCACCGTCGATTTGTACTAAGACAATGGAATGGAGATTAAAATAAACAGAACAAAGCTTCTTGAAATGAAGAAACAAATAAGGATTAGAACTCAAACCAATAAAGAAGAGGAAAGGGATACGGAATTATAGGAGAAAACTCGATCGGGAGGGGACGAACTTTTCTAAGAAACTTCTCTGCTCTGAGGAACTGTTCTCGGGAAGTGCTTTGGACATGCGTAGTGGGAGAGCGGTGGAGAGAACTGAATGGGGTCCCTTCGGTTTCCCTGCATTTATAAATCAACCAACTAAAATGGTTATGTGCTAACGCTTCGACATGATGTTCCCCCGCCCACTCTCTCAGGTATCCTATCGTTTACCATCTGAGACTGACAATCCCTCTGTCCCTATGCAACAAAATTGAAACTCTGACAGACTAACAACAAATTTGAACTTGTACATCCAGGCAGTTCATAGTTTACACTTTTGGCAGTGCATATTATGTTTTTTTATTTATGGGTAATTGAAATTTTATAGTTCATTTTACTCAAAGTAGTATACTTTTTATCAAATTTCTACATTGAGTACTGCACAGTTTATCTGTGTGCACTGCCATATTATTATCTTGTTGAAGTGCCCTAGTATTGTATTATATTGAATTGCTCTATTTTTTTACTGCAGTGTAGTGCGTATTGTTGTTCGCAACCTCGATAAACTTAACTTTCGATCCGCGTGTGTTGTTTCATTCGCTGAATTGTTAATTGCGTTTATATTAGGCATAGTATTATAGCTTTGGTCAATCTTTGGTCTTGGATGATGTGTGGGGTGTGTTTTATTGTTGGTAGGTGAGATGACTGTTCAATGTGTATAAGTACATTATAAATTCAGACGTCGATGCTTAACATTTCGCATTCCAGTCCCAGTTCCTCTTCTACTAGATGATTTGTTTTCCTCTAGACGGTTCTTCTTCCAGTTCTATTTTCAGTTCTTTCTGCCATGGATCCAATGAGGAAGCCTATGTCTAGAAAGCAGCAGACAGCTGTTACGAAACATTTGGAAGCTGTTGAGCGGAGGAGACGGGGCTCAAAGGGAGCTCCCCTGCTGCCCACCATCGTGGATTCCTTCGCCGAAGGTTTGTCGTTGTCTCGATGCAACCGTCGCAAGATCGACGAGTCCGGGTTAGTTTTGCTTTTTTTATCTTTTCTTCTATTCATTTCTAAGTTTTCGGATTAGGTTTTTGAAACTCTTGTTGTGTCGTTGACGTTTGGAACTTAAATATAGGGCTTACTCCTCTGGTGTTCATGGTTGCTCGCATTTGGCATCTACTCCATCGCCGTCCGTTCCTGTGGTGCATCCGAGCACGCTAATCAATGTGCGTGTATTTGTATCTTGGCTATTTTTTACTACGATCAGTTCTATTTGCACTAAATCTTGTTGTTGTCTTTTGTGAAAATATTAGGATTCATTGGTATTAGTTACGGGAGTTTCGGATGGCAGTAATCATGTTGATGCAGAATATCAGAGGCTTCATAATGAACTTGCTACTGAGAGTGCTAAGGTATCAGAATTGTGTGTCAAGCTCTCCGAGAAGGAGGCAGAAAAGATGACTATTACTGTAGAGTGTGACCGTCTTCGACACGAGATCGTCGGAATGCAGCACGTTGTCGAAGATGCTGCTATGATGAAGGTGGAGTTGAACAAGTATAAAGCTGGCGCTGTAGCCTGGGACTTAGAGCGGGATACTCTGATGATGGATATGGCTCAGCTACTAGCTGAGAGACAGAAGCTTGATGAGCAATTGGCTGACATGATAGCCAATCGTTTTGAAGACATTGAAACAACAAAAAATGCACGTCCTGACAGGTTACATGCAATGTAATCTCTGAAGGACATTCTTGAGCGTCGTCGTAACTACACAGAGTGCATGGATGACATTCACAAAGAGGTCAAGGAGCTTGATAAGAAACTGTCCAAATAACTTGTGAAGCGTCTTCCATGTTTTCAATGCTAGCTAAATTTGTCCTATCATGTTGTAAGTTTTTGTAATGGTGTTTTGTGAAGAGCACTTAATGAATGTGATGGAGCAAGATTGTATGTAATTTAGTAAGTACGTACGTGCAAGTGTCTGTCTGTCAATGAATTTTTCTATTTGCACTGCTCTGACTAGCTACGGTGTACTGCGGTGTTCTTTCCGTGTGTGCTATACAGCTTATTTGTTCTGCCTTGACCAGACTGGTTGCACTGTCGTATTTACTCATGTAAGCATGGTTCTATGGTAGTTCAAGGATATCTATTTAGGCAGTTTTTGAAATGATCATCTAAAAGCAGTTTATACTCTTTTGAGTGCGCTGAAAATATAATTTTCACACATAGGGATGGAAGAGTGTTTTTAGTGGTGTATTCACTAACCACGTAAATTTAGATGCACTGCCTCGTACATATGTATATTCTGCCTTGTGCTGATTTTTGGCACTGTCTTCTTTACTTATGTATGCAATTTGTCCATGGCAGTGCAAGGATACCTATGTAAGCAGTTTGTTTAAAGACTAGTTAGAGGAAGTTTATACTGGGTTGATTATTATCGTCATGTAGAAGTAGTTTATACATGGTTCAGTGTGACAGTTATTATTTGGTTCATCGTGATAGAATTACAATTTTTACACATAGCTATGCAAGAGTGTATGCAGATGCAGTGGCCCATAGATGCCGATACACTGCAAGTAGATATTGCAGTACCAACTTAAAATCAGAAAACAAGTTATCTGTTACAGATTGACAAGCGTGTACTTACACCCACAGATATTGTTATTTCCTTTGCCTCTGTCTAGTTAGATGCAATATGTGCATGCAATCAGGTTTGACGAAATAATGTACATGTTTCGGAATCTTCTTTTAATCACTTAATGTTATTGCAATTTGTGGCATCACCATGTCTGGGCCCAACTCCCTAAGATCTGCTGGTAGGTTCTTCAGTGCTTGGTTAGATCTGTGGAACAACATTGTGTACAGTTGTTCATCTCTGATACTAGAGCTTGTGTCCTGATAAGTATTGTAAAGTCTTGTTAGTTTTCAAGTATATGTAATCAACATTTTTGAAAAATTTCTATCTAACTACTGCTTACACTTGACGTGTTTCCTTTTTCTATAATTTCGCCATTGTGTCTCTGTAGGTAATATAATGTCCACAGTCCGCATGCGTCTTCATCTTGTTTTTTAGTTTTGACGTAGCGTGCACTTTTGAATGATGCACTCCATCTTCGCAATGTGTCATCTTTGTAAATGCACTCTAGCACTTGTTCAAACCTGCTTAGCTGTATATTGAAACATTATAGTGACATTGTTAGATAAAAAGGCTACTAAGTTGTGATATATTTTTTTAGAAATAACACTCTTACTCTAGTAAAAGTTTTCTAGTAATGTCTACATTTTGGTAGGAGTCTTACCATAGTTTGTCCTATGTTACTGTAGTAATCCTGCATCTCTGTACTGTTATTGTATGCGAAGGAGTTTATGATCTCAACCTTTGGATTCCGAGTAGACCCATTTAAGACATAAACTGAAAAATGTTTCTTGCAATGAACCGGTAGTAGTATCTGTGTATGGAAGTAGATATAACACTCAAGTAAGTTTTAAACATGTGGTAATGTTTAGTTTTATGAAGTGTCTTAATACTGAATATAGAAATTTATGCTTATTTCTAAAATAACTCACCGTGCCTGCTTTTGTAAGGTCGTCTATTCCTATGAGGTAATCAATTGTGCGTGCAATATCTTTAGGTTCGAAATTTTTGTTTTTGTCCATAAAATCTAATACTGATGTTACCTGTGTGGGTAGGATTACCCTTTTACCTTCCTGGAAGATATTTGAACTCATCATTACTTCTCCATGTGTGGATGCCGGCATCTAAAAATTCATTGTCTATCCATCCATTCTCTTTGAAACTGTCTGCTAGTTCACGTGCAGTATATGTCAGATTAAAATCTCTTGATTCATTGGATCTAGTTGTCTTGATAAAAACTCTCCCGTTGTATTACAAAAAACAGGATTAGTATTACAAGGGTGTTAGTTTAGATTAGATCAAAAAATATCTAGGCTAATTAAAAGAGATCTAGCTGTATCAAGTTAAGCTTTACACTTACTCTCCGTAATCTGGTTTTGATGCATATTCGATTAGTTTTTGCCGTACTTTCCTTGCATTCTCCGTTTCTTTAAATTCTACTGGAATGAAAACAAGTCTTTCTTTTGGATTTCGATTTTTCTGTTCTTCTATCGAAACCTTGCACCTTTTTGGATTTCTTCTATATCTTTCTCCGTAGTTTTTTTCAGTTGTATCGTTGATTTGTTTGACATCTTGTTTTCTTTCTCTTGAATTCCTAGCAATATATCTCTCTTCAAGTCCTGGAAATCTCTTCTTGTGAATAGCTCTTGATATTCAGAATGGTCTGTAGATGCAGCAAATTTGTAAATACTTATGTTGCACTTCATAGTAACAATGTTATAAAACAACATAATGTAGTATGAACAATACTAGTCAAAAAATTGTGTAAATGATTACCTAGTATTCTATCATTTAATGTTTCGATGTTTACGGTGAAGATGTCTGATGTCAGCATCCTCATGAGAAGCATTTCCTTGTAATCCGGAATATCTTTTTTTGTGAATTCCAGAACGTGATCTCTGGTGCAGTTCTCGATCATATAGAGCATGAAGAACCCATAGTCACATCTGCATAACGTTTTTCATTTTAGTTGTTGTCAGATGGTTAAAAGTTGACAAAGATAAGTAGTTCAATGCAAGACTATATTTTATGTTATGTATGAACATTTACCCGTTATCTTGTAGAGGCATGTGTTCATATACTACCTCAAAATCATCCAGCATTTGGACTTTTGTTTCTGTTGTTCCAAAACCTTCACTCCACAATGGCTTTATTTTCCTGATCAATTTTGAGCATACTTTTTCAAGATCAACATCCCCTGGCTCTCTCAACGAATCATAAATTCTGAACTTCTTCTCCAAAATATCTACTGTCAATTTGAACTAGTGACCTACTGAACCTGAAGTTCCCTTAGGAGGTCGCTCGAGGAAAGGAAACATTATCTGCATGAGCAATTATTTAAAATTTGTTAACATATTTTTTCTGTTTAAAAAATGAATATACAAGCTTGTATTTGCAGTATGGTGTTCTTCAAGTTGTCAAAAAATATACTGTAATGAACATTATTGTTCTACTTACTAGTTCATATTTGTCTAGACGGTCTGATGCGTCTGGTTTAAACAAGTCCTCTACCCAACGCATACTTCTTTTATCATCTTTCACTGCTCTAATGTTAATAAGTTTTTGCTGCAAAACAACCGTTAGTTTGTTTGCTCTTAATATATAAAACCTTTGTTTATTATTTACAGTTTCTTTTTCTATAGTACTTACAGTTGCTCTGTAATGAATAATTTTCTTCTTCGACTTGGTTCTCCTAAGTTGTTCTTCAAGATAGGTTAACACAAATTCACCCTCTATATCGTCTAGCAGTCCTTCGTTTCTGAAAGCACTTGATATGTAATACAGTGGCACCTTCATATTGGTTTTCTCCTGCTTCAAGATATATCGAGATCTGCAGAGTGGAGTAATTTTTATTATAACACAGTATGGTTCTGAAAAAATATGCAAAGTGCAAAATGATAATTTTTAAAATCATCTCACTTTAATATAGTTGTATCTTCTTTTGCCAGTTTTTTGTGTGTGAACTTGCATATCAGGTTATACAAATTTGTCCATTCTGATTGTATTTGCCTGCTGTCCTTGTTTGCTTGGTCTCCACTATCTGTATCTGTGGAAAGAAAAAATTGTTAGTGTGTGAAAAAATGAAGTGCAGAAAAATCAGTGCAATGACTGATGTTAGGCAGTGCATCAGAATGGTAGTTCGATGACAGTTCAGTTATAGTAGTTAAGGCAGTTTACTGGTTCAACTGTTTTGTTTGATGAGTGCAAATGGTAGACTGGCTAGTACTTGTAACCATAATCATTCATACAAATGTCTTCATGGTCATTACAGCTAGATTTTTTGATATGTTTAGCAAGCTCTATTTTGCAAGTGTATCTTTAATTTATTTACACCAGTAGAAACATGGTATGTTACAAATGAATAAAATTGTTCAACAAATTAATTTTCATAAATATAAGTTGTATCTACATCATACGACCTTCTCCTGTCAGATTGGTACTGACTCGCAGTAAATCTTTTGCTTTGTGTCCAACTTCACTGTCTTTAACTTTGATCTTCTGTTTTTCTTTATCTTCTGTCTAATGTTCCTCTTGTTTATCTTGTTCCTGCCTGTTCGCTGTGTCAAATGAGCATATGCTTGTTTCTGCTGCTGCTGCTTCGTCAGAGGGGGTTTGTTTGTTTGTATCTCCTCCCGCGTCCTCCTACAATCAGAAGTTTATATTAGTTCTTTGTTGAATTGTTATGAATGTTATAACCAACATCAGATTTTCCTTTTTGCTTTATATTATAGCAAATTGTCCCCTTTCTACTAAATGAGCGTCTACCTTTAGAGATTTGTCTTTTGTTATTGTTGATGTTGCATGCTCTTGTCCTTCTGCTGCAGTTTCATTATTGGTATCATCTGCCTGATTGTCCAATCCATTTAGAAGTAAAAAACAGCACAGTTAAACTACGAGCAATCATTCTTATTATACCGTGCAATAACTTGCAATAGGTATATAAATTACCTTTGTAGCTTCGATCATTGTGTCTTCTGTTTTTTTAGACGTATCAACACTGCCATAGTTGTTTTTCTCAGTTTCATTCTGCGGCAATGAACATGATGCAGGATCTTCCATTCTAACAGGTCCTCTTTTTGCTATTAATCTAACTGCTATATCTTTCGCTGACTCCATGTATAACTTAAGCTTATCCATTGAGTCTAGAATCTCAAGTCCTGCTCTGTTGACATATTGTCTGTAGTTACTGATGAGGCCTAGTTCGTTGTTAGTTTCTAAATTTTGACATATGTTTTCTGGGTTGTCTATAATCTGTCTCAGGAGATCCACTGCTTGCTGCATCTTCTCAACATCTGTCATGAGACCTCCGATTGGATTTGGCTGGACAGAAGGTTCTTCAGTTGGAATGTTTGAGTTCTCTCCGACAAGAACTATTGCATACTTGTTCTTCCGGTTCTCCTGGTCATTATCCACCACCGTATTTGAGGAACTGTTTTTGTTTGTATGAAAACCTTTGTTGTAGTGCTGCAGCTCGGAACTAGTCTTAACCTGTTTCATGTGAACAGGACAATTTAGATATTTTTATGCTCAATCTTATTATGTTACGGAATTAAATCAGATATGCAATAAGGAAATACAAAGATACATATTATCAGTATGTGTACTTACATATTTCAATGCTCCGAATTCCTCAATGTTATGTTTCTGTCTATCCTTCTTCACAATGGATGACAATAATTCATTATCAAGAACATGCAGCCGTGGTGTTTCCATCGTGTTGATTGAATTCTCACACCTTTTAGTGTCCAGATAGACTATTAAAGGCAGAATTATGCATCCCTTAGCTCCTTTGGTATTTGTTTTTTGGCCCCTTACCATTTTTCTTGTTTCTGTTTTTCTTTTCTGCAAAAAAATTCTGAACTCCTCTCTTCAGTTCATCCACTACTACGCGACATATATCTATTTTTTGAAGCTTCTTGTAGTCTACATTGTGTATCATTCTAGCCTCTCGGCCTATCCTTGCATGTAGAGTGGGGCAGACAATACTCTTGAAAATGACCAGAAATATGCATTGCATTGTGAAAGGACTTGTGCCACCTTTCTTTATTTGCTTATACAAATCATTAAGTTGAACTTGTTTTGTTGCTGTTATTCCAAGTTCTTTCCTTAGCCATTTTAGAGCTTCTGTGTTACCATCCACTGATGGTAATGGAGCTACGTTAGGTCCGTCAGGGAAGCCGAACACTGATTTCACAACTTCTGGTGTTATTTCAATGTCCACGCCGGCTCCAAGTTCCATTACCATTGTAACTCTATCAATTTTCTCGTATAACCACAAGATCATTGGCCGTGACAGGTTTGATGTTACTCTACAATTAAATAGGAATCCCCACCCAACATTTGATAGCTCGTTTTTTTGATCTTCGCTAAGGACCTCTGTAAGCAATTTGTTGAGCTCTTTGAGTGAACACCTTAGTGTGTAGTTTGTGCCTATGTCCTTGCGTAGCTTTTTGTCACCTATTGTCAAGGTTCCTTGAATCATATTCTTGCTCTGATCCTTGCGTTTCGTTTTCTCCCAGTTTGCTGCATGTAAGATTTTATGCTGTCAGTTCATGCTATAGATTTTCCAAAATGAATGTCATATGGTTAATTTATTTATGTAAATCTTTACTAACCTGATTATCCAATTCTCCTTCATTTTCTTCCGTATCACCTGCAGGATCATCATCTTCTGTTTTAGATTGTATTCCTTCTAGAAGAATGTTGTAGTCTTCATCGTCGTCGTCGCTGCTTTCATCCTCATGTGTGTTGTTCTCTTGCTCTTTCAGATGTCCTTTTTCTTCCTTTGATATTCTAGATGCTCTCCTCTTTTTTCCCGAGGGTTATCTTGCTCTTCTGGTACTATTGCTTTCCTCGTCTTCAATCTTCTTGTACTGCACTGTAAATCTACTGTGGTACTGCTATCTGGAAGCTGAACACTCAGTGGGATTGGGTCATCCTGGGGTATGTTTTGTTCATTTTTTTCATCGTCCACACTTTCTTTAGAGGTTGATGCAAGAGGTAGTTTCTTCTTAACTTTATGCAGGTTCAATTTCCTTTTTTTACTGCTTTCTTAGTCTTTTTCTTCTCTTCCTATTTTGCTAGTTGATCTTCCACTTGCCATTCCTGTGTGGGTGTTTCTGTGCAGTCCACACTTTGTGATGGTGTTATTGATAGCTGGATGGTGTGGACCTGACTGCTGTCCTGGTTATCTGTTTTGGGGCAATATTTTTCCTTACTACATGAAGAAGAAACACTAATAATATGTACTTTTACTTTGTTTTACAACATTACCTTGGGTCAACAATGACTTTTTTTCGTCAGCATCCGTATTATCAGGTATGCTCTGCAAAGAAGTTGTATTAAATAAATGCTATTTCTATATTTATGTTAGTGATGATTACAAGGTATGTTGTATATTGCTCTATACCTTCCCAGGACTAGGACTTCTGTTGTCCTCCATTTCACCTAATAATTAAATAATATTTTTAGCATAAGACATTCTTAATAAGTGTGGCAGAAAATTAGTAATTCTTTATGCAATCTTCTAATCCTTAGTAATTATTTTCACTGATTTGATGTTTTAATATATTTGTCTATGCTTTCTATATATGAATTCTATTTCCCTATTTTTCTCAATAATTACTTACGAAAAACAACTATACATATGTAATCTCTAAACTGTTAGTCACATATGCTTCGTATGGCGATAAGGAACTAAAATGAATGAATTAAAAGTGGAGTTAGATAGGATGTACTATAAATTTTACTTTTTGTTACAGATTTGTGAAGAATCTAGTGTTATACAGGAATTATATGATTTTGATTGATATGAATTCGGCGTACCTCTTGTTGTAGGTTCCTCCGCTTACTTGTTTCTTGAATAAGAGGAAGCAGGGGCCTTCCGCCGCGCTCTCGCCTTCCGCCGTTTGCCTTTTTTGTGAATGTATCCTCTCTATCGAGATCACCGGGTAGTTCCGTTCCAAATCGGTGCAGGTTGCTGAGGAAGAACTTGCTACCGTCGGAGGATTGTTTGGGCGGTGGTGGGCTGGATTTGAAGGGTTGGACTAGATTCCGTTGGGGTGGGTCGGCGGGGGCGGGGTGATCTGGGGTGGTTGCTGTTGGCGGAGCATGGTGCGTGCTGTTGGTGTTGGGGGTGTGGGAAGGTGGTTGTTTTCACGGTTGTTGGCGTTGGGCGGTTTGGTCTTGGTCGACGGCGACGACGGTAGCAGAATGAGTCCGTTTTCCGCGGGTTTTGTTTCTTCGGACTACCTTTCTGTGGGTTGGATACTAGAGGGAACACGAAATCGTGTATGGGGTGGTAGTTTCGGTTTCTCTGCCTTGTTTAGAAGCAACGAACTGCCTTGTGTCTGCTTAATTCTGACGCCTCGGGTGATCGTGAGTGATCTTGTTTTCTTTCAGTTGTATTCCTACTTTGAACTCCTATTTATCTATACTTTGAACAAAGTCTTTTAAGGGTACTGTTTGCAATGCTATTGTGTTTTTAATAGTAATGTGAGGCAGTGCAGTGTCTAATAGAAATGGAGGCAGTTCATCTTTTTATACCATGAGCATCTGCGCTTTGCTGGGCAGTGCACTGCTTACAGTAGGATTTTGAGTAGCTTGCTGGTAGCACATGGCGACAATGCATTGTTTGTATCTTGAGCAGTGCATGGCGTGTAGTGCTAGGCATTTGCGTTGTACTGAGTCGTGCACTGCTTACAGGAGTCCATGCACTGCTTACCGGAGTACTTCGACTAGCTTGCTAGTTCACAGGAACGCAGTGCGCCGGTTGTAGATTGAGAAGTTCAAGGAGTGCACTGCTCAGCATCTGCGCTGTGCTAGTCCGTGCACTGCTTAGAGTAGAAGTTCGAGTGGCTTGCTCATAGGACATAGAGGCAGTGCATAGATTGTATCCCGAGCAGTGCGTGGCGTGCAGTGCTATGTATCAGGAGGCCATGCACTGCTTATAGGAGGAGTTCGAGTGGCTTGCTTGTAGGACAGGGAGGCAGTTCATTGTTTGTATGTTCAGCAGTGCACGGCGTGCATTGCGGAGCATCTGCGCTTTGCTGGGCAGTGCACTGCTTACTGGAGTAGTTCGAGTGGCTTGCTGGTAGCACAGGCCGGCAGTGCATTGTTTGTATCTTGAGAAGTGCATGACGTGTAGTGCTGGGCATCTGCGTTGTACTGAGTCATGCACTGCTTAAAGGAGGCGATGCACTGCTTACAAGAGGAGTTCGAGTGGCTTGCTTGTAGGATAGGGAGGCAGTTCATTGTTTGTATGTTCAGTAGTGCACGGCGTGCAGGGCTGAGCATCTGCGCTTTGATGGGTAGTGCACTGCTTACCGGAGTAGTTCGAGTGGCTTGCTGATAGCACAGGGAGGCAGTGCATTCTTTGTATCTTGAGCAATGCATGGCGTGTAGGGTTGGGCATCTGCATTGTACTGAGTCGTGCACTGCTTACAAGAGGCCATGCACTGCTTACAGGAGGAGTTCGAGTGGCTTGCTTGTAGGATAGGGAGGCAGTTCATTGTTTGTATGTTCAGCAGTGCACGACGTGTAGTGCTGAGCATCTGCGCTTTGATGGGTAGTGCACTGCTTACCAGAGTAGTTCGAGTGGCTTGCTGGTAGCACAGGGAGGCAGTGCATTGTTTGTATCTTGAGCAGTGCATGGCGTGTAGTGCTGGGCATATGCATTGTACTGAGTCATGCACTGCTTACAAGAGGCCATGCACTGCTTACAGGAGGAGTTCGAGTGGCTTGCTTGTAGGACAGGGAGGCAGTTCATTGTTTGTATGTTCAACAGTGCACGGCGTGCAGTGCTGAGCATCTGCGCTTTGCTGGGCAGTGCACTGCTTACCGGAGTAATTCGAGTGGCTTGCTGGTAGCACAGGGCGGCAGTGCATTGTTTGTATCTTGAGCAGTGCATGGCGTGTAGTGCTGGGCATCTACGTTGTACTGAGTCATGCACTGCTTACAGGAGGCCATTGATACATTGCAAATGTATCTATAATTTTTGATGTTCCATGCTTGGTTTTATCTACTTTCTTATGTTTTGTCCAACTTTGGAGTACTTTTCATAGACTTTCTTGGACTAACCTATTAACAAGATGCCACAGTGCCAGTTGCCTGTTTTCTGCTGTTTTTGGTTCTAGGAAAGTAAAAAAATCAATATTCTCTGAATTGGACCGGACAAAAGCCAAAGTCGATATTTTACTGGAAGACTAACAGAGCCAGAAGACGAGACGGAGAGGGGCCAGGGGCTGGTCACACCACCTGGTGGCGCGGGCCAGGCCAGGCCACGCCAGGGGGTGGTGTGGGCCCGTCCGACACCCCCTCGGTCTCCCCTCTCGCCTATAAGAGCATCCCGATGCATAAACCCTAAAGAATCAAGCCTCCAGCCATGAAAAGTTCCGCAGTGCCGCCGCCACCGAAAACGAGATTCAGGGGACAGAAAGTCTCTGTTCCGGCACCCTGCGGGGACGGGGAAGTGCCCCCGGAGCCATCTCCATCGATCTCCACCACCATCTCCATCACCATTGCTGATTGCCATGATGAGGAGGGAGTAGTTCTCTCTCGAGGCTAAAGGTTCTACCGGTAGCTATGTGTTCATCTCTCTCTCTCTCTATGCATGATCTTATTGAGATCATGAGCTTGTAATCTATAGATCTATTCTGCTACTCAAGTGCGTTAATGAATCTCTGCTCTCTTCATGTGTGTGAAAGTGACAGCGTGCTCACCATGGTGGCACTTAGGCTAGAGATTACAAATACTTGTTATGAGTTATATTTGGAGTTGGATGTCTTTATGAAATTGTGGTGTTTGTTCGAACCATCTAGTGCTCAAGGTGACAGTGTGGGGTTTTCTAGATGGGAAAGGCTTACTTTGAGGTGTGCTGTTATAGCCCTACCAACGATTAGAGTGTCCAACCGGGGAGTAGTTAAGAGTAGTATCATGAAGATAATATATTTATATGAGAGTGTTCACTAGTGAAAGTATGATCCCTAGGCCTTGTTCCTAAGCATTGATACACCGTTTGCAACTAGATCTGTTACATGTTTGCTTGCTTCTATCTTTATTTCATTTTACCTTTAGTCTTGTCCACGCCATCAAGCTATCTTCTATCACCGTTACCACTTATAATTATCCATACCACTTGTATTTCACTATCTCTTCGCCGAACTAGTGCACCTATACACCTGACAAGTGTATTGGGTGTGTTGGGGACACAAGAGACTTCTTGTATCTTGATTACAGGGTTGCTTGAGAGGGAATACCTTTTACCACTTCCTCCCTGAGTTCGATAAACCTTGGGTGATCCACTTAAGGGAAAAACTTGCTGCTGTTCTACAAACCTCTGCACTTGGAGGCCCAACAACTGTCTACAAGAATAGAAGTGCGTAGACATCAAGCTATTTTCTGGCGCCGTTGCCGGGGAGGTAAGGTAAAAGGTACTGACATCCTCTAGTGTGAGTGCTCGAAGGTATTTCCTTTAGATTCTGCAATTTTGTCTTTTTGTTTCTTGTTTTCACTAGTTAGGCTTAATGGAAAACAACAACAAAATTAGAGAGCTTTATAGTATTTATCTTGAGTTAGGACATGAAGTGTTTGAAGAGAAAATTAAAAAAGCTATGGAACTTTATTTGCATGCTAATAGCAATGATGTTAGTATGAACTCTTTGGACACCATTATTGCTAATGCTATGGAAAATTCTAAGCTTGGGGAAGTTAGTTTTTATGAAAATGATCTTTTTAGTTCCCCAGCTTTGGAAGATAGCTATTATATTGCTTATGATGATACCAAACCTCCAATATATGATGATTACAATGATGAATATGATATTTTCAGTCCACCTACTATTGAGGAGGAAATTAATTATGACTACAATATGCCTCCTATATTTGATGATTATGGTGATGAGAATAATAATGATAGCTATTTTGTTGAATTTGCTCCCACTACAATTAATAAGAATGACTATGCTTATGTGAAGAGTAATAATTATTATATGCATGTGGCTCATGATAAGAATGTTTTATGTCATACTTATATTATTAATTTTATTCATGATGCTACTGAAAGTTATTATGAGAGAGGGAAACATGGTTTTATGCATCTCAATAATATTAAGTTTCCCCTCTTTATGTTGAAAGTCTTGAAGTTGCACTTGTTTTGCTTTCCTATGCTTGTTGCTTTGTGCTTTCATGACTTGTTTCTTTATAATATTCCTATGCATAGGAAGTGGGGTAGACTTAAATGTGTTTTGAATTTGCTTCTTGATGCTCTCTTTTACTTCGATTCATATTTCTTATGTGAGCATCTTCTCAAACTGTCATGCCTAACTTAAAGGCGTTAAAGAAAAGTACTTATTGGGAGATAACCCAAAAGTTTTAGATGAGTCTTGGAAGTTAATAACCGCTTCTTATCCTTTTTATTTGCTTTTTGTGCCAAGAGTAACCTCTAATGAGAGAGAAGTAATGATTGGGAAAGTTGCTGTCCCGAAACAGATTTCTGTGCTTCACCGTAAAAATTCGTGTAAAATCTCTGTACCTCATTTTGAGGCGTGAATTTTTGTTCTTCTGCCCCAGGTTGTTATATAACTTTCTTTAGTTCAACACTTTTTGATTTGAGCAACAGAAGGTCTTCGAAAAAATTCGACTTTACCTGCTGGTCTGTTTTGACAGATTTCTGCCATTTTTTGCATTTGCTTCTTGTTGGTTCCTTTTTGAGTTCTCTTTGGGGAATTGAGATTTTTAAGGGGAGTGATTCAGTAGCTTGTGTCTTAATGGAAGTTTTATTGGTGTTGAAACTGAACCCAAAGACTTATTATCTTGAGTGCACTAATGTTGCTAATAAAGATTGTGTGAAGTTTTGTATGAAGGAAAAATTTCAGGTGTATGGAAGGAATGAGTAATTTGATGAAGGATGGACTAAAGCTCAAGCTTAGGAATGCCACACATGTCACCCCAAGAAATATCCAAGAAGTACAAGCATCAAAGCTTGGGGATGCCCAAGGCATCCCCTTCTTCATCAATAAAAATATCAGGTTTCTTCCAAACACTTCATTTTTATTGTTTCATACACAGTTGTGTTGTTCTTGGAGCGTCTTCTTTTTCTTTTTTCGTTTTGGTTTTCGTTTGCTTGGTTTTCTTAGTTTGCTGAATAAATTGGTTGGACCCCCTCTTTCATACATTGGTTTTCAAATAGTTTGGTTTGGGTTGGAAAAGAGTAGGAAAGTTCATACTTAAGTGGTAAAAAGAGCTTGTTTTTGACTGTGGCCTATGCTTTGTCATGCCATGCTTGATATTGTTTTGGATTTATGCTTATTATTCTTTGCTGTAGCATGACTTGTTATAAACAATTGAGATTGATTAATGTTCCTTGGATGAATCATGCGTTGTTTTAGCATATTAACACATAGTATTGTGGTATTCTCCTTTGATGTTTTATTTGGGTTGACTTGGCACATGATCACACCATGTTATGACTATCTCAAGTCCCATAGCCTTTATGATCCTTTAGTTTTCAACTTGTAGTATCACTTTATTCTTTGATCAATGATGTTTTGTCGTTCTGCATGATTATGGCCATTACTGCTCTCTTAGTTTGTCGCTCCCAGTCTTTTGCTAGCCTCCACAACCAAGTATGAGTTCCACTCATGCATCCAACTCCCTAAACCAAGTTATTCCAAAGAGTACACCATACCTACCCATTAGCTTATGATATTCCAAGTATATTCATGCTTTTGTTTACCTTCCGAATTAAACTTGTTATGAGAAAACTAGTGATTAAAGCTCTCACGAACTTGATGGCACACTTTACTTTTCTTGCCCTTGATAAACTTGAACCATTGTGTCTTCTATGTTGTATATGCTTGCACTTATTTGTTGGGGATTAGCAGAACCATGCTTTCATGGGGAACGCTTTCAACATTGCACTTGGTACTTGTACCTAGTTGATATCATGCTCTTTTGTATATGGATGTCGTCGGTGTGAAATGAAAGGGGAGCTTGTAATCCATGGAGTTATGTATATGTGTTAGAGAAACGCCTGGGCCGCTTGTCTAATCCATGCTGACATGGTGGAAACCTGCAGCGTAACCATAATGAGCTGTCTATGAAGCATTCTTCTTATAAAAAAAGAGTCCTATATTGAGAAAAAAGATAAAAAAGAGAGATTATGAAAAGAGGAAAGAGAGAAAAAAGCACCATATTCCCATGGTAAATAAGAAGATTGCTGAGATGCTCGTTGTCTGCTTGCCTTGTCATTTTGATATGGGGATTCTTCCGTATCATCGGGCAAGGGGTACCCCGTTGGCGGTTCTTTATGATACATATGTACTTACAATGACAAGAACTTACTGGTGACTAAACTTGAGTAGCATGAGGAGCGGCCCTCGTATACAAGGGACATGAGATTTCTAACTTATACTTCGTCAAGCATGTACACCATAGTTTGTTCACTTTAACCTTAATCACCTTAAAGATGCTTATGATAGGGGCAATGAGAGCTGAAAGCTACAAGAACCATAATTTTTGGAAGCTCTTTATGAAACTTGAATCTCTGCTTCCTTCTAAGAAGGCCTTTCTTCCACCATTATATTGAGTCTCCACCTTCTACCTTTATGCACCTACTTTGAGAGCATAGTGGCCATTCTTTGTTCTATGTGCATTGTCCCAAGACTTGTTGATTGATGCATAGCTTTGATATTGCTTGTTTTAAACTATTTGTATCTAGTCACTCTTATGAACTTCGAAGGTGTCCTATGCATCTATATTTGCAACTCTATGAGGGACAAGCCGAATACCACTATGCTATGTTTTATTTATGTAAAACAAACAAACGTCTTGCAAAGCATTGTTATACATGAATCTTTTGTTTGTGCCTTTTCATGTTGCAACATAGTTGCTTTGTCTTATTGCTAGAACTTTGTGCTTCATGCTATGTTGAAGTACTATGATCCCAGCTTTCAATGATTTACAAATACTTTGATCAAGTTTATGATGGTGCATGTCACCTAAAAAATTATTCTTTCTTTTTATCACTTACCTACTCGAGGACGAGCAGGAGTTAAGCTTGGGGATGTTCACACATTGCAAATGTATCTATAATTTTTGATGTTCCATGCTTGGTTTTATTTACTTTCTAATGTTTTGTCCAACTTTGGAGTACTTTTCATAGACTTTCTTGGACTAACCTATTAACAAGATGCCACAGTGCCAGTTGCCCGTTTTCTGCTGTTTTTGGTTCCAGGGAAGTCAGAAAATCAATATTCTCAGAATTGGACCGGACAAAAGCCAAAGTCGATATTTTACCGGAAGACTAACGAAGCCAGAAGACGAGACGGAGAGGGGCCAGGGGCTGGCCACACCACCTGGTCGCGCGGGCCAGGCGAGGTCGCGCCAGGGGGTGGTGTGGGCCCCTCCGGCACCCCCTCGGTCTCCCTTCTCGCCTATAAGAGCCTCCCGATGCATAAACCCTAAAGAATCAAGCCTCCAGCCACGAAAAGTTCCGTAGCGTCGCCGCCACCGAAAAGGAGATTCGGGGGACAAAAAGTCTCTGTTCCGGCACCCTGCTGGGATAGGGAAGTGCCCCCGGAGCCATCTCCATCGATCTCCACCACCATCTCCATCACCATTGCTGATTCCCATGATGAGGAGGGAGTAGTTCTCTCTCGAGGCTAAGGGTTCTACCGGTAGCTATGTGTTCATCTCTCTCTCTATGCATGATCTTATTGAGATCATGAGCTTGTAATCTATAGATCTATTCTGCTACTCAAGTGCTTTAATGAATATCTGCTCTCCCCATGTGTGTGAAAGTGACAGCGTGCTCACCATGGTGGCACTTAGGCTAGAGCTTACAAATACTTGTTATGAGTTATATTTGGAGTTGGATGTCTTTATGAAATTGTGGTGTTTGTTGGAACCATCTAGTGCTCAAGGTGACAGTGTGGGGTTTTCTAGATGGGAAATGCTTACTTTGAGGTGTGTTGTTATAGCCCTACCAACAATTAGAGTGTCCAGCCGGAGAGTAGTTTAGAGTAGTATCATAAAGAGAAGATATTTATATGAGAGTGTTCACTAGCGAAAATATGATCCCTAGGCCTTGTTTCTAAGCATTGAAACACCGTTTGCAACTAGATCTGTTAGATGTTTGCTTGCTTCCATCTTTATTTCAGTTTGCCTTTAGTCTCTTCCACGCCATCAAGCTATTTTCTGACACCATTACCACTTATAATTATCCATACCACATGTATTTTACTATCTCGTCGCCGAACTAGTGCACCTATACACCTGAGAAGTGTATTGGGTGTGTTGGGGACACAAGAGACTTCTTGTATCTTGATTGCAGGGTTGCTTGAGAGGGAATACCTTTGACCACTTCCTCCCTGAGTTTGATAAACCTTGGGTGATCCACTTAAGGGAAAAATTGCTACTGTTCTACAAACCTCTACTCTTGGAGGCCCAACAACTGTCTACAAGAATAGAAGTGCATAGACATCAGCCATGCACTGCTTACAGGAGGTGTTCGAGTGGCTTGCTTGTAGGATAGGGAGGCAGTTCATTGTTTGTATGTTCAGCAGTGCACGGCGTGCAGTGCTGAGCATCTGCGCTTTGCTGGGCAGTGCACTGCTTTCTGGAGTAGTTCGAGTGGCTTGCTGGTAGCACAGGGCGACAGTGCATTGTCTGTATCTTGAGCAGTGCATGGCGTGTAGTGCTGGGCATCTGCGTTGTACTGAGTCGTGCACTGCTTACAGGAAGCCATGCGCTTACATGAGGAGTTCGAGTGGCTTTCTTGTAGGACAGGGAGGCAGTTCATTGTTTGTATGTTCAGCAGTGCACGGCGTGCAGTGCTGAGCATCTGCGCTTTGCTGGGCAGTGCACTGCTTACCGGAGTAGTTCGAGTGGCTTGCTGGTAGCACATGGTGGCAGTGCATTTTTCTGTCTCGAGCAGTGCATGGCGTGTAGTGCTGGGCATTTGTGTTGTACTGAGTCGTGCACTGCTTACAGGAGGCCATGCACTGCTTACAGGAGTGCAGTGCATTGGTTGCAGATTGGGCAGTGTATATAGTGCACAGCTGATCATCTGCGCTTTGCTGGGTCTTGCACTGCTTATAGGATGAGATCAATTGGCTTGCTCGTAGGATAGGGTGCACTTGTTGTAGCTTGAGCAATGCGTATTATTCAAGGTCCAAGATTCACATATGCAATATTTATAAGATGATTAAAGTGTTCAACTTACTGAGTACATTCATTGACATTACAGTAGATTAAAGATGTTCAATTTACTAAACAACACGGGTACAATACACTTCATCATTAGATTAAACAAGAAAAGATGACTATCTGAACAGTTGAGTGTTCGTGTATGCACTGCATTTTTACTTGTATTTGCATCTTTATTTATTTTTGTATTCTATACAGTTAAATGATGAGAATAACCATCATAATCCTACACAAACTATAATATTGTATTTAAAATGGATATATGATTTGTTATACTGGAATAAAACATTCAGAATGCACAAACTATATATAATTACACATTGTTCAAAGTATTACACACACTAAGAAGGGTTTCAAGATTTTTAAAATGACATTGTTCGGAAAATATCAAACGCTAAATCAAATCCACATTTTATATGTGGTTATCAACTAAAATCACCATACTAATATAATATCGTAACCATGCTACGAAAGTCTTTACTGAATTCACATTTCCTTCTAGCCATCTTCTTGCTTCTCCGATCTGTCGACATCTTCTTCTGGACTGATGCCGTATTGCTCCTTCTGCATATATTCTTGATATCCTCTGATAGACCTGCTTGTTTATGTCGTTTGTACGGTTTATAACCTCCATGACATCTGATGGAGAGCTTGTCATCCAAGATTGGTTTATCTAAACCGAGGAGATTCCTGATGAATGCTATCCTCTTGTACAACTCATATGTGACGTATTCATCTATTGCTGAGTAACGCAGATTCTCTGGCGGCATTGGCTTCCACTCCCATATGTCATGCATGTTTGAGTTACGGGCTAGTATCTTCATCTGAATGTATGACCTATCAATGAGTGTTGTTGCAAGATTGGACATGCCATCCATGTGATTATCTCGTGGCACTGATTTGAATATATCCTGTATGTCGACGTGGTACTCGTCAGGGATATCAAATTTCTCTTTCTGCATCATCTTTATGTCTGTCCTCTTGACCACACTAACGAACGTGATCTGTTTTTTTTAGAAAATCCCATAGCCCCTGGCATTCCTTAGTGCTTCTGGCATAATGATACACTAGGACGTGCTCCCTCATGGCGAGTTGTACTACAACAATGGTTTGTTATTTGCCTCTAGGAGTGCATTCGAGGTCGAGTCCTATGTACCTGCTGCTGTCGTCCTGTCAAGTAAAATTTGATCATTTAGTAAGTAGCAGAATCTAGTGAAACATGTTTGATTCTTACGACGTGAAGAATAGGAGTAGGGAAAAATGTAGGATCGCATTTTCCATGCCCACTCTAAGGCTCCGTTTGGCTTCTTGGCTTTTGTCAAACGAAAATATTCTAAAACCATAGTATATCAACGCCGGGCAATCAATACTACAGTTTGCACAAAACCATAGTATTTGTAAAAAAATAGGTCCAGACCTCTTTCTTGAAACGTGCAACAAAACCTCAGTTTTTGCAATACCACAATTTTGGAACTTTTGTGTTTTACTTTGGCCAAACTCCCAAACTATTGAAAACTACAGTATTTTTAGATACTACGTTATCTTCCGAATACTAAGAAAAAATAGCATGTGCCAAACAGGAAAAAACGTATGTATGGGGTTACATTAATTCGTATTACAAATAGTTTGCTTGATCATAGGAAAAAACAATGGATTCTGAAAAAGGATGTATGGGGTTAATGTTTGATTCGAATGAAAACTGGTTCAAAGTACTGGTTAGGAAAAGGTACTGCAAAATTTCTGCATAATTGGATCAGTACTAACCTCGTCAAGCCAATCTTCGTACATTGTGAGTATTTTGTCGACCGTGGATTCCTCGTTTGTGTACACCACAGTAAGAACCGTCGTTCCATGAGCAGGAATGTGATGAATCTCTGTTGTCTGAAGCCCGTTGTCCATGGGAGGAAGACATCTGGTACCACGGCTTGAATCTATTTATTTCTACAGTAGTAAACAAGGATGGATCTAATAAGAACAAGTATGTGATGGACTACAAAATAATATATAATTATGCGCTAGATAGACACCTTGTTCTTCTGAGTTTCGTTGCTGCAAATGATGAACTGGTGCGCCGTTGTTGCAACTTATGCCTTTATCGCTTCCACGACTCCTCGTATCCTTATAACCAATCGATCGTGCAAATCGTGCTAGAAGTTATAAAAAAGGCCCACTACGAAATTGTCCATACAAGACCTCAAAACTTCGCAACCATGTAACTGTTCCTTATATACATTAAAGGCCCACTAATATAGTTCACAGGCCCATTGGTAGTTGCAGCATAGCACTGCTTTTGTAAAGTATTATGCACTGCCTCATATTACATAAAATACAAAAAACTAATTAAAAACACTACATTTTAGACCTTAAAAGTACGTAACCATAGCTCTGCTTCTTAAACACACGTCTGTTATGCACATGCCCATTTGATTTGGTAACAAACTTAAGGATCCGACAGATTGTCAGCCGATGGACTTTTAACTAAAAGAGCCCCAGCGTCAGACAAACATCGCAAAGACTTCTTTGTTGCTTCCATACACTGTTGATGAGGAGATGGCAATTTTAAAGCAGGCAGCCCATGAAAAGGAGCATTGCCTTTTAACTACTGCATTTCAAACCTGTTATGCACTGCCTTGGTTTGTAAGATCTGGATGTATATTAATAAAGGTCATGCACTGCCCGGTACGATGACTATGCACCGGATTTCTTCCGTGGTTACTGCTGAATCGATGGCATTTTGCGAAATTCAGATAAATTAAAAGTCCATCCAAATCAGGAGATATTTTACAAGATTTGAATGATATTTATGGATATATAAAGAAAAACCTAATATAAAGCTAGATCCCCTAATCGTCTTCGTCGCTGTATATGTGGATGACGTATGATGGACCTGCCTCGTCGTTGTTCGCTGCCACCGCTGGAGCCATAGCCGCTTGCGCTGCTGCTGCCACTGTCGCGCGTTGGTTCCTCCTCTCCTCCGCTGCCTGTCGAAATTGATTGGTCATCTCCAGAACTGCTATGCTCTTGGCCTCATGAACGGCGACCCTATGCACCGTATAGGCAGCGACCCTCTCACGGTTCCGGGCATCCTCCCTCCTCTTTTTTTCCTTTCCAATGAGTCAACCTCCTCCTTCTCCTTCTCGACCTCCTCCTTCTCCTTCTCCGGCGCTGCTAGAGTAGAGATACTCTTGCTCTCCACGGAAGCGAGGAACGCGGTCTGTTCCTCGCGGTTCCTTGCATCCTCCCTCCTCTTCTTCTCCTTACCAAACAAGTCGACTTTTGTTGAGGTTGGCGGAAACATCAGGTCATAGGATTGGTTGGTGTCGGCGGAGGAAGAGGCGTATTCATGTAGGTTCTTGTAGCTTTGCTCCTTCTCCGCAGCGGCTACCACACCTTGAGCCGTGACCGACTCCTGCGACGAGACCTCCTCTTTCTCTTCTTCGTCGTCGGAGCTAGGCGGCGTTGGAAGTGGTATGCGAGCACCCGGAGGGAACTTGGCCCAACAGGTGGGTAGGCGGCGAGGCATTATGAAGCCGGTGGTAGGTATGTGAGATCGAATAGTTATCCCTGGTACTGATGTTGTTTAGAAGTGTGAAGAGGTGCCGGCACTATTTATAAGCCTAAGAGGAGTACAGCTCACACCAAATCCATAATGCCTCGCTGCTTGGGTGCTGTGCTATCTTTAATAACGCTGACCGACCATTTTTAACGCGTGCGCAGGCAGTGTAGTGACCATAGAATGGACTACACCTACCATGCACACCAAGATACACTGCGTCTCTTCGCTATCTAGGAAGGCAGTGCTATTGACATCTATATGCACTGCCTGTGTTGACTGCATGTCATGTGCTACCCTGATAAGTTATGGTTGCACTGCCTGTGCGGTCTGTGCAGTGTGTTCTCCACCCGCGATGAACGTATGGTTGTGCAAAACGTATGCACTGCATCCTTATGTTGGAATGCACTGAACCTGCCATGCAGCCGCATATGCAGTGCCTGTGGAAATCTTGTGCACTGCATCCGTAGGCAGGAGTGAACCGCCCTTTCTTACAATATGCACTGCCCTTGTGGAGTGCATGTCGTGTTCTACAATATCGTGTTGTGCGGTATATGCACTGCTTATGTGGACTGCATGTCGTGTGCTACAAATAATTGCACGCTTATATAGCTCACACCAAATCCATAATGACTTGCCGCTTGGGTGCTGCACTATCTTTAATAACGCTGGACAACTGTTTTTAACGTGTGCGTAGGCAGTGCAGTGACCGTGGAATGGACTACACCTACCATGCACACCAAGATACACTGCGTCTCTTCGCTATCCAGGAAGGCACTGCTATTGACATCTATATGCACTGCTTGTGTTGACTGCATGTTGTGTGCTGCCCTGATAAGTTATGGTTGCACTGCCTGTGCGGTCTGTGCAGTGTGTTCTCCACCCGTGATGAACGTATGGTTGTGCAGAGCGTATGCACTGCATCCTTATGCTGGAATGCACTGAACCTGCCATGCAGCCGCATATACACTGCCTATGAAAATCTTGTGCACTTCATCCGTAGGCAGGAGTGAACCGTCCGTTCTTACAATATGCACTGCCCCTGTGGAGTGCATGTCGTGTTCTACAAATAATTGCACGCTTATACAACTCACACTAAATCCATAATGCCTCGTCGCTTGGGTGTTGCGCTATCTTCAATAACGCTGACCGACCGTTTTTAATGCGTGCGCAGGCAGTGCAGTGACCGTGGAATGGACTACACCTACCATGCACACCAAGATACACTGCGTCTCTTTGCTATCCAGGAAGGCACTGCTATTGACATCTATATGCACTGCCTGTGTTGACTGCATGTCGTGTGCTGCCCTGATAAGTTATGGTTGCACTGCCTGCGCGGTCTGTGCAGTGTGTTCTCCACCCGCGATGAACGTATGGTTGTGCAGAGCGTATGCACTACATCCTTATGCTGGAATGCACTGAACCTGCCATGCAGCCGCATATGCACTGCCTGTGAAAATCTTGTGCACTGCATCTGTAGGCAGGAGTGAACCACCCTTTCTTACCATATGCACTACCTCTGTGGAGTGCATGTCGTTTTCTACAATATAGTGTTGTGCGGTATATGGACTGCCTATGTGGAATGCATGTCGTGTGCTACAATGTAGTATTGTGCCAAGTGTGCAAGACTTTCGACACGTGCGGTGGACACGGACACGTACTATTCATTTAGAACGGATGTACTGCCTGTGGAAATCTTGTGCACTGCTCTTTCAATCTTTGATATAGTGATGTGTGGACGACGTAAGATAACGTGCAACGGCAGTGCATTCACCGTGGTATGTAATCGACTTTCGATGCAAACAGGGATATGCAAAATGTATCCACTGCATACATAGTACTGCCCGTATAGTTTAGATTGTACTGTTGAGGGAGTTGTGCAATACAACGTGGTTTGGCAGTGTATCACCTAGCATAAAGGTCATACACTTATAAATGTAGCAGCAGGCGCGTGGTCGCCCTTCCCATCCCGACCTAGTCATCCCCAGCCGCCAGGACTAACAGAGAGAGCTCGCCTCCTATTCCCATCTCCCCTCCCTCTCAGTTGCTCCCCTAAAAACCATCGGATCTGAAGGATTTCGCCGTTGTTTAGCTCCCCAATCTCCCTCTCAAGGTATGCTCAACTTATTCCCTCGTTTTTATCCTATAAATCTTGCACATTTTAGTCTTGTTTGTTTTGAACCATAGTTCTAGATAAGATGTATTCATATTTTTGGTCGATTCATATTATAAATTGTACAGATAAAAAAATTCGACAGCGTTTTAGATATTAAGTTTTTTGTTTAATTTGTATATATATGGAGATATTAAGTTTTTTAGTTAGCATTCAATGTGATGATGCAATGAGGATACACTTTTAGGTTGATTATGCTTTTGTACTTCCATTTTCCTATTGATTAGTTACAATATGATTATGAAATGAAGGGTTGGGGTGGTGTGATTTAGCCTTCTGGTATATGAATTTTTTTTATTTATTTGTGCTTCCTACTTGGCTCACTTACTCCGTCCCTAAAATTACTTTATGTTAATTCCAAATATGATGCCCTTTTTTATCTTAGCTAGCTTTATCATAAATTAACGAGTGCTTTTCATTTTTTTAGGACATGGCACTGTGTCAGGTTTGTTTCACAGACTATAGTGATGAAACAAAATCAGCCTCGCTATTCCTTGTCCGTCTTGTACATGGTCGATTTGAGCGTTCATTGGTATGCATATAATTCTTGCTTTTTACATTTATTGAATTTTCTTTCCATACAATTGTCATTTATTTAATTATTTTATTCAATTTAGACTATCCCATGCAATATAAGGAGAGAATTCAATAGAATAACAGGACAAAGCATTGAGTTTCAAGCTCTTGGGCGAATTTATGTTGTGGACGTGCGCAATGAGCGAGCAATGACTCGCCTTGCAGGTTCTTCATGGAGAAGGTTTATTGCTGAAAACCAAATCGACTCTGGTGTGTATCTGGTATTTTCAATGGGAGCTCCTTGTCCAAGTATCACTGTTATGCATATGAACGATGAGGGGGATGAGGACGAGGATGATGAGACCGAGGATAACGAGTGTGATGACGAGGATGAGGGCGAAGATGGTGAGTCTGATGAGGAGGATCAGGACGATGAAGAGCAACAAGGACCATTGGATAATACAATTGTTGCTCAGAGATGCAAGCTTACCAGGAGTGAAAAGTGATATCTTCTCCACATCATTCCTTCAAAAGAATTGTACGTTGGCCTAGCACTTGTTACTCACTTGACCAGGACGCATGTTCACCGTCATGATATGGTATGTTATTAGTTATCATTATTTTTCTACTTGCTTATTTTTTTATTGCTTGTTAGTTATTAGATTTCTAACTTCTGCAACTTTATTAGAAACTACCTTTGAGAATGGTTTTTTCTCTTGAAATTGCCAAAGAAGGCGTGGCTGGAGTACGGCTTGGTGCAAATGGTGTTGTGAGCTTCATTTCGTACAAGACAGGGAGTGATGGTCGAATTATATTCAACACCCCTGAGTGAAAGACCTTTGTTGAATGTCATCATGAATGTCTTGAAGTTGGGCAAGCAATTCTCGTCACTGGCAGGACCACTTCAAACCGAAACATTGAGATAATGTTTGTCATTGACATCATCTTATATGATGACTGCAGTTCCTTCTGGTTGTTTATTAGTGCAGATGTAAGTTGTGTTGAATCGCTTGTTGTTATGAACCGCTTGCTGTATGTTTTGAACTGCTTGTTATGTGGTAATGCATTTTGTTATTTCTATTGATTTTGTTTGATGTGCTGTGAATATTCAACTGGATGCATCAGAATTCGTTTCAATTGTCAAATGTTCAATTAATTTTTTAGGAAATTTTAACTTGTTAATGGGATTTTGCTTATTTATTTGCAATTAACTTGCCTGCCTTCGAGACTAAATTAGGAATATACATATGAAATACAAGTATACATTCATATGCTGTAATTACAAACATTATAGAATAATGATAAAAACTAGTTTAATTTATACACACACACATTAATTACATTGTACTCCTAATATAATATACTAGATCATAACCACTTTTGTGTAACTGAATTAACGAACTGAATTAAAACATTGCTAGCAAACCATACTCACATAACAGTCTTTAGCAAAATTCAGTCTTCTTCCTCGTCATCTCTCTTTGTCCACCATTCATCGTTCTTCATCCACCTGTCGATATCTGTTGCCAGACACATCGTGTATTCGTTGTTCCACTTATTATTGTTATCAGCCGATGGACCTGCCTCTAAAAAACATTTGTATGATTTATATCTTTTACCTCCTTTACACCTGGTGCATAGCCTATCATTGAGAATTTGTCTTCCTAAACTGAGGCAGTAGGTGCTATGTTATTCTCTTGTACAACTCGTATTTTACATACCCATCTTTTGCTGAGTAATGCAGATTCTCCATTAGCATTGGCTTACATTCCCATTTGTTATGCATTTCTGAGTCACTTGCTGCTATGTTCATCTCACTGTGTGATGAATCAATAAGTACTGCTGCAATACTAGCCATGCGATACCTGTAATTGTCACCTTGGAATGTATTGAATATTCCATGTATGTCTACATGGTACTCTTCAGGGATGAAAAACTTTTCTTTGATCAACATCTTTGAATCAGTCCTCTTGTCGACGCTAATGAAGGTGATCTATTTTTCCTTGAAAAAATCACGGAGTCCCTGGCATATTTCCGTGGCCCTAGCGTAATGATAAACTAGGACGTTCTCTCTCACGGTAAGTTGTACGACGGTGATGGTTTTTCACTTCCTTGAGCAGTATATTTAATGTCTAGTCCAACGTACCTACTCTTATCCTGGTGTCAAATGAAATTATTAGTACCAGAGTCTGGTGAAATGAACACTATAAGGATACAATTTAGAACTTGTATTATTGATTCTTATGACATGAAAGACGTAGGAGTATTGATAATGTAGGAAAGCATTTTCTATATCCACTCTAATCCTGTAGAGATTCATGTGATACACAGTATATTTGTTTCTACCATTGGAAAATCAAGGGTTTCTGATAAAATGTGTATGGGTTGATGTTGGATTCGTATCTAAACTAGTGAAAAGGACTTGTTAGGAAAAACTAGTTCAAATTAATATGGTAAAGTATTTTATACAAATCAAACTATCTTGAATTCATTTGTTTTGTAGTCATGCATACTTGATATGACAATCGTTTTAATAGAATCAGATGGTAAGTTGGATGGGTACAAACCTCTTCAAGCCAAGCCTTGTACATGGAGAGGATTCTGTTCAACGTTGATTCCTCGTTGGTGTACTCCACAGTAAGAACCGTCGTTCCGTGAACAGTAATGCTATGAATCTCTGTGGTCTGAAGCCCGTCGTCCATCATGTCTGGGATGAAGACGTTTGGTACCATGCCTTGAATCTGTGATTACTCGCTGTAGGGAACAATGATGAATCTATTAAGAACAAGTATGTGATGGAATAGAAAAGGAATAAATAATTCAACGCTCGAGAGGCACCTTGGTTTTCTTGAGTTTCGTCGGTGTTAATGATGAACTGCTGCGATCTTGTTTCAACTTGCCCCCTCCGCTTCCACGACTCCTCATATCCTTATAACCAACCGATCGTGCAAATTCGTGCTAGTAGTTATAAAAATTAAGGCCCACTACGAAATTGTCCATACAATACCTCAAGAGTTCGCAACCATAAAACTGCTGCTTCCATATAAGAAAGGCCCACTAATACAATTCACAGGCCCATTGTTGTTTGAAGCATAGCACTACTTCTCTAAAGGATTATGCACTGCTTTATTTTGTTTTATCCTGATGTATTTTAATGCAGTTCATGTACTACCAGCGATGTTAGTTATGTACTGCCCTGGTTCCTTGTTTATTTTTTAATTCCCTGATTCATCTGTTATATTGTGATTGCATAGATGTACGGTCTATGTTATAGTCTATAAGAATAATATGTAAATTATTTCAAAAAAATAAATAATAATATGTAAATGTTCTACTTTTTTGTTAAATAAAACATTTCTAGTTGTTAAGTTTGTATGATATATATATATATATATAGTGTAATTCTTTTTTAAAGCATTGTTTCATTGAATATCCGGTACAAAACTATTCTTTCGAATTATAGTAGATTGTTCTAGAGTTTCATGGCTATCGTGTCTAATGTTTTTATCTTATTTGCAAAACCTGTGTAATGGTATGTATGGTTGTAGTCAATTTATCCTTTTTATACCAGTAAATAACAAGTGATGCCATGATACAAAAAACTTTCCTCTATAACTTTATGATAAGATGATAAGAATACAAAATATGCTCTATAATTTCTTACATTTCTTATGAGTGAATTTTTAATTCTGAGTCTGTCTGCTATAAAACAATATTTGTATCATGACCTGATCCTGTTGCTTCTCCTGCATAAAATAAAGAAACATTATTAGCAATCATTTTTTATAACATGTATGTAGAGCAAACTATTTGGGCAATCCTAATTGTAATGTTTTAAATACTATGGAATTTAAAACTTGCCTTGGCTCTTGAACTTGTCCAGTCAAATACCATTGTAGACGGCCATGTCCTTTTCTGGGGATTTTTAAACTGCTTGTGCCTTCCTTTTTATTATTGCTTCTGGACCGATCACTGTCGAGATCTTCATCTTGAACGGTGCTTTGTCTTGTTCTAACGGTTCTAATCACCGGACTTTTCGTACTATTCATTTTATGTACATTGAACTATACTGAATTCATAGGACTGCTTCTTGTATGTATATTCCTCTCAACTGATGCTTGAGGTCTTTCGTGGCTTGACACGGATGTCTGCACTGGACTACTCCTTGTAATTACTGTTCTTTTTATTTGTATTTTTGTACTACACTTCCTCTTTGGATTGTTCATTGTTTCTGCCGTTTTATAGCTTCGTTCTATATGACCATAACTTGGAGAAACATTTCCATCATTTCCACTGAGGTTAGCATCTGTCTGAGGGATTTCATACATATTCATAACATTCCGTGTGGGATATGGATGAGATCTTTCTTTTCTGATGTCAGACTTTTGTCCATCAATCCCTCGTGTACAATTGCTTTCTTCTCTTGATTTTCGTGGTGTTCCTAATGAACTTCTCCACTGCTTCTGTGGTTTTGATATCATCTGCATCACATGTATCAAGCGTTTTATTTTCATGACTTAACAAATATCATGTCCAATAATTTCCTATTTTCAAAGTCAGCAGCTGTAAATTTTATATAATACTTACTCTATCTAAATCAGTTGAGTTGCTATCACTTGATGTTGCTGATGGACTTTGTTGATCCTTCTCTTTCCATACTCTTCTTATTTTCTATGGTGTCAAATTTTTCTTTAGAAAAAGCAGACAAAATGTTAGTCTTGCGTGGGTACAATCAGGTTCAAGATATGCTGTAATAGGTATCATTGTGTAAAATTAGCTTACTTCTTCTATACTAGTGTTGTCAACATAACTGCGTCCATGTTTTAATTTACTTTTCTGGCTTGTATTTTTCTGAAAAAATCTTTTCTTGGGTTGTGTCAGGTCGTCCTGAACATTATTTGTTAAAATATTAGTTCGACTTAATGTATCGAATATTATTATTTTTTTACAAGAAAACTTATACCAATAGCATCGGTCGTCTCATAATCACTGCTTGAAGTTGGACGTTTCTCTGTTTTAGTTTTTGATCTTATCTTGCGCTTCTTCTGGATCATTCTGCCCTACAAACAAAAGTTAATATGTAGTTCAATAACCTTAATCTGCAATAGTAAAAACTACATAGATATACTTTGTCGCTAGGTACGATACTTTGTAAAATATAAGAAAAAATATTCATGTGTGTATATATACCTCTCTCTCCTTAAGCCAGAATTCACGTTTCGGTTTTGTGTGTCCTCTCTTTCCGCAGGTACCGCATTTTCTTTTCGTCTTCTCTGACCCTGGTTTTAGTCTCTGTCCTTTTTTCCTACCCTTTGTTTTTATAATCGGGGGATCTCTCAACGCAGTACGAATTGTTTCGTGTAAGTTATCAATGCCATCTGCCATGCCCACTGTGTTGCTTTGCTCATCCTGGTCTACTGAAGCATTCACTTTCTTCTCAGTTTCATCGATGCACTCTACCAGAACTCGGTATGATTTGTCTGTACTTCATGCTTTTGAGAAGATCTTAGCAAAACGAGTCAACTCAATCACATAACGTATTGGACCTGCTGCGTTGCTCTTGTTACCGTCAGGAAGACGAAAAACATAGTTGGATGGCTGATGTGGGTTGCATCTTTTCCATCTAGGGTTCACAAAACTGTCTGGCATCTTATGTACTAAACCAAGACATACCACAACCCTAAGGACGTGACAGCACTGGATTCCAACCCTTCACATTTTTTTGCAGTTGCATGAGAAAATCTTATTCTCATTATCCACTTCAACTATAAAAACATTTATGTTGAAATCTGGATGTGTGACATGACTTCTTTTGGTCAGTTCGTATTTCATTCCTCTGTCAGTTGTTTCTTCCCTTGTTATTTCAAAAGCTGTGTTATCTGCTAGTTGCTTCTGAAACTTGATAAATATGTATGTAGTGTAAATGTTTATTGCATCTGTCTCAAGTCCATATCTGCTCCAAGTTGGTGCTGTCTTCTCTGAAGTCCTGTTCCTTTTCTTGTCGAGCGCACTCAAGCTTTCCTCCTGAATTGCCTCATATGAATCTAGGAATTTCAGTATTGTGTCTGTGTGGTCGACATAGTCTTTCCACATGGAGTTGGTGCTCTTGCTTCTTGTAGTTGACGAGGAGAAGGGGTAGAAGCAGTCCATGAAGTAGGCTGGCACCCTATGATCTTTGATATCCCATAAATCAAGCAGATGCTTGTTGTTTGCAATTCCGTATTTTTCCAATACTTGCCTCCAGCATTTTTCAAACTCTTCTACAGTCAATGAGTTCTTTATCACATGTCTTAGTTCTTCCGACATGCCTTCATTTCTTGCCAAAATGCTAGCAAGCTTTTCTAGCATATTTTTGATGATGTGCCACAGGCAGAACCTGTGAATTGTGTCAAGCCGTATATCCAGTTCAGCAATTGCTTTCTTCTTTGCTCTGCACTGGTCAGTGATTATGTACTTTGGTGCTTTACCACCCATTTCCAAGACAAAAGTTTTGAACAGCCACTTGAACGTTTTAGCTGACTCGTCCTGCACAAGACCGATTCCAAACAAAACCGTGTTTCCATGGTTGTTCACGCCAATGATTGGTGTAAAAGGCATGTTGTATATGTTCGTCTGGAACGTTGTGTCGAATGACACATATTCACCGTACAGTTCATAGTTCATCATGCACATTGCGTCTGTCTAGAAGATGCTACGAACGGTGTTTGTGTGGTCAGTGTCGAATTTATATGAGAACCCAGGAACCTTTGATTGAAGACGGGTAAACCTCTTCAAGCATTCCTCTATATCTTTATTTCTGCTATCTTTCTTGTCAGCATACTTAAGGTTTGACACGTCTTTGCCGTCGAAACCAACTCCTCTGGTTAGAAGTTTCATTCCACTGTATATTTGCATCACTCTCCTCGGTGGAATCTTTCCAAGGTGTAGTATACGTATGAATTCCTTGTCTTGCTGTGTCATTGACTTGTGGCATTTTGAAAACCTAATGAGCCAATATGTTGGGTGCAAAGGGTGATTGTGGTCCAGTTTTACCGTTTTGTGCATCCATCCTTTTACTGTTTTCTTGACCACAATGGATACAGGGCAAGAGCACCTGATAGTAGAACTTGTTTTCCTTTCTTTTATAACTTTCTCACTTATTTGAGTCTGACCTTGTTTTGTGCAAACAAATGTCTATTTAATCATTTCCCTTGTTTTCTTGGAGTTAAGGCTGGTGTGTTTTCTTATAGAAAAACTGGTTTTCCTTGCATACAGTGCAAAGAATTGGAAAGCATTTTCCCTTGACTGAAATTCTAGTCCTTCTTCCAGTGTCGTGGCATCACCAATTTCATCCACAACTGGGTACTCATTCTTAAACATTCTGTCCATCTCTAACTCTTCTTTCGTAGGTTCTCCTGGATTAATCTCTTTTTCAGGAATAGTGTCATCGCACTAGGGCACAGACTGCTCATTGCTCATTGCTCATTGCTTCCGAGTTGGTGTTAGTGCATATAGTTTCTACCGGTTCCTCTGAACAATTGACATTTTGATGACTTGTATTCTCTTCTCTTTGTGTGTTCAGCGTGCTGGTTGAATCTCTCTTGCCTGCATTAGAACAATTAGGTCAATCAATGCTTCCAGCTTGTGACTCTACTATACTTGTAGCGATGGTTGCTGGGTGCACTGGAAAAAAAATGTTGCTGACTGGTTCACTTGCAACACTCTGCTCATGTGTAATCTATTCATGTGTGATCTTCTCTCCTGAATTTGTTATGCTACTCTCGTATCCAGGATATATTGTCTTGCTTTCGATTTTTTTCTCATCGTTTCTCAGCACTCTCCTATCATGGCAATTTTGAACAATCATGCTTGTTTTGAGTACGTTCGTTGTGATGATTGTTTTTGTTTTGTCTTTCTGCAGAGTTACCAGCATACCTTATTAAAGCTTCTCCTTCTGTGCCACTCATTGCCATTCCAACAACTATTAGGTTGATGTTTGCGTGTGTCTGATCATTTTGTGTTGAAGTATTCGTGAGGATTCTCTGGCTTGCAGGAGCTGCTTGCACTATATCTGATTTTTTCTCGATGTACCTAAACTGAATGTTGGTTACTTCATCTGTGTCATTTGATGTCCTTGTCTGTGCAGAAGATGCTGTAGTAGTACCACTGTTTTGTTGCATTGAGACCATCACATCAACTTGCACCTGACAAAACAAAAATAGAATAAAATAATTGTTAGCAGTACTCATGCAAAATTATTTTCATTTTAAATTTTTTACTGATTGCAAGAGCAAACTCACCAAACTATTCTCATTACACTTTGCATCTTTCAATTTACAACTAGGCTTGACTGCGTCGTTGCCTTTCACTGAAACACCTGATTGATCTTGGCATTGTAGCTTTGTTATACCACTAGGGTCTCTGGAAATTACTTGTGAAGCAGACATTGTGATGTTAATTTTTTCTAGTTTTGGCTTCAAGTTTGCGCGTGCTGCGTTACATCTTCGTACAATTTCTGTTGACGCCGCGAGAGCTATCAGTTTCTGATCACGCTCTTTATCCCACTTATCATGTAGTGCTCTAAGACGTCTCTGCCATGATATAATTAATATAGTAACACCGTAATTATTCACGGTCAATCTTTTAATTTTTAAAGCATTTAAATAAATAATAATAAAATTCATATATTATTCTTAAAAGTATATATACCATCCTGAATTGACGTGCAACACGTTCTGTTATGCTTGGAGCTTGGAATTTCACACCTTTCATCATCTCTATTTCAGCCAATGTACGATGATTCAAATGAGATAATCTGGGTCCTTGCTGAATTTTGCAATTTGGTGTAATGCAGCATATATCGCATTCTCTAGATTTAGTGAAAAAAATAACCCACAGATAAAAAAGCAACACTCTGCTTGCGTATCTGTAACATCAGCAATAATAATCTATCTGCTATATAACTTATATAAGTAGGATCGATGCAAAAACAATCAGTTGAAATATGTATGCCGAAATATTTTGAAATTTACTGTGGTATTATTTCCTCCTTTTACCTTTTTTGCAACAACCACCAACAACCTTGCTGATTATATACATAATAATAAATAGTATTTGTCAGGAATAGCTGAATTATACTTAGAGCATAGTTTTATTGTATATCGACTGAACTTCTCATTGTATTGTATAATCTCTTGCTATTAAGTACACAGAGTAATACATTACTTTGATAGAAAATGAATGAATTGGTGTAGCCTACAATTGAAGTGATCCACTGTGAAAAAGTTTTTGTGATTACACATAGTGCTATCTGCTGCTCAAACTACATGCGTAGCAAATGGTCATGTAGTTTCGTATATAACTATTTCCGCTATATCAATTGTACTACACTATGATGGTTATTAAACTGTTCCCATCACTGTACAAACTATGCTTTGTGCTTTAAAACTATGAAGTTATATCTCCGTTGAATCCCAAGAGACAAATCAGCTACGTTGTTGGCAAATTTTTTTTCCAAAAAACTGTTGCGTTGTCGCTACAATGTAGCTGCCGGCCATGTCTACCATGTAGAGACGAAGTACAAGCTGAATCGCCTCATCACATATATCCCTAGAATTTCAATCGTTTGAGCAGGTTCGATATCTGGTTACCTAATTTGTGGCGCCAGTGATGACGACGTCTCTCTCCATTGCCTTGCCATGGTGAGATGGAAATATCTTACTACTTGTTTTGAAGCGTGGTTGAAACTTTCCTTAGATCGACATGCGGGCGGCGGCGGCGGCTCAGAAAGTTATGGGTTGTTCCAGCATTAGCTGGTTATAATAGTTTGAAGAAGATACGTTTTCCTACCTTCCCTTCCTTCTTTAAACACCAACAGCGGGTGGGAAGAATTCAGTACGAAAATGCATTACCCCTTTTCCAAGAAGAACACTTCAGTATCGATAGCGACATATATGCGGGGTCTACTGTCTAACCAGTCCTTCGTTTGGGAAGAGGTAGTACATTTGTGATGGGTTTCGTGGCTCTGTTTATCCGTTTTGCACTGCTCATATACAACCAGCAATGTGCACCGAGATGCACAACTCGTATACAACGGATGAACTGACCATGAGTGCTTTGTGATACTGCTTTTATAATGCTATGGACAACGAGATGCAGTGCCTGTGAACTATATATGAAGTCCCTTACAAGTGCTTCATAATGCACTGATCATCAAATAAAAAATGAGATGCCTATGTGATGTACGCATGGTGCAAGATAACAATCTTTGGCAGTGTACTCACCTTGCAATACACCCCACCAGTTTTGTCAAACTCCTTTTAAAGGAGTTCAAAGTAGCATTTTATTATATGTTATAAATGAAAATACGGAGTATTTCTGTATGTTATTAATGAGTTATGTATTAGAAAATGTACTATCTTAGCTTTGTGATACTGCTTTTATATGCAGATGCACTGCTCGGATACAAATCATGCACTGCTCGTTGAGTACTTCATGATGCTGTCATTACAATGTCATACACACGAGATGCACTGTCCTAAAGATGTAGACGAACTGCCTTAGAAATGATTTGTAAACTGCTGTGCGCAAAGGTGCAAGATAACATGCGAGAGCAGTGCACTTACCGTGCAATGCACCCCGCATGCTACGAACACTCATATGCACTACAGGTAAACAAAGCATGCACTGCCCACGGAGCGCTTCGGGATACTACTACAATAATGTGGTTAAAAACAGGTATGCACTGCCATTGGAATACGTATGAACTATCTTCCAAATGCTTCATAAAGTGTTGTACGCACGGTGCAAGACAAGTTTCTATGTCAGTTCAATGACCGTGCAATGCACCCCACCTGCTATGCACACCGATGTGCACTTCCAGTCTACGTAGTATGCACTGCGTAACGTTATCTGTATTGACGTAGACTTTTGACGTGTGGGGTATTGTTTCGATAATGAGGACCTTTTCGTTTTTCTCCTACTATGCACTGCTCGGTGAAAGATAATATGAAATTGCATGCACTAGCCGTGCAATTCAATCCCACCTGCTATATACACTGAGATGCACTGCTCGTTGATTGCATCGTCATACTGTCATTACAATGCCATGCACACAAGATACACTGCGCTGAAGCTTTATATGATCTGCCTTAGAAATGCTTTGTAAACTGCTATACGCAAAGGTCCAAGATAACATGCGAGGATAGTGCACTTACCGTGCAATGCACCCCACATGCTAGGCACACTCATACGCACTGTACGTAAACAAAGCATGCACTGCCCACGGAGCGCTTCAGGATACTACTACAATAATGCGGTTAAAAACAGGTATGCACTGCCATTGGAATACGTATGAACTGCCTTCCAAATGCTTCGTCGAGTGTTGTACGCATGGTACAAGACAAGTTTCTATGGTAGTTCAATGACCGTGCAATGCACCCCACCTGCTATGCACAGCGATGTGCACTGCTGGTGTACGTAGTATGCAGTGCGTAACGTTATCTGTATCGACGTAGACTTTTGACGCGTGGGGTATTGTTTCAATAACGAGGACCTTTTCGTTTGTCTCCTACTGTGCACTGCTCGGTGAAAGATAATATGAAATGGCAGTACACTAGCCGTGCAATTCAATCTCACCTGCTATATACACTGAGATGCACTGCTAGTTGATTACATCGTCATATTGTCATTACAATGCCATGTTCACGAGATGCACCGCGCTGAAGCTCTGTATGATCTGCCTTAGAAATGTTTTGTAAACTGCTATCCGCAAAGGTCCAAGATAACATGCGAGGGCAGTGCACTTACTGTGCAATGCACCCCGCATGCTACGCACACTCATATGCACTGCAGATAAAGAAAGCATGCACTGTCCACGGAGTGCGTCAGGATACTACTACAATAATGCAGTTAAAAACAGGTATGCACTGCCATTGGAATACGTATGAACTGCATTCCAAATACTTCGTAGAGTGCTGTACGCACAGTGCAAGACAAGTTTCTAAGGCAGTTCAATGACCGGACAATGCACCCCACCTGCTATGCACAACAATGTGCACTGCCGGTCTATGTAGTATGCACTGCGTAACATTATCTGTATTGACGTAGACTTTGACGCGTGGGGTATTGTTTCAATAACGAGGACCTTTTCGTTTTTTCTCCTACTGTGCACTGCTCGGTGAAAGATAATATGAAATGGAAGTGCACTAGCCATGCAATTCAATCCCACCTACTATATACACTAAGATGCACTGCTCGTTGATTGCATTGTCATACTGTCATTATAATGCGATGCACACGAGATGCACTGTGCTGAAGCTCTGTATGATCTGCCTTAGAAATGCTCTGTAAACTGCTGTGTGCAAAGGTCCAAGATAACATGCGAGGATAGTGCACTTACCGTGCAATGCACCCCGCATGCTACGCGCACTCATATGCATTGCAGGTAAACAAAGCATGCACTGCCCACGGAGCGCTTCAAGATACTACTACAATAATGCGGTTAAAAATAGGTATACACTGCCATTGGAATACGTATGAACTGCCTTCCAAATGCTTCGTAGAGTGTTGTACGCACGGTGCAAGACAAGTTTTATGGCAGGTCAATGACCGTGCAATGCACCCCACCTGCTGTGCACAGCGATGTGCACTTCCGGTCTACATAGTATGCACTGCGTAACGTTATCTGTATCGACGTAGACTTTTAACACGTGGGGTATTGTTTCAATAACGAGAACTTTTTCGTTTTTCTCCTAACGTGCACTGCTCGGTGATAGATAATATGAAATGGCAGTGCACTAGCCGTGCAATTCAATCCCACCTGCTATATACACTGAGATGCACTCCTCGTTGATTGCATCGTCATACTGTCATTACAATGCCATGCACACGAGATGCACTGCGCTGAAGCTCTGTATGATCTAACTTAGAAATGCTTTGTAAACTACTGTGCGCAAAGGTCCAAGATAACATGCGAGGGCAGTGCATTTACCGTGGAATGCACCCCGCATGCTACGCACACTCATATGCACTGCAGGTAAACAAAGCATGCACTGCCCACGGAGCGCTTCAGGATACTACTACAATAATGCGGTTAAAAACAGGTATGCACTGCCATTGGAATACGTATGAACTGCCTTCCAAATGCTTCGTAGAGTGCTGTACGCACGGTGCAAGACAAGTTTCTATGGCAGTTCAATGACCGTGCAATGCACCCCACCTGCTATGCATAGCGATGTGCACTGCCGGTCTACGTAGTATGCACTGCGTAACGTTATCTGTATCGACATAGACTTTTGATGCGTGGGGTATTGTTTCAATAACGAGGACCTTTTCGTTTTTCTCCTACTGTGCACTGCTCGGTGAAAGATAATATGAAATGGCAGTGCACTAGCCGTGCAATTCAATCCCGCCTGCTATATACACTGAGATGCACTGCTCGTTGATTGTATCGTCATACTGTCATTACAATGCCATGCACACGAGATGCACTGCGCTGACGCTCTGTATGATCTGCCTTAGAAATGCTTTGTAAACTGTTGTGCGCAAAGGTCCAAGATAACATGCGAGGGCAGTGCACTTACCGTGCAATGCACACCGCATGCTACGCACACTCATATGCACTGCAGGTAAACAAAGCATGCACTTCCCACTTAGCACTTCAGGATACTACTACAATAATACGGTTAAAAACAGGTATGCACTGCCATTGGAATACGTATGAACTGCCTTCCAAATGCTTCGTAGAGTGCTGTACGCACGGTGCAAGACAAGTTTCTATGGCAGTTCAATGACCGTGCAGTGCACCCCACCTACTATGCACAGCGATGTGCACTGCCAGTCTACGTAGTATGCACTGCGTAACATTATCTGTATCGACGTAGACTTTTGATGCGTGGGGTATTGTTTCAATAACGAGGACCTTTTTGTTTTCTCCTACTGTGAACTGCTCGGTGAAAGATAATATGAAATGGCAGTGTACTGCTTGTAAACAGAAAATGCACGGCCTACGGAGTGATTTAGGATACTAATATAATGCTAGTAAACAAAGTAGAGCTCTGACATGTGCGGTCTTGGTTCATTTATAAGGACCTTGTTGTTTCTTAAGAATCACCTGTTGCGGCAGGTGGATATAGCGTTTAACGAACGCTGCTCTCTCCTTGTTCTTCTTTCAGGGTTGTTCTTCCACATTTTCAAATCTACTTTTACTGGCGAAGTTCATCTATTCATCTTGCATCCCTCCATGTCTATGTGATTCGTCGTATCCCAGAAGGTTGATTTTCCGTCTAGCTCACTTGTAGATCTCTATATTATGCATATGTTTAGCTACTTCATATAAATCTTTCCACGCTCACGACGAAAGTGTTTGTTGCTAACAATATATTACTTGCACATCCATAATTAAGAACGATATAGGACGATTGTTGGTTAAGCACGCTTCAATTTATGTTTATTATTTCACTTTATGATCATTGTATAGTGTTTGCGAGGTGTTTTTTTTGAACTTCGAATTATTTTTTTGTACTGGTTCTATCCTATATGCTGCGTCGAATGTATAACTTTGAAATCTGACATATATGACTTACTAAAAAAATCTATAGCTCGTTAACTGATAACTTTTTTTACCCTGTCGACAGAAAAAAAATCTCATACAGAAATGGCTGATCATGTTTTCACCACACAGTTATCTCTTCCAAAGTTTATAAAACTGGTGAAAAGGCTGAGTAATGACTAGAAGGTTTTGCTAAGGAGCATACAATTTGATGGTATGCTTGGTATGTGTTGTGAAGAGTTGCCAAGGTCTCTAGTTTTGTGGCTTGTTGCTCACTTTAACGTTACTACAAGAAGTTTTGAATTTCCCAACGGATGCGGCTTTGAACTGAAGCCCTTTCACTTCAACAAGATACTTGGCATCCCCTTTGGGGGTAGAACCATAAAGAAGGCGTGCACGCAATGGATACGCGATATGGTCAGAGAATTAACTCATTGTGCAGGGCCAACACCAACTATTAGTGAGCTCGAAAAGATGATTACTCCTAACCTGGTAGGATCTCAGTTCAAAACATGTTTTGTTCTATTTGCAAACACTGTTATGCTGTGTCCGAGCACATATGATGGAGCCAGCCCAGACTACTTCTCTGCAATTGGAGTGTCTGATGAGATTGACTCCTATGACTGGTGTCTTGCTGCATTCAACAAGCTTATTGGCTATATTGACACTTTCTAGAAAAATGGTTTGAAAGGTACACTTGGTGGTTTCCTTCCAATTATCCCGGTTAGTTACCCACCGTGATAATTATTTTCTATAATATTAGTTGTCAGTAGTTTCTGTGGATTTGTTGTTTTAATATGGTTGTAACAACTTTAATGCAGGTAATGTACTTTGAACTACTGGACACAAATGCTCTGCTTCTAGGCCATGCACTGCCTAGAATATCTTTCTGGTCAACTGAAAATATGGTGTTATATGAGAGTCTTGACCAGATGCCTCATAAACAAAACGTTTATGGTGTTCACAAGGCAAGACCCCCATAGTTATTCATATTATGTGCAATTATTACTATGGTCTTGTTGCTTCTTACTCATATTATTGTATTGTATTTTCTGTTTTGTCCATGTTAAATATGCAGTTGAAGGATATAAATGAAACTGTGTTTTCTAATGCTGAGCTGAACAAAGAGATAGTTCAGAATGTTACAACTTTCATTGAAAAGTTTGTAATAGTCCCACTTATGCATGCGGAGGTAAGAATTTTTATAATCTTCCCAATTCTTTCATTCGTGATCATGACGAACCTTCTTGTGTTTGTGTTCTACATATACAGAGCCTACTTGACCTTAAGCATTCATGTTTTTATTTCTCGACCTTGTTGTAGTAGAGTATTAAATTCTCTCATCATTTCATTGTACGATTTTTCTGCCTGCTTTAGCTACTTCCTACTAGGATGAACATTCTTTCTACAGCTACATGTTCTACTAGGTTTAATTAGGTAACCATACTACTGGTGTTTGATCATAGTGTTACCTATTCAATTATCTCAGCAGTGCACTGTTATATTTATGATATTAAAAATAGGCGATGGCGATAATGCTTATAATGTGAAAACTGCCAGGCTGCCAGAGAAATACAGGCCATAGTGACGGACATGTATGCGGACATGTTGTCTGCGATGAATCTCAATATGAAGAGCAATATTAGAAATATTTCAAGAATATCTATGCTCAATCATGAGAACATGGGTATGTACTCTACACCTCAAGGGTCCCTATAAGCAAGAGAAGATAATGAGCGTGATGTTGAAGACAAAGGCAGTGTGCTGGATAAATCAACATATGGGCTAACATCTATATGTAGAAGGCTAGCATAAGACTGTGAGCTGCTTGTCAAGTTAACTTTTGCGGACCAAAGTTATGGATCCCCTAAAAATATGAAATATATGCAAGAGTTGGAATCTTGTTGCAAGGCCCTGGTACATATGTTACCGACACGTGATAATTTGTCCAGAATTGAACAATTACCAAAGATGAACTCTGAACCAACAAATTGTAGTGCTACTGATGACGTCCTGCGATCAGATGAAGTGATAATTCCTGTTGCAAATTCAACGCAATCCATGCAATCTGTCACAGAATATGCAGGTCAGGGTTCTAGTAACAGGATGATCGCTAAGCCTGCTACAGCTACAAATTGTGTAGCAACAAGTGCAACTTTAGTCGAAAATCAGCAAGTTCATACCGTTATTGTTCAGGGCAACACTAGTACAGTATGTACAACGACTTCCATTACATGTACTAATAATGAATCCCGGGCAGAGCTTTCGTCAGGAACAAGGTGAACAGAGCATGCAAGGAACGAGGTGGACACTGCAGATACAGTTCATGTGTCAGAAACAACATCTCAATGGAACAGAACTAATGCACAGATTGCCGTGTTGGCTGTTTCCAATGGCGTGTCAAATACATTTGACAATGAAGACAGATCAAGAATTCAGGTGCAAACACGTGGTTTCAATCATAGCCATTTTTTACATTCTGAGTCAGCAACTCATTGCGCACAAGATAATTTTGATGAGAGACTGCCTGGTTCTGAACATACATTTCGGGATGCTCAAAAGATGGGCTTGAACCACCTTAAGGTACAGGTCGGTGCAGAAGCTGCTAGTTCGGTGCATGCTGCATCGTCTGACATTACTAATCCAGTTACGGTTCCCGTGCCAAAATTGGATATTGGAAATTACGAAAGACAGCTACAAATTTCCAACCCACAACATGTCCCTGTGCCTGGTCCGGATGTTTTCAACCGCTTGAATGCAAGCCTCTGCATCCCAAGTGCGGAAGCAGGACCAAGTCATCATGCAAGTGATCAAGAAGAAGAGATGCAGCCTGCTACAAATGTTACAGATACATTTCAGCTCTTACAGAACTCCAACTGTCTCGGTGAAAAAGGGTGGTTGCGAGATCACTTCAATTTGAGTTTGATCTTGTTTCTGATTATCGCATTTGAAAGAAACAGAAGACAAAAGATAACAATAATGATTCGTTTTCTTTCTGGGAAGGAAATGATGAATTTTGGACAGAAGTTTCAGATCTGGCTGACCTTACGCAGAGAGCGAAAGAAAAACTTGTTATCACTTCAGCAGCCCAGCCTGAAATAGAAGCTAATCTAACGCAACTTAACTATATGTCAAGTGAAACGTACGGACCGACATCTGCAAATGTGCATTCATCTGTTATTCAGCACGACGGACAAGTCTCTGATAATTATGATTCGTACGGTTCTATATCAATAAGTGGCAGCACGTCAGTGGCAGACATGTTTATGACACTAAAAAATATAAACCTAGGCAATGACAATGGCGATGCGAAAACATTCTCCCATTCTGTGCAGCTTCAACAGTCTGCCAAAAGTTATACACCAATTAGTGGAGCTTCTGGCATGAAAAATTTCTCTGGAGAATCCAGCATAAGAGGTTCAAGTATCGATCATTTATCTAGAGGAATCAATTCCAGCATAAGAGATTTACTTACAAATGAAACCACTGATAACAGGAAAAGGTATAGCGGTACGACAACTCCTAATTTTACAATTCAGATACCAAGAGATAGAAGCATCACTCGCAGTAGAAACATCTCTGCTAAACATGCGCAATGTTTGGTCGATACTATTACCAGTCAAACAGTAGCACAGCCTGCCATCTAACTTTCTATTGGAATGCTGGATCAGGAGAGAAATATGTGCAATCGCAGCACGCTGTGCAGCAGGAATCCACACAAGGGCCTAACATGTTGAACAACAGAAGGTCTACAGAGACAGCAAGATCGGATAAGACTACAGAACAGGACAAATCAATGGATGGACATGGCTTCATAGAGCAGGACGGAGGAAGCGGAACAAACTCAAGAACAACATTGCCAGACCATGACTCTGAAAATCTAGGACATACAAATCACAGATATTTCCATACATCAAGTCAGTATTCAAATTCGTGTTCGCGCATACAAATGCAACAGCAGTACGAGGCAACGCATGCTACTACTGGGATGGCAGTATCTCAGAGCCAACTATCAGGAAGTAGTTACTCTGTAAGACTAATGCACCAAGCTTACAGTCCTCGACGTAACATTGCCAGCAGTCAAATGTATAACGAAAATACAATATCCTCGAGTATGCCTAGGTCAATTTTGAGAAATACTAGAAACGAACAACCCAGCTACACAAGAAGCTGTCCTGAACGAGAAAACTCTCGAGACCCTAGACTGCAGCATAATAATGTATCATTCCGCACCGCTGGACCATCATTTGAGCAGGAAGCTTGCAGAAGACATGTCTCTTTTGGATCAGCATCTATACCAAGAATTGGATCAGGTATGCAAACAAACAGTGCTGACAATGCTGAAACAAGAACAAGCATTAATCGCCGCCGAATTCCATATCCTGATGTGAAACAATCAAAAGATGTTGAAGTAGATTTATTTGAATTCATAGTAGAGACCACTCCGAAGCAAAAGGCGAGAAGGTAACGTTTTGTCTCACATACTTTACTATGAAAAATATTTAATTGTTTTCATCGCATTGTAATAATGGAGTATTTTGATTCTATTTTTTCTGTATTCTACCAGCGACAAGGTGGTTCTGTGCAGGAAAAAATGGGCTTGCCAGAGAGTGTTTGGTTTATCAATGCAGGTTTATGGAAGTGTGAATTCACACGTAATGAACTATATGGCAATGCTGGTCATGACAGAATAGAAACACAACCTAGATAATAATCAACACAATTATGAATTGTTCCCAACCAGGTACATCATGATGCACGAAGATAAGGTAAGCGTAGTTAGAAAGTTTTTTTAGTAACACCTGTTCTATCTATACATGTTTTCACGTGCGACTGAACACGCATACATCGATCCATGAACACATAAATTATGATATCTACTAACTGGTTTGTTTGTTTTTTGCTAAAAAATTATGCTATTAGCTTTTGATCACAAGGCCAGAATTTAATCCAAAATCGTTCAAACAGTACTTATCAGAGAATCACACTGGATGGAATCTGGCGAATGTATCAATGGTAATTTTTAAATTTTAGTGTCTAGGTTATTTTCTAGTGACATTGTTTTTAGATCTGCAAGCCAATTGTTCCGTCTCTTTGTTTGTTTAGATCATCATACCTCTACGGCCAAATGATGTGTGGTATGCCGTGATTGCTGACCTTCAAGGTCGGAAATATGATATTGTTTGTTCGAACGTCATGAACGAGACTATTGAAGAGGAAGCAGTCATTATGATAAACAACTTCAAGTTTGCGTTTGAAAAAGCATACAGTTTCTCGTATAGGGTTGAATTTCGAAATATGATAACCACACCTGTTCAGTGGATATCTGACAATGAAAACCAGTTAAGTATCATTAACACTACGTGATCCTTGCCCTATTAAAATTTATATATCAATCAAGCAACTAAAATATAGGTCTGTTTATGAAATGAGCAGGAAAGACAGCGGAGTAGGTTTGCTGAGGTTGCTCAAATCTTACGATGGTATTGTTGACCATTGGTTCCAGTCTGCAAGTATAATTTCGAGGCAGACTTAATTTCATACTTGCACTAGTATAAAACAACACTAAATTAAAATTTATTTGATATGAACTTTTATTTGTATAGAATGATACTAAAGCCTTGCGGGAACAACTGACGTTTGACATGGTTTTGTCAAAGTTCAATGAAAAGTAGACAAGAAAGATTAAGGAACTTTTCAATCAATACAGATGTATGTACTTCTATAATTCTACCAAAATAATAACTATTTATTTAGTGTTTGTCATCATTCAGTGAAGTTTTATTTGTTTTTTGTTTGATTCGCAGGAGTGATGAATATGATGAATAATGCTGCTTCATTGAGAAACAAATTCCTGATGTGTGTTTCCGGCATGACTAGAAATTTATCGATGGAATTGTTGGCACTCCAAAAAATAGTCCGAATTAATTGTAATACGGATTAGTAACATTTAAATTTTCAGACCACTGTCGGATCATTAAATTTATTAATTTGTTTTGACAGCAGTTTACAAAGAATTTTTAGGGCAGTTCATCTACAGCTTTGGGGAAATGCATCACATGTGCATGGCATTATAATGACAGCATCACAAAGTACTCAATGAGTAGTGCATGATTTGTATTCGGGTAGTGCATGTTAGTGTACATAGAAAGTGGGAATGCCCTTCCATATTATCTTGCATCGAGCAGTGCACAGTTTGTGAGAAATAAAAAGTTGTTTATTAGCGGAAAAACGTACTAATGCACGCACTTTCTATACTATAAATATAACACTGTCATCTATACTGCACAACACTTCGTTCAGACAAATAAGCAACTAGTATTTAGTACAATTCTTGACCAGCGTTAATCATTAATGGAAATTCGTTTTTTTGAATTAAAAGCAATATACAATCACATAAAAAACGAGCAAATTCGGAGCGCTTCAGGATAATACTAATACAATGCGGTTAAAGAAAGGTATGCACTGCCAATGAAGTATATATGAACTGCCTTCTAAATGCTTCATAAAGTGTTGTACGCACAGTGCAAGTCAAGATTCTATGGCAGTTCAATGACCGTACAATGCACCCCATCTGCTATGCGCAGCGAGGTGCACTGCCCGTGTACATAGTATGCACTACTGAATGTTATTTGTATCGATGTATAGTTCTGACATGTTGGGTCTTGGTTCAACCTTTTCGTTTTTCACCTACTGTGCACTGCTTGGTGAAAGATAATATGAAATGTTAGTGTACTAGACGTGCAATTCAATACCACCTGCTATATACACTCGAATATCAATCATGCACTGCTTGTTGGGTGCATCGTGGTACTGACATTATAATGCCATACACACAAAGATGCACTACCCATGAATCATTGTTCTGCCAACTAGTTTACTATTGAACTGCCCTTTAAAAAAATGATTTGCACTGCCCTGGAAAAATCTTAACAAAATCGGGCATTACAACAGTTATTATGGACGACGGGAGACACGGTTCTTCGTTATTTTATCTAATTAGCCTTCATCTGCTTCCTCTACTATTCATTCGCAGAAGAGAAACAACTATTCCGCAGATTGCGGAAAATCTGCAGCAGAAGGAACCGCCGGCGCCATCCTCTTTCCGAGGTAAGGATTCTTTATAGCAACTTAACAAAACATCCCCATAGATAAGGATTCGAGATCATCCCTGCTACTACTCAATTGCGAAGAACTTACCGCTCTTACTTGGTCCCATCCCCAGAAGAGAAGCAACTCTTCCGCAGATTGCGGAAAATCTGCAGCAGAAGGAACCACCGGCGCCATCCTCTTTCCCAGGTAAGGATTCTCTATAGCAACTTAACAAAACATCCCCATTGATAAGGATTCGAGATCATCCCTTCTACTACTCCGTTGCGAAGAACTTACCGCTCTTACTTGATAGCAAAGATTTCCTTGTAGAATCATTGATTCGTCGTCCATACTATGGAAACAATGGTAGTAATATCAAGTCCACGATAAATTGAAAGACTATTATATTCTAAATTAGTTTTTTAAGTTTGTTTCAGCGAAATACGATTATGGGTAGTATTTAGTACTCCCTCCGATCCAAATTAATTGTCTTGGATTTGTCTAGATTCGGATGAACATAGACATGTTTTAGTACTAGATACAACCGAATCTATATAAATCCAAGTCAATTAATTTCGATCGGAGGGAGTATATAGATACATCCAAATTCAAACAAACTTTTGATATCCTTTTTAGGATGGAGGGAATAGGTTAGTAAAATTTAAATATCGAAACCCTAGCTTTCTATATCTAATACTTCCTCCATTTCAAAATATAAGATGTTTTAGCTTTGTGAATGAAGTATATCTAGACTTCTTTTAGTGTGTAGGTTCATCAAGATGTGGAGTGAACATGGATACTAAATAGGGTCTAGATACACTCATGTCACAAAGCCAAAACATCTTATATTTTGAAACGGAGGGAGTATTTTGTTACTACATCATATTTTTTCTATGAGAAATCCTGTTGCATAAATCGTACGGTAAGTAAAAAATATATTTATTATGCACTCCGACAACATACACAATATTTTTCGCAAGTAGGATCAGCTTCAGTAAATTATATTTTACTGTTACTTCAAGTCAATTCATATATTCAATGAATGATTAGTAATGCGTTCTGGTTAGTATAATTTTTTTTCTTAGTTTTTATTGCATGCATAATTTTATAACTACTTGCACCTGCACCTGCACCTGTCCTATTCTGCAACTTGATGTTACACTGTACAACTAGGTGTAGTTATAATTTAAAGTTTAAATTAGGCACGTCGAATTGAAGTGCTTCAGGTGGTCGGTTCAAAATTATAACGTGAAATAAGATTGGTATGTCTCTTCTATCAGAGAAAAATGAGCTCTTGCAATGCTAGCGATGGAGAATCTTCCGACGGTATGGCACAGACTAACGATGAGTTTGATGTGTCAGAAAATGAACTTAACAGGAAGATTGAGAATTACAAAATAAAGATGGAGCTGAAAAAGAAGCGTAAAATAGGTTCAAACATCAAAGGCGGTGTACGTAAGAAGAAATGAAAGATTGGTGGAGAACAACATGGCAGTCTGAACAACCAGAATAATGTTGTCATGGTAAGCTTACATAATGTTAATGCATGTCATATTTCTTAATCGAGACTACAGTCTGCACTAAGAAATTTAGAAATAAGTTTATGAATATTTGATATGTTTTTTCTGTAAACTACCAGGATATATCCAAGAATCAAATGATGGCAATTGAAAAATATACAAGGGACAATAAGAAGCCCCGTAGTAGGACTGGATCAAATTACACAGTAAGGTGCTCTCTCAAAGAGCTCAACAGAT